>JARWLC010000013.1:38275051-39484551 GCA_033318265.1 Phyllotis vaccarum
AATTGTCTGGTGTGTATATATATATAAAATCACAATACTGAATAGCCTCCTTCCATACCAGCTGCCATTGATTGATTGGATCATGGTGGGCATCTGGTCCCCTGGGGCAGCAGATACACAGTTGCCTAGTAAGTACCACATGGCAAGGTATGTGATAGCAAGGTAATGCTTAATCAGGTAGTAAACCAGTTTAACACCAGTAGGAAAGAATGAACTGATATGCAGCAGGAAGATGTAAAGCTCATTTTGTTTCTTAAGATGCCCAGAGAGTGATTTTTTTGTTGCAAAAGAGTCCATATGAAAATAAACCCCAATAATATTAGATATCCCTAGTTTCATAGCTAATATTATTAAAAATAGTCAGTGAAGCCCCCATGCCATTATTTTCCAAAGGCAATTGTTTTTTAAAGTTGTATATTTTAATTTGTAAGGTATAGTTAAAAACTACCAGCATACATATATCTTATAGAATCATTTTATAGGTAGTGAATCGGTGTTATCAAGACTTATGTATACATTGTTGGAGTTATTCCAGGGTGTAATATTATCTCACTTAACAGTGCAGGCAAATTGTACATGAGAACAGTAGTCAGCATCATGGCCAGGATGAGAACGAATGTATTATGACACTGCAATAATCATTGTGATTGACTTGCACTTGTTTACTTGTTATAAACTGAGTGGAAAATACACATTGAATAATTCTCCTGTCCATGAATCAAACAGAAGTGCATTAGATAGTCATACATATTTCAGTACTAACCTAGTCTCCATATGAATAGTCTAGTTTTATAATGTTATTTAGTAGATAGCCTTATTTAAGCCACAATTTGAAAGTTGCTCTCTATCAGTTTCCTTTCAATAATGGACTCTGGTGATCCCAAATTCTATCACAAAACCTTGAATTTACAAAGTGGGATTCTGTCCAGCCTAGATTTGCTGCATACATATCAATGAGGTGAAAATATACAGCTAGATAAAAGCCACATCTTTCTAGTATCAAGCCTAGAATCTATGGACCATAAAAAGAAAGTTAGTTTTATTTATTTATTTATTTATTTATTTATTTATTTATATCAATTTTGTAGTCTTGTTAACTACAATGAAAGGAATTCATGTTTCTTTTCAGATCTGTTGTCATTAAAATAGCCATATAGTAGAAATAATTTAACATCAATTACTGTGGCCACCTTAGGTTTCTGTTCTCCCTACAATGGGTCCACCATCTCTTTTATTACTCCTAAAATCTGGAAATAGTGGACTGGCCAGATTAATCACTATAGTGAGCTTTCCGATCCTTCAAGTCATCTTTCAACCTGCCTTTGTAGGCAGTGTTCTCAAAGAGACAGTACTCTCCCCAGCTCCACAGGCCACAGTGGATTTGAAATAAGACTAAAGTGGCTCAACCTCAATTTGAAGTGGTTAAAAAAAAGAATGTTGCAAAGGAAATTGTTACAAGTTAACTTTCAGAAGGACTTCAGAGGGCTCACAGATTAAAATTCACTGTGAGATAAAACACATGAGGATAAAAGTGAACAGATTCACACTAAAAGAAGTAGCTTCGGGAGATTAGAATATATGTGTGATACATTTGGCTCTAAATTCTGAGGCAGCGAAAATGTCAAGGAGAAATTTGTACAGTGTGCATTTTGTGGATTCTTTTTGTTTGTCCACAAATCCCATTTCACCCAATCTGATTCTTACCCAGTCTTGACTATCCCCATGGAATCTATCCAGGTTTGCCTTCACAACTGTTCTATGAAAATGGCTAGCTATCCATGTTAGATTTTTATGTGTGCACTATGCTGTCTCTTCCCTTCTCTTAAAAACTACCAATTCAAAAACACAAATAGAATATCAGTATCTCAAACCTTTAGCCTTCACTTATCTTTTTTTCCCTTGACTCTAATGCACAAATATACCATGGACCCTACAATTCAGCTTTTAATTTATGGGCAACTTCATACTCCTCACTATTATTTTGTGCACTACCTTTATTAGAGGACAGCATTGGGATAGACCAGAATGCATCTCTACTACCTCTTTATGAGCTCTCTCAATACAAAGCAGGCATAAATTAAGTGCACATTGATTCTTTTTCTTAGTAAAACTTTTATGAGCATTTATAGGTATATAAATATGTCACTTGTTCCTATATATACATATTTGTGTGGGCCAACAAATAGTTTACAAATGCTATGTGTTCAATAGAGACTTTTACTCTAATTGTAAAGATAGCCTTGCATTTTTAAGAGAAATGAGAAAAAACGATAACATGTATGGTTAAGTTGTGAATTAGTGCATAAAATAACATTTAGGGGCCTGGAGTGTTCCAGTGTTGACTACATAAAAAGAGACAACGAATTGAAGTAAAAGAGACTTCCTTGGAAGGCTCTCTCCTCACCAACCACATTAGAGTCTCATTTTGAGATTTTCCATTTTATCCTATTCTGAATACTAGTCACAAAGAACCATATGTATCAAAATCTTAAGACCAAGGCAAAATTTGTACATATTGCTTCTAGCAGATTGAACTACTTTTGGAAAGATGCTTCAGAAGCAAGCACTTTCTTATAGATTAAAAAAAAGTGAAAAGGTAAAACATCCCACTATTTTGATAAGTATAAAATGTAAAGTGTAAAAAATTCATAAATAGAGAATAATTCCACCAAAACACAGGGTATTTTCTAAAATTTGTGCATTTACAAATAGGCATACCTTGAATATATATTATATGCCTACAATACATATTAACAGTTTTCTTTTAGTCTTCATTTTCCATGACCACAATGTAGCTCATGATATTGTTGACAATTAATCCTGGCACACAATTCTCTTCTTTCAGCTTGTATATCATTTCTGTTCTTTCATCTTCAAACTATCCCCTCTGATCATTCGATGTTTCAAAACTACTTCTCTTTTCTTCTTTATGTATAAGTGATCATGTGGGTTTTATTCCTTTCCCTGTTCCATATTATTCTAGGTATTTTTGATGAGGTGTTTTTCATGAGTATATCCATCTATGTAGAAAACTAAACTATTCTTCCTCCTGCATGGTAATGGATCTAAATTCTACATTTTTTAGGCTCTAGAAAATAGCTTCATTTATCTTTCAGTATTTCTCCTGAATGTACTAAAGCTACCTTATATTTAATATTTAAACTGGATTGATTTCCCCCTTTTTGTTTGATTTACCCCTTTTCATGGTTCTTGGGTTTGAACATTTGGACCATGTTATTTGCTGAATTATTTCTCCTTAAAATTCCTATTTTTGAGAACTTAACTAATTATATATAAGAATGAAATAACTTTATTTTGAGATGATAGGATCTTTGTTGAGGTAGACAAGATAAATGGAGGTATTAGGCTGAGGCTGAGTATGTTGTAACTTCAGTATTTATGATGCAAAGGCAGGATGATTAGGAAATCTAGGGTAGCCTAGGCTATATAATAAGCTTCAAACTAGACATGGATATATAGAGAGATTTAGGCCGGGAATGACTGCATGGCAAGACCTTGTCTCAGAATAAAATTAAATTATCAGTATTGCACTTAATACCTCATAATTATTATCATTACAACAAGGAACAAGTTGGAAACAAACATACATTAAGAGTAACATTTGAGGATGAAGAAAAGAATCAGATCAATGTGTCTAGCCATAAAACCATCAGGAACTAGGAGACATGACTGGACCAGGTCCTTTCCTAATACCATCTGAGGGAGCATGGCCAGGTTCAAATCTTGATCCCAGTTTTCCAGCATCCAGGACTAAAATAGCACAATCTTCTTGTTTATAACACTCAATTTGAGGGAATTTGTAAAGAAAACTAATATAGCCATTCTATACCAACACATAAAAATGAATCAATACACAAATAAGTAATCATAATGTCTTTTTTCTGCTCAGCAAATCGGTTACTTCTAATTACTGAATCATTTTCTTTTTGAGACAAGGTTTTATACTGCCTAGATTATCCTTGAAGTCATACTTTACCTATCTGAGCCTAAGTGCTGGAATTATATACCATTTCTAGCTCCTGACCCATTCTTGGATCTGTTCCCTTATCATGACCATTAAGTTATGCTATGACAGGTTTTTAACCTCCCATTATCTATATTTCTACAAAAATTAAAGTATTTATTGTTATTATTTGTGTGTGTGTGTGTGTGTGTGTGTGTGTGTGTGTGTGTGTGTACAGAAGCATGTGCCACAGTTCATGAGTGGAGGTTAGAGGACAACTTTCAGAAGTTGGTTCATTCCTTCTACCATGTATTCCAGTTATCAGGCTTGTGTGAGACGTCCTTTGATCCATTGAGCCACCTTGCTCATAACTATTGCCTACATTCTTAGACAAGACTCCTATTAAATCTTTCTTGCCTTTGGTCTTACACTCACTCAGTCAACCTTCCATGTTGTTAGGAAATGGTCATTCTATGAAGGCATGTCTGATCACATTACTGTAAGTTACATTCTGAAATGGATCCTCACAATATCCATTTGATTTCCTAGTTTATATATATTCCAGCAATGATATGCATTTGGCCCTTCTTTGAACATCTTATGTCTCCTTTTAACTACTCTTTATTGGATCATACTCCTTTTTAAATATCTTACCCACAAATTTTTATTATTAAGACTCAGTTTGAGGTTTATACTGTGATTGTCCCTGTCTAATTCCTGCTTCTTTCAGTACAAACTGTACAAAGGCAAAATCTTTCATCTTACCTGCTTCCTTGGTACCTAGAATATAACAGTAATAGGAAATTATATATAAATAAATACACAACTGAATGCTTTTTTTGTTTCTCCACAGAGTAAGTAAAAATAATACAGAGTACAACAGATATTTGAATAAGCTTGTATGTATGTGTATCCGTATATGCTTTGTGGCATGAAAAGTATTCATTTGTTAAGTCAGTTCAGTCTCAATTACCTTTTTTGGTAAAGGAAGAAAATCATGTCTGTATTTCATAGTTGTCCAAGAAATATTGCCCATTGCCCATATTTTAAATCTTCCATTGTGCTTTGAAACCTTCAATATGAGAGGTCTATTGGAGATCAGTTCAATGGTCATTATTGGGCATACTTAAATTCATCTTTCCATTCTTTAGATCTTTAATTTTTTTTAAGGTCTGTCAACTCTCCTTAGTTACCTTGAGGGAGAATCACAAGCAGTCAATTTGCTCTTCCTGCTGTGTAGTGACACCTGGGAAATGAAACCTTGCCTTCCTATAGAATGCCTAACTGCTACTTTCTTCTTTAGCAACAGAAATCCCATTTGATAGCATTCTAGTTTAAGGAGAGAAGGGATTAAGTGATCCTCATTTGCTAGTAGGTTGTATCAGATAACAGACCCTTTACTCCCCCTGGCCCCTAACACTTCAGTGACTTCAGTCATTCCATGTTTCTTGTAGCAAGTGCTTGAGGTCATCTTTATTATTTTCAGATGGTGCCTAGGAAAACAAATATCCTTCTTCTTGTTCCCCAGGTAGGCCTAGAGCACCAACACACACACACACACACACACACACACACACACACACACACACACACACACACACACACAATCTGGTTAACACATCACAAGAAAACATGCTACCAAGAAAAATTCAGTGCTTTCTTGTGAAAACAGTAGCAAGTCCCTCCGGAACATAGCATTGAAACTGTTCCACTAAGCCTTTAATGTGAATTTGCTCAACGGGACTGTGCATACAGGTGTACAACAATTATTAGATTTGATATCTGAATGAGCTCAGGTTCCCATTAGAGCTTGACTGCTTCAATGACCCCATTATTTTGCTTCCACTGCTCCCCGAACTGATCAACTTAATTATTCTGACTAACGAAACATTTAGGACATGAATTTCTGATTTGTTTTAAACCTTGTGGGACATCTAAAAGTGCTTCACTTAAAAGAATCACAATATAAAAGGAATAACTATGAGGATATGTTAGAAACTGGGAAGTAGAGCAGAGCCATGATCCATGCTGAGCACACAGATACTCTGCTTTCCTGGAATGATTCTTGTGCTTAGATTTCTCCATGGTATCAGTCATGTCTTGTTGATGACTCTTGTCCCTGGAATATGCAATGCTAAAAGCAATGTGGCTGTGGCTGGGGGCAGGGAGGATGTGGAAGTTAAATCTTGTAGTCTCGGTTATAAAACATTCCAATCTTTAGCATATCTAATGTTCAGAATGACAAATTAAATGCTTTGCAAAGCTAGCCAATCACAGACATTCATTTGTAAGGGTAAAAAGATAAGTCAGAAAGTGGGACAAGTTCAGAGTTAGTGTGTAAGTAACACAATCTCTATTAGTTGAATGTCATGGTCAAATTGCAGTCTTTAATAAAAAACATTATAGGCTTTAAATATTGGATTTAAATATTAAGTATAAGTAGCAATGGTATATCAGCAGTTGTATATCTTGAGAGAGAAATAAGTCATAATTGATTAAAAATTGGTCACTTTAAAAGCAACACCAACCTTTCTTATAACTTTAGTTTTCACTGATGACTCTTAAAAATCTGTGTGTTTACTTACAGGAAAAGAAGGCACTAAAGTGTCAGTGGTCCCTCAAGTTTTACAGATGCCAGTTTATCTCTCATCAGTGAAAGCACTTGTCCTTTAAACAAATGGAACTGACATCAAAATGGTCCTCCTTGCTCCTTGCCTCCTTTCACTGCCATAGTAAGGGTGGCTGAGTCTGCAATAAACGTGTTTGTGTCCAGTCCTGTTCCCATCACTTTACAATCTAATTGGATGCCTTAAAAATAATAAATAAATAAATAAATAAATGAGGAAGGAAGTCACAAGAGAGCAGCACAAGTTCCTGCTTCCAGGCACTCCTTGGCATCAGCCTTCACTTCGCACTTCTGCTCAAACTACCTGATTTGACAAAGCACACAGAAAAGTCAGAGACAGTCTCTTTACCCTCTCTCCCAAACTGTGTGACAGGAGTCAATAATGATTCTTTCACACAGCTACAATCTAACCATCGGAGATGAAAGTGTGAGGGGAAACTTTAAAGCTATTCCTTACAATCTTTTATTAAAGAAGTGTGTAAAAATACATTTGCCTTCTTGGGGCAATTTTCTTCCTCTGGTTCAGCTTAATCCATTTTAACAGTTGGCAGTTTAAATAACAGAAGTTACAGGCTGCCATGCACAGACATTTTGCATGCCACATGAAAGCAATGAATTCAGAGGCAGGAGCAAAAGTAGAATGAACCTGAGAAAAAAGAAGCCCTTCTTCTATATAAAAGAATTTCTTTAATAACAATAGCTGAGAAAAATTTCTCTGAGTTTGTGTCCTTCTATTGTTTCACAGAAAGCAGCTATCATATCCACTATCCCCACACTACATGTACCAATGAGCTTTCAGAAGTCAATGACTCTTCCCTTAATATTACAATCATCATTTACTCTACTTTAATGTACTCAAAACACATTTGCTTATTGTATAATAACAGAGAGAGTCCTCCCTAAGTTTGCAATGTAAAATGATACATTTTAAATATAAAAATCCTAAAAGCAGTATATCCAAAACTACTATTTTTAGGTTAATTAAAATATTAACATTTTTTTATGTTTGGGTTAACATTGCAATTTAGGTTTTTGCAATATTTAAATGAAATTGCATATGCTATGAGGAAAATTAAAAAAAAACAACACTGTAAACTTTAAGACTGGGTTTTCATCAGACTGAGTGCCTTATTATCCTAATGTCCACCTTCACTTTATAGAATCCTTAAAGAAAACATCAAGGATCTCAGTTCGATATTAGATATTATGGTCCTCTTATTACTTGTTCACTATATATCTCTCTGTGCCCAACTACTATGACTAGATTTTGAACTTATACAAAATTGTCATTTAGAGTCAATGTAAGTATTTACCAAAAGATTTATTTAGGAGTGGAGTGATGGCTGGCTCAGGGTTTGCTGTTCTTTCAGGGGATCAGAGCAGAGCTCCCAGCACCCATGTAGAGTGGTTTTACAATCTTCCAGTAACTGCTGCTTATGGCCTCCATGAGCACACGCACATGCTCACATGTACATAATAAATAAATAAATATTTACAAATGCATAGAATGACTATTTGTGTGTAAATTCATATGAATATATGTGTATGTGGCCACTTGAGTGTGGAGGACAGAGAAGGTGTCACACATCTTCTATCACTGCATACACTGTTGAGGTAGCTTATTACTTGGGTGCTGAGATTCAAACTCCAGTCTTCATCATTATACAGCCAAGAGCTCTCAATTATGGATCCTTTCCTTCAGCCTCAACTAAATACATTTGATAAAATAAGTATTAGTATTCATGACACAACTCACAAGATCCTGGTATTATTGGACTATAAATTGTAGCACCAAGAAGGGGAGGCAGCAAGTCTGAAGGTACATGTTGGTACACAAAACTATCTCCCTACACATTTTTGCAATGCACTAACTTTGGTGGAATTAATGATATCCACATTTTAGAAGGCCAATAATAAGTACATCTCCTATATGCCAAATGTGGATATTTTCTTTGGAAGAAATAGATTAAAAAATCAATAATAATTAGCAAGTAGATGTTAGTACATAAAGTACATTCTTACTGAGTTGTGAGATGCTTTCTACTCTAGTTTTGTATCTCTCTGTTTAGACTTCTTGGCTTTAAAGTATATTAAAGAAAAGCATGAACAGAAATTTTGTGTCAAATGATTATCTTTCCTGCATAACTTTTTGTTACATCATACTATTACATGCTCTGGGATTTGGTAATAGTCAGTTTTTTAGTTCTTGATTGATACTTTACAAAAAGAGTGAAAACTATCTTACTCCACCATAATAAACTTAAAACTGATTGCCCTGTAATTTTTTCACAGGCTACACATTCTCAAAACCATCAATTCCACAGCAGAATACAGATCCGGTAGCACAGAAGCTCTCAATGTGTGTGTGTATATATGTATATGTATGTGTATGTGTATGTATATATGTGTATACATATATAAAGTATAGTATATACATATTTATAAGAAGTCTTACAGATTTGTATAATAGCTTGTGAATAATAAATAGAACAAAGAATTTTAGAGCTGAAAAGGAATTGATGGAATATTTAACTGAAATCCAACCCTTCATTATGTAGACAATGACACTAATTTCCAGAGAAAAGAATTGACCTGTCATAAATATTCTATAAAATGAAAAATAAAATGGAGAGGGAGTGGGATGTAAGGTAATAAACCAAATAACCATAATGGGTCTATCCTTCATTTACTGGATAATTATATGATTCAACTGTGATAAAATGTATATTTATGGAGAAAGATAGTGAGAACATGACAGTCAATGATCATTTGATGATTCTAAATAATAATCATTCTGGTGAAGTAATTAGGCAGCAACAGTAAGTTTGAAACTTCTGCAATTTTATAGTAATACAATGTTCAATGATTTAGTTTAAAATTTCTAGGTATACACTGATACAAAGATTTGAGAGGAACTGAATATAATTCTATGGACTAGCACCTTGGTGAAATACACTTTGGAATGGATGAGTAGCTATGGACTTAAACATACATAACCACATATTTGATGTTTGATACTACACATTTATTAAAAAGCATTAGCCATAATTAAAACTGAAAAGGTAAAGGCCAAATGCATTTCCTTCTCATGTAATTACATCGTGGTCTACACTGCTGGCCAAGAGGGATCAAAGCTGCAGCATTACAGTAATCCTTACTGTCACTGTTTTGTCACTTTGTCCATACCTTAATGTTATTTATGGACAGTATATGCTTTAGTAATCGGGTCACTGTCTAAGCATTTTGCTGTGAGCTAGGTATTTTTAATTCAAAGATTACTGTCAAGCAAACAAGTTAAATGGGAGATGTGTTTAATAAAGTCTCTGTTTCCAATTATTCCTCAGAATTTTTATGAGCTGTACATTTTCCATAGAGGTATTAAAAAATTCTAGAAAGCAATACCTCTGGCATGCATTCTTTATGCCATTTACTATTAGGTATCTATATTAAAGGGCATACACCACAGTCCTTTGACTTATTTCAACTCTATGATTTATGAACAATTGTTTTCTACCAAGCTTTCTTACTAGTAGGACTAGAACAAAAAGAGATGTATATTTATATACACATGGTCTGTGTAAATGGGCCTCATCAAATTTTGGCCCAAATTCCTATTGCTCAAATATATGCTTTTCCTTGTCTTAAGCAAGACAGTCTTCAAATTAATCTGTGTACAAGTTCTATAAATGCTAACAATGCTTCCTGATCCCTCCTTAAAATACTAGTTAGTGAAAAGGTACCTCTCTTGGTAATATTCCAGTAGTCATATAGAAGCTAGCAATACTGTATCTCAACACAAAATCTTTGTTTCATGTTGGGTTTTGAACCCTGGGTTTTATATATGCCACCCAAACACATTATCATCCAACTTACATTCCTATGTTAGTTTCTTTGACTTTTATCAATGGAATGCCTTTCTTAATCTTTGTGTATATGATGCTTGCACATGTGTATTTGTGTGTGTGTGTGTGAGCTTATGCATGCCACCAAGAACATGTGAAGGTCAGAAGACAATCTCAGGTGTTTCTTGTTCCTTCTGCCTTATTTTTGCTAGAGTTTGCCATTGTGTGCGCTATTAGACTGGAAGCTCCTTTGCATTTTATGATCTTCATCTCTCATCTTGCTGCAGGAATGGTGGAATAATACATGTACATGCTACTGTGCCCAGTTTTATGTCCACTCTGTGAATCTGAATTCAGAACCTTCTGCTTGTGAAGCAAATGCTTTTCTACTGAGCCATCTTTCTAGTTCAGTGCATTCTTAAAGCTGCCAAGTGATAAGTCAGAAAACTTCCTCCAGGATACAAGCATTACTATTGCAAGCACCCATTGATGGTACAAATTACATAGTCCATTAGCTCAGTGGCTCTCAGCCTGCGGGTTGTGACCCCTTTGGTGCTAGCATATCAGATATTTGTATTATTATTTGTTACAGTAACAAAATTACAGTTATGAAGTAGCAATACAATAAGTTTATGGTTGGGGTCACCACAACATGAGAAACTTCATTATAAGGGTTGGAGCATAAGTAAAGTTGAGGCCCACTAAGATAACTTATTTTTATTTTTGGCTTTATCAATATATTGATGATAAATTAATTTCCTACTGTTATTGGTCACTATGTCAATATCATGTTTACTTCTAAATAAAATTTTTAAAAAAGTGTTATCAGCTCATAACTTTAATTGAAATCATTAAAGTAAAAGAGAGTTTTGATTCATGTTTGGATTTCATTTAAACTGCTTAAATAATTTTAAACTGCTTTGTATCAAAATTTCCAAATGCACTTAAAAAGAAATTTTATAGCAAAAATATACATTTTTAATGAGGGAAGGCAGCTCACTTATTTTTTAAAAGATATTTCTTTAAAATATGCTGCTTTATAAAAAATATGTTATATGTTTTAAACTAAACTATAACCCAAAGCAGACAGAGCAATTACCTTCTAGGAGGAAGCAGGCATTTACAGGGTATAGCAGAGGAAGGAAGTACTTGCTGAATTGGACTCTGAGGATAGCCTACTATATGAGAGGAACGTAGATGGTTACTATCAAGTGATGTATCCAGTATGGAATGATACAGAGGCATGATTCTTGATACATAGTAGTTATTCAATATATTGAATGCATTAACTATATGTAAACTTGAATTTTAGCATTTGGAGGCTCTGTTTATCAGCCTCAAGGAGAAATGGGAAAATCATGTTTTCCCTACGTGAACTGCCTGGTGACACCTGCCTTCAGGTCCTGCAAACAACTTATAAAGTCAAGAAAGAGCAACTGAGTATTAAGAGGAATGAGGAAAAATAAGGGACTAACAAGCTTATAGTGTCCTTATTTATTGGAAGCAAAGAGTTGACACTGTGGAAAGATTTTAAGAATGATAATCAGGATTTATTAGGAAAAGATTGTTTTCTCATTACAAAGATCAAAAAATATTTCCTCATACTTCGAGTATATAAAGAAAGGAGCTACAACTTCAATTAAGTCTTTGATTTATAGATAATGTTGCAACATCACAAACAATGAGCATCACATTCCACCACAATCTATTTGCAAAGATGTGTGCATGTGAATATGTTTTAGGGGAAGGATGGGGAATCATTTCTCAGTTAATTATTTTTTATGCACTTAAATAAATAACTATCCCAGAAAATGCGAATGAACATCAAACTCTTACATTCCTTCAATTCCTTTTCCAATACACGTCAACATACATGCATTATCATAGGTATAATTGGTGTTTATATACTCTCTTGTGATTTTATTCTTTCACTTAACATTATTTCCTATATACATTTTCATGATTTGTCAAGCCATCTTACCAACATCAAACTGAACGTGTATATGCTGCTGGTTTACTTTACTTTAATTTGCATTCCTTTCTTTAGCAGAAAAAAGTCTTTTCCATATGATTTATTATATAAGATATTTTACACATAAATTTTCTCTCTTCACTTTTCCTCTAATGCCTACTGGCTCATAACACATATCTGCAAGTTCTTCAAACACATTATGTCCAGTATGAACATAATTAGATTTGTTGATGAATTTATTGCAGACAGCTGAGCACTGGGGCTACAACTCATATCTTTATTTCTGCCAATATTTCAAACATAGCACAATATAGTTTCTACAATCAAATACTTTTAAAATTATAAAAACTGCCACAAAGGCATAAACTTTGCTTCATATGTTTAGACCATACAAGCTCTTAATCCATGGATACTATCAGGAAAAGTAAGAAATAATATGAAGCATTCCTTTACAATATGTAAATATATATCATTCATTGATATTTGGATAATAAAGAAGCTGACTGATCAATAGCTGGATAGGCAGAGGTTAGGCAGAACTTGCAGACAAAAAGAGAGTGGAGAAGAAGAGGAGGAGTCTGAGAATCCAGAGGAGACACAGAGAGGAGATGAACTTGCCACACTGAGAAAAGATACCAAGCTACGTGGCAGAGAGTAGATAAGAAATATGGGTTAATTTAAAATTAAGAGTTAGCTAGTTACAAGCCTGACCTATTGGCCAAGCATTTATAATCAATAATAAGTCTCAGTGTGGTTATTTGGGAACTGGCTGGCAGGACAGAAAAATTTGTCTACAAAAGTTGAATGATTGAAAGTCTTCATTGAACAAATACTTCAAGAAGTTTTCTATTCTTATATTTCCAAATGAAAAGCACACTCTACTTTTGCTTTCTATCAGCTGTCACTCAGCAAAAAGGAACCTACCTGTATTTAAGTACTTCCAAAGCCTTTAACTATGAAGGACATTTTAAAAAATTATTTTAAACTTAAAAGCCCTGCGTAGAGACCACATATTTGCTCTGGAGTAACTTCAACTGATAAGAGTTTCACATGCTTATGGAAGTATATTTACAACTGTTTACAAGTTAGGATCTTATCTATCTGAATGTTGGATATCGTAGTAAACAAGAAAATATATACATGTATCACAAATGGGAGAAACAACTTGTGTGTCATGCAAATGGAAATTTATTGCTTGGGATAAAAATGACAATGATGCTATTCTACATAGTTTAAAATGCTGCATTGTACTATGTACTTGGACAGGAAGTGCTCTGGATGGATGTTTTTAACATAGTGTTAGAGTTATTGGAAACACTAATGTCAGAGATAAGAATGAATGCTTGATTTAAACTATTTATGCAAAATGGAAGAGTGGAGTGAAAAAGGCAAATATCTTCATGAAGATATTTTTCTATATCATGTTCAATTTGATTTTATCTTGGAACAAAACTGAATAGCATAATTAGGCATCTTATTATTTTCAATATATTCCCCAAAGTCCATATATATATTCACAATTGACAGTTAAAGTTTAGAAAACTCTATTAGGAAGATGAAGAGTGTTTGAGGCATTGTATTAGTCATGGCCTTTTGAATCCAGTAGGTAAGCTGCTTAATTATCATCTGTTCAGTGCCAGGCACTGTGTAAAATGACTGACACATCAGTAATTCTCCAAGCAATCCTGTAGGATAGATGTTATGAAAAGATTTTTCTTTCAAATGAGGAGTGAGCCTCCAAGAAATTAAAAACCTTACTCAAGATCATGCAGTTAATAATTGTGAACATCTGTGGACTTTGAGAGTCCATAACCTGGACCTATCATGCCATATGCTTTCCACAAGTTCATAGTGAGCATCTCCAGGTCTGTGACTCTGACAGGATGGTGTTTGATGTAAAACAAAGGTGAAGTCAGAAGTAGGACAGGAACAAGTAACTTTGTAATCCATAAATGTATTACCATCTTCAATTCTCACTCTTTTAATGAAATTTTTATTTTTAATACATTTTTAAAATGAAAACACAAAGAATATCACACTCATGTTCTATTTAGTCTCATGATTCTAGTTCTGATGAAATTTTTGATGGAATGTTTCAGAGAAAGGAATGAGTTGTCTTCCTTTGCTTTACTAAGAAATAAGCTGAATCACTTTACTTTTTAAAAAAGACGTATTTTATATTTATTTATGTGCACATATATCTGTGCAGGGATATATATGCATGTACGTCCTTAGAACTCCTGGAACTGGAGTTACAGACACTTGTAAGCCCCCCAGTATGAGTGATGAGAATGAACTTGGGACCTGCACAAGAGCAGTACAAGCTCTTAATAGCTGAACTATCCCTCCCGCCCCTCACTTTACTTTCTAAAGCATGTTATTTCTGCAGAACTTCCCAGGTTAGTTATTCCCTAAGCTATATATATTCCCCCTTTCCTACCAGTCATATGTGGAATATTATTAGTCAACTGTTTGCTGTGGTTTTAACATCTGTGTCCCTCTAAAATTTATGTTTAGACAATGTTCATTGTGACAATATTAAAAACTAGAGACTTGATGAAAGCAATTTAAAAAGAATCAGTAACTATAATGGCTTTCAATATTTTCTATAGCCTATGATCCTAATATGATCCATGGAATAAAATACCTCCCATTTGGACATCAATGTTTTAGGTGATGCTGATAAACAGAAAGACAACCACTGTGGCTACAGCACCTTCCTGTGCTAGTTGTCAGTCACTCCTAGTCAGTCTCTCTAGATAGAAGCAGAGAAGTAAGAGCCTGCCAGCACGAGAAAAGCAGGCTAGCTTCGCTTATTTTCATTTTTTTTCTTAAATGCATTACTGCATCCACACTGAAGCTACTCTGCTACTTCTCTGCCCACTCAAGAGCCTCACAAGAGCTTCCTACAGCAGATCCCTGGCAGCTTGGCATTTTACTGTCAGCGAACTCAGAATAGCTGAGTGTCAACTGCAAACTCTTTACTTCACTTTCTATACCCTTTTCATGCAATAAATTGCCTTCAAATTCATCAAAGTGCTAATGTTTAGAATTGAAGGAGAAATATTAAGTATAAACTTATTCCTCAATTAAAAATAAAACCTACAGCCCATCCTTACAGTGATAGATGGTATTTTTTTCTTTTAGAAAACATTCACCCTATCTCACATTGATAATGAAAAGTACAGCACAGTATCAGCCAGGAATTAGACACATTAGTAGTCCTTCCTGGCAAAACTATAGGATTTATCTACTAAACATCCACTTTCATTGTTATAAATTCTAACAACTGGTCGCCCTACCAAGTTGCTTTCTAATTCCACATGTCTCCTATATATTTCAAGAGTTTAATATTTATCATTACTTCATTTTAAAGTTTTTATTTTCTACTCCAGGAAGTCTTGTTAATTTGTATAATACTGACTTTTCAGATGGTAAGATTACAGAAAATGCATTACTAGCTTTCCTAGTGATGTCTCAGTTGTACGAGTGACAATATGAAATTAAAAAAAATTCAATAAGCAGAATTACAATTTTCCTGTGGATGTTTTAACGGAAAATAATGAAAGCAAGATTGGTAAACCCTATTGTAGCTATTTTACCACACCATAAAGACATCATACTAAACGTGTTTTTTTGTTTTGTACTGCCAAAAGAAGTTAATTTGCACAGTCCTATTATGCTTACTTTGAGTAGTGACTGTAAATTTAAACCAAGTGTGGTGGAGTACTAATAACTGTTTTGCTCTCCAATTTCGAAGAACAAGTTCAAACTGAATAAGTAGAAATAGAAAATAAAATCACTGAATTAAGGCTCAGGAAATTTAGGATCAAATCTACCTCAGCCTCATTTAAGCAGGAAAGCATTGATAAACCAGGTGGCCTTTCAAATTCTCAGCCTCTACAGCTGTGAAATGAAAAAAAAATACCTGTGTCTTACTATGCTCATCCATTTCTTAAGGGTATTAAACAGGATGTTGTAACGTTGTTTATGAACAGCTTATACTAGCTTCCTAGGAAACTCTAACTTCACTCTATTAATATCAAATCCCATTTAAAAATAGATCCTATTTTCAAATGGGTTGCTATATATCTTTTTATTGTTGGTTTTTCATATTTGAATGTTTTGAGATAATTCATGGCTTTTTAACTATAGTTATAGTAGGCAATAGCTACATAGTCTTAACAATGAGCATAAAGGAAACAGCCTTGTTTTTATTTTGCTGTTTTCTTTTTATTCTTTAGCACAAGCTATCCTGATGATGTTTAAAACCATGATATCAATTGACACTGCCATGATCTGGAAATGTCTGCAAGGTCCAGTGGGAAGCCTTAGCAAATGTCAGAATACCTCTAAGGCAAAGTAGATCCTCAAGATAGATAATGATTTGAAAGTTTAGTACTAAAGATACAGCAGGGTTCTGGGGAATGGTCTGCTTGATACTCAAAGGTCAGGCAGTAAGCAAGCTTAATGCCTAGGAAAGTAGAAAAGTAAAGCCACTTATTGTGATTAGTGATGCTGAATGGGTTCAAGGTAATATAAGAGATATGAAGTCAGCTAGCACATTTCAAGATGTATCAAAACATATTTTAAAATACCCTGCTTCCTTTCTGACAATTACTTAGAAAAGTCAGCAACTGCAAACATATCCCGGATAACAGTTATCTGTCCAAAAATGTGTGGAACACCATAGTTGAGAAGGATTTCAAAGCTACCATAGTGGATTATAATTCACACCACCAGAGAAGAAAACCTATGTCTATACATCCATTAAGATATCCCAATGGTCTCCTCTCCCTGCCTATCAGTGGCTGAGGCATGTGAGAGAGCTGGCCCTGTGTTTATAAGGTGTGGGTGAGCCAGACCCAAAGTAGTGAGCATGGGAAAGCTGTCCTCATTACTAATCTGTCTTGTGCTGGCATGAGTAAGGGGAAGATGTCTTCTCCTCTGCCCATCAATGCCTGAGCCATGTAGGAGAGCTAGCCCTGTGGTTTTAAGAGTGGGAGAGCCATCCCTGATTCCCATTAACTGCCAAACTCAGGAGAGCAGGCCCTGCACCTTGCCAGGGCAGCACAATAGAGGCAACCCTGTTGGCACAGGTCAGCCCCGATGGGAGGGCTGTCCTCATTACCCATTTGTTTTGTGATGACATCAATTGGGGGGAGCTGTCTTCCTCAACACCCACCCCTGCCCATAAATACCTGGGCAGGTGGGAGACACTGTGGTCATAAGAGTGGGAGAGCCAACCCTATTAGCACAAATGTTTGTGAGCCAGCCCCAAAGTTATAAATATGGAGGAGCTGCCTCCATTTCTCATCTGGTGAACTAAACCTGCAGCTAGGCTGCCCAGGCCCAGACCCAGGGTTATAACTTGGCCTGACCCAACATCCACCCTATCTATGACCTGTAGGAGCACATGTAATCTGACCCTCAGACCTAAAGCTACAGGATCTGCTCAACACAGGGTAACAATAGGATACTCAAAAAGAGTCCTAGTGAATACCTATTATTGATCGTGTAGTAGCATACAAAGGCCTGGAAAAAGTTCAGTAACTCTTTGCAATGAACGCTTGTAAGTAAAGATATGTGTACAAAGGAGTTTCTGTAATGACTCATTATGTCACACTGCAGCTTCTGTGACAAGATTTTAATTTTTTCCTTTTTGCCTCTTAAATTTTATGGGAGGGGGTGGGTGCTAGGGCAGAGAGTAGATGTGAAGGGATGGGGAAATGAATGGGATCAAGATACATGATGTAAAAGACATATAGAATAAATTAAAGTAAGACATCCTATTGACATGTCTAGCACTGGGAATTCAATTGTGATTTTTCTTTTAAAGCAAAAAAATGCATGCATTAAGACAACAGAGACAGATTTGAAGGACAGGCTATGTATTTTAATTTCATCTATGATCTGGTCAGAATATTAAACTCTTCACCATCACAGGCAAGTGGCTATTTTTCAGTTTATTTTTCAGTAACTGAGATTTCTACAGGCAAATTGCTTGAGGACAGATACATCTATGCTTTCTTATATCTTAGTATCTATACAGGGCTTCTCAAAAACTTGTGATTAAAAAGAACTAGGCTTAATTAAACTTGCAGATACTTTTCTGTCAGACTTCATAGTCTCATAAATTGATAGAGAGATGATCAAATAGCAAATGAGTAAAAATGAATGTCAGAAATTTAGATGGCACAGCAGAAGGTCTCTTTTATAAGCATCTTTTCCATTTAGTGTTCATGCTGGCACATGGGTCGCCCTTGGGAAAAGCTGCGATACAACAAAGTGAAGGGATGTTAGCTCTAGGCCTTGAGAGGTGGGTGAGGATTGAAGAAGCTCTCCCTCAACACTCCTGACAAAAACTTGCAGTGGAATTAGAAAGGGACATCTTTCATTAATATCATGTAAGTTATTTTCTTCACCTGAAAGTATGCTGTCTTATTCTATGCAGTGGTATCTATCCAAGTTTTCAGGATGCTAGAGATAATATTAATCAAGCTTAATAGTGGACTGTAGCACAAATATCTACCTTTTTCTTAGAGCTACTTCTGAGTTACATACTAAAAGTTTCATGCTATTTAAATATATATTTTCTTTGTTTCATTTTTCTCTTGATCAGTTCAAGCCAACAGACATTTACTGTGTCTAATATGCAGATAGTACCAAAAAGTAAGCACATAAAATAAAAATATAGTAGTATTTTATGAGTACTTTTAAACCATTTTACTTTTCAAAATATTTGTTATACTTACTTTATGGAAAAGAATGTGAGCTGTAAAAACTCGTTATAGATTTTTATTTTCTGCTCTGTCTTTATATTGTTATAGCAATTCAATGAAGTTTCTTGATGTATATTAATTATTATTGCTTATAGTATCTATCACTGTAAATAATAATTATCATGGTATACGGGATGGATCAATGGATTTCCTTAAGGCCTACATTCCCAGTTCTGGGAGGTAGAAACAGGAATATCCTTAGGGATTACCGGACAACTAGTCTTACCAATTTGCTGAGCTATTGGTTCAATGAGAGACCCTGCTTCAAAAACTAAGGTAGAGAGCAATAGAGAAATACCCATAATACCCTCCATAATCATATTTACATCAACATATACCATACACAGAACTTACGTGCGCTTCCACGCGCGCTCACGCGCGTGCGCGCGCGCACACACACACACACACACACACAATTACCTTTGTAATAAATACAGCTATAGGTCTGAGGAAATAGTGCAATGGTAAATCACTTACCTAGCATTCCTGGGGCTATAGGTTAAATTATCAGTACCAGAAAACCAAGTTAAAAACAAACAAGCAAATAAAAATAATAGATATTTTGATAGTGAATCTATGAAAATACAGGAGTTACCTAATTTATAATCCCCAATTTGATAATTTTGAGTTTGATGTAGCTTATTTCACTGACTTTAAATAGATATTATATACACTTGAACATATACATTCATTCTAATAAAACTTCTCTTTCATCTTTCTTTTTAAAAGAAATCTATGAAAGTTAGATGTTAGATTTTCATTAAATAGTTTTCTATACAATTAAAAAAGTTTTTAGGAAAAAAAACTCAATTCTTCCTTCAACTTGCTTCCAAGGTCTTTTTATAAAACTCAAATTTGATCATGACCTTATTCTCTTAAAAATGTTAAAAAGTAAACAAATGTATTGTTTTGAACAGCAACAACAATAGAAAACTTGTCAATAGATCTCATAGCACATAAAATTTCAAATTCCTAGGTATGAGAACTCATGTTTATTGTTCAAATTACCAGTCTCAATTCTTACCTGCTCAACCTAACCATAATCTACAGAGTTTCAATTTCTTGCACTTCTGGGATGCTATTTCTGGGATACTAACACAGCCTTCATTATTTTGGGGGGCAATACTGGCAAAGTTAAAATTCTTATGACATGGTAATGCTTCCTTCTGTCCCTTGTGAATTAAATTTTGTTCCTAAAAGTTAAATCTAAATTAAAAAGCCCTCTCTGATTTCTTTTCCTCCCCACTTAAGAACTGGGTGTTGCTTTAAGTGTGTTTAGTTAGACGTTCTCCCTATCATGATTATCTAACTCAATAAACTTAAATACATTTTTGTTTGCCAGCTTTAGCCTAGCTTTCTCTAAGGAGAATGTGAGTTTTCTGAGGATGACAATATGTACATCCTGTACCACCTTGAATTATTATTGCCACTTCAGATAGGATCTGGCTCACAAATATTTCTAGTGTATATTGATAATTAAGCAAAATGTGAGTAATATTATTTGGATTTCATTATTGTTACCTAGGGACTAGTATTAATGCTTACCTTGGCTTAGTGAACCTTTTCCCAAGTCAATGCAAAATTAATATTATAAAGATTATACAGAGAATATTTAAAATGCTTAAGAGAATGAACTCTTCAAAACCCCTCAAGTACTTTATAAGCATCAATTTACATACAAATAATTGATATGCTAATTATAATTTAGCCATATTTGTTCATTAATATTGGGTCCTTAAGGACTCTACCAGGCAAAGGATTGAATGGCAGAATCATGTTAACTTAGTTTATCTGTCTGCACATATTAGAGATAAATTAAAAAGCATCTCCTTAAAGTATGTCATGATTTAAATAATGTTATCAAAATTAAAACTGCCTTTCCAAATTAGTAAAATACTCTATTAACTATTGTTTTACTTTAGGAGTTGAACACATTCTTACTTAAAGGTTCAAAGCACATTCACAATGGATATTAGCAGAGACATTTTAATTTCCTACCCATTCCATCTATGTATCATTCCATGTCTAAGAACTAACTACAGTGCCTAGTTACATGAATATGTCTTTCTTGAATGATGCATAGTTCTTCATATTAGCATGTTCTTGTGTGTGTGACAGTTATCTTCTGGAATGGCCTCTGCTAAAGTTTCACCATGAATTTACCCATCAACTCCAAAATTGTATCTCTGAACTCAAACAGCAACACAATAATTTTTAGCTACCTAACACAAAATTAATTTATATTTTCTCTGCTGCCACAGCATCAGCATTTTTCAGGCACACATTCATGTACTTGTGATACAATAATTATATATTTATGTCTATCCAAATTCTGAATGAAAAGATTGTATGTCACTTTCATCTTTCTATCTCTAGCATCTAAGGTTGTATTTGGTACAAAGAAGGCATATATTGTGTTTGTGTTTTGTTCTCCTAAAAGATAGACTGAAGTCCTAACTGCTGGTATTTACATATATAGACAATCAGAATTCCTTTTTTTTTTGGTGTAATCAAGTTAAAATGAAATCATACTGGATTCAGATGCACTTAAAACCCAGTGGCTGATATCTTTATCAGAGGAAAGTGATTGGGATGCAGAGAGAAAAGGTGATCATGTGATAAAGATCATAGAGATTGGAGAAATAGAAATGCAAATCAAGAAATGGCAGGAGTTGTTGGGAACCAGCAGAAACTAGGAAGGAGGAAGAGAATGGATTGTTGTTTAGAGTTCCCAGACTACTAAACTGTTTGTGTGAATATATTCCATTGATTCTAGCATCCATTAGCATTTACTGGTATAAAAAATAGATGGCAAATAATGGAGAGATACTTTTACTTAGTAAAATATCTTGGTCTTTCCATGCCCACCAAGTACCTTGGACAGCATAATGGAGAGTCCCTTTCTAATAATTTTGACAAATGTTTAATTACACAATGATTCTGGCTGGAGGGAAGAAGTAAGTCTTAAAAAACACAGTTGACTGCTTCTTTCTATGATAATTCACACTGGGAACCGGGCAGAGCTCTCAAAGCTGCAGATGAGAGATTAAGGAGCATACATAACCAGTTGAAACAATTTCTCTATTATAGGAAACTCTTTCCAACCTTGACTAGAATATTGTCATAGTTTGGGTTCTAAAGGTCCCACAAAAGCTGATATGCCTGAATGTTTGCTCCCTAACCATTGATACTGATTTAGAAGGTTATAAAACCTAAGGAGGTAGGGTCTAGCTATAAGAGTGGGGACTGGGCCTTGAAGTTTATAGCCTTACCCCAAGAATTTTTGCTTCCTGTCTGCTGTCCAGGAGACGATCAGTATGTTTCTACTGCCCAGTCATTCTACCTTCTTAACTTAATGGACTGTATGTCATTAAACCATGAGCTAAAGGAAATCACTTTTCTTTTAGGTTGTTTCTGTCATGTATTTCATCTTAAGAATGAAGAAAGTTATGCAATGCAATGCATAACATGTTCTCTGCCACGGGCCATATCATCCTCGAGCCTTTGTGGAAATGTGTAGAATGGGATTGTTCTAAGACTTATCTAAGAGAGACTTTACAAACAAAAAAGCACAGCAATGAACACAGTGGACCCAAATTCGAAGTTACTTAAGATGTCGCTTCTCTAGCCATTTCATTAATGTTGCCTTTAGTAAATAAACACTGCTATTCCTTATAATCATATAACAGGTTGTTTACAAAAGGTTTGACACACAGTCTTATAGAAAATTGATATAAAACATTTTTCATTAAGGTTTCCTTTTCTCCCTTACCTTTTTCCTATGCCAACACTGATATTTTAGTTCTTTATTTGATGTCCTTCTCCTTGTCCGTTTCTAATTTCTATATGCCTTTCTCCCACTTGCCTATCTACAATTGTAATCCATCATATTCATTGTAATGGCGTCTCTGTAAATGGTTCAGCTATCATCTTCATAGCTGGTCCTTTCTTCTCATGTTCCTGATTTAAAAGGTGTGCATGAAATAAAGCACTAAAGTACAGGTAAAGAGTTATGGCATTTCTTAAAGATCGCCAAACATCCTTTTCTGAAGAATGCAGTTCTGGTATGCAGCCAGTGGGCATGCAACCATTTCTTTGTAGGCACTAAAGTCAGCACCATAAATAAGCAATAGAATTCAGTAAAATCCATAATCTTCCTTCCTTCCAGTGGTGAGCTTAGCTCAAAACAGAAGCAGTTGAGCAGTGACATCTTTAAAGCCCCCAAATATATGTATGATGTACACACTAGAAACAGAGAATGAAATATATCAAAGACCTACATCCCAATGTCTGACTAGTGTGATTCTAGCTTCAGGAACATTTTGGCAAAAAGCAGTTTATAATAGTCTGTCTATAGACAGATATCCTAGCATTAACTCTGAGAGACCAACAATGGCCTTGTTGAAAGATATCTGTTGGTCTAGTCTTAACCCGAGTGAAACTTTGTGGGCCACTGCTGAGATACCAAACCCCCCCATCGGTTCTCTGCAATCCATAAGCAAAGCACTATTCTATACCATCTTTATATAATCTATCTTACTTCCTTTTTGACTCCCTTCCTTACGGAGATGGAAGCTTCTGATTATACTCCACTATGTAGCCTGTTATGATATGCTTGCCTCAATCTTCTCTGGGCTGAAATTATAGGAATGCACTTCCTTTGCATACCTGTCCCCTTTGGTTATTTCTTGTAGTAAAGTGTGCAGAGCGGAATGAGGAAAGACTTTAGCTTTTCAGTTTCTTGGTTTAAGGGGGTTACTTTCAGGATTCCATCAGCCACTCTTCACAGCTGTTTTCCACTGTGGTAAGGATGAGTGTCCTAAAGAACTCTATATGTTAAAGACATTTTCCATAGTCTGTGGTACCACTTGGAGGTAGTAGACTCTTTAAGAGGGAATAATGGGCTGTCCTTAGGTCAGTGTGGGAAATATAATCTCTAAAGGGATGTGGGACTTTGACCCCCTCTTCTCTCTCTCTCTGATTCCCAGTTTAATATGAGCCCTTGTTCTGATATGTGTTCCTATTCTTGCCATCTACTGTTTACATCAAGGACCAAACCAATAGGCTATCTTTTGTTGGATTTGTACTTGAAAATTATGAATTATGTAAATCTTTGTATTTTCAAGTTAATTGTCAGAAGTATTTTATAGTAGTGGTATGAAGGTGAATAATAGGAACCTTAATAGTTCTCACATTTTCTTTTTAATTTTTTAAAAAAGATTATATACATGGGTGTTTTGCCTGTGCACCACATGTGTGCCTGGTACCTATGGGACTCAGAAGAGGATATTGAGTCTTCTGCTGCTGGAGTTACAGTTGGCTGTGAATAGCCATGTGGGTGATGGAAACCAATACTTGGTCCTTTGCGGAGTAACAAGAACTCTTCATTGCTAAACCATCTCTCTAGCTCTTCTCATTTTTTCTTAAAACCCTTTTGCCTCTTACCTAATAATTACATACAGCATTTTAAAATCAGGCACAGAAAACATAATTTGAGTAAAAATGTTAAAAACTTTAATTTTATATTTTAGTGTAAACTTGGCCATATTAGGTTTGTGTATTTCCTTTTCCTATCTGTTTCTGATTCATATAACTGCTGAGTATAGAAGCAGAAGATCATGGTTAAAAAGTCAATTGTGTTGATATTTAAGAGGAGTTATAAAATTTGTCATGGCTTAGCTATAAAAATCCTTATCAATAGAAAATGCAGAAAAACGTTTGGCTTATTGGTTAATTTGTGATAAACGAATGGTAACCAATGTTGATATATTTAACAAGGTAAAAAAAATCAAATGCCATGAAAATGTTGGAAATATTTAAGTATTTCAGTGAGGATGGATCTTAGTTAGCATGTATTTTACAGCAATACATTTCACATTTTGTGTGAGGCACATAATATAATCTTATTTAAAAACACACCCAGTGTATGAGACAGTGGAATAACACATACATACTCAGTTCTTATTATAAGCATAGTGTTTAAGCATAGTAAACTGTAGAGTCCCTCAAATGCATATGTTGAAGACTTGTCCCCAAGTACCTTAGAATGTGGCTTTCAGAAATAAGTCTTACATTACTGACATACTTATGCACTACAATGAATTGTACTTTATAGGAGGATCAGTGAATATGTATGCCTATGTATATAGTTAGAGATAATGTGCACCACAACATAAACTATAAATCTAGTATTAAATTTTAATTAATTTATTTTGGGACATTTATAGGTGTTTTGTCTGCATGTATGCCTGTGCTCTGTGTGAGAGTGCCTGGTGCCCACAGATACTAGAAGAGGGAGTCAGATCTTCTGGGAAATGAGTTACAGGCCGTTGTGAATCACCATGTTTGGGTTGGGAATTGAACTCTGGTCCTTTTAATAACTGAGCCATTTCTCCAGCCCCACTATCAATATTTTTGAAGGGAAAGGTATGCTATTTGTAGATATTTGCTCAATATTATTTTGTTATTATATTCAGGATATGCATATTTTAAAGGAGAACCATTTCACATTTAACTAAAAGACATGGTAACTAAATACAACATATGATCTAGGAATTTTACTTTTGCTGTGAAAAATATTAGTAGGATAATTTATGAATTTTAACTAAGTCCACAGATTAGTTTTATCAGTGTTAATAAATTTACTTAAAATAATTCTGTTTTGAAGAAATACAGTATCTCTACCTCAAATCTAAGATTTCACTTTCTGTGATTTCCTTTGATAGTAATAGTTCAAATTAATAAATCCAAAATTCCAAGAATAAACCATTTGTAAATTTTAAATTGTATGATAGGCTAAGTAACACAGTAAAATCTCATGCCATCTTTCTCTATGTATGTTATGAATGTTCTATTTTCTGATTTCTTACGATTATTAATCTCTCAGTAGACTAATTTATAAACTTTATTATAGGTAAGTTTATATAGGAAAAAAAAGTATGTATAGAGTGTATAACTACAATCCATGGTTTTCATTTATTACTGTGGTCTCCGAATATATTTCCTTGTGGATAAGAGAGGAACCCATAAGTTTTAGGGTAAGGTGGAAAATTTACTCAGATATCCAGAATAATCTAATTTTGTGCATATATATGTATATATATGTATATATAAGCAAAGCAAACATAGTAAAATGTTAACATTTTGAAAAACAGGATGAATGACATCTAAGTTATGGAGTGTTTTATAATTTTTCTATAAATCTAAGTTGCTTGAATATAAGATATTAAAAATAGAATACCTTATTGCTATGGACATTAGGTTACTTCAAATTTTATAACACACATACACACACACTAGAAAGAATATTAAAAAGTAAGTTTTATATAAAACTTCAGTTTCTAAGATCCATTTTAGAGTACATTAAGCCAAAATTCCCAAAGCATTTAGGGAGCCCAATGTATTACAAAGTGAATCACAGTAAGGGAACAAAAGCAAAGAAACTGGAACAAAGTAATGATCACAGAATGGAATGGGCTAGAAGTGTTTTAAAATTACTTTTCTTATAAATTTTAGTGTTAAATATTTAGTCAACATTCTGCTTTAAGGCACAAAGAAGTTAGCAAAGAAACACCAGAATTCACTATTTCTGGTGAATTAAAGAAGTTAGTACTTTGTTAGTAAACTTCATCAACTTTTATTATGACAAAATCCCTTTCAAAAGCATATGCAGTTTAATGTTAATGTATTAATTAAATAAATCCATAGTGATCTATTCATGTGCAGATAAGTTATTTCATATGGTGATTTTTTAAAATGTATCATCTGGCATGGAGAATGCAAGCAAAATTACACATGACAGATACATAGAACCATTCACAAGAAATGAGTCAAGTAGTGTACTTTGCTCTAAAAGCACTGTGAATTTCGACATACTGTCATATTTAATCCCAAATGTCCACATCGTTGTACATTCAATTAAATTAGATGAGAAAACTGGGCCATGTCACTGAGTGCTGGTGCCCTTTCATGATTAAAAAAAGCAACATGCCTTATAGAACCCTCCTGACATGTCATCCATGCTAGGCAAAAGCCATCTCTGCTCTGTAGAACGTATTTGAAGAGTTACAAAATTAGAACTCAAAACAAAGAGTTTTCTGAGAATCACCAAGTGAGTTATACAGTGTTGGTCAGGCTGTGTGGCAATACAGTCAGACACAAAGAGAACAAATGCTGCACATTAAAGATGATCTTAAATTTCTATATCTACCAAAAACTGTGAGAAGGGAGGGAGAGAGAAAAGGGGGTGGTGAATGATCAGGAAATTTGACTTTGATTTTCACAAACATTTTGCCATCCTTTCCTTAGCTCTCTCCCTTTTCCACAAGAAAAAAGTCATTTCATTTTCTTATCTGTGCTGATAATGCTTCCTCTAAAAAGTCAAAGACCATCTAACAAATACCCCAATATCAAGTATGAAAATCCCTCTTTGGAGCCCTTGGTCAGGATTATCTAAGGGACTCTTAAAACATTATAGGCCATTGCCTATAACATTATTGCCATTGGTTTCCCTCCAAAGGTGGAAGGCATGTTTCTACTGCTAAAACCACTATGCATTTCAGTGACAGGGTCCAGAGACCCCTCAACTAGAACTGAACTGAAAGCCTCCCTTTCTAAGGACTAGCAACATGAAAGCTTCCAATAGAGGGGAACAACCAAAAGTCCTACCCAAGTATGATGTCTATGAATATCCATGACCAATATGGCATGATAACAGCACACATACCTTGACAGTAAACAACAACTCTCTAAATGGACTTTAGAGCCATTCAACAAAAGGGAAGTTTTGGGAACTCAGACATTTTGCAGTGGCCATTGCAACACTTCCATTGGTACTGATTAGACAAGAGCAATACACAATAATTAATGACAAATTCACCAGGGCTTATTTGTGGAGGGAAGATGTAAATAAGATTCACAATTAATGAAAGGAGATAGCGTAGCACAATGAGGAAACAATTCAAAATTTAGGCAGATCTGAGTAAATTCCTACCTTTTTACTTGCTAACTATATGATATCAGGCATAGTTTATCCAGTATATATATTTTTAAGGTACAAAATGGGTATAATAATAATTATTCTGTGAAAAGTCTTTGAAGGATAGATGAATTGTTATTACTTGCAACATATTTATAAAATAATGTATTGGTTGTGAGAAAGAAAATGCTGGAATGTTGCATAGTGAAAAAAAAAAAAAGCATGGAATTACTAAAATACCAGCAAAGGAAGCACTAGCATTAAAATTATTTTTAAAAAGCCATTTGTCACCAGCATCTAATCTAAAGTGTGGTTTGAAACAGGGGCTTAGGTAGAAATCTGAACAGCATCTATGAAAAATAAGAGGCATGCTGGTCATCTTTTAATAGCCTTTGAAGTAAAAGATGACAGATTTTCTGACAACTATCAATTATCTACAAGTGACTATTATTCTACCACTTGTCTTATCCTGCTTTAAAAGATAAACACGTGCCACCATTGTATTGGTGTATCTTGCAGGCAGGACACAGTTGTAGATCAAAGGTTTGTAGCTGGGTTGATACTTTTAATTATTCTCTCATATATTATATCTCAAACACAGTTTCTTAGCTGCTAAAAACAATGCAGGAAAATGTATGGAACTAGAAAAAAAATTCATCCTGAGTCAGGTAACTCAGACCCAGAAACACAAACATGGTTCATACTCACTAATAAATAAATATCAGTTATAAAGTAAAAGATAATCATGCTACGGCCCACAAACCTAGAGAGGCTAATTAACAAGGAAGGATTAAGGGAGGAGGGCACAAGGGTCTCCCTGGGAATCAGAAATAGAATAGATTTCATGGCTGGGTTGGTTCTTATGTTTCTCTTTTGGTAGCATGCAGAGTACTTTCTTGTATCAACGATGCTGGAATATAGGGGAGAAGGTTCTATGTAGGCACCAGCTCAACTTCTTGGTATTGTTGTCAGTTTGTGGAGAGCAATACCAGAAGTCTTGTAATAGCCTAGTTTGTTCGCAGATTCCCAGGCGATCCCTTTGGTCAATCATTCAATTATATATAACTTAATCCTGGTATTATACAGTGAGTGAGTGAGATACCTTGGAACACTCAGTCCTAAACACAAGGTCTCTTTCAAAGCTCTCTCAACTGGGTCCAGGGGGCCTAGTGGAAGAAAGGTGGAAAGAGTGTTAAGAGCCAGAGGGAATGTAAGATGTAATGTGTACAGGCCATAGAGGCTTCTAGGGTTCTGGGGGCAAGCCTGGCCTCAACAGTTTGAACTGGTTATAGTTGGTGTCTTAAGACATGTGCTCATAGCCATGAGGGCCCCTTGAGCATGCACTTCCTTATAAGTCAACCTGGAGTCTGCCTGGGTCCTTGACAGCAGAGCTGGAGTCCTGGTGGGAGATGTCTTGGACCAGGGAGAGATGACAGTGCCACAGAAGTAGATGCCAGCAAAGCATAGCCCTTCCCCTGGCTGGGTGGAAGGCATTTAAAGGCTTGCCCTTCCTCAATAAATTAAACTTGTTTCAACTAGTATCAGGAGACTGTGTCTCAAAAGGGGAACTAGCAGGGTACAAAATATAGGCAACCCCAACAATAGGACACCAAAAAAAATAATAAAGCCCTCTAAAATTGATATAACCAAAGAACATATAAACTCAGAGACTGAAGCAGCATGTTCAGAGCCTGCATGAGTCTGAGATATGGTCCTAGAGCTGAAAGGAGAAGTGGACACACCCCCATCTCTAATCCAGAAGCAATCTCCAATTTAAAAACACATAAAAATAAAAATTTGCTTTCTCCCAAAGAAGTCTCACTGGGGCCAAACACTACTCCTAAGTGTAAGTTGTATTCCAGAAGTAGATGCCAACAGAAAATAGCATGCCTGGAAGTTCCTTGTCTCATAATGTCATTGATGTCATGTCTGGGACCTTCTTTTTCTTTTTAATTTTTTCTTTATATTTTTCTCTCATTTTATAGGTCCTTTGTGTATATATTATGGCTTCCAGTTTAGTATGTGAACCAGTAGGTCTCTGTTTCTTATGCCTTTTCTTAGGCTTTCTTACTTGTTTATGTTTATTTTGTTTAATTTTCATGTGTTAGTTTTTACTTATTTCATTATTTTTATCCCTCAGAAGCCTGTTCGATTTCTAATGAGAGATAGAAAAAGCATGTGTGTGTGGTGATATATTGTTTGTACTAAACGAATAAAGCATGCTGGAAGACCAGAGGACAGAGCCAGTCACAGAGTTAGCCACAGAGGCAGGCAGTCTCAGCACTTGGGATCCCATGACTCTGATCTCAGTACTTGGGAGGCACACACACCTTTAATCCCAGCACTAGGAAAGTTGAGACAGGAAGTGGTATGGCTGGGAAGAGATAGAAGTTCGGCCTTACTGCTTCCCTTCCCTTTTGGCTGAGGACTCAGAGACATTCCGTCCGAGAATTTGTCGAGACAGGATCTTACCCCTTTAGGTTGATAAGCAGGCAAGGAGTATTAGTAGCTGCAGCTTGTTCCTCTGTCTCTCTGATCTTTCAGCTCTTCACCAAGACTTAGCTCTGGGCTTTTATTATAAGACCAGTTGCCCTTTAGAGGAACACCCAGCCCAGCATTGACTTTGGGATGAGTCCAGACTTTGCTTGGAGTGGATGAGCCATGCTGGGCTAGCCCACCTTGGGACTTCTTGCCCTTTCGGAGGAGGGGATGGGTGGATGGGGAGGGGCGAGGCTGAGGGCTGCTTGGGAGGGATTGGGAGGAGGAAGAGGGGGAGCAGGGGGGATACATAGATGGAGATAACATTTTTTTAATGAAATTTTTTTTTAAAAGACCAGTTAGAATTTGTGCAATAGGGGTGAATCTAGATGGGAGGGGATATGAGGAAGAGCTGAGAGGAATTGAAGGAGAAAGCATAATCAGGATATATTACATGAAAAAAAATCAATTTCCAGTAAAAGGTAAAAAATAAAAAAGTAAGTAAGTAAGGTTGAACAAAAAGGTTTAATGTCAAATAAATATTTCTACATCCAGGGAGGAGCTAGAGCTAGGTATGAGTATATCTGAGCTATAGAGAAAAGAACTTCAGTTTTTCTGCCTGTCTAAGTGAAAATAAAATGGACCCTGACAAGAGTGGAATACACATGGAGAAAAGACAGCATTTAAAAGCCTTAAGATTTTTCTGATTGGGGTCCTTAAGTTGAAATATCATTTCTTAGTGTAAAGTAAAAATGTCGGTTATATTACATGAGTGAGTGACATCCACATTCAAAAGCTTAGTACAGAAGTTAGTTCTGGGTAACAGTAATTTAGATCTGTGTTTCTATCCAGTCCTCTTAAATTACATAATAAGACAGTTAATTTCAGTGTTTTGGGAAAAAATGTGCCACATTTTTTCATGCATGTAAATACAATCAGACATACATACATTCAAGTAACATACATGAAACCATACAATAGAACTGCGCAAAAAGAGATATACTTGCCATCTTCCTCACTGAAAGTGTGATTAAAATGGTTCAGTTTCTAGTGAAAGACTGTATCTTACAGCAGCCTGATGCCAGGTAAATGCACTGAGGGATGATACATGATGGAAGCTGGCTAGGAAAAAGAACTGAGTAGAGAGAAAAAAATCCACAAATTTTTAATTTATATTTACCAATGTCTCTCAACTCTTTATATGCTCAGTGGACTTTAAATCTGAGATCAGGGTACAGACAGATATAGGTAGTGGACATTAAACTCCAAGAGCTATATTTTATTAGTGCGATGTAAGGTAAGCTCTCTATGATAATGATGGAACAGTTTAATCTTTGATATGGAGTACAAGTAATTTTCACCATTGGAGACAACAAAAATTCAACTGAGATGACATAAGGCAAGAAATCTTTAAATTTTAAGGAGAGATCCTACTTAAATCTCATTCAAATATATTTTTGTTATTGTTACTGAACACAATTTTTTTCCTCTAATTTCCAGGCTCAACCATTTTGATTTTCCATATATTAGGTAAAATTATTTTTAAATTTTCCTGAACTTAATGAAAACAGATTTCTCCCAGTACTGAAAAAGAACTATACGCATTCATTTTAATCTAGTCAAAAAAAGACATATTAAAAAGTAAAGACCAACTTCTAAATTCAATCTATTCTTTTCTTTCCCATTAAGAATAAGATAAAAATTGGATATCCGAATTACCATCAAGAGGGTGTTCAAATATTTCTGCTCAATCCCTTATTGCTTCTAAATTCACTCAAAGGCAAGATTATTAATTCTTCCTGACATAAAAATCAAGATTTAATGAGCTGCTGACAGCCCTTAGGAATTATAAGGAAATTTAATATGATACTTTTGACTAAATAATGTATTTTTACATATATGAGAAATACATTATGGAAAGTAATGGACATGTTGATTTAGCTGCTAAATTCTGGTTGTGATTAATTTTATAAGAAAATCTATATATTTATACATATAACTATATCTGTAGAAAGCTATTCTCTTCCAACACTTTCATCTGAGTTTTATACTAAGTGCAAGGCATTATAGGTGCATAAAACAAACAGAGAATTACAGAGAAAATACAAAATGATACTATGATTCAAAGAAAAATTAATGTGGAAATCAAGAGAGACAAGGAGAAATATCTTTGAACTTGGGGTGAGTGAGGGGAAATGGTCTGTGTAATCAGGAGAAAAGTGAACACGAAGGCAAGAAAGTTTGCAATAAGCCTTGAAAACTGCCAAGAGTGAAAATGATGAGTGAAGGCATCCAGGTGGGAAAGGCAAGGTGTAGTAACAGAAAACAGCATGATTAATTTGAACGAGACAAATAGTGCTGTGAACATGACAGGGTAGTGAGAAATTTATATAGGAAAGATTTACCTAAGGTCATGGCATGGAAGACACTGTATATATAAATGTATACATAACTGATTGATTGGTTTATAGTGAAATATCTAGTGCTTGTCACATCAACTAGATTTTGACATCCTCGGGTATAGAGGTTGTTTATATGTGTTTGTTATTCCCATGGTAGTAAGTATACTGTCTTAGTCAGTGTTCTATTGCGTTGAATAGATAATATGACCAATGAAACTCTTATGAAATAGCATTTAATTAGGGCTTTCTTACAAATTCAGAGGCTTAGTCCATTATCATTATAGTGGGGAGTGTGGCTGCAGGCAGGCATGATTTCTGTATAGGCTTTTTGCTTTTAGGTAGTCTTTATAGGGAAACAACATCAAAACTAAACTGTACATTATTTGGGTTTTGGCTTCTAGCTACATAGGAACTGGTAACAATCTATAAATTTTATACAGTTGATAGTAATGGCAACTAAATCATGTTTTTTGGAGTCAGTCTACATAATCATTAACATGGCACATAAAATAATATGTACTTAACTATATGCTGTATTTATTTCATCTTCTACTACCTTTGATTTCTTGGGAAGAAGACTTGTTTTACATGCTTGATTGGGATTTAAATGTCTTACAAGTTTTCCTCTACCCAGTCAAGGCCATGTGATACAACTTGTTTTTCTGAGCACTGGAGGGAGTGGGGGCACATGATAATTGTAACAGTTTGATAGGAAATGACACCTCTTGGAGTTTTGATAAATTAAATATAATGTGAAGTAATCTATTTTATATCAAGGTTGAACAATTCACTTACATAAACCATTCAACAATTATTACAGCAAAGCAGAAAACAATTTACATTTAAGGTTAGCAATAGATAAATCATATGGAATCTGACCCCCACAGGCATGCAGCATTTAGCAAAGCAACAGAATATATATATTTCTCATTATGAGTAACTTAAGAGATTAACAGAAGGCAAGACAGCTAAAACATGTAAAATAAAGGCTCTATTAAAAGTATCATAGAGCACTGGACACATAGCAAAACAGTATTTGCTGAACATGACAGGGTCATTGCACACTTGAACACATACTGGCTGTGATTGCATATGCATGACCTGCATAAGATTAAGCCAGGAAAATCCCAGCATGGGTTGGGGAAGCACTCATGAAAGTCCACCTCTCACGGAGGAGCTATTGGCAATTGGGGCAGGAATTATCAGTTTCTTCAGGGATAAGGCCCCTGAGGCTACTCATGTTCCAGTTTATGATCCTACACTGATGCACAGGCAGCAGGCTCTAAGACACTAAGTGTTTTTGTTTTGATTTCTAAGAGAGAATCCGAAGCTGTGAGGGAAAAGTGCTGTTGGGGATAGGTGAGAAATTTGAACGGGGAGAGGACAGAAATGGATTTGATCAAAACATTACATGTGTGCATGAAATTATTAATTAAAAAACATTATATAAATTATTTAGTCTAAGACTATGGTACATTTAATATGGCATTATTTTATAGTATTTAAATTCTGCAACAGTGGATCTAGACACATTACATGAGTTGCTTCTATCTAGAAATAGAATCAACCTTTGTCGTAGACTTCTGTGACACTGTGTGACTTCTGACCCAGGTCTTCAGAGAGCCTTTCTTTCATTTTGGATTCTTTTGAACACTGTTTGCTGTGCAAACAGCTTAAACATCTGTCTTCTTAGGCTGTAAGATTTGATAGTTGGGCTGATAGCCTCAAATAACACATGACTAAAGGCAATGCTAAACCTTCCCATTCCCTGTAACTCCTGAAGATTGCAATTGCATAATTGGTTTCTGGTGATAGCAACCTTGGGCACTACCTGGCTGAGGCAAGTGCAGTTGCAGTCATGAACAGCTCTTTTAAGCCATTACATTTTCAGCGATGTGTTGTAGTAATGGATCTTCTGTCTCATAGCAGTTCTTTTTCTTGTCTTTTCTTTCCATTGTTTATCTTTGTTTCTGCCTATTTACTTGGCTTCTAAAAACATCTCCGTTACTATCTTCTTGACCATATATTATGCCTTTTTTACTGAATATAATATATATGAGTAAATTAATACAAGAAGTTTTTTATTCCTGAATCTAGAAATACATAATCATCACTACAAACTGTAATGGAGACCTATGACACTTGTGGTCATATATTATAGATATGTGAGACCATGAAAGTGAAATAGTCTAAAAGTCCACTAAGAAAAATGCACCAAGGAGTTTTGGTTCACACACACACACACACACACACACACACACACACACACACACACACACACACATACAGACACCCTCATGAAAACATACACACATGTGTGAGTACACATATGTATAAACAATATGCAAACTATAAAGACGAAAAGAAAACCACTGGCCCTCTGTAGATCATCTGTTTCTCATCTTAAGTATGACAAAATAGACATATGGGACTATTCATATTACCCTGAGATATGATAAAAAACAGGTGACTATAACTTGTATCAAGTTAATATAAAACAAGCCAAAATACACAGACATACAAACTCTCACACACACACACACACATACACACACACACACATACACACACACACACACATACACACACACACACACACACACACACACACACACACTTTAAGTAAGGGTGAGAAACAGGACAAACATAAACAAAATAACAGGAAACTGTGTCCATGCACACAGACCTTAAATTGTAAAATTTCTCACTCAGATCCTGTCCATGACTCATTGTCGCTCATTTATTTCTATTATGGATCTTGAATTTGAATGATTTTGCACAAATATTTGCAAATACCAACAGCATATTGAGTATGACAAGGATAAAAGACAAGCATTGTCTTTAGGGATCTTAAGCACCTAGAGCAGATGAATAATCATGGACTAGCTGCTTAAATTAATGCTTTTGGAAGACAAAGTACTTTCGATCTGGTATCATTTACATCCTCATTTTCTTCATCTATGAATTCAATATAATTCTTAAATAGTTGGTGATGGGCAAACATGAAACCTATACCATAATGTATGGATGCAATATCATCATTTGGTAGAGACAGTATGTAAGTATAAAACTGTATAATATTTCTCTAATTGCCCCCCCACTTGTTTTTATATGCAATTTCCCCAAACAAGGTCTCAAGTTAAAACAAACTTCAGTTAAGGAAAATGAAATTTTCTAATGTTGAGCATCTAGATTTTAGATTAATACAAATTATGCTTGCATGTGTGTTACATAGTCTACATATCCATCTATGACAAGGTGATCTTAACTCAAGTACCATGCTATCTGTTTTTCTTGTTCTATTGCTTTATATCTCATATATCTCAAATATTCTTACTCCCTCAAATGACAGAGGCTAACATTCAACTTTAAATGAACCTCAAGAGAATTCCAAATGTGAAGATATAAATTCTCTAAGATTTGATTTTCAAAGTTACCAATATATTTGAAAGTCAGTATTTTAAAAAAGGCAAACACAGGCTCTATTGTTTAAAATCAAAATTAATTACCCCTTTTATTCATTAGAGAACCCTGGGCCTTCTATAGGGGCATTTACGTAAAGTGGTCTACTCTAATCGAAATTTAAAATACTGAAAATTTCAGGTTACTATAAATCTTACTACTATTATTATATCTAAGACAGAACACAGAGGGGGGATTGGAATACTTTTTTTGATTACTGATAGATATGTTTGGCTACTGGACATTTTTTTGATAAGTTACATATAAAAGTATAGGGTATTTAATTTTAAAAAGTTTATTTTAATTTCCAAGTGTGTGCCTGAGTGTGTATGCATGTGCAGGAGCCTGTGAAGGTCAGAGGATGTGTCTGAGCACCTGAAACTGGATTTACAGAGGGTTATGAGCTGCCATGTGGGTACTAGAAATCAATCTTGGGTCCTCTGGAAGAGCATCCAGTTCTCTTAACTACTGAGCTATCTCTCCAGCCAAAACAATTTTTAAAATTTTAGTTTTGATTGCATTACAATATTGGTTATCAAATACAATGAACAATGTTATTTTATCTCTTCTAAGTATATTTATCATTAAAAATTTTAAATTGTGTATAAGCAATAAATGTAAAATAAAAAGTAAAACTAAACACAGGTTGATTAAATACAATCAAAATTAATCTCAGTAGTACCAAATTGCAGAATCCTCACATGGAGTAAATTTCTTTGTTATTTTAGAGATGGATCTGTTTAGATAGAAATCAACCACAAAGGGAAAGTCAATTTTGGTTATCTTCACTTTTGACTTAATTTGAGAAGGACTTTCTGGCTAGCACAGCATCCTTTTCAATGCGTTTCAGTGTAATGTTCAGCAGATACACTTGATTAATGAACTGATTAGCAACTTCGTTAATTATTTTTTCAGTGGTTTTTCATTATCAAAGCTGCTGTGAATCTTTTAAGTTAGTGTTATTTAGTTGTGGTAGTCGAAAAGTTTAAAAGTCAGTTGGCTTTTATAAAAATTATAAAAAGGTATGGACATAAAATATGTAAAAAAATTTCATTTCAAAAGAGTCCTAAGACGATCTGTCTTATATTTTAATCCTACGTATGCTTAATTTTTCTAAAAGTCATAAACATGTGGAATTAAAAAACCTCTTGTAACACTTTATTACTATTAATTTTATAAAGAAAATCTCTGATTTTATTAGCAATTCAAAAATTTTAAGTCATGTTGTGTACAGAATTCACAGAAATGAAACAGCTGACAATTTTGCATAAAATTAAACCATGGTGGATATTGAAGTTGCTCTTTGTGTTAATCAGTCATTATGATCTAACAAGTTACCCTAAAACTCAGTGACTTAAAGTAATGTACATATTGTGTGTCCACTTATTCATTCATTCATTTTTTTCAAGACAAGGTTTCTTTGTACTCTTCACTGTCCAGGAACTTACTTTGTAGATCATGCTGACCTCAAACTTACAGATATCTACCTGCCTCTGCCTCCTGATTGTTGGGACTACAGGTACTGCTAGGCAAAGTTGACTATTGCTTTTTTTTCTTAATATATTAAGAATATGTATTCAACTAAGGGCTATTTATGCCATAATGTCTACAAGCTTGCATTAAAAGCTGTATCTGGAGAGATGTCTCAAGTGGTTAAATTGCTTGCCACACAAGATTGCACACTAGGAGTTTGGATCTCCATGACCCACATAAATGCTAGATGGCTATATTAAACCTCCTCTGTGTTTCTGTGTATGTGTGAATAATGCTAACATATGTTAATATGTTACTGATATGTTTAATTCTAAGAAGTCACAGTTCATGAAAATGCTAAATTTATTTTTCATTGAAAAGTAAAATTGGCCAGTTTCTAGGACCTGGACCCTAATAGGGATGCATTGATCATCCTGGAAAGAGGAAATAGATGAAATCTCCTGAGTTAATTGGGGGTAAGGGGGAACAAAAAGGGAGGATAGGGGATGAGAACATGAAGGAATGGAGTGGTTGAACTGGAACTGGGATGAAATGGGAAAGCAACGAAAGAGGTATCTTGATAAAGAAAGCCATTATGGGGTTAGGGAGACCTGGTGGCAATGAAATCCCCAGGAATCCACAAGGATAACCCAGCTTAGACGAGTTCCAATAGTGGAGAGGGTGCCTGAGCTGATTGGTGACTACCCTAACTGCAATCACAGAGCCTTCATCCATTAACTGATGGAAGCAGATGCAGAGATCAACAGATAGGCATCAGACCGAGCTCTGGAAATCCAGTCGAAGAGAGAGAAGAGGCATTATATGAGCAAGGGGGGGGGGAGGGCAAGATCATGAGGGGAAAATACACAGAGACAACTCAACCAAGCTAGTAGAAACTTTATACCAACAACTGTAGAGACTGCATGGGAACTAGGCTCTCTGCATACAGGAGACAGCTGTGTAGCTTGGTCCGTTTAAGGGGCCCCTTGCAGTGGGATCAAGATCAATTCCTGATGCATGAGCTGGCTTTTTGGAGCTCATTACCTATGGAGGTACACTTTGCATAGCCTTGATGCAGGGGGGGGGTGATTTGGAGCAGGCTCAACTGAATGTACCAACCAGGCTTTACTGATTTCCCATGAGAGGCCTTACCTTTTTAGAGAAGGTGATATGGGGTGGGTGCCTGGGGAAGGCTGGGGGAAGCAAGTGGAAGGATAAGAGGGGGATCTGTTGTTGATATGTAAAATGGATTTTTAAAAATCTTTAAAAATTGAATAAAACCTAAAATAAAATTCTGAGGAAAACAGCAAAAAGAGTAAAATTGTTATTTATGGAGGATGCTAAATAATGATTACAATTTTAAAGTCAATTAGTAAAAATAGGGTCAGTGAGATGGCTCAATGGATAGAGGCACTTGGCATAAAAGCCTGAAGGAGAGAACCAAATCCCCCAAATTTTTGTCTGGCCTCCATATGTACACTGTGCCATTACTTTCCATCATTCATATGCAATTAAAAACTAAAACAATCACATAATTAGGGCTATTATCCTGAAGAGAAGTTCCCTTTAGTACACTAAATTTATAAAATATTAATTAATAATAATTATAAAAATGTTTTAATAAAATACTGATGCTGATGTAATTTTGTTTTGAGACAGGGTTTCTCTGTGTAACTGGTCTGGATGTCCTGGAATTTACTCTGTGGACCAGGCTGACCTTGAACTCATAGGGATCTGCCTGTGTCTGCCTCCTGAGCGCCCAGATTAAGGGTGTGCACCACCACCACTTGGCAAAATACTGATATAGCTTTAATGTTTCACTATGATATGAAAAATCTCATTTGTAATTCTGTAATGTTTTTATTAAGTAATGACAATAAATTCAATTACAATAATAAATATTGAATATTATTTATGAAATGATGCAAATGTTTGAAATTTTAAGTAATTCTAGCCACAAAGAATTTGGATAGCATGTAAAAGCAGAAAAGAAAGAACAGAACATATAGATTAGATGACTAAATGAATGAAGTAGCAGTTATAGACATGGGAAAGAAATGAATTGAAAGTTCTAAAATAAATATATCTCGAAGAAAAGTAAGGTGATTGAAAATTTTAGAATTCATACATTAAAGTAGTTAAATGTATTTTGATGTTTTCCAGAAGCAATGAAATCATGCATATATGCATTTGAAATGCAGTTTTCTGAAGAGTATAGCTTAGAGGAGATGCAATTATACTGTTGGTTTTAATTGAATTAGAATGAATATGTTGAGAGGATACAGGTAACTATGATTCTACAGAGAAAATTCTTCTTTGCTACAACGTTGTCAAAAATAATCAGCTGAATTGTTCAAAACAATTAACAAAATAATTTATTGTTTTTGCTCTGTTTGAAAAGAAATTAACATAGGATTATTCAAAGTCATTGTAAAGATTAGTTTAAAAATGAATCATCAATAGCTGGTGCAAAACAATAGATTTATATGGTCTTAAAGTGCCTCCCCATGGATTCTTTATTAGTTGGAGCAGAGAAAATGATCCCTATAAAGTAGAAGTATCTAGTGATAGAGTGACCACATAATCAAACTTTACATCACCAATGAGGGGCAGAGAGATACTGTGCTTACAGATGTGAAACCCTAAGAAGGACAGAGTTTGTTTAGGTAGTGTTCTGGATAGGAGTACATGAGTTGCATTAATCATGAGAGAAATGCAGATTGATGTATATATGATAACCAAGCATGTTTTCTATTTTCAACAACATTATGCAGTCCCACAATTTTATTGCTTCTTAAAAAAAATAAAATTTTAAGTGGATTGATACAAGACTGAAAAGGCCCACACATAAATGCAATACATAATACTGGGCTGAATGTTGTACTGGAACAATAGCTATAACTGGAGCATAGGCAGCTGAGTAAGTGAATGTTTTGACTACTGACAGATTTGGGCAACTTACTATTATTATTACTCTAGAGGCTAATCCCATACTTAGAAATAGTCACTGAAGTATTAAAAAGCAAGGGAATATAACAATAAAAATGTGTTCATTTAGGATCAATTATATCTGTTCATTTTCTGTTGTCAACAACACAATTCCATTGACTAGCTATATTACAAAGAAAGGACATTTGCTTGTGCTCATGTTTTTCAAGGTTCATAGTCTAAATCTTAGTCTGCTGACAGTTGTCTTATGGGTAGTATCTGTATGTCTCTTCAATACACTTTTAAGGACCCTAGGATTCCGTCCTGGCACTTGATCTTATCTAATCCTAATCACTTTCTAAAGGCCTCAGTTCTATCCATCATATATTAACTTTCCATTCTTGATACATCACAATTGGGATTGCCCAACAATTTGTGGGGCACTGATAACTATAGCAAAGGTGATCTCAAGGAGAAAGTATATAAGAATATTCATTATTCTTTTATCCTCTTTGTAAATTTATAAAGTTATTTCAAAATAAAACATTAAAAAATAATGAGTTGGGGATCATATTAGCCTAGAGGGCTTATCAACCATAATAAAAGTTAACTATTCATTGAACACGGCAGGCACATTTTTTAAGTAGCAACCTCAGGTGTCTAGTATAACTGTTTGCCCTGTGTACAAAGTCTGTACATTTCCAAAGTCTGAGGAGATGCCTCTGGACAAGAAAGAACTGGCTTTTTTAACATGGGGTTTATTTCATGTGAAGCAAGTAGAAGGCATCTTTATGTGTTTAGGATTGTTTCTGAAGTATGTTTGTGACGTTTACTTTGGTTATAGTCACTTGATACAATTCTTCAAACAGGATCACAAGAAAGAAATAACCCAGAGTTAAAGGTGTCCATACTCTTAGATTTATGTTTTGTTCCGCTAACCTATTTATAACTTTTTCACATTCATACTAGCTGCTTGCTGGCAGAGTCAGTTGTTTTGTTTCAAATCGGCTTTCTGCCCAGAGTGGGGTAGAAGCCTCCTTTTGAAGATGACGGTGAGCCACAATTCAAGTTGGAATCAGATTTAGTGACACCACTTTGGCCTAAACTAGAATGCAAGATGAAGAGGAGACGTTTTACAGCTCACCACACTGCCCCTGCATTCACTTGGAAAAAAGTGTTCCAAAGCATCGAAGCTAGCTTTTCAGAAATATTATAGTTGTAAAAACTGTGACACCAGTAATAGTTGTGCCAAGCATGGGTTTTATTTTAGTAAGCTGTTTACCTATGCCAATGTTTAAGTGTACTTTTGTGAAAAAGATGTGGATAATAGTTCTCTTTATGGAAAAATCAATGTACCCAAATAGTCATAAAATATAACTGTGTGTACATGTACATGCATTAGGCAAGTACAAATAGATCTTCATTGTGCCAGATGTGATCTAATCATACTGGAAGTTCTATTTAGGTATATGATATTAAAAAATGCTGAACAGACCTTTTTCTTTAGAGCAAAGCTGTACATTTCACATTACTTCTAGCAAATTTTATTTGACATGTAATTTTAAAATGAAGTTACTCTAATCTAAAGTAATAGTGCGACAACACGGATAAGCAATGAAGCCCTTCATAAGACAAAATAGATTTTAAAATTCCAGAGAGTTTTAGTTACAAGTAATTAGAAATGCAATTTAGAACACTTAAAATGTATTTCTTTCAATGGTTAATTACATTATAACAGCCATTGTTTCAAATGGTGATGGAGTAATAAATTTTAATAATCACCCCTGTAAAAACCGAATAGCAATGTTTTAATAAGGAGTTTACAGGACTACAGAAACCTATCTATCTTTCCCAACACTGGAAATTTACTTCAGTATAGCAGTATGTTGGCACACACACACAGATACATACAGATATCTTCACATAACAGATTAAATATGTCTTGCTAAGCAGAGTGGGCCTCTGAAACGTATTTTAATTGTGTGTATGCTATGTACGCCTTGTCTTTAAAAATTCAGGTGGTAGAATGGGTTTTATTTTCTAAAGTATATGTTACTTTCCAAAAATAATCTCAGCTTTATGAAAGTATGGCAGGTCTGTCTTCAGTCTCCATTCTTCTAATCTACAAAGAGGAGAAAAAAATGGAAAGGAGAGGGAAATGGTGAACATAGTGATAAGAAAGAGAAGATGAAAATGAGAGACAACACAAAACAGAACAGAAAGGAAGCAGATGGGAAGAGATGGGGACTGGAGAATATGGAGTGAAGAGTAGGGTGGGGAGGGCAAAGACGAGAGGGGAAAGGGAAGAGAATCCCCCTATTTTAGAAGGCTGTCAAAAGTCATTTGGATTGTTCCTGGGATCACTTCATGGTGTATAGTCCCAGAAGACTGGAGAAAACTGGACTCTGCTGTTTAACCAGTTTCTGCTTGACTATTTGGAGACTTTCTTACGACAAAGCACATTCAGTAAGAATGTGATAAATATCTAAAGGTAAAAACTACCAAGTGCCCAATTCATGGCTCCACTCCTCTAGTCGCCTAGGAATGGGTCCTCTTTAAGCACTGACTGCACTGACAGCCTCATTTGCTTGTCTCCTCCACACGCTGTGCCATAGCTGAAATCTCTGCTGACTTCTCTGTACCATGGACCCCATATCAGCAAATTCAACAAAGGGAAATTTCATGCCTCATTTTCACACAGTTCTCTTTACTTCTCAGGCTTTGGCTGGCTTGGCAACTTTCTTATGTCTTGAAACAGAATTTGTCTTTTATTTGGATTGTGTAGATGTTCTTGGGAGAGGATTCTTTTCCCATGAGTTTTCACATTGCTGCCAGAAGTAGAAATGTACTCTTGCTATGATGCCTACTCCTTATTATTATTTCTAGTCTTTTTATTCTGTGATTGAGTCTTAAATACTATTTTCTCTTATAGGAACATTTGCCTATCACTTGACTTATCCTGTTTCACGTCTACACATCATTCAATATCATTTTCATATGGTATTGGAAGCATGTGTTTTCTGTTTTAAACACATGGGGCTTTGTTGCAATGTTCAGTTGCTCTCCAACTCATGGACACAAGGTACTCTCCAGTCTCAACTTCTAAAGAAGTTGCAACTATAGGTGTGTATTACCTAAAATGGAATTAGGAAAATTTCTTGTACATGCTATTAATAGTTAAGAGTGCATCATGACTCATTATCATTTCTTATTTACCTTTTTGTACCTTCCCCCTACTCTGTCAAACAAATGAGAACAGAGACAATATCAAGTTGATTACAATATTCCCAGTACCTTTTCATGGGATCCTCTAAGGACTTAACACAGTGCCTAGCAGATAGCACAGTGACATTTTTATTGAGTGAATCGTGGTCAATCAGCTGGTGAATAGCAAAGAATATTAAACGGCTAGCCCAATGTTGTGTCTTTTCTCTCTTCTCTTCACAGTAACTACTACATCACAGCTGTATAATTTGAATAAACACAAGTTACCCTATGGTTTCATATTTTTTTCAAATACAAATCAGGATGAGTAAAAAAAGGACTGAAAATTAATGTAAATCATTATAAAAATCGTTCCAAGAACATCAATGGAAAATTTCATTCATAAGGTGAATAAGTAAAACTTTTCAAAATATTTCTCTGTGACTCAAATTTTCACATCTGCCTCATGGCAGGCAGCACAGTTTTAATATTTTCCTTTCCTATTTCATGATCTGTTCCATGCTACCAGGAAAAGAGCTAATGCATATTTCCTACCTCAGTTAAGGCACGTTTGGTAGTTTAGCCTTTTCTCCCTACACCATCTCTAGTGCCTCAACCAAGCTTATCTAATTTCTTTCAACTTTTGTTCACACACAGACACAGACACACACACACACACACACACACACACACACACACACACACACACACACACACACTACTGACTTCAGATGGAGTTCTTTTGGAATGCTAAAATGTATATTATTTATCTTTCATATTTGTATATATGCCTTCCCTGCAAAATTTCCTTCTGGCACCATGTCAAAGTATTTTTAACCTCCTCCCTTGTTTTATGTTGGCCATTATTTGAAAACTTACCTCAGTTATAGTATAGTAGTCCTACAGTAATGCAATTCTAAGCAAGAAAGAGAACTAATGTTCACAAGTTTTATCATTCACTGAAATATGACACACTATGTGTCACTTAAAGTTTACTAGATTAAAAAAAAATGAATCCTTTTTTTGAGAATCTTATTTTCCACACTTGCTATCACTAAAATGGAGCATGCCAATTTTTCCTATTCAATGCTATCCTTTTTGTTTTATTAGTGGTGCCTCAGACATGTTTGTTCCTGATTCAATGCAGAAGTACAGTATTTCAATGACATCACTGACAATCCTGTGGGACACAAACTACCATTTATAACATTGCTTCAGTGGGAAAATGCATTTAAGATTCCAAACAACTGACATCCATAAAACGTTTCCCCACATGAATAATCAGGTTTCAAACATTAATATGCTCCACATCCACAACAATATGTCTTACAAGTCATTTGCAAGATGGGGACTGCCTGTATTTGAAAATCTCATGCTACTATATTACTCTTCACTAGGAAGAAAATGATTGGACAATGAGGTTTTATGTCTGAATTTTTCTTCCTCATTTTACATTGCACCTCTCTAGTCTATCAAATTAGCTTCATGTAAATCCTAATAGAAATTCTATCAGTACAACAGATGTTTTATTTTTAATCTTTTATAAATAATTTTCAACATGTAAGATACAGGTTAGGTATTCAGGTTACAGAAACCTCTCAATAATTACATAAATCACAGTATTAGAATCAAGTATATGTATTGGGACAGATGTTTTCTTTCCAGAATTCTATTTAATGAATTTTAAGTTTTTCTTCTGCTAGCAGTGGACTCAATCAACTACCACTGCTGTGTGTCACTGCCTACCAGAATTAATTAGCTTAGGAAAAGCAGAGGAGAAAATAGACAATGACTACTTTTAAGATTGAGGCTGCAAAGGCAGGGGCAATGGAAAGATGGGTAGTAAGTAAAGAAGACTGATCTTGAGTACAGAGTTGAAATGGTTGATAGCAAAGCATAGATCTATGAGAAAGAAATGGCACTGGGGACAAAGGTTGAATATAATACAGGTTTAGAACATTTGCATGGAAAAGAACAAGGAAGATTTAGCTGTGTTCAAATAAGAAAATTTTATAGTCTATCAATAATTTAGAGTACCCTAAAGTGGAAAAATAGAGTAGAAAGAGGTGATGAATGTTGGGCATGGTGACATACATCTGTTATCCCTAAGGTCTAAATGTTGAGGCAAGAGGTCACAAGTTTAAGGCCTACGTAGGTGAGACACTAAGATCCTGACAGCTTCCCACAGAGAGGAAACACCACAAACACACACACACACACACACACACACACACACACACACACACACACACACACGAGAGAGAGAGAGAGAGAGAGAGAGAGAGAGAGAGACAGAGACAGAGACAGAGAGACAGAGAGACAGAGAGACAGAGAGAATGATTTTTGGTTCCTAAATCCAGGCAATCAAGAAACAGTCTGAGTTAAAGCTCATTACTCAGAGTTTGAACTGAGAAAACAGCTGTTTTGTTATAGAGGTGGAGAAGGTAAGTAGGAGTGAAAATTGGATACAGGGGTATTGGTTTTTCTTTGATATTGCTTTCTTTATAAATAGCCTGAACACTGGCCCCTACTTCTAATCTCATATATTCATCAAGCAGAGATTATATCCTAAAACCCTCAGAGCAGTAGTATTTTGTTCTTCAGTTGGATGGGGTTATTTAGTATTACCATTCAAAGCAGCCCATGCTCAGGGTCACCATCATCTGTATAGTATGTTATCTACATTACTGTTTCAAAGATGTTTGTTTGTAGAGATAATGATCTGCTCAGGGGAAGAAGAGCTTTTTCAGAGAAAACTACACATTCCTGCTTGAGGTCATTTTTGTTAGGAAAGGAAGTCTGACAAGGCTCCACTGATACTAACTCAATCTGCCATTCTAGAGTACAGCCATCTATGGATGACCATGAACTTCTCTGCAAAGTCCAAAATATGAAATGACTGCCAGAGGCCATTTTTGATATTGATCAAAGTCATATTTATGTACTGGAAGAACTTCATTTTATAAACATCTTTCCATTATTGCCCTCATGTGAATTAGGACCACATATAGTGGTTTATATGTGGTATCCAGGTAAAAATAATTTATCAAAATATTTAAAATACAGCTCAGAGAAGAAGTAGTTTGTCTATTCCAAGATATTCTCTGTATCAGCAATATCTTACCAGTGACATCATAGAAGATGTACTGTAATATCTGATTATATGTGAACTGGCAAATTACAAGACCACCACATTTTTCTTTTTCTGAATGTACACATTTGATATGTAAAGTAAGAAATACATTATATTCTTTGTTATTTAATATTATATAGCAAATGCATCCTCTCTTTGATGTTTGCTTTTTGTTTATTCATCTGTCCATTTCTTCAAACATATCTGAAATGCCTAAGTTCCAAATAACGTGTGTTTAATGTTGCATCTGAACAGATAAATAAGACATGGTGCTCCAACTGGGCTCCCACTGTAACAGAAGAGATGTATAGGAAAAAATAACCCAAACAAACAAAAAAGTCCAAACCAGCCAACCAAAAAGAAACAAACATTGAGTAGTGGTTGACTCAAATCGTTTTAAATGTTTAAGGGGGTTGGTTCATGGAAAAATAATAAAAGGGGGGAAGACTAGGCAGAGAAATGAATGGGTTAGAGAAAAGACTAGAAACCAGAATGCTGTTCTGAAGATTGGTACAGACGTGTTAGCAAAAGGAGGTAGGACACAGAATTAGGACTATAGATTCTAGCTGCTGTTTTAAAAAGTGAGTGAGTATATCACATAAAGTGATTCTCATATGGAGAAGGAAGAGCAGGGTGTAGAGGTATTGTGTTGTTTCATGGTAAATAATTGTCCCACCCACTGTTTTAATAAAAAGCTCTGATGGGCCAAAGGCAGGCAGGAAGTGTGGGCGGGGCTACCAGACTAAAAACTCTGAGAACAGGAAGCACAGAGCAGAATGCCAGACAGAACGCCAGAGAGAAGCCAGAAGAAGCAGAGGACAAGTATGCTGCTCTAAAGAAAGGTATCGAGCCACATGGCTGAACAGGAAGAATCATGGATTAGATGAAGGGTATAGAGCTAGCAAGTGATATGCCTGGGCCTGAGGCTGATCAGCCTAAAACTATTGAAAGCATCTGTGGGTCTGTGGGTCTGTGGGTCTGAGGGTCTGCGGGTCTGAGGGTCTGTGGGCCTAAACCTTGAGGTTAGGCCAAAAAGTCCGGGACAGAAACCTCATACTACAGCAGGGGCTCAAGGTGGAATCAACATGATGACTATGACCGTTATAAAGTACAGAAAGAAAAATTAAATATCAACGAGGAGAAATAAGAAGGTATCAAAAAATTAGGAAAAGTGTGGTGCCCTAAAATGAACACTGACATTTAACTTTGTGATGAAACCTACTAATGATTATTGAGATTCATTTATGAGTGTTCATTACAGCACTAGGAATGGTCAAGCTGTACAGATCAAGCAAACTAATCACTAATATGGCAAATATTACAAATGTTTGCCAGACACTGTTATGGGCAATGGGAAGTCTTTGGGTACCCACAAGAGTTAATGTTTCTTTCTCATTAAGTTACCATTTCAGGGAGACTGGCCTTTGGCAGTCATATCATATTTGGCAGTCATTTCTTCCACTAGGGAAGAAATAATCACACAGGAAGATGAACAGACCCTAAGAATAAAACAAATATAGAATAATGACACAGTGAGGGGCACTTTTCTATGGTTTTACATAAGGCTTAACTAATTCTAATTAAGTCCTAAAAAGATTTATTTGTATATTGTATCAAAGTGTCTGTGTTTGAATACATGTATACCACTCCCCACTCCCAAATACTAATAATGACTTAGTACTCAAGTAGAGGTCAGAAGAGAGTTTCAGATATCCTCTTGGCCTCTTTCATCACTACTGCCTATTCCTTTGAGATAGGGTTTTCCCCTTAACTTACCCCACTTATTTTCTCCAGCAAGGCTAGAAACCAGCAAGCTCCAGAGATCCTAATGTCTCTGCTTCCCTCAGAGTTGAGGTTACAAGAGGAATGCTTGGTTTGTTATGAGAAAGCTGCTATGTGAAATCCAATCCCTAGGATTGCTCAGCAAGAACTCCTAGTTGCTGAGCTATCTCTCCTGCACAAAAGTCTAATTAATTTTCATTTTCACATAAACATGATTTGAAATTTTATAAAATATAATATGCAAGATAAATGTAGCAGTCAACTTGGGAGAGCTGCAATAGTATCAATAGCTTAAAATATTTTTAAAGTAACTTGGAAAAATAAAAACGACCTTAACATAGTATAAATTGGAAGTGACAGCTGCTATTATAAGTACTATTTTTAATGAGTAAATCTGATTTTGAAAGTGTCCTAAATTCATTTGAATTAATAAAATTCCTCACCCCTACTCAATTTTTGCCTAAAGTAGAGGGTGGGTTTGACAAGAGAAATTATGTTATGACATAGCTTCTACAAAGTGAATCCTGGTAGCTGCACAAGCAGAGGCAGTAATTTCCCTTGGCAGACAGTATTATGAACAGTGCTGGCATCTTTTGGCTAATTGGAATTCCAAAGGACAAAGATAACTACTTAAATAAAATAGGATTATGAACTGGAATTGATACGAATGAAATGTTCAGTCCATTTAATCTTGGTCATTATCTCAGGCTTGTATCTGAGGTTAGTTAGAATTCTTTCAAATCATTTCTATACATATTGGAAAAGGCAAGGATTGTAGCTAGGGGTCAGGGACAAAGGGTTCCCTGTGGATCCATTTATTTCTAGCTGGTTTCAATAATCTTGTGTTGGGGTAAGCATGGAAATGTAAAGAAACACAAGTGAGGAAAGCATTCCAATTTTCCACCAGTTTGATTTCAAAGTTCAACAGGAGGTAAGAACAAAAATTTTAGAAGAAAAGGCCTCCTTCGTTGCCTCTATGTTGAAATGAATTACTGTTCTCTGCAGAAGCTCTGTGAGACAGAGATATGACTCTGCTTTCTCTGGGATCTCCAAAGGCATGGAAGGGAACAGCAATACTTCAGATAATAAAGTGGGTAGACCTTGCTGTAATGTGGTTTGAGAAGCTCAAAAGCCTTGCACTCTTTGTTTATGAACACCAGCTCCATTTCCTTGTGCCCTGAGTTCATGACTGCTGCTGCTAACAGGTGATAACATGTGAACAAAATCTCCATTCCTCTAAATAGGGAAATATATGTTCCTAAGAAGGAGGTAATATGCTTACTGTTCACAACAATGCAGCCACAGTTCCCTTCTAACCAAAGCAAGAGCAAACAGTATTAATAAAGAATAGAAATGGCAAAAGCAATAGCATATTTTAACCCAATAATCAATAAGTCCTAGTAACACAATTTGCTCCTCTGAAATATGAAATTTGGCTAATTGAATTGCTAATGAAAGCAGTCATTTATTTTGATTTTTCAAACATTCTGTTTCTGGAAATAATCTTGTTCTTTTTTTCTATCTAAATTGCATTAATTTTTCAGATAATAAAGATTACAGAACATACCATATTAAACCATCATGTAGAACGAAAGATAATGAATGCATCCAAGCTTATTTCTATAAACTTCTTTGATTCTAGGGTCTATATGCAAATCACTTACATAGGTACACAGAGTTATTAATTGCAAAATCTTAGAAAGCTTGTTTAGTTAACTAGTTTTAGGGTTAGCATTCTCAGTTCATTTATAGTTAAAAATAGATGCAGAAAGTTGCTGCTTATTAAACACAAGGACAATTAAGATTTTATAACTTGCCAGGAATACAGGACAATTTCTTCTTCTCTGAACTGGGGTTGTAGTTCACTCAACTTTAGAGATGGAAAAAAGCAAGTAATATGGGGCAAAGTATGGGAAAGAACAGAAAGAATATAAATTCTAGAATATATATTTGTACATCTTTCTCATGTAACACTTTCAGCTCATTCCACATTCTATAACAAGGGAACATAGGCTCAGTGGCTTATAAACAATAGAAATGTACTTATTTCTGGAGGCTGAGAAGTTCAAGTAAGATACCAGGAGTGTTAAAGTAGGGGCCTGCTTCCTCACAGACTTTAGTTTCTTGCTGTATCCTCAATACTAGAAAAGGGCAAAACTAGCACTACCTCTGAGTATGAAAACACACCATAGAAAGTGTTATTTAAATATCAAAATTGAACCCAGTTAAGGCACACCACTCATGTGAACAAGTGACCATGAAGAACATTTTGTTTCTGGAAATAATATTATTCTTTGTCTTTTATTATAAGTTATATTTTTTTAGATAATAAGAATTGCAGAACATAACACATTTTCTTTACTACTTTTGTTTAACAAAGTTCAGACCTAAATTTAAAGTTCATTAGTAATAACTATACTTAATTTCTGTGATGGGAGTAACTGTCTAAAAGTCACTTATAACATTTAATTTTGCCCACTTTTTTGTTAACTAGATGAAACATTTGGGGAGGTGGATATGTGATAAAGGCTCATGGGAAAGGAAGAAGGCAGGTATCTTACATATCCATCCATATTCTATGAATGAAAGGAGGCAGGAAATGTATCTTCACAATCTAGAATTGGAATCAAGGCTAATAAAAATGAAAAATCAGTTCTCTGATTAGAGTACAATCAAAATATGCCAATTTTCTATCTAAACAAATCATGAATGCCTTTATGTATGCATCTTAATCTGTTTGATTCACTCTACATAAAGGCTATATATGTATCTATCTAAATTACAAAGCATAGAGAAGATCTCCTTAGAAAATGCAGATTATAATGGGTTGCAACCAAGAAGAGGTGGGAACAAATCATAAGAGAAGGAGATGGTTGAGTGAGAGGAACAAGAAAGAATAAGATAGAAAGAGGTGGATATCTTGATGGAGGAAGCAAATCTGGGGTTGGAAAGAGGCCAGGTGCTAGGGAAAGCTCCAAGAACTCAGGATGTCCCTGGCTAGGTCTCCAATCAATAGTGGAGGGGATGCCTAAACAGGACTCCCCCTAGAATCAAATGAATAACCATCCTAAGTGTCATCACAGAACCTACATCCAACAATGAGTAAAGGTGGAGGCAGAGATTTATGGCTAAGCACTCTGCCAAGCTCCTGGTCTAGCAGAGAGCAGGGGAGGAGAGTCTCTATGAGCAAGGGGATAGGGATTATGAGGAAAATTTCCACAGTGGTGGCTAGCTGGAGCTCTGGGGAGCTCACTGAATCAACAACAGCCTCAGGGAACAATCGGGAGAAAGAGCTAGGCCCTCCAAGGGTAGATTGACATGGGTAATATGTGACGCCTTGAGGGGTGAGATTAGACTGTGTTCCTGTGTGTGAGCTGGCACCTTAGAGCCCATTTACTGCAGAGGAGTGCCTAACCCAGTCTTGATATTGATGAATAAACTGAACTTGCCTGGAGTGGATATGCCAAACTGAGGTGACACACCTTCGGAATTCTTGCCCTTTTAGGGGAGGGGATAGGGAATGGGGAGACGGGAGGCTGAAGGCTAACTGGGAGGATGGAAGGGAGGGGGAGCAGGGGAACACATGGAAAAAAAAGACTTTTTTATATAAATAAATAAAGAAAAATAACTCATTTATTCTGAAGAACAAAGAATACATCAGACAAAAAAAAAAAAAAAAAAAAAAAAAAAAAAAAAAAAAAAAAAAAAAAAAAAACCCATGGCCAAAAATTTCAGTAGAAATACTTGAACTTTGAGAAAATATATCTGTAAAGACACTGTTATTATGTGAGAAAAACATATGTAAGTGCTAACTAGGAGCAGAGCACAAAGAATAATACAGAGATTAAAACCGATTTCTTTAAACATTACTGGAACTATAAAGACATGTAGAAAACGCAACACTCAAAAACTCTTTTAAGTTACCGTGTTTTAAAAGTTCTTTTAGAAACAAGTTTTCATACATATAAAAATCTTCTTTTTATTTTAATTACTATTTCAGTTAGAAAAGATTGTGAAAAGAAGGTCTAAGGATAGAATATCTTTGTATTCTATGTAATACCAATAAAATAAATTAAACATAAAATTTACATTTTGAATTCTTTAATTTCAGGTGCTAAAGCCAGGACAGACTACTTCATACTTTACTTACAAAAATAGTATCTCTCTAATAGGAAAAGGTGTTCTTGTTATAGATATTTGATGAATGAGTTTCATAGCTCACTTTTAGACTGGAACACTGGACAAAAGAGGGATAAAGAATATGTGCAAAGAATAAAAGCTGTCAAAAAGGAGTTGCAGAAAAATAAATACCAAATAAGTTACTTGACAAATACTGATAGATGAGAATCTAGGCCTGTGTTTGAATAATAAACCCTATTGAAAATTATTGCCATCCTTTTAATCATGACTACAAGTGGATTTCATGTTCAGGGGTATACTTAGGGCTATGCTGGAATAGGATTTCTTTACATACTTTTGATGTGGAATGTCTTTATATACACTGTGAATTATCATGGGATAATAAAAGGATTGTTTTGTCTTATGGCAAGGCATCTTAGAAGCAGGTGGGAAATCCAAGCATAGATACAGGGGAAGGAAGGCAGAGTCAGGAGGGACTTGATCCAGCCCCCCACCCCCCAAGAAGCAAGGATAATGGTGTACAAATAAGCCAAGGGCCATGTGGCAAGACTGATTAATAGAAACATGTTAAGATGTGAGAGCTAGCTAGCAATAAGCCTGAGCCATAGGCCAAACAGCATGTAATTAATATAAGTGTCTGAGTGTTTCTTTGGGAATGCAGGTCTGTGGGTCTGGAAAATGGGATGGACAGGCCAGAAACTTCTTACTCCACACTTTAAAACCACTTAACACTTTTAAAAGAAGATATAATAGCTATTCAGTGAATACAACATGTGGCACAACTGTCTTCTAGCCCATTCTTGCAGCTGTAGCTGACATATAATACATCTATTATTTGCTCCATCGAAGTTATACATGAATGCTATTTCTAAAAAAAGATGTTTTCAGTGTAAGCAGAAAAATGACTAAGGTAACACTACAGTGAATCTCTTATGAACTTAAGAGAACTCTAATTGGGGCATCACTTTTTCAGTTTATTAGGCCTGGGAAAGAATATTAAACATTTACTGGGTTTAAGTAAGGCACATGTGAATATCTCTGAAAGCAAAAATAAAGTAGCCTGGCCTGGCTTTGGCACTTGAAATTGCAGCATTCAAAATTGTAATTTATGTTTAATTTTTTTATAGGTATCAAAGTATTGGATAGCCAGCTCTCAATTATCCAGGCTAATGGAGAGGAACAGTCTCATGGCTTATATAAAATAGCAAATAATTCATAAATTATTTGTGTAGATTTGGAAGGACACTTTAAAATCAAAACCTAATTTGGAGGTCTGAGTCACTATCCAGGAAGACAAGACACTGAACCCAGCATCAGGGATCCTGAGGTATAGAGCGAATGCTCTCTAAGAATTCTCACATCATTATTCATCCTCCTTCTGGAAGGCATGCAGCTATTTTTTCTCAGCTAGAGAGAAAAAGCTTAAGAACTGGAAGGGCAGAAAGGTCCCTGGAGGACAGTAGCAAAACAAGTTTCTTGTCTGATCTCATATTTTCTCATTGGGAAGTTTCCCAGCTTATTTAGACTGAAGTTACATTCGCCTGTGTTCTAATACAGATTCTAATCCACAGAGAAGTCCATGGCTTGCAAAACCACCCAGACTAAATGGAAACCATTGAGAAGAAAACATTGTATATGGACTTGGAAACAACTGAATGGGTGTTTAAAGAATTCTACAACATGTTTTCCAGGAGGGATTAATAAAATATCAAACCCTTCTCAGGATTCTGTTCCATTTTCATTTTTCTGTATGTTCTTCCTATGGCAATTTCAGTTTTAGCACTACATGGAAATAAAGCTAGTGAGTTTAGATATGTGTGAGAAAAAATATTAGTCTCTTAAAATGATGGCAGGTCTGTGATATCAACACTCAAGAGGCTGAAGCAGGAGGATGAAGAGTCAGAGCCAATGCCAAGGTACAGAGGGTTATACTGCCTCAAAACTGTATATAAAATGCATATGCAAAAGCATTTAGAGTTTATGTCATTGTACACATGATTGCAGTTTTCTTATTAAATATGAGAGATTATAGTAGCAAGAAATATGATAAAATGACTTACTGGGTACTAGAATATATGCCAGTTTCTACAGCAGTGAGTTGGTCTTATCCATTTACAGTTTAAGATGAACTTGACAGTGCTGAAGCTACAAGGTTCTCACTGCCATACTGTATTTCATTCCAGGACCAGCAGGTATTGGCTCCGTACATATGCCATTCATTTTCACCACCACTTGAATCTGCAGGTGAGTAGTTTTACTTACATAGAGTTCCACTACTAGAGCTAACATCTTGTTTATTGTGTAAGAGACACCTAGTCTGGGGTCTGATGTGCATCAGCCTTGGGAGGTTTAACTCAGCATTTGGCTCTCTATAACATGATTTTGTATTTCTGACACCAGCCATATGTCCAAGCTCATAAAAATTACATTTTTTTTCCTACAGGGCTTCCTTTAATAAAAATAGGGCTGGAGGAATGCAGAGATGATGTTTGTAAATAGATTTTTAAAAATCATAAAGCACATTGGTTTCTGAGAAATTCCAGGAGTATGAGTGAAGTCCTAGCTGTTCAGTGTGTTAAGCTTCTCAGATGAAATCAATAAGCCTAAGGTTTTCTGAGCCATGCATTTTAATACTAATTTCATTAAAATACTGTTGCTCCTCCTCCCACTTTCCTTGCATACAGTTTTCATTTAAAGCTGAAAGAAACAATGATCAGTTTGTCAAACCAAACCAAACAAACAAAAAACAAGGAAAAAACAAAAACATTTCTTCAACCTCCCTCCTACTTTGGACCTATCAGTGAATTTTAGTCTTACAGGTGAAAGATGAACACACATCATCACCTCGCCACAAGAGACATGCTCTGGATCGCTCACCTTTATCATTCCCATATATATATATTAACGAAAATACCATCATGATAGACTTCTGAGGTTTCTAAATAAGTTGCTTCTTCAAGCTCTACAATAAATGTTTGTAAAATGTCAACAGGATGCAACTTTCGTCTGACCATGGTAAATGGGCAAACTTGGCAAATTACAGCTCCACAATGATTCTGTGCTACCTTGAAGTACCAAGGCAAGCTTTGTTTGAATGATGATTATAGTATGGTTCCTACTATACTATATATAAAAATACTATATAAAAAAATAAAAATTCAAAATAAAAGATGTTGTGGTATGCCTAATGGGACAGACTTGTAATCCTAGCTACTTTGGAGACTAAGATAGGAGAACTGCAAGCTGAAAGCCTACCATAGTGTAAGGCAAATTCAATGTCAACCTAGACAGCTCAGTAAAGAAAACAACAACAACAACAAACATCTTCACCTCTGAAGACATTGGGTCAATAAAAATAATCTGCATGAATAGGCTCTGCCCAGTAGCCCTACTTATTGAATACTACTTGTCTCTAACCATATATTTCTACAATGAACTTCTTATCCAACACAGGTTTCTGTTCTTTGGATGTATGAAGTCTACTATATCAAGTAAAACAAATATTAAATAAATTAGTATGCTTTTATTTTATTAATTTACCTTTTGGTAAAGCATTCAAGTTATAAGCCCACTATGCAGAAAATAAATTTTTTCCTCTAAGCTATAAGAGGAAAACATTCAAACTGATAATGATGAAAGATTGCTTTGCTCAAATGTAAGTATTGTGCTAATGTTAGATTAAAAATATATATTGCTTTTTGATCACTATCTAGCATTGTCATGTCCTCCAAATGAAAGCTCTGTAAATTGTAAACTTTGATAAGTATGGGCCATATACCGGAGTTCACAAAATTAAACCATGGTTTTAGATGATATGGCTTTCTAATCTAATGATTTCATATGTATTAACTCCAGACAGGAGAGGATGGTTGTAGCAGCAAGAAGTGCAGTTCAAGAGACAGCAAGCCTGAGGTTGCTTGCATGACTGTTTCACAGAATTCCTTACAGTGAAATTTAGGCAGGTCTATTAAAATTTCTATTTGTTCCCTACACTAGATAAGTAATCTCATTAGTTTTGGCAAAGGTCAAGAAACTGAGAACAAATCTGTGCATATAGTAGTGGTATGCTTCAGATTCTTTCATTTATAATTAAGAGACTCTGTTACTGCATTTTAAAGCTACACTTTGTCAGCTTTATATCTATGCATGGAATAATGTATAGGAAGCAATTAGATTAACAGCAGTATGCTACCTAAGACAGCAAGTATATTGGACAGTCATAGGATGCAGAACAATTTTAGTTTGAAAGGGTCTTGGTACTTCTCAGTTAACACAGAACCACTGAGGAGCTTTTGAATATGCTGTTTGCCCACTCACCTTGTTGCCGTTTTATAAATATTTGTTCTAGAGCTAAAAGAAAATTATTTAGGAACCCCTGAAGCCTATCATGATGCTTTTTTTAAAAGTACTTTAAACATAAAAAGTCATAATTATTTTTGGACCATATAATTAATCTGCTTCTATTTTTGAATGCTGAAAGGATAGAACAGAGTAACGTAACTGATTTGGTCATGTGGCCTTATAGAAAGTGTTAGAGCAGAGCACTGATTCGGGTGGGAGCACTTCGTAGTCCTCGTTAACACCATGAGCTACAGCTCATCAAATCCCACACCTTTAATTTCTGGGTTCCTGAAAAAATCTTCCCCTTCTTCCCCTCCCCTCTTTCACCAGTCCTTAGTGACAAACCACCTATTTTAAGGGGTTGTATACTCCATGTAATTCATGTATGTACTGCTTAGCTTTATGGAAAGCTGCCTTAATGTTACCAAATTCTGAGTTTAATGAAAAGATTGTCTTTGAAAGCAAAATAAAAGTATTACATCAGAAATGAAGTTCTACAATGCCATGAACTTGGATATGTAGAAGGTAGACACTTTTAATTCATTCCTTCTACTTCTGCATACATAATACAATCTGTCTCTCTTTTTCTTAGAAAAAGGGCTTGCTTGCTTATTTATTTATTTATTTATTCATTCATTCATTCATTCATTCATTCATTTATTTATTTATTTATTTATTTATTTATTTATTTATTTATTTATTTATTTATTTATTTATTTATTTATTTATTTATTTATTTAGCATTGGTGGTTTGCCCGTATGTGTGTCTGTGTGATGGTGTCAGATCAGTTACAGACAATTGTGAGCTGCCATGTGGGCTGGCAATTGAACCCAGGTCCTCTGAAAGAGCAGTCAGTGTTCTCAACTGCTGAGCCATCTCCCCCATCCCCTAAAGTGATCTTGTATGAAATAAGTGTTACTTTGAAAAATGTTCAGAATCAAAAATATTTATGATTATTATTCATAAGGAAGCTAAACAATCAGTACCTTATCATAAATAAAAGTTGTTTTAAGATGAGATATTATTAAATATCCAAAGGGGAGTAGAGAAATCAGTGTTTAATTTTTTTCTCCAAAAGATATTTAAGTCAAAATATAGTTATAAAGATTCTTTAATCTAAGTATGTAACAGAAATTAATGTAAAAAGAGAAGAGAGAGAGAGCAAGGGAGTATAAGGGGGTATATACAAGGGTTTGCAGGGAGGAAAGGAAGAGAGATATGATGTAGTTATATTAAAATTAAAAAAAATAAAAATGAAAATTTACACTATTTTATTTAATTTTATGTAGAGCGATGGCAGTGTCATGTGATATTGAAGTATGACTTCTATTAGTGCCTCATTAATTAATATAAAAGATTTGCTGAGAGTGTGTTTTATGAGGATCATGTGGAAATAACTAAGATGGATACTTATTCTGAAAATAGACCATATAAATATAAACAGAATGTTTATTAACATTACAATAAGAGCCAGGAAACCTTTCCTTAAACACACACACACACACACACACACACACACACTACAATAGGCAAGAGAGCCATAGATGATATCTGTTGATTAAACACTTGTTTTTTTTTCTCTATCCCTTACTGTTACAAAGAGCATTCTTGGGTCTAAAGTGAGTGTACATGGCTCAGTGACCATAGTTCACTATCTGGGGATACTCTTCATGGTCTAGCACAAATATGAGGACATTGAATGTGTGTTAAGATGAATACCAATCTACATCTCTGTAGTGCAAAGGAATATGAAAATAAAAAGATGGCATAGTTGATTTGTTTTAAGAATTAAACCATAAGGAAGGGAGACAATTTAAGAACACTATATAAAGAATGAATGATAGTTAGGACATAGAGGAGAAAAGTTGGTGTCTACAAAGAACATGACATTTGTATAGACCTTTTAATGAAAAAGAGATCAAATGACTTCTAGTGGGAAATCAGGCACTTTTGGAACTCATGGATGAAATATGTAGTCTTCTTTATCTCTGAGGAACCATAAATCATGAAAGAATTACAGCACATGCTGAAGCAACAATTCTAATTCTTTTTAAGTCAGTATCTAAAAAAATCCATTGGAATGTCTGAAACATTGTGATGAAAATGAAAGTGAGGATGGATTCATTTTGGTAACATACAAATGTCACTATTGATAGAATAAGGTAAGTGAAGTATTGGAACCCTGAGAAATCTTTGAAGACTGGTTAATTGAAGTCAAAAGTGATGCTATTTACAACAGAAGAGTGGAGAGAGACAAAGAACCACATAGACTCAGCAAATCATTGAATGTCTGATAAACAGGAAGCACAGAGACAAATCTGAGTGAAACTCAACTTTGGTATTCTTGTGCAAATTGACATTTAAAATATCAGGTGTGGAGTTGACTTTATACTGATGCTCATTTAGATTACAACAGATTCAGAAGATTTTTGTTGTGAAAAAAGAAACACTTTAATTTTAAATTTGAATATGCTAGGATTTATGAGTAAAGCAAAGCACTTAATCTAATTTGTTGCATACTTCAGTCACTCCCTAAGGCAAGACTGATGTTTCTTTATTAAATACTATATATGTTCATTTTTTCCAGGACAGCAAAGTGGATTAAAAATCACAATGAGGCTTTTGCCTCTATGACTAAAAACTCCATGATATCCATTTCTGTTGTGAGATATTTTATTGCACTGTATAAAGATACGTCACTGTAATTGGTTTACTAAAAAGCTAACAGGAAAATAACTAGGTAAGAGGTATAGGTGGGATTAAAGATAAGTGCTACCATTGCCAGGACTTGGAAGGCAGAGTCAGGCAGATTTCTGTGAGCTTGAGGCAGCCTGGTTTTTAGAGCTAGTTCCAGGACAGCTAGAATTGTTACATAGAGAAACCTTGCCTCAAAAAATAAAAAAAAAGAGGTATAAGTGGAATTTTTGGGCAGAGGGATATCTGAGAATAAAGGGGAAATCACCAGCTGGACTCAGAGGAAGGACGACATACAGGAGGAGAGGTTGAAAAACCATGAGCCATGTGACAGCACGTAGATTAATAGAAATGAGTGAATTTAAACTATAAGAGCAAGTTAGAAACAAGCCTAAGCTAAGGGCAAGCTTTCATAATTAATAAATCTCCATGCCATTCTTTTGGAGCAGGTGGGAAGGAGAAAGACTTGTAAGGAGTTCAATGCTTGTTTTCTTTCAGTCTGAGGCTAATCTGCACAATTGATGATGCTTGTAATCCTACTCAAACAGCTAGCTGTCTTGCTACTGTGGATTCTTGAGTGGGGGTTTCCCTCTCCCCATCGTATTTGATGATGGATGCCCTTTTCTTGCTTCCTTCTCCCTGTGGACAGTCACTACTGTCAGCAACATGGCCTAACATGACTGGTGTCATACCCCATAATGATAACAATTCCAAAGCATACACAGAAAAGACAGGGCAACAGCAGTCATAGAAGAGGTCTGCTTTGCAATGTACGAATCAAGAATTCTTTGATTTTAAAATACAATTATAAGACTTTTAAACACATTCCTGCTCACAGATGTCTAAATTTATTATAAGCATGACCACTTTGTACTCTATCTTCCAGATTTCTAATTAAGAAAGATTTTGTGAAAAGCATTTTCGCATATTAGACTAAATTGGAGTCACAATTCTGACCTGTGTTTATTACAGTCTTATTGCCTTTACATGTGACATATTTTCTATTACATCAACATGTCTATTAGTGATTTGTTCTTTTAGAGCCACATAAAAATTGAGTTTCAGTTCCAAGAAAGAATGTAGTAATTTCAATGTCTTCTAGTAATATGAAGATCCACCAAAACTTCAAAAATCTGTGTATTTTTTTTTTTCTATTACTCAGTTTGTTGGGGTGGGGGTGAGGATAAACAAGCAGGCATGGAATTTAGATTTCTCTTTTCAGTTTCACCTGGCATGGCTTCTGACACAGAAATTGACCAAGTAATAGTCAATTAGGTTGACTGCTGCCACTGTACACGTGAAAGAAAGTATAAAAACAGCCTCCCAAAGGCAGCTGCAGTAGGCAATGACTTATTTATTACAGAAACTTGTATGCACGAAAGAAAACAGATCTAGGATGCTTAGCTGACAGCTGACTTTTATGAAAAGGACATTTGAGAGTGATGACACTATAAACCTCCTTTGCTAGTGTACTAATAAATAAATACATGCATACATACATAAATTGACCTATAAGAGAATAGAAGTTGAAATAATCTATTTATATAACACGTTTTTTACAAGCATTATTGGCTTGAGATGGCCAACAATCAGGAAGAATTAATACCCCCAAATTACAAAAGATTACATTTTATACATTTTATTCAAAATAGAGTCAGGACTGATCAAAAATTCGAAAAATATTTAAAAATGAAACATCTAGAAAAACAAGTTGGCTAACAATGATAGATTTTTCTAATTTCAGTAAAGCATTTACTATTTGGCCTAAGGCATATTCAACAATAACTATTGGAATATCATAAATATATTAATTTTCCAAGAATCTAGATATAAAATGCAGTTAATAGAAAAACTAGCCTGAATGTAAGAGACTTATCTTGTGTTGGCTTAATAGACATTTCTAAGCATCACAATGTCCTAAGGTCATTGTAGAAATGTTAGTCACAATTCTGCTGCAGCTATAGAAATATGCTGGATAACAGATAGTTCTTCAGTTTAAGGCGAAAGTACATAACTGATGTGTCTTATTTATTTTACTTAGAAACATTTTGAAACAGATTTATTTCTCACCACTAGACTGATTATTTTTTCTTAACAATGCATTTGTTAAATTTTTTAAAATTTTTTTTATTTTTATTTTATGTTCAAAGGTGTCTTGCCTGCATTTATGTAATTATACCATGTGTATGACTGGTTCATACACAGGCCATAAGAGAGATGCCTTGGAACTGGAGTTACAGGCAGTTATTAGCCATGACGTTGATATTGGGAACTCAATCTGAGTTCTCTGAAGAGCAGCAAATGCACTTAATCACTGAGCCATCTCTCCAGTCTCTTCTTTTGGAGTTAATTTTTAGACTTTTTCTTTTTTAGGAGCTCTCTAATTATTATTTAGGGTTTCCTCTATTTTTCTTTCTAATCTATATTTTTTCTATACCATAATTTATCTGTTTTTTTTCAATCTGTCCCTCAGCCACAACAATTAATAAACAAGCAGCAACAACAATTTCTTCATATTACAGTCAGTCAGTCTGTATAGACACGGCTTCTTTCAGGAGTACTACTTCACAGTTCCTCCTATTGAGCAAGCATTATATTTTGTGCATGCAGGGCACATGTATTATTTATTAATTATTAGAAGCTCTCTCATAACTAAGATGGCTAAAAGGGCTATATTTTTAGGATCTGATGTAGATGATGTTGAGTAGTGGGTACTGCCCTTCAATTTCTTTATTGTTCCCTCAAGCACTTTATAGTTTTTTTTTCTTTTTAATTTAAAGTATTTACATTTTGTTAACTTCCTGAATCACTTCTTTCACCATTATAGTAAAGAAAATTAAAAGAAAAGGAAGCTTAAATATGTTCAAGTTTACCACTATCTAAAATATAGACTAGAAACTAAGAAACCTGAGTTCTGATCCCCAGTGTCATTAGCTTACTTATGTTTTTCAGTACATGACTTCATCTTCCCTTGAGCCTGGATTTCTTATATAAAATGAAGAATTTGAATGTGAAGACCTGAAATAATCCTTTGTTTCTAAAATTCCTCAACAATGATTTTTCAGACATTACATAGGATAACATATTCCAATTTGGGTACACACAAACTGTACTGTAGACTCTGGGTTGTAAGTTGATCCTAATAGTCCATAATATATTAACTTATTCTTTATTCCTGTGTGTTTCTCTTCACAGTCTAAATTTTCAAGGAAAGTGACAATTCCCCTTTCACTGCAGGATATCCAGTAATTACTGCAGTGCTTGAAACTTCTCACATCTATACATAAAGTACTCAGTATCAATGGGTTTTGTCTTCTTATTTACCAATAAGATATGGTTTACTGAATATAATATTTGTCTGAGAAAATGGACAGATTGCTGGAAACAATACTAACTCAAGATGAGATTAGACTGACTTATAAGAGAATCAGTGTTTATCTCCTAAGAAATTTACTAGAACTTAATGCTAGAATTTTATGTTACACACATTTACTGACTTCTTATGTGACTAAACTTTTGTTCCTATGGAAAATTGTGACTTTAGGGTTAAAGGCTTAAAAAAAATCACAACTTTGGAAACATAAAAATAAAGTTATAGAAATAATAAAAATTCTAATAACATATTTCAACCCCTCAAATTCCAGAGGAATAAAAATTATTGCCACAACTTAATTTGCCACTAACAATAAGATTTTAGTGAAAGGGCTCTATTAAAAGCAGTTCTCAGATGCATAGGCTGATCTTATAAAGAGCAAAGAGAAAATTTCCAGATCCATTATAGAACTCCAATTAAAATACTGGTATAGTTTTGGCCACTTTATTTAAAGAGTATGCATTCTCTGCATCTTAGATTTTATATTTTTAACACTTAATGATGATTAATTGTAAAGGACACATGTAAGAGTAGAATGAAGCTAAATGATGCATTTGTAATTCATGTGAAACAACATAATTAGTTCTCCAAGGGTTCATCAATATATTATTCTACTAAACAGAATACTTGAAAGTCCCACTTGAGTTTTAAATGCAATATGAAGCCTTTATTTTAAGCATGGCTTCCTCTGTGTAATATTCTCATAATTATTTTCCAGCAACATGAAATATTATGTTGATTATTTTTATTCTAGCTGTTAGCCCCTCATGCTGCGAAGAAAGCAACTTCATGAATTCATTCATTCATTTCAAGGCAAAACTGAAATACTTGGAAGTCATAATTAAAATAAGAAAATGAGAAAAAGATCTGCTATCAAAATAATTACAAGGAAGTATATCAAAGGAAAAGAACTATTTCAATAGTTTATATTTACTAAAGGCAGAAAATATTCTTATTACCTTCATGCCCAAGTGTCAACAGCAATATATAAATAAAAGTCAGCTGTATGTACCAAGTTTGAATCATGAGAATAAATTACAATCTTCCGATCTGCACTGGCATTTTACTATGTGCTTTTAAAAGAGCCATATTCCTCGTTTGCATATATGTCAGTATGCAGAAGACAAACTCTTCTTTACTCTGTATATTACATAAAAATAATGTCATTACATGTTTGTTAAACTTCTAGGTTTAAAGTTAATGAGAACCACATAGATGAAGTATTCTACAAATATCCCATATTTTAGTCTTTACAAACTCTACAATTTGGAATTTACATAGTGATATAGTGCTGGTTGTACTAGGGATTGAACCAAAGGTCTTGCTTTTGATAGGAAAGCACTCTTTCTCTGAGCTCTAGCCTTGAACTACAGAGGGCTTTTGATAAAAGGTTAGTTAAGGTCATTTATCTACTATTCCTTCTAGACTTCCTGGTAATCTAACTTTCATAGACATTTGTCCAATTTTAGAAAATCATTGACCTCAAAAAATAGTTTACATTTATGTATCATGCCCTACCAATGTGGCAAGTTCTATTAAAAAAGGATGACAATTAGCAAGAATTATGTCACTGGGGACTATACACGTAAGGCATCTATCTGATATGTTGGGATTTGGGGGAAGGATGACAGTGAGAGGGTATCTGCAAAACTGCCCTCAATAACAGACAGTGCTCACCCTTTGCATAAGTCATTTTCTTTATTAAAAGGTAGAAAATACAAAGTCGTAATAAAAAGGAAAGAAACAAATAAAAGCAAGAAACATCCAAGTGAATTTACAGCAACAAATCAAAGTTGACACCTGACACATTTGTGTGTAAATGGGAAAGAAAGATTTAAGAATTGAAGCACAAGTAGTCCCAGCGTTCACCTACAGGCAAAGTGACAATGTATTTTAAAAAAAAGAACCATATCACCATATGCCCAATAGAGGTCATATAAGTAAGTGAATAAATCTTTTCAGAATATATCATCTGTACCCCTAAAAATCAAAAACACAACAAGAACAACAAAAAACAGTGTCCTTGAATGGCTGCTGTAGAATCAGGGAGTATCCCAGTCTACACTATGTATACAGCTGTACTTCTATTTTGCTAACTGAAATAATGGACAGAGAAGTACTATGTGAAAGGAGAATATTTTCTTATTTAGGCTCCTTCTTAGGATGTATAAACATTGGAAAAAATCAGTCTGCTTTACCAAGTGAAATAACAACAAGGCTAAAGATTGGAATTTCTTCCCCCAGAATATGAAGAAAAGTCTAGATTATCCTCAGAAACTAGACTAGCTTTATTCTGAAATTCTCCTTTGAAAGTGTCTGAGAAAATGGCACATATAACTAGGCATTTATGTATCTTGATGAGCCAAGTTTCCCTTTCTAAGGGAAGCTGGTGCTGACTGGGATAAGGGGAGGGAGAGGGAACTGTCGTGGGTATCTTTAAAAAAAAAAAAAACAACTTTTAAATAAAAAAGTAAGGAAAAAGAGTTTCAAAAAATATCCTTGAGGCTGAGCAGAGACTACAGTAGTTTTGAAATATATTGGAAAGGATTAGATATCATAGGTACTCAGATTTAAAAAAATGGGCTTCAGGAAACCAACTTGAAAATCATATTGTCTATGTTGGATTATAGCAGTTGTGGGAATCTAGGAGTGGCAAGTGCCCAGAAATCCAAATCTAATTAATTATTTGTGTGTACATGGGGGCGTATGGGTCACAGTGCACGTGTGGATGGGATGGATGGAAGTCACAGACCAACTTGCAGGTGTCAGTTCTTTCCTTCCAGTATGTGGGTCTTAGGGGTCACATTCAAGTTGTCAAGCTTGACTGTAAGTATCTTTACCCACTGAGCCATGTTTCAGGCCCTAGACTTAACAACAAATCAACACACACTACATAGAAAATCCTGTACTTTTATCTAGCACTCATTTTCACAAAGACTGAGAATCGAGCCCAGGGCTTTGTGAATGATGAGAAAGTGCCCTAACACTGGGCTATACCATCAGACTTAAACACGCATTTTTATACAACACAGTAACAACAGATAAAATATTCACAGGAAACCTCTGAATTGTGGTCCTGACAAACAGCTGCCTTATGACATTACAGTTTGTATGTGAGGTGTCTTTTTTAAAAGTTCATGTATTGAAATCACTGTCATTTGCTGGTGACAATATTTTTGGATATTCTGGAAATCCTGGGAGGTAGAAACTAGCCTTAAGAAATAGGTCACTGTGGGTTGGAGGTGGAAAGTCTGAGGACTATATCATCCTGGGTTCCTCTCTGTCTCTGTGCTTCCTGGCTGCCGTGGATGAACAGCTTCTGCTATATCCCCCCCCCCCCCCACCATGATGTTCAACTTCCTCATAGCAGCCAAGGACTATGGAATGAAAATTCTGAAACTTCAAAATCTTTCCTCCCTTACATTATTTTCCTAACATATTTGATAACTTAGCTGTAAAGCCAACTAACTTGAAATAACTAGGACCACTGAAAACTGCCCTCTTAACCAGAACCTGTCCAGCCTGTAGATGGTAAGAACAGTTTGATATCTTAATCATATGACAATATAGGAGAGGCAGTGGAAAGACTTACTTATTCATGCTTTAACACATAGATAAATGTTGATAACATCTGCTTGTGGTTTGAGTGTTATTCTGGCTAAGTTGAGGGGTCAGTAAAATAACATTTCCTTAAGAAACTCTGTTAAATATTTCTGTAAAAATGCATCCTTCATTTCTTTTCCACACTAAAGCTATACTACCCTTGTAAAGGCAAAAGGAAAGTCAACACCTAGAGAATATTCATTATTGTCCCACAATCAAGACCTTAGATATCCTTTGGCATGCTATTTTCAGAGTCTAAGAATAAACATGCTTCACTTAATTTTTAAAATGGCATTTCACCAAGAAATATAGCTAATGTAGAAGTAATAACAAGGCATGTTAGAGAAGAAAAGGCATAGCCAAACTGATCCCAGAGTGCCAGCATTATAAGAAACAGAACTCTGACAAACGATTATGAGAATGCTTTAAAATTTTGGATCAGCCATTTGACCTTTTTAGACATATCTCTGATGTACAATGTCCTCTGCATTGGGGACCAGTGTCTTCTCAATTTTTAGATGAATATCTTCTTTTCTATTCTGCAGACAGTATCTTTTGACCTCACAGGTTAGTAACCCAATCTCTCTACTCTACAGCATTTACCCAACTTGGTAATTTTCTCTGGGGAATTGCTTGACATACTTTGATCCTCAGAAATCTCAGATAGATGACAGACATATTGATGTCAAAAGAAGAGGAGAGAGTTCATTCATTGGGAAGAGAATTTACAGAACTAAACATATTGAATAATAAAAGCCAGAGCAACTGAACCACCCCCATGGCAAAGCAAGAACAGAGGAAGGTATGACAGACATATGCTCTTGAAGCATGATTACAGATATGTAGTTATTATGTTATCATCAGTGTTTTAAAGACATCCAGTATCTATTCTGTAAGTGGAGCATTCTAGTTTTGACATATCACGGCTGAAAAATTATTGCAGCAGTACTTTCTTAACCCTATACTACCTAAGGAAGGCTCATACATAAGCTTGTAGTGCCTCTGTACTTTGAAAATACAAAAACATCTTTTTATACAACTTTAAACATCTACCACAAATCAAAAGACAGGGTACAAAGAGAACACTATGAAGAGGTTGAGAGCTACAAAGTTAATATGGGTTATTTTAAATGCCTTAGAGAGACAGGAGCATATGGGAACCAGGTCAGAGATCAAGATCAGAGTCCATTCAGTTTCTACTTTGTGTTTTCTAAAAGATAATCAGAATAGAGGAAAACTTCTCAAGAGTAATATGTTGTTGAACTCAGACCAAATCCTAAATCAGACTCAAATTCTCATCCTTAGCTTTAACACTTAGGGGATGTCATACTCAACTTACTAGCCTTCTGCTCTTTGGACAAATCAAATCCATCCTTTCTTTCAGTCAACAAATCTCATAATATTCCAACTTTTTTGAATGAATACATGGTAGTATCATTTACTACCCAACATGCCATAGATGGGTATATTCTAATCTAAAGTGATATTTTTCTATTCATCTTGGAATTTTAATATATAAAAAGTGTTGGGCCTTTAATTTGCAATTACAGAATATTTGACTCACAAATATTTTCTAAGGAAACATTTATGTGGCTGGTTAGCTCAACTGGTTAGAGTGTGGTGCTAAAAAAGTTTTTCTAATTTAGTTTTAAGGACTTACTTACCATTAGAAGTACCAATTAGTGCAGAGTTTTACAGAGAATTAGTCTCACTGTATCATATCTTATGAGGGTGGGAAGCCTTTATTTCTTTTTAAGTAGATGAGTGAATTTAAGAGTGAATCCAATTTTTGTTACTTTTCATCTTTTTGAAGGTATAATCCTTCTACTTTTTGTAGTTCCTGAATTTTACCAGGAACAGTCTGGAATGCTTTCTTCCACTTAAATGTCATGGTTTTCTTATGTTTCTTTGGTTTTTCAGAGGGACAATGCTTGTTTTCTTTAGATATCTTTGCTGCCAATTCTATGGCTCAATAATACAGAATAAGCAGTGGTTCACCTACATTTAGGCTATTTAAGAAGCAATGAATTACAAACACAGCAGTCTGATATTTTCTTGGACTGTTTGTTACTACAGAGAGAAGGGATCCAATGAAACAAAACAGTAACCATGGCTTGGATACTTTTTTAATCAAGAAAGTAGAGAGATCAGCTATGCATCTAATCTGTGATCGGGAGGGGTTACTGCATATTAAATATAGGGATGCACGCATGTATAGCACATTCTTTACCACAACACTGTTTTGAAATCCAGTTTTCAAAGTTTTCATCATCCCTTTCTTTTTAATCTTCCCTCTTATTGCTTTGAATACATTTCAAATTTTAAATTCTAATATTTTATTTTCTATCACATTTACTAGTAAAACTTAACATATTGTCTTAGTAATTCCAGACTGTCATCCCATAGATCTAAAAGGAATATTTGTTTTTTATATTCAGTCCCAAACTGTCACTATGGAATCCTGTCAGTTACCTAGGTGCCACTTAAGCACCCCTCCCCCCACACACCCTCTATTATTTTCTTAACTTTTACTGTAATAGTGATGGGTAGAGGGAAAATTCCAGATGGCCTTTTATAAATTAGACATTTGAGGAGAAAAATAAAAACCTACATTAACTTATATTACTCACCTAAGAAAACAAAAATTTCCATTTAAATAACAATTTGCGGATGGCAACAAAACAGTGACAAAGAAAGTCCCAAGCTTAGGCCTTGCCTAGAAAAAAACAATTTAATAATATACCAACAAAAAATGCCTTACAGAGAAGACCAAATCTAGTTAGATTACAGTAATTCAGACGAGCAAAGAACCCCAAACAATTGTGTTAATTTAAACTTACCTATCATTCCGTCCCCAAACCATCATAGCTTAACACAGAAATGTTTCTCACAATGTGTAAGAAAACACAACACATGACTACAATTCACTGGCCATTTGCTATATTGAATGAAGGACATGTTCTTGTCTTGCCTATCCTGGAGCACAGACATGATTACAGCTCAAATGTTTGGACTTTTAAAAGTGAAGTAAAGAAGGCCAGCTGCTTACTGTGTTGATCATGACTCTCTAAGATTGACGGAAGGCACTGGCGCTGAGAATAATCAAACGGAATTTAGGAAGAGAAGCAGAACAGGCCTCCAAACACTACCTCAGGGGTTAATTATGTCTCACTTCAGATAGAGCACTAAAGGAATCGGCATAGCTGGTGGGGTAAGATAAAAAGGAAGGAAATGGAGCTGCTGGCTTTCTGAACCCAGCATTGCCATACAACAGTAGAAGTAGGCAGCCAACTCAAGGTTTCTCCACATGAAAAGAGAAAGATTTGAAGATATATGCTTAAATAGACTTCCTCCAAATTCCCCATAATTGAGCTACATACTCAGTCCTAAAAATATCATACACCACGACCAAAAAGAATTCATTTCTAGAATGTAAAGACACTGCAAAACATATCAAACAATTCTGGTGAGACTTCCCATTAATAGGATGGGTAATTACATAACCATCTAGAAAAAGGCTTTTGATAAAATTCACAACAAAGACTCTCAACAAAATATATTTAGAAGAAATTTATCTCACCATTAAAATAAAAGGCTTTATGAAGAAGGCCCTCACCTACACCATACACAGTGGGAAAACTAAAAGCTTTTCTCATATTTGAAAAGAGGCAAGGATGTTCATTTCTACCACATATTGTCCAGTCCACACAATGTGGAAGACTAGGCCAAAACAATTAGACTAGAAGAGTAAAAAGAAGTCCATCAAATTAGGGGAAAATGTATAGTTACCATTATCATGCACATTATTTTAAAAAACCATACTAATACTCATAAAAAAAATTACAGTTGGAGAGATAGCTCAGTTGATAAAGCATCTGTCATGCAAATATAAGACCTTGACTTTGGATTCTTAGAACTCACATAAAAAGTTGAATATTGTGGTATACACATACATGAATGACTATGTCTGTTTCCATAACCACACACATAAACACATTCCACACATAAGCACACACACCAGCAAAGTCACATGACATATAATTGATGTGGAAATGCCTTTCTGTATGCTGTGGATCTCAATCTTTAAATAAAGGAGCTGTTTTGGGCCATGACAGGCACCATAGAAGAAGTAGGAGGAGAAATCAGAGCATAGGTAGGAGAAGCAGGGCGGAGTCAGAGGGAGACCGAGCTGACGCCCAAAGGAGCAACATGTAAGGAACACAGGTGAGCCACGGGCCACGTGGCAGACAGATTAATGGAAATGGGTTGATTTAAGATGTAAGAGCTAGCTAGCAATGTGCCTGAGCCATAGGCCAAACAGCATGAAGTTAATATAAACATCTGAGTCATTTCTGGGGGCCTGAGTTTAGGGTGGCTAAGGGGTCTGGCATGGCAGGTCTATGGGTCTGGGCCTCTGGCCGCCTGGGACCAAGAAACCCCACTACTACATAAAATTAACGTGTAAAAATCAACTCTATCTATCTATCTATCTATCTATCTATCTATCTATCTATCTATCTATCTATACAGAGATAGATATAGATATAGATATAGCTATGGTAATTGGGATTGCAAAAGATTAATTTCACTAGTAGAAACAAAGTGTGAAAATAAAGACTGACTATAGGTAATGGTAATATACTGAAAATGAAAGCAAAAGAAAGAATTTTTAAATGCTTCAACCATAAAGAAACAATGCTTGAGGAGGAGGAGGAGGAGGAGAGATGGCTCAGTGGGTAAGAGTGTGTATTGCTTCTGAATTGAGTGTATATTTTGGACTTAGCAGCCATTTGAAGCAGCTCAAAGCCACCTAAAACTCTAGGCCCAGGGGATCTGTATTTCACAAGCCTGTTGCACATACACATGTGCATATGACAACATGAAGATACACAAGACACAGATAAAAGTCTTAAGTGAAATGATGTTTGAGGAGATAATGTTTCCTATCACTTCAACACTGGGGGATGTCCTTGAAGGACATATTGGGAAACCCCATTTCTTATTTTTCTTTCTCTCTCTCTCCGTTCTCACTATCAGGAGGCCAGTAATTCTGTTCTGTCACATACTTTGTGTCATGATACTCTGCTTCATCATAGGCCCAAAGTGGCAGTTCAAGTGACATGGACTGAAACTTCTGAAATTGTGAAATCTAATAAATATTTTTGTATTTTACAGGTCTTTATCTTGGGTATTTTGTCACAGTGATACAGAGCTAGCTAACACAGAGTGTTTAAATAACAGATAAACTCTAGGCTAACTTTGCCATTCATTTCTCTATTTCTGGACTCCAAGAAGAACCATAGAACAATGGGTGCAAGGGAGGTCATGTTAAAACTATAGGTCACTCACTTGGTCTACAGGAACACCAGAGAATAAATTTCAGCAACACAACCGAATCAGTGCAATGAGCTCCATAATTAGAAAGCTGTTTCTCATTAGTCAAAACTACTCATTTGTCTATGTTAAAAAGCATGTAACTTAAAATGATATAAAATCTGTGAAAAATGCTGCAATTTCTGTCAATTTTGTCTTAAATTACTCATGGTAAGTTGTATATTCCTTTTTCTCTTTTCTTTCTTTCTTTTTTTTTTTTTTTTTTTAGAAAAGAAGTACAAATCATATGCAGTTTATTTTTCTTGAAAAGAAATGCTGATCTCTATTCAGAGCTTACTAATAGTATTCTTTCTTTTTTTTCTTCCTGTGAACAGAGGAAATGAGGGGAGAGTGGAAGGAAGGGAGCCTTCTAAAGAATTTTTTTTCATAGAAATGGTTTCTTGTGCCTTCAATTACCTCATGGCAGGTATGATGGCTGCTCTGTGTTCTCTTGAGGACAAAAAGTGGCAATTTGTACTTACAAATATGGATTCGTACCAGTAAAAATGAGGCCATGCTGAAAATTTGCCCTGAGATGTTTAAAGAACACTGGGTTTTGACTACAATTTATATTTAAGTCAATGGCAAATGACAAATTTCAAGCTTTAGAAGTTCAGACATTGATCAGGGAATTGGAGCTCCAAAGCCACAAAGCTGGAATAAGGAATAGCCAACAAAAGCTGTATCTAAATGCATCAATGCAATCTAGTCACCTCAAGCAAAAATCAGCCAGGTACAACAGTGGAGATTTCTAATTTCACCTATTTATTTTAACTTCTTAGGAAAATGAAAGCGCAATCCCAGTCAAGAGGAGAGAAATTTTCAAACAGACTTACTCAACTTGCTTGTATAGTGCCAACTTTGTAAGGTTGCCTATATACATTGCTACATTTCTTCTCATTTGCAGGATGGAAAGTAGAAAAAATAAGATAAATATCAGTTCATAAAAGAAGACACTGATGATAAGATGTTTGACTGGAGCAAGGGAAGTAGGAAATGACAGAATCAAATGTTTGAAGAATTGCAAATATAGAGATCTCTTCTCCATTCTAGGCTATGAAGACAGTCTAAGGCTCTGCTGAATCAGACAGGTTAATATTTGATGAATTACCTTTGGGTATGAGACAAATGCTACAGCTAGTCATAGTGAATTATCTTTGGTATTTATATTATGACTTTGACTTCCTAGGCATTTTTCTCTTTGCTCATCAACTACATTGCCTTCATGCTCTTTAATTGCATATTCGCCTATGAATAATGTGTATATCTTATTGTACTACAATATAGCTGATATTTAAATGGGTATTCTACTCTGTTTTACTAGGTATGTACTATTGTTTTAATCTAAGGCAGGTTTGTTCCCCATTGTGTAAGTTAAAGTGATAAACATACTTTTTAATTTTAGGCATTCATCAAAGCATGAAAGAATACTGTCCAGATTAATAGACTATTGAATTAGAATATAATATACGCTTTATGTGGAAGCAATATGAACAATTACGGAAAATAACCTATTTGTAAATCATAAAAAACAAACAAGATCAATAATATTGACTATGTATTATAAGCATCAGCTACTGTGCTGTTATTTATCTTCATTATCTGATTTAATTCTCAAAACAACTTTATTAGATAAACATTAGATAAAGATCATTTTACGCACGAGGAAGCCATGTTTAAGTGCAAATGGGCAATTTGCCTAACTTCCAACAACTAGTGATGTTAAAGGATGGGTCAAAATCTAGTGTCTAGTTAAATATTGCTCTTTAACCACTAGATCACTGATAGTCAACGTTTAGCAGTATTTGAAGAATGAGCTGAGATGTTTGTTAAAGAATAAACTCCCTTTTGCTTCATACTGAAATTTAGATCTTTCTTGGGTGCAGTTTAAGATTTTGGATTTTAGTAGCTCACCAGGTAATTCTTATAACTTATTTTTCAGATGGACATTGAGAGATACTGCTATACATTATAGCAACATAGCTAACTCTTCTCTCAGTGCTAATTTCAAATGAGTCATTTTAAAGCAAACTATACATTTAAGGGTCTCTCTCTCTCTCTCTCTCTCTCTCTCTCTCTCTCTCTCTCTCTCTCTCTCTCTCTCTCTCTCTCTCTCTCAGTTTTAAATCCATAAAGCTCACTTGCTCACTGTAGTTGAGAACCGTACCAGAACAGAAATTGTAATGTGAGGTGATGTTAGAATAATGCTATTTCCATAATGGTTTCATATATATAATAGGCTCAGTCTGACTCAATGAGGCCAAACAAAGCTTTGTCTGTAGGAGTAATTACAGGCAGCTAAACAGGGGAGAGAAGAGGGAGAGGAGAAAGAAACGTAGAAGTTAGAAAAAAAAGAAAGAAAAGGAGTCAAACAAAAAGACTGAGTTATTTTTTAACTTAAATAAATACATTTTATTCAAAAGACAAAAAGGTTCTGATTAAAATTTGTGTTTTGCTAGCTCTGTCCTTTGCAGGTTTTGTTTAGGCCCTTAAATTGAATGATAGGGCACACAATCCAATTGGCAGTTGTGATTAAAAGGCCAGCCAGTGAATTCAGCACAAACAAACAAATAAACTTCCCTTCCCAGTTACTGACCCTTTATTCTTGTGTGCAGAAAGCAGTGGAAGAGCATCACCCCTCCCTCACAAACCCAGGGAAAGGCTCCACTTTCACCTAGGGCTTTAAGGGAAGAAATTCAACCTCCCTTAATTAATCCCAGCACATATATAGCTTTTCAGTCTCAATGACTGTTTTCTTTCTCTCTACTTCTGAACTATTAATCTAGCAGGAAACGCTTAGAAAATTAAAAGGCTTTTTAGAAAAGGAATCACTTTTGTGCCTATACAAAAGAAGAGTGAAAAGGGTCCTCCCACAGATAGAGTCTGTTAGAAATCAGATTATTTCCACCATGTTCCTCTATTATTCACCTGCCAGTAAAATATGTCCTCTCACCGTTTCAGTTTGAAGGCCTATTTTTATCTGACTGGAGCTATATGGTCATTTTTGTATTTATTACCAAGTTCTTTAGGTTGTCTACCCCTTCTACGCCCCCAACCTCAGCACATGGTCTTCTCTTCTAAAAAACTGGGCCACATGCCTCTGAGGAGAAAGTAGTGCATTATTTCATTCCCACCTTTTCTTCTTTTTTGGCATCTCTGTGGCCTGCTATGCCCAGAAGTACTTCCACTCAAGCTGGACCATCAAATCAATTATCACAGCAGTCTGCTTTCCAAATATGAATGGCAATGAATGACAACAGGCAAGGCAAACTTTCAGCTCTCATTTGTCATTGGTAATGTAAATCTGGTTTGGGTCCCCTTTCCTTCTCCTTTTCAATCTCTCTCTCTCTCTCTCTCTCTCTCTCTCTCTCTCTCTCTCTCTCTCTCTCTCTCTTTCTTGTTCTCATTCCAGAGGGCTCAGTGTTTGGTCAAATTCTTCTCCTTATTTTCTGCAGCTGCAGAAAATCAAATCTTCAAAGAAAAGCTTCACCTTTGTGAATGAAAGTCACAGGAGAGAAATAGTGCTGGCAACTATTATCACTCTGAGATCTCTCCCTGCTAACTTCTGTGTCTGATTACTACTGCCTGGGAAGGAACACAAGTGTCTGATTACTACTGCCTGGGAAGGAGCACAAGACTGTTGCATTCTTATTCATTGGGGCTGTTTAAAATTCTTTCCTGCTTCTGTATTTCAAGCTTCAATTGTTTTGTGCTTAATGTTACTCATTTCATATCAAGTTCTTGGTTATTGGAAATACTTTAATTTTTAAAATGTTATTATATTCTAGCTGTTTAAAAAGATTGAGAATGCTATAAACTCAGAGACTGGTTTAAGCAAACTAGAACTAGCTTTCATAATACTGTGTGTACTCATTAATCCATCACTTTTGTGAGGATGTCTGCAATTTCTAGTAGGCTATATTGCTTTACATTTCTTTCCTCAAGCTGGCAGCAATTCTTGTCATTGGCCAATGATGCCAGACTTTCACCAATTACATTTATAAATATTGCTTTAAAAATGACTTCAAAGCAGTAACATCCCTTAAAAGAACAGGCAAGAGAATAGATTATGCCAAACACTGTTCAGTAGAAATTCTGTGGTAAAGATTTATAATATAGAATATAGATTATCTTGATTTTGACAAATAATGGGGACTGGCTAAGGCTGTACTTATAATCAGTTTAAGTGGTGAATTAAGTTGTCGATTCTCATAATCCTTCATAGTTGTAAATACTCAACCATAAGCTAAGCTGTTTTAAAATGTACATACATTTTTCTTTGCATGTGTGAGGTATAGGTAAAGATTATAGCAGAGTATGATATATAATTCTTATTACCCGAGAACAAACTAATAGAGAAGTCTGCACTTGGCACTTGTTATACTTACAGGTTTCAATCCTGCTTCACAAATACAAATCTTACTCTTATTGAAGTCTGCTTTACTATCTTCAATATGTTAAAAGATAATTTTTAATAAGAATACAGACATAAAAAACAAGACTATAACAAAGGGTAGTATTTGATGAGTATTATAGTCTAAATCTCAAATGTCCTCCACAGGCTCATGTTTTGAACCATTTTCCACAGCTGGTGACACTATTTTGTGAAGCTGTAGAATCTTTAGAAAATGACAGAAGCAAGCCATCAGAGGTGGCCCATTGAAGGTTACGTCTATTTTCTAATTCCTTGTTCTTTGCTCTGTTTCTTTATCTGTGGTTACATGAACTGCCTCTTTCATTCCTACCTCCATGATCTGAGTAGCTATGGTGCAAGAAAAATAAACTAAAACAATTAACAAAATATAAATCTTTCTTCCTTTAAGTTGTTCCTGTCAAGATTTATAGATGCATCAGTAAAAAGTAAATACATTAAATGTCAAAAACATTTCACAGAAAGCATAGATTATGTAACTTTAGTATGGAGTATCTGAAACCTCATGGGGTAAATGAGATCTAAGATAAGCATGGTAGAAATATGGATTGGATTTTCACAAGTAGGAAGTAGAGATGCTGCTACCAATGGCAAGTAAGTGGATTAAACTAATTTACTCATTGTATATGTTCTCAAGTACATAATTTTGACCTAAAAGGTCTTTATAATTAGTTTTATAAATGGTTAACTGAAAAGAAACAAAGAACTTGGACAAAGTAGAAAAAGGCAATGAATGGTAGATAAATAAAGAAGTCTTTATACAGCTTATTCTTTGGTTTATGGATATGATATTCTGGTCAACAGTCATTTTCAGTGGCACAACTAAAACTGTAACAAATATATGCCTAGTTCTGGTTGAACAGTGCTCATTTCTTGTTTTAAGATAATTCTCCCCATGAAGCCCAGGCTGCTCTCAATGCTGGAGTTCTTTTGCCTCTGCTTCCCAGGTATTAAGATTAGGGGCTTGCACTATCAAAATCAATTTGATTAGAGAGCTCTTGTAAGATGGTTCCTAATCTCTTAAAGAATTGTGAGTTGTTCCATAGGTCTCTTCCACCTGGATTTATAAAAACATCTTGCACTGAGAATATGTATACATTGTATAGAAGCTGTAATCTTATGAGTGTGCTAATCCAGAGCTGTATCCCTTGGAGTCCTTGGCAAGCATCTACAACTTGTCTTCTACCGTCTTTGGTCTATGGCAACAATATATAGTTGACAATGATTTACAGCAATAGTGTATTTATTAACAGTTATTGAGGAAAGAATTTTGAAATAATAACCACCAGGAATGGTTCTTTCTGGGGGACTAAGAAGAGCTCATTCTATTCTAGTAGCTTCTGATGGCTACCAGAAATGCTTGGGATTACTTGGTTCATGCATGTCTTACTCTCATCTTTGTATAGTCTTATCACATTGCTCCTGTATGTATTTGTGTCTCTGTGTTTCACAAAGGTTTCTTGTCAGGATTTAATCTTGATCCAGTATGAACACACTTTAACCTGAGTACATCTGCAATGACCCTATTCTATATGATCATCTTTTACAAATAAACTCTTATTCACAGAAACAAGGCATCAGGAATTCAATATATTATGGTGGGGAACATATTTCAATCCACAGCTCTTCCAAAGCTAATTATTAACTGATTATTTCCCTATGGGGAATTATACAACCTACTTCTAGTGATTCATTTCCCACATGTATTGCTTTTTTAAAAAGAAAGTTTATACAACCAATATGCTAAGCCAACTGACTCCAAACTTACAAACTAAATGTCTTTTATGTAGTTTGGTTTTGAACATATTAGAGCTGTCTTAGAAATACATAGCAGGAGGAAGGTAGTGCACTCAAAGTTACATTAGACCCTGCAGAGAGATTTAAAAAATACTGATTAAAAATTTGGCTTATACTCTCAGTTTACAGCCTTGAGGTTCCACAGAATAGAATGTTCTGCAATGGAAGGGATCATAAAGATCATCTATTCTAAACAACTCATTTTATAGATGAGGCCTTTGAGGCCTAAAGAGGTTAACTAAGTTGCCCACGGCTCACAAAGTTAATTGCAAGAAACATGCAAGGGAAACAAATGAAGGGCACAATTTTAAAGAAATCCAGCTAGTATTTTGCTTTCAAACTGAGTATACACTGAATGTTGATGATCTGCTGTGAAGAGATTAGATCAAAGTCTAGCAGCCATGAGCAATTCTGTACTAGGTGTCAAGTCTCTTCATCTTCTCCTTCACTATGATCCCTGAAGCCAAACAAAAAACTAAAATGACTCCCTAATTTTTTCCCCACTAGGGGCTTGTGTTTAGTTTCATTTATCTGAGAAAGTAATACTTTAATAGTAGAAAAGTAAAAGGATGCTCTTATGGCTTTGCTCCTCTGCCTGTTGTAATTCTCTGATGCCCACAGACAAAAGGTAGTGCTGACTGATATGATCCAGCATCACAGACTACTCCACTCAGGGCTTGTCCATAATCCTAACTTTTCTTTGGGTCCCTATAAGATTACAGAATCTCCAATCAGCAGGAAGTAGTCTAGAGAACTATGCTCACATTCCTGCTCCCCCCGCCAATGGATTAAGGATGTTTGTTTTGTTTTGTTTAGAGTTTTGGTTACAAGTTGTTATAGATAATGGTCAAGAAAAAAGCTAAACAAAGGAAACTAGATTTTGGGTTCTTGTTTCAAAAAGAAAAAAAAAAGAAATGCTTTGGGATTATGCTCTTGTATATTGTAAATATTTGTTGCAAGCGAGAGACATCCCCTGCCAGACTCAGAGGAAGGAAGATGAGAATGCTGCACTGAGATAAAGGCACTAAGCCACGTGGCTAAACAGGGATAAGAATTATGGGTTAGTTTAAGAGTATGAGTTAGCAAGTAATAAGTCTGAGACATAAGCCAAACAATTTTTAATTATTATAAGACTTTGTGTGCTTAATTGGGACTAAATGGCTATGTGACTGGCCGGGCAGGACAGAGAAACATCTGACTACAGTGTAAAGAGTCTTTAGAGCACAGGCAGAAAGAAAAGACTTAAGCATTTGTGAGAAAAACATGACTATGACCTAAGGTTCACTCCTATTTCAAAAGGAAAATATGCATAATTCCTGGTATTTTTAGGAAACGGGAAAGGGAATATTGCTTACTTCAAGTACAGTGAACCCCTGGAATAATTTATAAGTAAGTCTGCAGGTCAAAGCTCCTCTTTTTCTGATCCTTTATGAAAATTAATTAATATGTAATGTGATATGTAATCTGCTATTATTAAAGAATAGTATCATGGAGTTCTAACTACAGTTCCCATTACACACAGTTTAAAACCAATGCCCTCCCCTCCATGGACACCAGGCATATATGTGGTACAAATGCATACATTCAGACAAACACTCACATGGGTAATAATAAATAAGTCTTTTAAACAACAATGAAAGAACACCTGAAAAAAAAAAAGAATCACAGGAAGGAACTAATTATTTATCTCTTTTGTTTCCCACAGCACTAAATTATGTATGAATTAATGGAATTGGCTTTTCATCTGTCTTTCCTAATATATGGAGAAGCTTACTTCTTACTCAGAAAATGGAAAAGGTTTAAAATTAAAGTAGAAAAGCACCACTTTTCAAGTTTACTATTTTGGGATACATTGGAAAATTTACTGTTTCCACTAATTTATTCAGTATTTCATTCAAAATATTCTTTACATAATTACATTTCTCAGAGCTAACTCTAAGAACTTCAATTCCAAATTAGGTGATTTCAAGTACACCTATATGCAAAGATGCAAATTTAACAAATTTTAGCTTCATCAGCTAGAAAATAGAGCTGTGGAGCAATGAAGTAATGTGTTAGAGACTAACAAACAAATTTACATAATAGGTGATTCAAAGACACAGTAGAATGTCACATTCTTTGGGGTTCTGACAATTTGACACTGTAATAACTCTGTTCATGATGAGTGGAATCTAATTATGGGTTCTGCTAGTCGTAAGAATTAAGAGTTCAATGTATTGAGTGTATGAACATTGTGGTTTTGAGGGATCTTTATTTACCTGTAACAGTACTGCAAAACTCATTTGTGAAACGTAGGGGCATAATGTTGTTTCATTGTAAATAATTGTCCTACCCCCTGGTTTAATAAAAAGTGCTGATTGGCCAAGGCAGACAGGAAGTATGGGCAGGGCTACCAGACTAAGAAAACTCTGGGAACAGGAAGAACAGAGCAGAAATACCACAAAGACTCCAGAGTTGCCAGACAAGCCAGAAGAAGCAGAGGACACCTGTGCTGCTCTGATAACAGGTACCAAGCCCCATGCCTGAACAAGATAAGAATCATGGGTTAGTTTAAGGGTAAAGAGTTAGCAAGTTATATGCCTGCGCCTTAGGCCGATCAGCCTAAAACTATAGTAAGCCTCTGTGTGTCTCTGCGGGTCTATGGGTCTAAACCTTGAGGTTAGGCCCAAAAGTCCAGGCCAGAAATCTCTTACTACAATGAAATAATCATACTCACAAGAAAGTTCTAATCTAATCTAACTTTGGAAAGTTCCACAAATGAATGACTTATTAGAATAAAGTCTCCTTTGCACATCTCATTCACTGACTTATGGCCAGAGACCTGGGATTTTGCCCTTTATGATATAGTTTAGAAGAGGAGTTCTTTGCTATAATTTGTTCATTTCCAATTTCACTAAGATCTGTACTTGGAAAAGTAGATATTACATAGTCATTAAATCAAAATTCTCAAGTAACCCCACACTTTGTATCAGTTGTCACACATGCAGTAATCAATGTAAGAATCCAATAGGAAATTGTTAGGGAAATCATTCTGCATATATTTCAATTTAGTAATATTATTTATCTAAATCAACTCCTGAAAACTGTAGAGCTGACTCACTTGCATAGCTTCCCCTTAATACAATGGATTATGTAATATGGAAAGGATATTTTTAAGAAGTATTATTACCTAAGTAATAAGTAATATCTATTCAATGTAAAAATAATTCTGTTACTCAGGCTTTTTGGAACCATGTCTCATACAAGTTCTGTAGAAAAGCACTAATAAGCCCTTAAATATTGGTTGAAATTCAGAGCTTCAACCCTCAGACCCAGGAGACATACAATTTAATTTAGATTAGGTAAGGTGCACACAATGGTGGCAGATAGGATTTTTTACTGTGCACCTATACCTTTGTTGTTTGCAAACAGAAGCCCAAGCTGAACTTTGCAAGTTTGTTATGAGAATGCGGGCTAGAGAAGTGGTTTCAGTGAGATTTCTGACTTTTCTGTCACTAACAATTCCTCTAGACTTCTTGTAAAACACTTAACTGCATCTGGTAAGTAACTACATACCATGGCTCAACACACAAAAGCATTGCTGTTTGAACTAAAAGATGAACATGAATTTATCAATATTACATTTATGTGATATAATTTATATATAGACACAATCAGATTAATGATTGAATATGGACATTTCACTTTGAAGGAAATATCTAGATGATAGGAAATTTGTCTTAATACTAATATTAATGTGTTAGTATCCAATAACACACAATAAATTTCCAAAAGAACTAAATCTTACATACGACTTATATATGATGCTTTACTGTTGGTTGGCATAGGCAGTATGTAGAGCCTCGAGAGGGTGGATCAGATGGTGTTCCTGTGTATGGCCTGGCACCTTGGAGCCCATTCCCTGCAGAGGAACACCTAACCCAGTCTTGACTTTAGGATGAATGAATCAGACTTGCTTGGAGTGGATGTGCCATATTGGGCTGGTCCACCTGGGGACTTCTTGCCCTTTTGGGGGAGGGATGGGTGGATGTGGATGGGCAACGCTGAAGGCTAGCTGGGAGGGATTGGAAGAGGGAACTGAGGGAGAGCAGGGGGATACATAGATAGAAATGACATTTTTAAATAAAAAATAATAAAATGAAAACCAATACTTTCCTGGTGATAGGTGTTTGGTATTTTTTTTCTTCTTTCTCTTTTTTAAATGGGCATGCTGTTCCAACTAGGTTTACAATAGTAGCACTATTGCGTAATTCAAAATGACCTAGAGATGCAACTTGGCAAGTGGATCTATTTAGCTACCATGGTAATTAAAACCTGCATTTGTACTTCAAGACAGCATTGTACTTATACAGGACTGACAAGCCATTTTCTTGGCTAATACCTGATTTATGGTTCATTTTTAACATGCTTGGAGAAAGACAATAAGGTAGCCTATGCCTCTTTAAAAAAAGTAAACCTTGAAATATCTACAGAGGATCTCTATTTCAAATGACTCTTAAGTAGCTAAATGCGAATAAAAAGAAACACCTTTCTGGCTCATTAAGGCAATTGCTCTAGCTGTCATTAGCATTACCTCTCTGAAACTGCAGTACAAGATGCAGCAGGCCTTGTCTACTGCACAAACTAATGGCACATAGCTACCTTTTGACAGCAGGACTAAATTTACATACTTTACATATTCAGTGACTAAAGGAAAAAATTTACATTAATCAATATGCTACGTTTGGGGGAATTTACCCCCATTTTAAATGTACCTGTTCACCTTGAGGGCCCTGTTACTGACTACTATATACAAAATGAATTTATTGTGTCAAGGGAAAGAGGGGCTTTACCTCTTATTTTGTCTTATCCACTCTTGATAGAGCAATTGTAAATTATGCCTTAGAAGATAAATAGCAAGTCATGCCTGAAAAGATGAGGCACTCTGGTTTTCATCCTCAGACCTGCGAGGCTGACTACCTGTCAGATAAGACTGAAGCTAGGATTATGCCTTGAAAAGCTGACAAACCACAGATTTTTATCACTAAATCAAACCTGCTGGGTTTAAACTCTGTGAACTTTAATTATCTCATATTTAATTAAAAGAACTAGATTAAGCAGGGGGAAGTCCAGGCAAGGAGATTCAAGAAGCTGTTAGGGCCGAGGTGATTTCATTTTCACAAATCAAATTTCTCAGTTCTAATAAAGCAAGGCTACATATAGAGGAGATTCAAGCAGTCATTGGGCACTATAATGCAAGAGGTTACCTAGTCCATCCTTGAATGACAACCATCTACTTACTTTGTTCTTTAGAATCTCTGCAGAAAGAAGTTTCTACATATGTTGAAAAGGTTTTATACTGCTAAGGGCTATTCACTAGAGAATGAGAAAATGAAAACTTTTATACTTCACCAACTAAAAGATGAGCATATTCTGCATTCCAAAGGTTGAAATATTATTACTTTTCTTTTATTAAGTAAAACAATATAATTACCAGTATTTTCAGAGTATATTGCTTCTTAGATGAAAAATTATAATATTAAGCAGTAGAAACTCACTGATCAACTCTTCTAGCACTTGACAAACTTTTTTAACTTGCAAAAATATTTTGAGTTTTAAAGGTATAGGATCTCTGTAATAATTACTCAACTCTGCCAAAAATAATATATAATGGATGAATGTGGCTATGTCAACAAAGTTTTATTTACTCTTATTAAGGTTTTTTTCCTAACCATTTAGATTCTGACCATACAGCAATGTGCCATCTCCTAATATATTTTACATATAAGTCATTATAAAGGAAGGAGAAAATAGTATAAAACAGAGACATTCTTCACAATGGTTGGGAATCAAGTCCCCCTCCAAATTAAAGAACTGTCAAACAATATGAAACATCATGTACAAAAGGGCTATAATGTGTGAGATAGCCCATATTATTAAAAGAGGACACGGCTATAGTGGCTACTACAGAGGAATTGGAGCAGGATCTATGTATAACTAATTGTGCCAGCAAGAACCAACTGCACTTGTGTAAATGGAGAAGAGACAGAAGGAGCACTTCAGGTGGAGGAAATATGATGACCCATTTATGGGGAAATAGAAGACCCTGTCTAAGTAGAATCAATTAGAGGAATTAATTCATTCACTCAGTAGATAGGTATTGATCACTTCTCAGTGCGTTAGGCATTATGCTAAACACGAAACTGACTGTGATGAGTTATATGCAATTCTTGTATTGTCATCACTCAGTCTTGTTATAAGGACAAATAAGCAAACAATTACCATTCAGGACAAAATATAATCAGGTGTTTTCACTGGAAGCTAAGGCCATATGAAAACATCTGGCATAATTTTTTTTTTAACATTTAAGGTAGAACTCTGTGATTTAAAACTTAATAGCAAAGCAATTACTATAGAAAAATCTTTTCTGTGGTCTCTCCAGGGACTTACACAAAGGTATTTGCTATAGAATTGCCCAAATTACATGAATTTCTTATAAGGAATTTTCATTGACTCTTTCAAGATTATAATTATAATCCTAAATTTGACAGGGATTATTGTCTTATTGGTTTATGTCACTGAAATTGAGCATTGTGTCACTGTTCCTAACAATGGCCAAACACCTGTCTTTTCAGCAATGAGGCAAATGACTATGAAAAACCTTGAATTTTTGTCATCAAATATCTTTTAAAAAGGATTTATATCTACTTGCATGAGATGGCTCAAGATCAATAATGCTTGGAGCATAGCATGAATTTTCAACTCTGTGATTTGAAAAGTCTTGGAAGTATTTCAGTGAATATTTCTACCAATTCATCAGTCACTTAAAAAATACAGTGGTTCTACTACTAGTCTTGTTCATGGCAAGAGCCAAAAATTTAGCTAGAAGTATTCCTGACCATATAACCAAAGAAACTATAAGTAATCCCATAGATCTTTCTTATGATTCCCCAAGGGAAAGGCAACAATGTAAGGAAATAGCATGCTGTTTGAAATCAGACAAATTGCTGCTCAGATTTCAATTAAATTATTCACTGGGTGGGTGTGACCTTGGAATAGCTACTTAAGTTCTTTAAGCCTCCATTCCTCACCTGTAAACCAGAGAAGACAAAATTTCATGCTCTGACATACTGTGTTGATGTAATGAGATGCTTTACATAAGACACTTGCCTGCCTACCTACCCAAGATGCTGTAGAGCCTAACTTCTTTGGTTCTTTCTTTAGATGAAGCTATAACTTTATTGCTTTCAGGACACTGAGCATGAGCAGCAGACACAAAGATGTAATTTCCTATATAAAAGACACAGATAAATTAAGACAAAATAAAAGGGGGAACAGGCCTCTATATATGAATAACTTTTCTGCTACAGTTATTGTGAATAGGATATGAGCTGTGCTAGTTACTAACTAACTTAACTAGAATCTAAATGTGTAACTGCATTTTCACACTCATTTTAAAGTTATATTTTTAATAGACTCCATATTCTTTGATTGGTTTTTGATTTTTAAGACAGAGTTTATCTGTGTAGCCCTGGCTGTCCTGGAACTCACTCTGTAGACTCTGCTGGCCTTGAACTCAAAGATCTGCCTGCCGCTGTCTCTCAAGTGCTAGGGTTAAAGGCATGTACCACCACTGCCTGCCCCTCTTTAGAAGTCAGAGTCCTTGGTGACAGACAATGGTGAGAAAAATGAGAGGAAAACAAAATTTTCCTAAAAATGCCTCTATTTTCTACAACAGTTAAATATCCTACATTTTTGCATTCTTAGGATGTTGGAATACCAATACTTCCCTTTTTAAAGAATACATCAGTCATGCTTCTGTACTCAGCATTAGAATGAGACTTCTTTAGTAAAGAATATATTTGGAAGCTTCTCTGAACTCGAACAAGTATAACTCTTCTGTGAATAACAGCTCCCATGGCGTGGGAATACTTTCTGCTGTTCTGTTCTCTTCTTAACCTTATTATGTTACATACATTTGAGTTAAGAACACTGCATGGAAGAATAACCAGGCTGCAAACTACAACCCCCAAACATCTAGGTAACAGGAGGAACTTAAGAAAGACATCCAGGGATCCCTCTGGGAAGGGGAAATTGAGATGTCTTGAGTAAATTGAGATCATAATGGGAAGCAAGCAAGGGGAGGTGGGAACAAATCATGAGAGAAGGAGATGGTTGCATGAGAGGTGCAACAGAGAGAGAGAACAAAGAAATGGATATCTTGATAGAGGGAGCCATTGAGAAACCTGGTGCTAAGGAAACCCCCAAGAACCCATAAGATGTCCCTGACTAGGACTCCAAGCAATAGTGACGAGGGTGCCTAAACAGGACTTCCCCTATAATCAAATGAATGACCACCCTGTCATTATAGAACCTTCATCCAGCAATGGATAGAGGCAAAATCAGAGATCCATAGCTAGCCCCAGGTTGAGAGAGAGAGAGAGAGAGAGAGAGAGAATGAATATGAGCAAAGGGATCAGTATCATGAGGAGAAGATCCACAGAGATGGCTGACTGGAGCTATTGGGAGCTTAACAACTCTGAAATAATCACTGTGGAACCTTCATGGAAAGGAATTAAATACTGCAAATGTAGATGACAATCAGTGTGAGCAGCTTGTGTAGCCTCTTGCAGTAGGATCAGAGTATATTCCTGGTGCATGAACTGACATCTTGGAGCCCATTCCCTACAAAAGAACACCTAACTCAACCTTGATATTGGGATGAGGGACTCAGACCTACCTCAATTGGATATGCCAGACTGAAATGACCCACCTTAGGATTCTTTGCTCTCCTTGGGGAATGGATGGGGGAAAGAGATGGGTGAATACTGAGGGAAGAATGGGATGAGGGAAGGGAGGGGGAACAGTGGTAGATATGGAAAAAATTATATAAAAATGGAAAAAATAACTTTGTATGAATTTTTGTTTAAAACATAGTCTTAAATCTTCATTATGTTGCACTATCTCCAAATAGTCTATCGTTGCTTGCCAATAAATGTAAATCACTTAGGATACTGCCAAATTAATGAGTTCTGGATGGATTAATTATGAAGTCAAGGTTATATTTCTCTACATAAAATCAACAAGATTTTCAAAATATTACAATAGTTGAATAATAGGTAAAATCAATACCATTGCTATGACTCACACCAGAAAGGGTAAGAGTCTACAAAAGAAAACTTAAATATTCAGAATTATAAATACATATTTTTCTCATACATATAGATATTGAATGTATCACCCTAATACATGCTGAGAGGAAATATCTAAGTACTGTACCAGTTATTTACAATTACTTTAATAAAACACCTAGGGTATTCCAGATCCTTTCATATTTGTGAGCTTCCTCAAAGTTTGCATTCATTTGAATATACTGAAAGTATACGTTATTCATATAGTGCATACACATTTGTAATATATGTGAAAAAAACATGCCTATCCTCATGGCTTTTGTCCTTACACAAAAGTCATTTCAATAATAAAGAATGTATTTTTAAAAAACATATTTAGAAACTACAAGTCATGTCTAAACATGTTTTATATGCTAATTAATAAACACCATGAAATAGACATAGAGTGTCAAATGAATGAATCATGGGTTAGTATTTATTTCACAGGAATAATGGACTATGGTGGAAAAAAATATTGAAAACTTCTTTGAAGTGTATAAATAAATAAGTAGTTTTGACATGGTATTCCAGAACATACAATAAAACTATGCTGATTGTGATGATACATGCTTACAGTCTCTGAACACAGAAGGTTGAACTGGGGGAATCAAGACTAACCAGAAGTATATTACAACTTACAAGTCAGCCTCAGCTACATAGTGAGACTAGGTCTCAGTAAACAAGGGAAGAAAAAATTAAGATAAAAATCATGAATAGTGTGTTATAAAATTAGTTTATGGTTGAGTTGATATAATATAAATAAAATTTAAGAAAAGTACATCTAATTTCACCTCACTGGTTATCATGCAGTTGGGCTGAATATATTACCTAGTAAAGGAATGAACTGGTTGTTGCCAATGCTTCAACTCCAGCTGCATTTCTGTTTATTTCTTTGGAAAATAATAAGTTAATAAATAGGTGCTACTATCTATGATATGGATGTCCTTCACTATTAGAGTCTATTGAATTCCACAATGAATACATATTCATGAATGTGCACTCTTCTCAAAACAGGGATTTAGACAGTCTACTCCATTAAACATAAGTTTATTTTTCTCCCAGGTGTCAACTGGGGAATCAACATTCTGGTCAGTGGCCTTTTCACGATGTTTGTCCTAATAGATGCCGCCTAGAAATAAAACCAACTGATGTTTAATGGAATTGATTTTTAAAATCTCAACACGGAAAAGGCATTATTTCATGAAGAACTAATTAATTCAAAATGAGAGAAATGAATATAAATTCCTTAATAAAATTGTAAAGCTGGAAGCAATGAAATCAAGAGTTAAACAAAAGTATATAATTTATTTCTTATATACTGACATTCCATTGATTTTGCTAATAATTGGCATCTGTATGCTATTATTAACTTTATTTTCCTGGTTGAACTATTTATTTTCATTGCCCTCTCAGGGTTTCTTGCATATTTGATGAGAACAACTGCACTGTCAATTTGTTTCAGTTGCAAAAGCTATGAAAAACATATATATTTGTCCTGGTTCTGTGATTTATCATGTGGATATATATATATACTCTCAGCATACAAGCAATCACACAGGTAGCTGATGATTATTACCTAATATTTTAGTGTTAAATAAAATCTTTAAAAAAAGGGTATATACTCCATAATCTTGGTTTCCTTTACAAATAAATAATGATAATTTAAAAAACTACTTGTTGGGCTGGAAAGAAGACTTAGTGATTATGAGCACTGGCTGCTCTTCCATAATATCTGGGTTTGTTTCTTATACCCACATTGTGCCTCATAACCATCTTTGACTCCAGTCTTAGAGAATCCTTTGCCCTCTTCTGGCCTCCACAGGTACTGCATGCACAGATGCATAAAATAACATAGATGTTTAAAAACCCTAATTCAGAGGACTCTGTTAAATCAGAAAATTATGGCAAAAATTAAACTGAAATAGAACTCTTCTTAAATATAAAATACGCATGACAATATGAAAGAAATATAATGAATAATTTTTCCAGATTTTGTTCGATCAATAAGGAAAAGGATGGGGATAGTGAAGTCTATACACATGATTTCTTTTGGTGTTCTGCTGAAAAAAACCAATATTTGAACAACTCTAGTTTTTGTCACTATTGGAAGAAACTAGAGATAATGCATATGACACAAGTCCCTTACTTTCTCACAGACGATTACTTGTATACATTGAAAAATGTTCTATCCTGTTTACCCTAGGTGACCATGATGATTATTATGAGCATTGGTAATGTTTATAAGTGACAATGGACAAAGGTCTATATTCAGAATATTATATTAGTCTATTCTTCTCTCTGGCAAAAACTAACTCTGCTATGGACTGTATGATAGCTATAAGGACACAATGTGTAAGAATCCTAAGTAGAAAAAATTTCCCTCATTTTTCTAAAATGTATTTTCCTGACAGCTTGGTATGATTGACAGTTCCTACACAATGACCTAATGAACCTTCAGCCTGGAAGCCTTCACACATTTCCTGATAAAGAGTGAACTAAGTTTTACTATAGGCATCATTCCTAAGTCCCAGTGATCTTACTAAAGTTACATGATCTCCAAATACCACTGTGAACCTTTATTGCAGGCCAGTTTCAGTAGGAATGATACCAAACTGACTTTTCCCCCTAGCTTTTAAAAATCTTTCTACCAACCAGCGTAAATTACCTTGATATGGGTTTAGATTAAATATTTAATTGCTAATTTTCTGTGGAAAATGCACAGCATGTAATAGAATCATGCCTCTGCTAATATTTTTCAAATGGATAAACTATAGTATATGAAAATAACATATAGTCACAAGGATGTATGCCAATTATTTTCTTATTGTCTTGTAAGCTATGAAATACATCCTAAAAATTAAATATATAGACAGTGGGACTGGGAGACAGCTCAGTGGTTAAAACACTCAATACCAAGTCTGAAAACATAAGCTTAATCCCCAGGACCACATAGTGGAATGAAAAAAACTCCAGGAAGTTGTCTTCTTACACTCATGGTGTTCCTCTGCATGACTGCATGTGCATGTGTTCACACATGCATAAATAAATGAATGAAATAATTTTTAAATTAAAAATATAATGTTCATCTATTGATTTTATGTATTGTTTTTTCCTTAGTTATTAGAGCCACCTTATATGAACTATAAAAAAGACAAAGAATACAACAACAGCATAGGAATGACTCAGAATTTCACATAACCCTTACAGCCTGCCAAATGATGGTAAAACTTAGTTATTTGAAATATTTGTGTAGCAGCAACTAAAAGGAATTAGCATATAAAAATTCAGTGAATATTGCCAGACTTTAGTACACAAATGGTGTGGTTAACACTGTAAACTTCTCAAAATCCTTTTAGGATAGAATTTTGACATCTCATATTCTCAAATTAATCAGTCAGAGATGAAGAAAAGGGTGGGCTCATCAGGCTATACAGTGTACAAAGAACCTTAATTTTAGTTTTAAGTTGTCTTTCACCCCTCTGAGAAACTATGACTGAGGAGGACTGGCTTCCACATTTCCCCCTGGAAGCCCTACTATACATACATACATACATACATACATACATACATACATACATACATACATACATACACACGCACATGCGCGTGCGCGCACACACACACACACCCATCCATCCATCCATCCATCCTTCCATCCATCCATCCATCCTTCCATCCATCCATCCATCCATCCATCCATCCATCCATCCATCCATCCATCCATCCATCCTTCCATCCATCCATCCATCCATCCATCCTTCCATCCATATATATATATATATATATATATATGTATATATATATATATATAGTATATAAGTATATTGTAAATGTGACTCATGTACTTACTTGTAAGAGACATATTTGTGGTGTTAATTATAATTCTGAGTCATTCTTATACTGGTATTGTGCAGTAACATCAGTTCATTTTTTTCTGTCAATCCAATACTTACCTTCTTTCCTTCCTGCCTTTCTTCTTTTCTTTCTTCTTCTCTCCTGTCCTCTACTTTCCCACAGTCCTTGTAAGTAACAGTTTTATGGACCCTATGATATTATCTCTGCCCTGGTCCATTGGACACATGTGAGATATCTGACTCAAGAGGAACAAATGCATAGGACACATTAGTGCATTCAGATGCTGCCATGAAAATCTGAACTCAGTCAGACAAATATTATACAAAGCAAAATCTTCAATGCTGTGCCAGCCATGTTCAGATAGGAAACCAACTAATCTTGAACATCTGAGATGTTGCCTATACTATACTACAATAAATCCTTCATTTAACCTCAGTCAAGCCTCTACTTACTTTCTTTTGCTAATGAACAAGTCCTAAGACAGTACTGGCCTTCTATCCTTTCTTTTAATTTATTAATAAAAAAACTTATAAAAATATTTCTTAAACTGTTTGTGGAATCATGAGATACCTACAGAGATTAAGCAACTCGCTCCATGAAAGCAACATAGTCAAGAACTAGAAACCAGGTCTAACTCAACATGGCACTTGTTGGCATAAAGTGAAAGAATGCATAGACCCTGAAGTTACTTTATTGCCTTAGATAGTTTACTGAACCTCTGCTTGCCTCTTTTTCTATATAAAGCAGAATGTAGTAATGATAAATAAGGTATCTAATAGGAATACTGTGAGAACTAAATAATTATCATATAACATAAACATTAATAGCTGATTGAACTGAGGAAGGAATTTGACCTAAGGGCATGGCATCTAGAGCAAAACAAAGGGAGAAACAACAATAAGAATCAGATTCAAATTGAACTTCTGTTACAAGAAGGTGGAATTAATGCAAGAATACACTAGAAGATAGAAGTGGCAGCAGGGTATGGTGGTGCACATGTTTAGTCCCAGCACTTTGGAAGGTAGAAACATGTGGATCTCTGTGAGTTTGAGGCCAGTGTGGTATAGTGGGACTATGTTCTGTTATATTGCCCTGCCTACTGGTTTAATAAAAATGCCAATTGGCTGAAGGCAGACAGGAAGTATGGGCAGGGCTACCAGATTAAGAAATCTTTGAGAACAGGAAGAACATGGCAGAGATGCCAGAGAGACACCAGAGAAGCCAGCAGATGCAGAGGATGACTATGCTTCTCCGAGAAAAGGTATCAAGCCACATGGTTGAACAGGATAAGAATCATGGGTTCACTTAAGAGCAAGAGCTAGCTAGCAATATGCCAGAGCCATAGGCTGATCAGCATAAATTAATGTCAGTGCCCCTGTGTTACTACGGGACTGCAGGACTACAGGCCAGACAGGCCAGAAATATAACACAACAAATGGTGCACCAACATGGGTAAAATATACCCACATAAAGCCATAGAAAGCTTAAAAACAGTCTATAGCACAGAAACACAGCCAAAAGAAGCTTCCAAGATGTATCTGTAGTGGGCCATGGTAAAGAGACTGAGTGGTATATGGTATGAAATTACAAAATGGTGTGCTTGCTGCATGCAACTTAAGATGAACAAGACCAGTTCCTGAGTCTCATTGTAGACAAGGAGCTGTATATGGTGCATTTAATGTTTCTGATAATAAGGACAAAAAGGAAGCAGAGTCAAAGATGGCTTCTTAATGGCAATGTTTTCTTGGATCAGGCTCTGTTTTCTGGAGGCAAGCAGAGGCTTTGCTTTTTAAAGAGAAGCTTTGTGATTCAGTCTTAGAGGCAAAACATTTGAGAGTCTTTTAAGAGACCTTGCTGCCAAATACTTAACTGGAGTTCATGAGCATCAGATGGCAGTGCATTACTTGATGATTATATGGACCCTAAAATTCCCCAGAGTAGTAATTGTGAGTCCTATCAATACCTCTGCTAAAAAGCTAAATTGTATGAAGCAAGACTAGGAGCTGGGTGGAGCCAGTCAGCCATCCTAGCCAAGCCTTTAATCTTTATCCACACCTCTGCAGATTAAAGGTATGGTCAGAAATAACAAAAGATAAGAAATAAGAGATTTACAGTAAAGAAAGATTTAAAAAAAATATCTAAATGGTTTAGAGTGTACATAAAAATAAAAATGTGTGTAGGCTTGAGAAAGAAAAGAAAAAAAATGATAAAGTCCATACAAAGAAAGAGTAAAAAATAATAGTAATAAGCCACACAAGAAATGGAAAATACAAAGAATATCTGGATACTGTATGTTATTGTCTTGTCTTTAAGGCTTTTGACTGAAAATGAAGTAGTTAAAGCCGGTAAAAGACATTTGATTATAAATGCTGCTGGATTAATTCAACCTATATATTTTGTAAATGAGTTGAATTTAAAATTGAAATCAAGATATGCTACTTTGGAGAAGAATTTTTCTTTTTTCTTTTAACAGAAAATGAGAGCCTATGGATTTATTCCTGGTTAAAGAAAATAAGCTTTCATCAAGGAAGACCCCCTGAAAAGTTTCCAATGGAAATGGATGGCCCAGATGATCCAGCATTTCAGAGCACCTCTGTTGAAGTTTCCCAAGCTCTGTATCCAGAACAATTTCAAGGAGACTGGCTGTGATGACCCAGCCTTAGTAACTACTTCACTAGAGATTTGCCCATAATCCTAAATTTTTCTTTGTATCCCCATAAGATTACCAGCAGCCCCAAAGAGAAGTAGCCTAGAGAACTATACTCACATCCCCCCAACATGGATTATGGATGTTTGTCTTTGTTTATAGTGTTGGTTATAAGCTGTTATAGATAATGGGAAAAAAAAGATTATTAGATTTGGGGTTCTTGTTTTAAAAAGAAAAAAGAGGGAAATATAGTGGGACTATGTTCTGTTACATCGTAAATAATTATCCCACCTACTGGTTTAATAAAAACTCTTGATTGGCTGAAGGCAGACAGGAAGTGTGGGCAGGGTTACCAGATTAAGAAAACTCTGGGAACAGGAAGAACAGGGCAGAGATGCCACAGAGATGCCAGAGAAGTCATAAGATGCAGAGAAAAACTATGCTGCTCCAAGAAAAGGTACTGAGCCACATGGCTGAACAGGATAAGAATCATGGGTTAGTTTAAGAGCAAGAGTTAACAAGGTATATACCTGGGCTCCAGGTCAATCAGCAAGCAGAGTGTAATTAATATAAGTGTCTATATGATTCTGTGGGACTGTGGATCTGCTGGTAAGAACCTCAGGGATAGCCAGAAAGGCCAGGCCAGAAACTTAATACTACAGCCTGGTCACAAAATAATTTCCAGGAAAGCCAGGACTGTTACACAGAGAAACCCTTTCTCGAAAAACCATAAATAAATAAATAAATAAATAAATAAATAAATAAATAAATAAATAAATAAATAAATAAATCCATTCCTTGAAAAACCAAAAATAAATAAATAAACAAACAAACGAATAAATAAGATAGAAGTGATAAAACCAAGGGTGAGTAAAATCTGTACCAGAACACTAGTTGTAAAGGAATGCAGTGCTTCCTTGAATGGAGAGCAAGGATCTCATTTCCAGAAATCTAGATCCAGATGTGATTGTGATATATTTTTTGGCTTAAATTCCCTTAAGCCTCTGTAGCTCTTCAATAAACATGCAGTTTAAATAGCCTTTTGTCCCTTGCAATCAGAAGAGGCATAGTTAAGTAAAACGTTTATTAATATTTCTTTAACTACTAATATAAAAATGAAATGTAATTATATATACAGGGCCTAGAAGATAGAGGATGCTCTAGATGCTTCCTTTCTCAAACATTCTTCTTGAACATTCTCAACACCTTTCCAGTGCTGTCAATGCAATACCTTCCTCTCTCTTTCTGGGTCAAAGTGCTTTATCACTATCTTATCACTGGAAACTAAATGGCATATGTCTTAAGAATGAGTAATTAATCATTCTATATCCATTTAGCATCTTTATATTCATTTTGTTTAACATGGTAGATAATAGTTTAAACCTATATTCTTCCAATTAAAATGTGAAAATGTTCTTTACTGAGGTCCTTTACCCTACCAAGGCTGATGAAACTGGAGAGAACATTGTATAATTACCACCTTGAAAATACTTCTGAAAGCAGTGAAACAGCAACCTGAGCACAAACCAGAAGAAAAATAAGACTGCTGCAAATTGGAAACAGCTTCAGATGATTTATAGTAAAAGAATTCTACAATGCTTCCTTAATGGTAGGATATAAACAGTTTTTACTGCTTTTTAGTTAAATGATAATTACAAAACTCATTGAACGGAATGAAAATTAGGATTGTCAGACAAATGCTTGTAAGGGGTTAATTAATTCATATGAACCACACGCCTCAGCTGAAAATGGGCTCATTATTTTAAGCCACTAACATTGTCTGCTGCTCCTTAGTACTGCCCTCCTTTTGCGATTTCATTCACCCTACTGCATCTCCACCCCAGGAGTAACTGTCAGGAGACAGAATATTTAAAAGGAAATGTGAGCTAAAAGCACTTTGCAAGGGTACATCAGGGGTACAAAGTTGTCTGCTGGAACACTGAAATGGAAAGATCATTTATTAATACACCATGGTTCAGAACATCCCAAAGGGTTCAATATTTTCATTACACACGCAAATATACCCCTCCTCCTTTTCAAATGCCTCATTACAGCTAAGCCTGGAGCTTTTTTCTTAAAAAGCTTTCCTCTGAAATTATTAATAATATAAAGTTCCCTACAGGGTAAGGGTATTATTACAGTCAAAATACATCAATATGTATATATACGTATATACTTATATTCTCTCTTTCATACTATTTTAAATAACAAAGTATTTAGTGGGAACAGTGAAGAATTCATAAGCTATACACAGAGAAGCCTAGAGGAAGATGGCAATATCCCAGACTCTCAAGAAACAGCTCTTGAAGCTTATTAGGTGGGTGTAGGAGACTGTAATAGGATTATGAGTTTTGGTTTAGCCTGTCCATCATTTAAAAATCCCCATAACTAAAGGAAATATCTTCATAGGGGTCTGAGTTTAATATTGAAGCTGCTTTATTTAATTCTTCCTATTTTATAATGCTGAGTGCTAATTAGTTCCATCCACTTTCTTTAGGCTTGTCAATAAGGCAACTTCGAAGCCAAGAACCTGCTGAATTATGGATTAACCAGTTCTGTAACAGCATAGTCAAGCAACCTAGTTAGCTGCTCCAAAGCAAAATGGTATTATAGGCACAGGAAAACATAAAATATTCTCTTGTTATCTTCTGCTTAAAAGCAGGACAATTACTCCTTGAAAGTAAACTGTTTATTTTTGATGTTAATAAACATTTCAGACACATAAAAGCTAAGATAATATTTACTTTTAAGTGTCTGAAGAGCCAATTATATTCAGAATATCTATAATATCTGTTGCTAAAAATGACAAACTACTTTTGTTTCTTTTCTTTTAATGTAAAGGCAGGAAAGATTGAGACGCTGCCAATGAGTGGCATGATTATAGAGTATTGCTTCGCTTTCATTGAGCCTTCACTCCGGTCTCTCTGAGCCTTCCTACCACTTTGCATCTTAGCACTTCGATGGACTTCCTGCTCAGCCAGACGTACTCTTGAAACAACCCTTCACGTTCCTAAATTCTGGAATCTGGGGTGTGAAGACAGATTGAAATGGTGCTTTCATTCTGGAATAAATTTACTGACATCCACAGGTTCAACAGCTAGCATGCAGACAGACAAGCTTGGGGAGATGAACCCAAGCATTTGACTTCTCTGTCTAAAACTCCTTCACTTGTGTTTGTCATAATCCATCCTTTTTACTATGGTCAGACTTGCAACCCCAAACAGGTACTGAGGGACCCCTTTAAAGTCCTGGGATATACTCCCATAGACATTAGTCTTCTTAATCATGAAGAATTAAGTTGTCATCAAGACCTCACCAAATTTGATTTGTGTCACTAGTGTGTAAATCTTTACTGCCAGAGTATGCCCATAATTCCCTTGTATTCACAGGCTACCTTTCTTCCTTATTCTCTTTTACCTTTTTTTCATTTTTATTAGTTCATTGATAATTTCATTTTGATCTTATTTTTTCCTAATCTTGCCATATAGCCTCATCTCTACCTATCCAACTTTGTGTATTGCCCTGTAAGCCCATCAAGTAGAGTTTGTGCTGCCCATATACTCTTGTATGTGTGGTTTTCCACTGGAGTTTGTTTACCTACCAGGGGCATACCTAAAGAAAAGTGACTCTTTCTCCAATCTTCTAACAATGAGGGACAATCTGGATCCTGCCTATTTTAAGAATGAGTCTGTATCAAAAGTTTCACTATTTGCCTTCACTTACATAGCAATATCGTATGTTTCTCTGTAGAAAACATCTTTCCATTCTCTCCCCTAAAGATCAATACTTTTATAATCATATCCTTCCTTTATTAGCATCTCCAATCGGATCCTTTTTCCTTTGCCTTTAAAACAATTAATTATTCAGGGGCTAGAGAGATGGCTCAAAGGTTAAGAATGCTTGCTTGTCTTACAGAGGCCTGAGCTGGGTTCCCTCACAATTGCCTGTAATTCAAGCTCCAGGAGAATCTAAGACTATCTTCAAGCCTACTTTGCAACAGAGTGCACATATGCACAGACCTGCACACACATTAACACAAAAACTAATCAAATAACACAAAAACATTATAAGTGTGTGTATGTGTGGGTGTGAGACATATGGTATGAAGTGATGTGGGTGAAGGCATGTATATGTTACATGCAGAGTTAGAGGGAAGAATTTACATTGTTTCCAGAGAACACACTCAGGTTGTAAATCTTACACAGAAAACAATCTTACCCACTGAGCAATTCTTCAAACCCTACACTTGCCCCTTTTCAAAACAAAGTCAGAAAATAATTGATAATAGTAACAGGGGTAATGATATAATCATAACTGGCTTGTACTGAGTATTCTAATAAGTCCTTTTAGGTAATTTAAATGCATGTACTCTTCTCATAGTAATTCACGAGGGCATTGTGTGATTTTTATTAGTGTTCCCCAAAGGTCTGTCAGATGACTCTATCAGACAAATAACCCAGCTGTTTTTACCAACAATATAAAACATACAAAGAGAGACAGACAACCTCCCCTACAAACACACTGAGTCTGGTATGGGCTTTTGAAGTCTCCAAGCCCATTCCTAGTACTATACCTCTTCCCAACATCCTTATCATGCTCAACAACTGAAGACTAAGCATTCAAATGTATAGGTGTTACTCATTCAGATCACTACATACATGTTCTCACATAATTAAAGAGGCAAAAAATTCCTTCATGCTCTCTTTTATAAAGACATTAATATCTTTATCAAGGCCCTAAATCTTTTTTTTTACTTATTTAAAAAGTTTTTCCTATATCTAATACTGCTCCTCCCTCAGCCTCCACCCACCCCTGCCCCCATCCATTCCCCAAGACAGGCAAGGAGTCCCAAGGTAGGTCAGTTTAGTCTGGCATATCAAGTTGAGGTAGGTCCGTGTCACTCATCCCAGTATTAAGGCTGGGTTAGGTGTTCCTCTATAGGGAATGGGCTCTGAGATGTCAGTTCATGAACCAAGAACAAAGTATGATCCTACTGTAAGAGGCTCCACAAACTGCCTACACCATTTGACAATAGTCTACCTTTGGAGGGTTTAGTTCCTTTTCCTGGAGGTTCCTCAGCAATTGTTTCTAAGTCAGTGAGTTCCCAATAGCTCCAGTCAACCTTCTCTGTGGGTCTCCTCCTCATGATCCTGGTCTTTTTGTTCATATACCGTCTTATACTCTCTCCACTCTCTTCAGCTGGACCAGGAGCTCGATCTGGTGCTTTGCTATTGATCTCTGCTTCTGCCTCTATATACTGATGGATGTTACAAATATAATATATATAAATCACACACACACACACACACACACACACACACACACACACACACACATATATATACATGTGTATGTCTTCCATAATTAGTCTTCATTTTTTTTAATATAGGGAACTGTTATGTAGCTTAGGCTCTCTTAACTCACTGCACAGCCTAGTGTGTATATACAAATATAAACGAAATCAGTAATTACATAATTTATGCTCTGAGATAGCTCAGGCAAATCATGTTTTGTACCTGGTAAACAATATATAAGTCTTAATTCACTTCATTTACTTTTCTGAAATCATTTAAAGATGGAATTGTTCTACTATATAAGTGTATGCATTATACATAGAAAAATGTTTGTGACAGCATTATTTATAGTAGGAAAAACCGGAAAAGTATTCAATGTCAAACTTAAAGGGCAGAATGTGTAAATTATCATACATTTATTTATCCATTACAACAATATTCAACTGTTAAAAAGAAGAAATAAAATGAGATCCACTGATGTATGAAAATGTTTACAATTAAGTGAAAAGTAGGGTACATAATCGTGTTTTCGTATACTCTGAACAGTATAAAATATGCATAGCAATACGTGGGAGACAAAAATAAACCAAAATGTTAATGGTATTTGCTTTTGAACATTGAGAATAGAGACATTTGTCTTTGTATATTTCATGTGTTTCTAAATTTTCTGTAATGAGAATGCATCATTTTTAAAATGTAAGCTATTTTAGAATAGAACACTATGCTAGCTAGTAAAATACATACACTTATTCAAGAAAGTGGGAAGGCAAGTAGATCATGTAATTATTAAAATGGAGTATATATTTACTTAGAGAATGCAATCATTCACTCAAACAGTCTATCGAAGGTACAATATGTGCCAAGTACAAAAGGACTTTAAGCTATGACTTTTCATATGGGTGATTCAGAAAACTTCCAAAGCTCATTTCCTTTGTGCTTTGTTTTAATTCTTAGAAAATGGAACTAAACTGAATCATTTTAACTCAACTACTCTGAAATGGGTCACTGACGGAATTGTAATTTTTAAAGTGTTCTTGTTCATGTAGCATCATTCCTCCTCACATAAATATTGGTCATCATCAAAATCAAATATAAAGAGAACAAGAACTTCTAATACTTAAGAATAATAATCCATTCAGAGCCATTTATCAGGATGGCCTAACAATGGACAATCTCATTAAAAATATCAAGGCTTTTTTTTTTCATCCTAGAAACCGAATAGCTTCTGTTTATAGGTTTCATGAAAGAAAATGGAAAGCTTAAATATTAATATTATGTTTCTTCTCTCAACACAGTTTGATGACTATGAGCTCTCTAATCACAAGGCTTAAAATTCATTTGTCTCTAATGATGGTCACTTAAAATACAGCTGGTTGAACATATTTATGGAGAAACTATTAGAAGGATGAACATTTTTGCTTCTTAGATGCATCCTCAATTATATCCAATTCTGTGTTGAAGAAAGAGAAATAGCTTCTGTAGTCCACTTCTAGCTAAAATTTATGAAGCTACAATCTATCAAATCAAAATTGTGGTGCTGTATTTAAAAGTTTCCCTCTAGAATGAAAAATAATGAGGTAAACAGTAACTATCTCCTGTACTTCCTTTTGTTTCATCTAAAATATATTTTGCAGAAATTTTGGTGTAATTGTATGGCTTATCTAGACCAATAAAATATTGTTTGTTCAACAACAGTCATACACACAAAAATTATGGTAAAATATGAAGCCCATGTATAGGCAACTTTTCTGTACATTTGTATACTTGTAATAGAAACAAACACTGTAGGTTTCATTATAATTATTTAAAACTTGGACTGTATGCAGAAGACTTCTTTAAAATAAGATTTTCTCTATCTAGAAAATATCAGACTTATTATGTATTGAAAGATTGTGATAGGCTATGCAATTGGAATTTTAATATACAATATTTCTTGTTTAGCTTTTATTGATGATCATTATGTCAATCAACTATAGATATGGATAAATTCAACTGGATTTTACTGACATTCATAATAAATTAAAAGCAATCATAGCAAAACTTACACAGCCTCAAATTTTCTTAACGATTGCTGTGACAAAATACCATGACCAAGGCAACTTAAAAGGAAGTGTTTAATTTGGCTTATGGTTTCAGAGGACCAGAGTCTATGATGATGAAGCAAAGGAACAACTGAGAGCTCACATCTTGATCTCCAACTGGCTGAACCATCTGTGGGATTATGACTGAACGCCTTTAAGTCAGAATCCCGCCCAGGCGGACGATATGTTGTTGTCATGGTAATTCTGATCAGTACGAGAGGAACCACAGGTTCAGACATTTGGTGTATGTGCTTGGCTGAGGAGCCAATGGGGTGAAGCAACCATCTGTCATGAGATCTGTTGCTCTCCTATGACCTGCAGGCATACATACAGGGAGAACACTGTGTATTTAATAAATAAATAAGATCTTTAAAAAAAATGGCTGAACAAGAGACATGGGATAGCTTAAGGGTAGAGAGTTAGCAAGCTATATGCCTGGGCCTAAGGCTGATTAGCCAAAAACTAATGAAAGTGTCTGTATGGCTCTGTAGGACTGTGGGACTGCGGGACTGCGGGACTGTGGGACTGCGGGACTGCAGGACTGTGGGTCTGTGGGCCTAGACCTTGAGGTTAGGCGGAAAAGTCCAGGCCAGAAACTTCATACTACAAATGGCAGCCCAACGTGTGGCAAATATGCCCATATAAAGTCATAGAAAGCTTAAAAATGGTCTAGAGCCAAAAGCAGCCTCTGAATTGTGTCTTCCACATGAGCTGTGGTACAGAGACACCCTGGTGAGGCTGTGGGCTTGAGCTACAATGGCAGGCTTTTGGAGTGCAGCTTAAGGTGTAAAATGGCTGGTTTCTGAAGTCTCACGAGAGCCTCAATTTAAGCAAAAGGTTATAAATGATGTATTTAAGGTTTCTGTTCAAAAGGGAAAAAAAGGGAACAGAATCAAAGATGGCTTTCAAGTGTTGATGTTTTCATGGATCAGCTCTGTTTGCTGGAGGCAAACTGAGGGTTGGCTTTTTAAAGAGAAGCTTCCTGATTCAGCATTAGAAGCAAAACACTTGTGAGATTTTTACTTGTGAGTTTTAGGCCCTGCTGCCTAATACTTAAATGGAGTTAATGAGCAGCAGATGGAAAAGTTTTACTTGGTGATCATATGGACCCTAAAATTCCCAGAGAACCTGGGCTAAAAAGATAAATTCTAAGAAGTTAGACTAGGAGCTGGGTGGAGCTCATCCACCCATCCTACCAACCTTAAATCCTGGCAGATTAAAGGTGTGGTCAGAAACAGAAAGAAATAGAAGAATCTGGGTGGAATCAATCACCCTAGGCAAGCAAAGGTGTGGTCAGAGACAGAAAAAGTTAAGAAATAAATATACAGTAAAGACAGATTTTTGTAAAATGTCTAAGTGGTTTAGAGTGTGTTGAAAATATATATACATAGGCTTAGAGAAAGAAAAGAAAGGTTAGAGAAATCCTTTAAAAAAGAAATAAAGTAAAATAAATAAATAAAAAATAAGCCACGTAAAGATGGAAAATACAAAGGGTGTCTAGATACTGTATGTTATTGTCTTATCTTTAAGCTTCTTGACTGAAAATGACTTAGTAAAAGCTGCTAAAAGACAGCTGATTATAAATGTTGTTGGAGTAATTCAACCTATATATTTTGTAAATAAGTTTACCTTAAAATTGAAATGCAAAGATACGCTACTTTGGAGAAGAGGTTTTCCTTTTATTTTCACAGAAAATGAAAGACTGTGGATTTCTTCCTGGATATAGAACATAAAGTTTGATAAAGGAAGACCCCCTGAAAAATCTCCAATGGAAATGGATGGAATAGATGATTCAGCATTTCAGAGCACCTCTGTTGAAGTTCCAGAGCTCTGAATCCAAAACAATTTCAAGGAGACTGGCTGAGATGACCCAGCCTTATAGACTATTCCACTAAAGAACTCTACATAATCCTACTTTTTTCTTTGGATTCCCATGAGATTGTGGGCACCCCATTCAGCAGGAAGTAGCCTAGAGAACTACGCCCACATTCCCAAAACATGGATTATGGATGTTTGTGTTTATTTACAGTGTTGTTTATAGGTTGTTACAGATAAGGGGGGAAAAGAATATTAGATTTGGAGTTCTTTTTGTTTTAAGAAGAGAAAAGGGGATATGTGGGAGGTTGTGTTGTTTCATTTTAAATAATTGTCCCAACCACTGGTTTAATAAAAAGAGCTGATTGGCCAAAGGCAGGCAGGAAGTGTAGGCGGGACTACCAGACTAAGAAAATCTTTGAGAGCAGAATGCTAGACAGAGCACCAGAGAGAAGCTGCAGGATGCAGAGGACAACCATGCAGCTTTAAAGAAAGGTACCAAGCCGCATGGCTGAACAAGAGACATGGGATAGCTTAAGGGTAGAGAGTTAGCAAGCTATATGCCTGGGCCTGAGGCTGATCAGCCAAAAACTAATGAAAGCGTCTGTGTGTCTCTGTAGGACTGTGGGACTGTGGGACTGCAGGACTGCGGGACTGCGGGTCTGTGGGCCTAGACCTTGAGGTTAGGCTGGAAAGTCTGGGCCAGAAACCTCATACTACACCCAACTGCAACTGGAACTTTCAGGAGTCTTTTAAAACCTTAAACTTACCTCTAGTCACAGAAGTCTTAATTATTCTCAAACATTTCTACCAACTAGAGACGAAGCATTTAAATATATGTGAGCCTATGAGGGCCATTTTCATTAGAACCATTACATCATAGAAACGCTAGTTAAAATTTACCTTATACACTAATATTGAACACAGGATGATTTCGATACTTCTTGCTCCTCCTCCCCAAACTGTTTTCTTTTATAATATAATATCCATCTTATAACCAGGTGTTTCATTTCCTTAAACCTTTGAACTGACAAAAGACAGGTAACATCTTTACATGTAGGGCCATAAGCAGGGTGCACTGATTAATTTTTATTGTCAATTTGATACAACCTGTAGTTACAAAGGAAGAGGCAATCATAAATGAAGTACAATCTCCATCAGACTGGCCCGTGGGCATGTTTATGGAGCATTTCCTTAACTGAGAGATATAGAAGGGCTCATCATACTTTGGACCATACTATCCCTAGGCAGACAAACATGGGTAGTATATGAAAGGTAGTTGAGCAAGCCAGTAAGGAATGTTCCTCCATGTTTTCTGCTTAATATTCTATCTCCAGGTTCTTGTTGTGAGCTCCTGCTGTGAATTCCCTCAGTGACAGATTGTAACTTGTAAACCAAATAAACCTGTTCTTCCCCAAGTTGGTTTTATTCATTGTGCTTATCATAGTAACATGAATAAAAAAAACAGGAAAGGATTTACAAAAGTCTCAATGTCAGTTCTCCCCCCCATCCTGCATATGTGTGTGTGTATAGGTAGGGAGTTATGTGGACCAACAATGGTAGATTTCTAGGGATTTTATACTTTATCTTTTCTTTTGAAAATTACCAGCATCCTTTTCTTCTTTTAAAGAATGTAGATCATGATGTAGAATGATTATTCTCAGACATAAAGCTGCTATTCAAACTGAAAGATGATACTCAAATTATTGTTCTGTACTACTACAGAAGCTCACCATGTAGGTATATTAATAAAAGATACAGGCAAAAAAGATATTAATAAAAGATACAGGCTATAATTATAGCCTTTCAGTAAAATTGTAGGGCATAGGAGCTCCCAGGTTTCCCTGAAAAGTGGAAAGAAAAAGAAAGAAAAAAAAAAGCACTAAAGTTGATGAATTCGGGGCCAACATTGCAGAAAGCAGGAGTCTTCAAACTTAAGCCTCCAAACCTAAAAGACCAGGCTTAGACAAATTCTAGAATGGCACCTAGTACTCTGGCCAGAGACAAAGAGAATTACATATATTGATATTGCATTTGTCAAGTATGCTTTTCAGGGAATCTTTTACAATAAAAATCCTCATCCCAGATACTTCAATAAAAGAAACTCACAAATCATAAAGCCATTTTGCCAAGCATGTTGTATGTTAAAGATTGCCTACACACTAACTTAAGACATGCATAGAAGACCCCTTGGGTTTGACCCATTATAATAACTCAGCTTTATAACATGATTTTATAATACATTCTTAAGTTTTTAACCTCAATATTTATGTGCAGCTTTCATTAACATTAATGTCCAGATTTGTATGCTCTCACTAAAGGGTGTGTATTTCCACGTTTTACTGAAAAAAAGAACATCCAAAAGCAACCATTTATAGGCAATGTAGAATTTAAGAATAACATGAAATTCTTTTCATTTTAAAAGTCTAATATTTATTAACTATCCTTCATTGAGAAAACACAACTCTTAAGAAACTTAAACTGATATTAGCACAATATGTAGTAATTGCTTGATGCTCTTAAAAACAAGTGTAACTGCTTCTTTGGCTTAGCTATAGTACAAAATACAAAGGACAATGGATAAATAGCATAGCCAATTGAAATTGAAGAAAACATCTTCCAAAATGGAATGTAAGACATATAACAGCATTTCAGTGTTGAGTATTTTCAGGAGCACTGGTGAGAGGTGCCAAGCTATAGAACAGTGGAATCCCTTTCTAGGGAAAGGGGATTATGGGCAGACACATTCAGATACTGTTTCTTCCTCCCCCAGCCTTTGTTCTTTTGGCAACAGATCTCAATCCCTGCTTGGCTTTTGAGTGGGGATTTAGTCAGATCTAGGATTATAATAGGGATTGTTTTGCTAAAAGCCTTGTAAGCAATTGAAAACACTACCTACCCACCCCCCCCCCTTGCTCCACAAGATACTTTGTTTTGAATGACTATCCATTGGTTGCTTCAGAAAAGAAAGTGTATGTGTACCTGATAGGTAACTGAAAATATTATTTCATTTAAATTGTTTTAATTACAAAAATCCTAAAATTGACTGCATATGCAACAAAACAAATTATGCAACAAATACCTGTTTTCAGATTGACTCAGAACTATGGAGTGGTTTGGCCTTAGCAATGACCAAAATCAGATTTGAATGTTATTATAAATAGGCACAGACTGTCCTTACATAACTTGTATTTATATTTATCAATAAAAGCTGAGACTTAAAGCATGAAATAATAAATTTGTGAGGAAAGCAGGGAGAATTTATTATCTGTGATCTCTTTATCTCCTCTTATTACATCTGGGACAATTGTAGTACTTAGGTGATATAACTGAATCTTTAGAGGGCTTTTTACTTTAAGCACAAATCATGCATTAGAAAACACCAAAGTAAAAAATTAACATAGCAAATGTCAGGAAATTAAGCAAATTAAGTGATATTGTCAATAGCAGTCAGCACTGTCAAAGGACTAATAACTGCAGTTAAATAGGATCAGGAATGGGTAATAGAGCTTGGAAAGCAGATAGGACAGCAACAGAGACATTTTATGTCAAGGCATAAAAGATATGTTGAGCACAATAGGTATTGTATTAAGCCATCAGATGTTTGATTATTATTTTACCACTTGGATAGCTGATACAGATGGGTACAAATACAAGTAAAAATCTGTAAGGTGTTCCAACTATTAGTCTGCACCAGTGTTAAATGTCAATTATAACTAGTGCTAGCATAAGGAAGATTTGTGTCCTAATTAATGTATTTATATAATTTCTAAATAGTGTATATAATTTCAAAATAAGCTTAACTGTTCATGATATATAATCTTTCAAAGCAAGTTTATGTTTTAAGAATTTATTTTCTTTTCATAAACGTTCATATTCCAGGTATCAAGTGATATATGACATTTTTGAATTCTGTTGTAATTAAGCTACAAAACGTCATAAATGGGGTTGAGAGATGAGTTTAACTTCATGTTAGAAAAAATATTATTATATGATAAAAATATTACTTGCTTTGTTCTTCTCATTCACTCTTGACATTATTAAAAGGGTTAGAAGAGAATACTTTGGAGTACATATTGAATTCTTCACTTTCATAATAAAGATGTGGTCCTCAGTAATCTAAAATTAATTGAAAGCTAGTACAGATCTAATATTCTACTATGTCTGTTTTGTTCTATCCTATTCAAATTTAACAAGTGGTTGTAGCTTTCAGAACAAAATTCACAAAAGATTTAAAATTAGATGTCCAACTTAAATTAGTCAAGTTTGTCTTCCATTATTTAAATTGGACATACTTTTTCGTATTAACTACTTTGAAAAATATTTTCTTCTCAATAAGATTTACACCTCTGTCGAGTGAATTTCAGAAGTAGTGGCCATTTCATAAACTGCATGCTCTTCAAGTTAAAACAAGTTAATGAGAGACCAAAACTAGAAAAAATATTCCTTGCAGGTTAAGAGTTCTGCTTGCAGTTAAGACCAGTAAGAATAAGTTCCGGTTTGTCCTTATGTTTGTTTGAGCCATCTGCACTGGATATATTTGATCACATGCAGGCAGGAAGTATGTCAGGATATATGCTTGTTCCTGATTGGGCCTGATGAGAAATACAATGGTCCCCTGCTTTTGTCTTTTTAAGTTCTACAATAGATGCCTTGTAGCCATTTTCTGGTCACCCAGGCATGGACCTGGCCGAAGTCTATAATCTTGGACAGTATTTAATTGAATGTGCTTCAAATTTGGCTCAAAATTGTGAAACTGGTTTTTCTTCTGCAAATCTCAGAATTAACACTGTAAGGGCTAAACTTAACCTGTGAACTCTACTTGCCCCAGAACATGTAACTTACTGGAAACCTGGGGTTGTTAATATAAGATAAGAATTCATGTTTTTTTTAACTTTAATAAACAAGATTGGTTGCCCAACTGCACAGGATGTGTATGCTCCCCCAATTGGATGAAAGCGAGAAGTACCAGAGCCTGTGGGTGCTGCTTTCATGAGCACCTGACTAACATAGCAACACTATACACTTTATGTATTCTCAAATATGGACCTAGTGGCTAGTTCCATCATCTTCACCAGTACTAAGTAAAGTTTGCATTAATTAGACATTCATGGATTTGGTCTTTCTCTTCCAAATTTTCAGGTTTAATGGTACACATGATATCTAATGCTGACACTACTTCGATAGTATTCATAAAGCTCCTGATTTGGGTTGTTTTTCTAACATGAAAGATTGATTTGCAATTATTTATGTATCCACTCTCACTGTGACTCTATTCTAACCAGCTTTTGCAAAGATGAACTAAACTGACAAAGAAGCAGTATGGTCCTCTCCATGTCATTGAGGCTTTTGTATCACTTAGAAAGTCAACATTTTAGAGACCTCACCCAGGGATTAAAGCACTTGGATTTACCTTTAAAATAAAATTTACAAGGCCAAGAGAAACATGAAGGCATGATGGCATGTAAAACTACAGCAGCTGCAATATTTCTGAAGTAGGATGCTCAGAAAAGGGCACAAGCTATTAATGTTTCTAGAAACATCATGTTTAATTCTTCTGTGGAAGATTTAGCAGCTTAGTGGAAAGATGCAGCTAAAGAAAAAAAAAAGTCTAAAAGAAGAGCTCTGCAAGAAAATTTGCTTAAACTAATATTAGAAAAAAAAATAATTCAGAAATGTTGCCTCTAATAATCTCCTACCCCAAGGCTAGAAGAAAAGGTCATAGCTAATTGGTACAAAAGCAGCTCTGGATATTTCGGAAGTGGTACTCAGTGATGAATTTCACCCAAATACTACCCTTTACCTGCAATTATGCAAGAACACATATCATAAATTATAGAGCCCAGAAAAAAATGCAGAAAATACCATACTTCAAAAGTGAACTTCATTTCTGTTTAAAACTTTTTTCAAGTCACAATTAACTTTTATAATCTGATCAAGTAAGGGAACAAAAGCAATCAATGGTAGAGAACAGAAATGAAGTAGTAAAGAAAACTGAAGTTATACTTATAAAAATATTTCTTACATAATTTCATTTAATACAACCACAAACAAAGACAGTACATTTCCAGCACCATGCTGGTTTAGGTAAACAGATAATACACACTGCTGTCTCGCTATAACTAAAATTAGTCTTTATAACTAATGCAGAAAGAAGGAGGAGGAAGAGGAGAAGAAGAAATAATAAAGCTATGTTTTCCAAATATCAGAAAAACCTGAACATATTAATTATCTTATTAGTGGTATTTTTTTAATAAATTTTGTTTTATATAACTAGTAATAAAGAATTTTTAGAATAAAACTTAATTATGACCTGTCCCAGTAGGAATTACTATTTTATTTAGATGATTTGTGAGAAACTAAAGTAAAATAAATCTACCCACTTGCTCATTTAAAACTAAAAATTATTCCTTTTCATTGAATACATGAATATCTGCCAACCTATAAATGAATGTGTACCCTGAATAGACACTTTCCATTTTGAGGGTGGTGGTGGTGGTGGTGATAGTGGTGTGTGTGTGTGTGTGTGTGTGTGTGTGTGTGTGTGTGTGTGTGTGTGTGTGTGTGATTTTCAGAAAATAAAATATGCAGCTATTCTATAACTGTCTATATTAATCATGGATATAATAGTTTTTTAAAAAGTCTGATTATTTATAAGATAAGCATACTTTCACAAGCATTTCATGTGGTAATAAGGTCAAAGTATGAAAATGGCCAGGAACTAAGAATTCTGTACAAGGATTTTTCTCTATTCCTTTCAAACATCATTGCCTCCTTCCTGCTACCAAGATCAGGATAATTTTTCAGGAAGTAAGAGAGGATTTATTTAAAATAATATGTACTGTCATTCTCCCCTTCCTCCCCAAGGACAGAATGGCATGATTTAAGAGAAATAAAACTGGCTTCAAACAGCAAACGATGCTGACATAACTAGACTCCTCTGATATTTTTTTTTAAACCCACAGTCATTGTGTGGAATATCAGACTGAAACAATGGAGATGAGGAATGGTTTTGTGAAAGAGAAAGCAAGAAAATACCAGAAATTTTCTACTGCAGTATCTAAGAGGGCACGTGTTGGACGAAGGCCCCAAGAGTGCAAAGCACAGGAAGAATATAGAATATGCAAGCATAAGAATAATGCATAATACACAGATCTGTGAAGACAGCATTCAGCTTGCCCAAAACACTTTCTCTGTTCCTTGCATCTTTCTCTACTAGGAAGTTTCAATTCTAAATAAGACATGAAAATTGATCAATACTATTTTTGGCAAGTGAAAAAAATATTCAAATTAACAGAATGGGAATATTAATTCTTCTACCATATCCCACTTGAATACAACATTTTATTATTTCTAATAGTTTCCTAAAATCTCACTATGTTGAAATTATATTTCTAAATTTATTTTTTGTTTTGGCCCATTACTCACAAATCTTTTATATCTCGTCACTAAGTATGGGTATCTCCTGGGTTTTCCATGTTACAGCTCTTAAGACCATTAATTGAGGCTTTTAGTGTTTGCTGCTGGTGATTAAGAATTAATTTAAGAGTCAGAAGAGACAGCTCAACATTTAGAGCACTGGCTGCTTTCCAAAGGACCCAGGTTCAATTCCCAGCACCTACATGGCAGCTCACAACTCTGTGTAATACCAGTTCCAGAGGATCCTACACCCTGACACAGACACACAGGCAAAACACAAATGCACATAAAACAATAAAATGAAAATAAGAGTTAATTTAAATCTGCATGCAAAAAATTAAAAAAAAATACACATATATAGTAATAGTTTTCAAAGGTGTTTTTCTTCTCAGAAGAACTCAATAATGCTGACGTTTAATTCTAACTATCTGTTGAAATGCAGACTAAGTTACATATAAAACTACTATATATAAAGAACCATAATTATTATGTATAAAGACCCTGTCAGAGAATTACTAATATATGGAAATGACATATACTGCTTAGCTATAGGTTAGTTCCACATATTTAAAGATAATCTATCAATCACTTTCTATTAGAAATCAATGTAAATACTTACTTTTGATTAACAGTTATGAAGTCTACTAAAGAGCTAATATGTATTATAATTTTTCAGTACAGAAGAAATTTGTTCATGGTAGTATTAACTTTCCTAACAACTATATGGGAACCTTATACTTTATTTTGATTTTTCATTTTATTGTGTCCAGAATGTACCTTGCCTCCCTGAAAGCACTGCAGAGTTGTAAATAATGTATGAAAGAAGTTCCTCCTTCACTGCCCAGAGAATACTACACTGCTTACCTACAGTGTACCACATCTTTACTAGACAAACAATAGAACAGGCCACTAACTCTGAAATCTCAAGTTAAAATCTTCCCATGTGGAAGGGGAAAAATACCATCTTAGATTCCAGAAGGCCTTCAAACAAACAGTTTAAATTCTTAGAATGCTCTTACACACCAGATTAAAACTCTTGAAACTTCAGAAAGGGCCATTCTCATGAGTAATTTATTGAGAACTTTGAAAACAGAATGAATTACTTTATGTCGTCTCTAAAGGCTCACTACTTCTGGTGCTTACTTTTTGGTCTTAAAGGGGAGGCTAACTACAATTGATGAGAAGATGGTAAAGTGAAATGAGAGGCTGCAACTATCATTTGAGTTGTTATTTTTTCTAATAACATTTAGGAATTTTCTTGAACAAACGGTGATTTGGGGATAACAAGCAGGTGGAAGTCAAGTTCAAGCACAACGGATATAAGAATAATGGCATGTAGTTAGATTCAGCTTTTTTTAAAAAAAGAATCTCACTGTTTTTCTTCACTTGTCAAGATTAAAGTTTATTGAATAGAAAGGTCATATAAAGGTACCATACAGAGGAGACATTCAAGTTTCCTCCAAAATAAGCTTTGCTTTCATAAAATTCTATTCATAGTGATGTAGATTCATATATCTATTTCCTTCATCTCTAAATTTCAAACTTCAGAAATAGCTTTAGGTATATTGAAGAGACTTTCTTGTAGGTTCAGTACTTCATATTATTGTTAAGAGTTTAACAAGCAGTTATCAAGAGCATATACCATAAAGAGTTCACCACTACAGGCTAAAAGTAAATTTCCATCTTTTAAAAGTAAAATATGACTACACTCCTTGTAGCAATTTTTAACACATCTCTAGTTTAGAAAAAGTTGACACTGGCCATAACCTTTCCTCAGCTGTGCATGGAGACATGGTATTTGTAGCATTACAGAAAGTTGAAGCAGAAAGTTTAGGAATTGTTACCTAGGGAGATCATATGGCAAACAAAACAATGTGGAACAGAACATAATGGAACAAACCAAACCAAACCAGAGAGAAATAAGCCCATAATCAGGGCCACTGATTTTAAAACTTTTTTTTTTAAGCATTTGGTTTTCTATAAGTTTTAGGTACTCAGTCTGATGAACACTTTTCCAGAGTTTGTAGTTGCATTTACAACTGCTTTTACTTGACTGATATATATATATATATATATATATATATATATATATATATATATATATATATATATATATACACACACACACCCAACTACTAATTCCCAAATGAAAGACTTGTAAATAAGTAGGTAGTTTTATGAGTTTAGCTCTTCAATGTTAGCCCAACATGGGTATGAAACTACCAAGAGGAATTTAGTATAAAATAATTTCTTGTCCTAATTTTTTCCATACTAAAGTCTCTAAAGAATATCTATTATATTCATATTCTCATAAATCATGTTACATTGACCTTATCTCTTACCGTCTTACAGAGATCAACAATGAAGAAGTCTGCAGTATAGATAACTGTGCTGTGTTAGAACAGATAAGCAAAAGTGATTATAATTTCTGTAGGATACACCAGTGATTTCTAAGAACAATTGTGCAAATAGATAAGGCAGAAAATAGTCTGTGCTCAACTTGTTCACTAGTGGTCAAAGAGTGATCAAAAATAGACCACATAGTAATGTCCTGTTTCTAGCATCATTAATGCAAACCTAAATCTTATTAATCAATACATGTGTGACCCAAAAGTAACTTGTAGTTTTCATTGAGATATGAAATAAAAGAAAACCAATAAAAGCAAGTATTGTACAGTGAATATAGATATACATTTCATCTTATGATTCATAGGAAGTGCTAAAATATCTTAAGTAATTAGACTTAAAAATTAATAGCATTATGGAGCTCACTGTAGTCTGAAATCTATACTCTCTCAAATCCCCTCCCCTTCCCTGCCATGCTCTTTCGGCACATTCTTAAAATGATTTTTAAGGCTTAAGGTTACCAATCAATTCCTGATAAGTCCTTTTTTAAAAAAAAATGTAGTGGCATGTTGCTACAGTTTAAGATAGTTTCAAACACACTGTTATGATCTAAACCTGAAATATCTCCATAGGCTCAGTCTCCTTCTTGTACTATGTACTCCAAGAGGCTAACTCTGCTGGCCAGTTCCTAGTAACTTATTACTAAATATTATTTGGATGGATGCTGTACTCTTGTTTCCTAGGTGGTTGTTTTGTTAGTTAGGATTTCTATTGCTACAATGAAATACCATGAACAAAAAACAAGTTAAGGAGGAAAGGGTTTATTCAGCTTGTACTTCCACATTGCTGCTTATCACCTAAGGAAATCAGAACAGGAACTCAAACAGGGCAGGAACCTGGAGGCAGGACCTAATGCAGAGAACAGGAACTCAAACAGGGCAGGAACCTGGAGGCAGGACCTAATGCAGAGATTATGGAGGGGTGCTGCTTACTGGCTTGATCACATAGCTTGCATGGCTTGCTTTCTTATAGAGCCCAGGACTACCAGCCCAGAGATGGCACTACCCACCATGGGACCTCCCCCACTGTTCACTAATTGAGAAAATTCCTTATAACTGTCTCTCAGAGAAAATGCCTTATAGCTGGAGCTTATGGTGGCATTTTCTCAACTGAAGCTCCTTTCTCTCTGATGAGTCTAGCTTGTGTTAAGTTAAAACAAAACCAGCTAGTACAGTTGTAATATTTTTATTTATCAGAATTTCAATATAAAGTACAAGATGATGAGTATGCTACACACTAAACAGGGATTTGTAGGCTACTGTAATATTCCAACTTCATGGGAGAGAGGTCATGTTAAGTAAGAAAGAGCTCAGAATGAATAGCAGTCTTGGCCTATCAATATTAAAGCAAGGAAGACAACATTCCCAAAAATTTAGTTATCAAGGAATAATAGTGCTATCATGTGCTACATGGTATGTGTCACAGACTTGTCTTTGGAACTTGCCTGCTACATCTCTTGAGAAGGGTTGTGTATCAAAAAGAATGATGCTTCTCTAAAATTCTGTATGGCTTGAATGCATAAGCAGTACTACTATGCACGAGTGAAGTACAATTATAGAAGAGAGGCATCCTGCCCTCACTTCATCCATGAAAAGCATGAAGTTCTGCTACCATGAGGGCCATGAGTATCCCAGCTGCAATAACAAGCAGTAGACATGGGGATGTGTGTTTCAAGAGAAAGAGTACATGAATCTTTTTGTTTATGAAGTGGTTGCTAAGAACTTCAAGAAAGGCTTCTGAGACCCCTTTCTATAGCTGAAGTGCTGAGTGTATAGAAGGAGGCAGAGGCAACAAAGCATTTTGTATGTACTTGAAGCACAGAGGACTAGGGGAATGTGAGCTTTATTTAGAAGTAATTTTTCTCAACAGAGTTAGTTTCTTCCTTTGATGTACATAACACTGTCGCTTGTTACCATATCTATTCTCAAATGCTAAATTATAGCTTTTCATTTGTACTTCTTATTTATACCGTTATCTTGCTAATATATAAAAACTAGGAGTGAATATCTCCTGAGCTTATTATTTTCAAATGCAGTTATCTTGGTTGCTCTGTGTTGTTCTGAAGCCAAAATATATTTACTCTGTTCCTTGGTTTCATTCTTTCACAGTGTTTCTCCTATGAGTATTATTAACATCAAAACTATGTATTAAAATCTAGTCATAACAAAAGTAGCCACATTAGACAATGACCTATTGCAGAGACACCCACTTATGTTTCATTACAATGGACAAGAAAAGAAGTTGTTGGTTTTGCTGGAGCAGAGAAGTCATCTCTAGATTTCTACTGCTATTTAATAGTGAAAACCAACACAGAGTTGGATATTTGTATTTTAAGTATGTTTTGCATTTTGTGAAGTCTTGCTCTATGTCCTTCTTCCTCAAAAGCTTATGCTTGACTTTATTAGGGCAAAATCAGGAATATTGATTGGTAATTATCTCCTAAGTGAATTGTAAAGACTCTGAAATTAAGTGTTTTATTAAAAGATATAACAAAGAGAGTCAATATAAGGTCAAGCAAATTTTTAATTGATAAAAATATACTTAATTGTTAAGGGAAAACAAGATGGTTCTTTTGAGCACTATACTGTGAGGGAAAAAAACTGTATTCTAGAGACACAAAGAAATGACAGAGGCTGAAGGAAATTTTTCTAACTCCTATGACATACAGATACACTATTTCTATCTCCATTATAAAATACTACATTCTTGTTTTCCTGAAAGGTATGTGTGCTATTCAAGGTGAGTATCCACTTTACAGGTACAGTACATAACGTGGCATTTTGTAAAACTCTGCATGTGAAGTAGGACTATCTGTTCCTATAGCTTTAATATTTCCTCTTAATTATGTTATCATATTTAAAAATACTATCCTAAACATTTGTTTTATTTGTTTAGGTATGTATGGAAAAGTGTGTGCATGTGTGCATGTTCACAGACTTCAAGTCAATACTAGGTGTCTTATCACTCTCTCTCTCTCTCTCTCTCTCTCTCTCTCTCTCTCTCTCTCTCTCTCTCTCTCTCTCTCTCTCTCTCTCTCTCTCTCTCCCCTTCTCCCCTCTCTCGCCAAGCAGGGTGTCTCTTCTTTTTAAAAATTTCTTCAATATTTTACTTATTTATTTTGTGTCTTTGTGGGAGGGGTTGCATGAGTCCATCAGTTGTTTTCTTCCTTCAGGTACTAAAGACTGAGCTCAATTTATCAGGTTTGACTACAGGAGCTTGCCACTGATAAAGACTCTTGATGAACCTGGAGTTCACTGATACCATTCAGCTAGACTGGGTTCTCAGAGAGTCTCAGAGATTTTCCTGTTTCTGTATCTCCAGCTTTATGTTTATAAGCACAAGCCAGTGCACCCAGTTTTTATATGGCTGTTGGGAATCCAAAGTCAGGTCCTCATGCTTATACAGTAAGCACTTTACTGAGCCATCTCAGGTCCTCAGGTAGTATGTTCTTTAAGAAGGCAATACAAAGCTCTTAAAGGCAAGTCTGTTTCTCTCTTTGTATGACTGTGATAGTCTCATGTATCCCTTGCTATAGTTTATAAGTCCACTGTTCATGTTCCTATTGCTTAAAAACCTTAGATTTCTACTGTCTAAAGAATTTCATGTAAATACATTATTCTCTGACCCCAAAACTTCATAATGTGTCACTAAATTATTTTTTAGAGTTTCTCCCTATTTTATGCTTTTATATACTATCTGTATTCTATACTATATTGTTTGATTTTTTAAAAAGTTTTTTTCTGTTTTTTGTTTCCATGTTTTTTTAAGGCATTTCATTTTACTGCAACCATAACACTCTCCTCAAACTTTCACTGCTAAAACTCCTATCCATTTTTCCAAACGTATTCTTCTATGATTATTGCTCTGATATACCCAATAAGCCATGCTATTTTCTTCCTCTGAATTTACATAGTACATTTTTTAAAAAAAATATTTATTTTTATGAATAGTAGTGCTCTATCTTCATGTACAACTTTAGGCCAAAAAAGGACAACAGATGCTACTATAGAAGGTTATGGACCACAATGAGGTTCCTGGGAATTGAACCCAGGTCCTCTGGAAGAGCAGCAAGTGCTCTTAACCACAGAGCCATCTCTCCAGCCCCTAAATAGTATGTTATCAACATGTCTCTTTTAATACCTAGAAAATTATTCTGTAGTCTTTTTGTGCTTTTTATCTTTTATAGAAGATACAAGGGTTTTATAACTAAGGGAATCTTAATTATTTCTGCATCTTCTATCATGTCTATCAAGTACTTCTCATGGAACAAATTAATGACTACTTAGGGTTCATTTCCTAACTTGAGCTTGATATCAGCAAAACCTCAATACAACACAAATTGTACTGCCTCTGTGAGTTCTGACTTGTTGGAGCTTACATCATACTATTTATTGATTACTTTTAGCAACATTTGAGATATGAAAATCTACCTCAAATATCTCACAGTACTTCAGCTGTCAACTTGAGTCACAACTGGGAGATTGCCACAAAGTCAAATTGGACGGTGGTCATATATGTGGGGTTGTTTTCTTATTGATATGAGTTTTCAAGCCACTGTGGGAGGTGCCACCCCTGGCCAGGCTCCTAGTTCCTGCCTTGAGTTCCTGTTTTTTGCTTCCCTTGGTTATTCACTTAAGCTGAAATAAAATTTTTCCTTCTCAAGTTGCTTTTGATCATGGTGTTTTACAGAAAGCAAACTAGAACAGTGTTCTAAACAAAAATAACATACTCAAGTCCACTCAGTTAACTGGACCAGAGCCAACAGTTGAGAATGCTTTGTTATTTGCCTATGATGTTCTTTGTGTATTGCTCTGTATGGTAGATAACAGGTTTCATGGTGAAGAATGATCAATTAGGTAAATAATATAATTTATCAATACTTTGATTTTCTAGTATCTCACTTGTTTAAACATGGGATTGAAAACAATTTTGCATTGAAAATTTTAGTAATAGAGCTCTGGATAGAAGATCATGGTGATTCTTCCATTATTAACAACAATAATGGGCAACACACTACAGTGAAAAACCAAAAATGAATTGTTGGAACAAGCCAATTACATTTATTGTTTTTAATCACCTTCTACCCAAGACTCATGTATATAAAACAACAATTAAATATTTAATATTAAACACAGTGGGAGTCCTTTCTGAGTTTTTTCAGCACATGGTTATTTTAAGATACATTTATAGGGTTAAAACTTGCAAACTTATACAGATTTCACACACCGAGATCAGCTGAGAAAATATATCTTCCTGAGAAAGTTCACTCTTCCTTTTTTAGAAGAGGGATTTGGCGTAGAACGTTTACATTTATCAGAGTATGGCAGCTAGAATGGGTCTTACCTGGATTCCTTGGAATTCGCTTTCTACGGTCTCTGAATGCTGCACCTGACTGTAGGGCTTCCAGAAGATTATCCATCACTCCGGTCTCATCACCTTCTGGAAGATGAGAGAAATCTGAATTAATCTTATGGCAATTAAAGTTAAACTACAGGAAAATAAAGGGAAAAAAACTCCTGTCAGATTTACATAATACCCTTAAATTAAAGACATATATCTGTTTAAACATAATGGGTCCTGTCAGTTTCTGGCATCACAGAGTACTTTGCTTATTACGCACCATTAAGCAAAATTCATGCCAATCCCACTGTTCTTTCAACTTAAAGACCTTGTCTTTTGTATTATTGATGACACACTCAGTATGCAAATAAACAGTAGCTGATCAGCTACTCTAGCCTTCCTGTTAAGATTCTTCTAAGATAATCCTAAGGAAGAAACGACTGACCTGGCTTAATGCAATCAATGTGCAGGGCGTGATTTGATGAAGCAGAGGTACACAAGGTTAAATACTGATTGTATTAATTCCTTCAGTATTCAACCATCATCTGTGATTATTTCAAAAGGCACTATTTGCAAAACATATTTGCATTCAATTCTTACCTAATCCATATCCTTTACTCATTTTGAAATGCTGACATTCTATAAAGAAAAGGTGACTACATCATCTGAAAGGCCACATTTTATATCGAAAGACATCAGCCAAAAAGTCTCATTTGCTGTTTAGAATGCTGTTGCATGCCTAAAGGCTTTTCTTATAGGAAAGAACTATTAAAACAAGAATGGAGAGTAGTTGAAGGATGCTCATGGATTTCCCTAACAGAAACAACATTTAAGACCTTACACCTTATTCTTCTTATCTTTGACAATTCTAGCCATAAAGCACGCTCCTGATATTCATAACAGTATTTATAATAGAGTGTCAGTTGACAGGAATGTTACAGGGACCTGAGCTTTCTCATGCCAAATTGCCTAACTGCTGAAAAGAACCTCACTAGGTGGGTCCTTCGAGCTAACTCTGTGGGTTTGGAATATTGGGCATCTGAAGGTAAGAACGGAGAGTTCGGGAGGAGATACTATCTCCCATTCCAGTCTAAGGTTAAACGTAAATCTTACTTTGCCTTAAGTAGGCAGTATTACATTTCAAGAAATTTTTCTCTTAGAGGATAAGAACAAGCTAAAATCACTCTGCTCTTCATTTTACTTGAAATGTCTTCAATGTTATAATTATTTATTCTTTCAAAATAAGCTACCTAGGACAGAACATTGAGTAAAAATGGAAAGGAAACATAATTCTCAGAAAAATTATCTGGTGAAAATGTAGTGGATGGAGTATAACCAGTAATCAGAAAAAAAGGACTGTGCTATTTAAACATTAAGATCAATGACATAGTTAAATCATCACTCAATACTTCCAAAAGAAAAGAGGAGCAAAGTAATTAAATAGCTTGGGATAGATGTGGAGGGTGTGACTAGTATAATTAATTTTTATGTATTAGATGCTTTAGATTTCTTATACCTATGTAAGGTACATAGAAATAAAAAAAAGGAAGACACCACACAGATGGTATGTAAAGGGACCAAAATATGAACCCAAATCAGCCATATTAAAGAAAAGATATTTAAAAAATAACGATATACTTGACATACTTTTTATCAGGCCAGGTCTTAGAAATCTAGTACGTATTTTCTTTTGTATACTTTAATTCTGATTATTTAGAATTCAGGTGTTTAATAGCACGTGTGGCTTGTGGCCGCCATTTGGGCAGTACAATTAAGAGCAACAGGAAACCATGTTATATGATCAAATGTGAGTTTTAGAGAGGCTTGGCAAATAGCATTGTAGCAAAACAGGAGACAGAAAAATGTATATGAATATAACCTATTAGTCTGAGTAATAAACAAAAAAAACAGTAGAAGAAGTAATAGAGAGGATATATATTTTGAAATTATTAATATAATCACTAAGATCTAGCTGGGGTTAGAGAAAGTTAAGCAGGAAAGGCATCTGGATGGTCAGGAATGAATAGGTTTAAGAAAATCTGAGGACCTATGCGAAATGCCCCCAGTTGTGTGTATGTAGAAGGGCGATTGCGTGCATGCTATATATGCAAGCCAGAGCAGAACCTCAAGTGTCAGTCTTCACTTTCCACCTTATTGGAGACATTCTCTTTGTTATTGTTGTTGTGTGTGTGTCCCTAGTCCCTACTTAACAGGAGGCTTGCTGTCACTAGAGCTTTGGGGGATTTGCTTATTATCTCTGCTTCCCACCTCATCATAGGAATGTCGGGGTTATAGAAACTTAATTCATTGTGGATGGCTTTCAGATGAGTTCATGAGATGTAAACTCAGGTCAGCGTGCTTTCACTGTCACAGAAAGCACTTCTATCCACCAAGTGTTCCCCTCAGCCTCTGACCTGCAACATTTATCCAGAGTCAGGAAAAGGACAAGTATGAAGATAGAGAAGAAGTTTTCACATTTGAAGTACAAATGAGTATAACTTTCACATGGCCTTGTGAAAATGGTAATTATAAAGACTGTATAAACTTGACTTGTGTAAACAAGTGAGCAGAATAAAATACAAAATGGCATCTATTCATGGTTCTGATAAGTTAAACATGAAATGTTATTTGTGGATATTGTTTTCTTGATTAGACTAAAAATGTAGACTATAAACACAAAGATGGCGAAAAGAAATCCTGCTGCTTAGTTTAGGTGTATGCCACCTGACAATATTTATTGAAATGTTATTTTAAAGCATATTTCTCATCTGTTTCTCATTGCCAGTCTTGTCCTCACTTGTGTGACATTTTATAGATATTTTCCACAGTGTTCACCCCTCTTAAAATGTAAAGTCATGAAACTATTGTTTATCTATTCATGTTATGTAATGTTTATCTAGGACACAAACCATTGTAGTACCAAAGATTTTTCTCTTACTACCAGGCACTCTGGGGTTATCCCCTGGGGCGATACTGCTTCTGTTGAGAAAACATATATTACATGGTGCTTCTAAAGCAACAACAGAAACAGCAAGAACAGTTCTTTACAAAGATCTTTCACTTATCAAAGGGAAGAAATGACATTTTTTTTCAGTTCATTACAGTTTCATTTGCTACATGCTAGCTTTAAAAGGAATTTTTATAGAATGTCTAACCTTAACATATCTAACTTTTACAAATATAATCACAGGACCAAGTTACATTGCTTCCTCAAACAAAACGGAAAGCAATATGGTCACTTGAAATATATTACTTTTCATTTTGAATGGATTTCAGTGAAATTTGGTCTGTGATTTAATTGTGTGAAGTTGAGAGTTAATTTAGAATTTCCAAGTTCTTATAACCACAAATTCTTATTTATATGTAATTAGTAGTGAGTAAATTTTTATTGTATATGGAGTTAACTCAAGAAAAAAATGTGTTCCTTTTCTATTGTAAATGACAAATATTAAACACATAAAAGTGCTTTTTAAAAATAACTTATAATACTTACTTTACCAAGTAAAGGAAAATCAAGAGATAATTTTGTAATGCCTTTTAGCTATTAAAGTGATTATACTTGGGCATGGCTAAAACGTAACAATTCATGGTTCACTTTATAATCTTTCATCACACAACTAGTTATAGAGAACACTAAGGAGCTAGGTGGGCTGAATGAACAGTTTATCATCTGATAAACTGAAAGGCATGGGTGACACCTTCTGCTTCATTTTTCCCATGGTATTTATCATTCAAGTAGATGGTGAAGCTCAGTTTTTAGCACTAGCTAGCCTATGCGGTAGTGAATTATTTGCCCCAAAGTGTTTGGAGATGTAACAGATTAAAATAAACACTAAGTATATTAATATTCTCTGCTATACTTTTGTGCAAAACCATTCCCTGATGGCTCGCACACACTTATGTGAGAGAATTCTCTATGGACCTCTCACAATTTTACACATTTTAAAAGTCTGTTTTTATAGCAATAGTTTTTATGACACTTCCATCTAAGGTAAATGGTAGGTTTGTCTGCTTTTAAAACAATTTATATGTTCCTCCAGGGCAAATGCTATGTAGCTTTGCTTTGAGTCCATTATAATAGATTAGGGATTTTCTAAGCTTAGGGCTCCTCTGGAGTGCTGAAAACCTACTGTCTGTGTAGCATCCATCTGGCAGCACCTCTGTACCTTTCTATTGAAGTTGGAGAGAAGGAAAAGAATGAAGAACATGAGAACACATAACTCATATTGCTTATTACACTATGTGTCATCTATGTATACAATATGTGTTTGTCTGACCTCTGAGCTATGACTTTCCAACAACATCCATTAAATTATGCTATTCTAATTTGTTAGCTAAACAATTTTTGAAATGATTCTTATTCTTTGCTTTTGTTCTTCTAACAAACATTGTTAATTGAAATATTTCTTATGTATCTAGTAAGTGAACACTGTCTTGAGCAATTCCATTATTGAAGATTGCACTCTAATTCACCAGGCTTGAGAATTACTAACCTAAACATAATACAAGTTCAATGTATTTTATCTTAATGTTTAGGAACAGGTGTTTTGGATTTCACAGTCAGTTGGATTTTATAATATTTGTATTCACTTTATCATTTGAGCAAATTTAATCCAAAACCCAAATCTTTTCAAAAGTTTCCACTTTGGGAGTGGTTCAGTGTTATTTCCTGTAATCTCAAAACCTGAGCATAATGACTTCATTATAGCTTCCTCAAAATTTCAATTTTATAATTAAAGATCTCTGTAAAAGCTGAAGAAAGTTGCTATCAACTAGTAAAAAGAGACCCCAAAGAAACAAATGCTTCTTACTGAGGGTAGGATCCTTCTATGTGAGATATTACTTGAATATATTAATTTTAAAAGTTAAACTGTGGTAATATGTATTGAATAAAACCAGTCTGGAATATCAGAGAAGAGATTTAGCTACAGCCAATCCAGGAGGATCAGAGAGTGGTAACTTACACCTTTAATATTATCATGGGGGAAAGACCCTGGAGTGGTGAACCTAATCCCAGAAGATCTGAGTTTGAAGCCACCTTGGTTTACAGAAGGGGTTCCAGGCTCCCAGGCAGGAAATAGTGGTGCCATGCCTTTAATCCCATAACTCGAGAGAGAGGAGATCTTTCTGTGTTTCTGTGAGTTCAAGGCTAACTACCAAATAGCCCACACCTTTAGTCTTAACCTGGATATGAAACAACTGGGCAAAGAAGGTATTTAAGGCAGGTGTAGGAAGACAGATGATGCAGTAGAAGCCTCAATGAGTGAGGCTGAGGGAGCTGGAAGATAGTTGGGTGAGATTTGACTGTGGTGTGTCTTCTCATTGATATTCCAGCCTTTCCTCGATATCTGGCTTTGAGCTTCATTTCATACAACCAGAATTCATGCAACATTAAACTATGCTTTCTATGAACTAGAAAAGCAGGGAAAGATGTTATGAATAAATAGTGCTTGAATTAAGCCTCCGGAAACATTTTTGTTGTAATTTTGGTATTGTAGTGAATGAAACAGAAATAGAACCAAACCACCAATAACAACCAGTTCATACATAGTCAAAGCTAGAGTGAACTCAGTGCTTATTTGTAAGTACCCATTCTCTCTTTGTTTATATGATGTAATTTTATACATTCATAGATCTTAGGTGCATAGTTTGAGCTGTTTCACAGATTGATATACCCATGTAACTACCACCATACCAAGATGTAATCACTCTCCCTTTCTTATCCCTACCGCCTAGGCAAACTTCTGATATTAGTTTTTATTTTCACCTGATATTAGTTTTGATTGTCCTTTAAAAGTGTGTTTTAAGCCAGGCTGTGGTGGTGTACACACTCTTTTAATCCCAGCACTTGGGAGGCAGAGGCAGTTCGAGATCAGCTTGGTCTACAAAGAGAGTTTCAGGACAGCCAGGACTAAATAGAGAAATTGTCTCAAAAAACAAAAACAAACAAACAAAACTGTTTTAGTTTTCATTTTACATGTATGGACTTTTTGCCTATAAGTGTGTCTGTGTACCATGTGTGTACCTGGTGCTCATGTAGGTCAGAAAAGCCTGTTGGATCTCCTGGAAGTGTAGTCTCATACAGTTGTGAATCACCAGGTGGGTGCTGGTGATGGTGATCAAACTCAGATCATCTGGAGAGTATCCAATGCTCCTAACTGCTGAACTATCTCTTCAGGCCCTTATTATATACTTTTTATGGTTCTGGGGTTTGAAACCAGGACCTTGTGCTTATTGAGCAGGCATTCTACCACTGAACTATATCCCTAATTTCAAACCATACGGTGATGTAGGAATGTCTTTCTGTTTGCTGTGAATATCAATCTTTAAATAAAGGAGCTGTTTTGGCCCATGACAGGTGCCATAGAACAAGTAGGTGGGGGAATCAGAATAGGTAGGAAAGCAAGGGCAGAGTCAGGACAGATAGACCCAGATATCCAAAGAAGAAACATGTAAGGAACATAGGGAGCCACCACGGGCCACGTGGCAGGACAGATTAATGAAAACGGGTTAAATTGAAAGAGCTAGCTAGCAATGTGCCTGAGCCATAGGCCAAACAGTATGAACTTAATATAAGTGTCTGAATCATTTTGGGGGCGTGAGCAGCAGCAGGCTGCTAAGTGGTCTGGGACAGCAGGTCTGTGGGTCAGGACCTCTAACAGCCCAGGACCAGAAACCTTATTGTAAGAATACAGTTCTCAGTGAATAATAGAGTCGAAGCCATTTTGAATCAGCATAGCCACTTAAAAGAAAGTATGGCCCACAAAAGGAGAGAAAGTTAAAAGATCCACATTTACAGTGGGATATGAATAATCAGAACACAGATCTTAACAGATTTAGATTATCAAAGTAAGAAGATTCAAAGGGTGCCAAGCAACTCTAAAAATCCACAGTTAGATATTCGGGAGGACAAAAATGTGATGAGGGTGACATTCAAGATCAGCTTCACAGCAGTATGCAAAACAGACCGGCTTGAGAGAGAAATCAATTGTAAAAAAGAATAGGATTTAATCCACAGTGGCAAATACTGTTCTGCATATAAGCCTGGATCAAGTTAACTCATCCATTTGGACACTTTGGTAAAGGCTTAAGTAGGAAAGTCAAATTGGTTTTGTGAACAAGGTCATCAGCAATAGTAAATGGAAGCTGACAGCATAAGAAAGCAATGACAAGTGGAGGGCAAAAAAAAAAAAATAAATCAGTGTTGGATTCAGTCTTTCTCACATAATCTATCAAGGTCCAGATTAAGAACATGTGCAAGATGTATGGATTTGCACATGACATGAAATTAGAAGACTGCTCACTTATCAAAAAAGAAACAAAATCCATTCTCAGGAATCTAAAAAAAAGGCCCCGGGCTGATAAATGGGTCTTACAATTGAACAACAGGAGGGAATAAGGACCAAGTGAGAGGCCCCTGGAATATGGTCCAAATAGCATATAGCATAGACACTAATATTTCTGGCAAAGTGTAACAGTAGTGCCACGAGCGAGTCAGAAAAAAAGGATAAATCAAACCATTATGCAAAGCGCTGAGTCCACAGATGGAAGAGAAGCCTGAAAAATGTTTATTATAGCCCACAACATCTAGAAAGCCCCTCTCTGATGCCAGCTTTTGTTAGTTTGCGGTTTAATTGGAAAGGAGTTACCAGTGATTTGAAACACCAACAGCTGGTCACTAAGATAATCGTCTATGAAGTTGTTCACAGTTAGAAAGTGTGGTAAAAAGAATTAAGATATTTCTCCATAGAGACTAAAAGAAGGTATACATAGAAAGCACCATCTTTTACGAGAAGTGATGAAAGCAGATGTTCCATTTCAAAAGAAGAAAAACTTGCAAGAGGGGAAAAGGGGCATAGGAGCTTTGAAGAAATCACTAGTAACCCCGAGCTAAGCTGGGGCCTTGCAGCAATTATACTAAGCAGTGACTAACATCTGCAAGACAAAATAGAAAAATATTGGATTTCCAGGTTCTGACTATTTGGAGAGATATGTAAATAAAAGCAGAATTGAACTCCTGTAATTAAAGTTAAAAGTAGTTTTGGAAAATGTTTCACAGAGTTCACTTATTTTGTTAGCTTATTTCCTTGTCAGAACATGTAACCAACACGTTTCTCACAATGAAGTAAACTACAGAGTCCACATAAACTGCAAAGTGTATAGCACTCTTTCTAAATAAGAGTTCTAAAAACTCTTTCAACTTAAGGTTACAGTTTTAGGTTCTTAAAATCATGGAATAATTAATTTTGGCTGGGGGGGGATGGATGCCATAAGAAAGGTAAATATTCTGCTCCAAGATGATGAATGATGAATTGTTAATGTTAATATGTTGTGTGCTATGTAAGAGTTTATCAGTGAAATTAAGTTGGAGAATTAAATGGTGCCTGATATATTTGTATCTCAATGAGAAGCTTTTTAACCCAAAGGAATGGATTTCTAATGGTAGACTTTCTATGTAGGAGCTTTTTGGCCAGGGGCACATTTCTGGCAGTTAGCCCTGAGGTAAGAGAGCTTAATAGTAAATGGTAGTTAAAACATAATATTTATGCTTACTCATTTTTTCCTTCAGTTATCTATATGCTAGAATATTGGGAGTTGAAAATTTTGCATTCTATAAATAAACCTGGATGTTAATATTTACCAGTAAAACCAATGTTGATGCCTCTGGTAAAATATCTCACATTCAATCTTTTAAATAATTGATATTTCAAAGAGACCTTTGAAATACTCCCTGTGTTTTATCAGAATCAATCATTTACTAAGGGAATGAAACACTAGTGAAAGGAAAAGCAAAGAAAGCTAGTCTTTCAGATAAGATAAAACAAAGATATTTTTGGAGGTAGGAATATTGATAACATCTAGCATTCACTAAGAGCCTAGTATATCCCGGGCAGATACAAATCCAGTCTATATCCAATCCTATTTAGTTTTCCAGGCAAGGAAACTGAAGCAACCACACATAAATTAACTTGCTCCAGTTCACATAACTGGAAACTTCCAGACAGAACCAATAAAAGAACACAGAAATGCCTTGAGTAGGGACAAACTACAGCTCTGACGGTCATAACTTGTCACAAGTTTGTTACAATCTATGTGCTAAAGATAGTTCTCATATCTTGAATGGCTTTTACAAGTAAAGAAGAATGTTCTATGCTACATGACAATGTCAAAAATTCAAATTTTAGTTCCCAAGTATTATGGAAAGATAGCCACCCTCAATGATTATGTATCATTTATGGTAGCTTTTATGTAGAAGAGAATTTAGTTGTGACATGGTCTTTGTGGTCTGTGAAACCTAAAATATTTACCAGTCAGGTTTTTACAGAGGAAGGTTTTCCATTCTTGCTCTAGAGCACATACGGTTAATGTAAACATGTATAGATTTTCAAATTTGCTTCTGAGGTATTGAAGAACCTTGGTGAGGGCCAGTCAAATAAAACAGGCTTCACCATAGGGAAAGGTAATCAGGAATATCAGCTACTTGTGATTGAGATGCTTCCCATTTCAGTGCAGAGCCAAGTATGAGACAGCTATGAAGGAGCAATTGTATGTCTATTATTTATATCTCTCTACACACACACACACACACACACACACACACACACACACACACACACACACACACACACACTTACAGGCAAACCTTCCCTTTTCCCATCTTTATCCATTGATGTACACTACAATATTAAATTGTGTTCATTTATACCAGAAGTGTCTGCCTTCAGCTCCTTTACTGAGGCAAGAGGCCACAAGCAACCTTATTTGTTGCTATGCATGCTTTGTGTTCCTTGGGTAGTTTCAAATAGGGCAAGAGATGGGTTGTTTTGTAATCTGAAGATAGCATCTACCTACAAGGTAGAATGCAGGTAAGCATTAATTTAAATTAACAGCCTTATCATTCCTCTGTCCTTTCATTAGGTAACATAGATGGCTATTGAACTCAAGGACACAAAGTCTTTTATGGAGACTTTACTTTTAAGAATCCCTCTAAGTTTTCCTTTTATATTAAAGAACCCCCTCCCTCATTGATGCTGAGCACATTATTCATTTAAAATGACCTATATAACCTCTTGCCTATCAAATGCAGTAGTGTATAATAAGCCTCATCATTACCATAAGAAAACCAAACACAACACTAATAATGAGATAGAGGAGATAGACAGAAGGGTTAATCTGGGCATTCACAGCACAAACTTGAGGCCAAATATACATTTGCATTTGCATGTTACTTGATGCCCAAGTACAAGCTAAGTGTGGCTTATAAATGACTTTACAAAAACTTCCATTGCGAGAGTGTACCCAGGCAGTTATAATAAATGTCCTACATCCAGCCACAAAGGTACTCCACCACCAAGTATAAAAATATTGTAAATGAGGGAACTACAACTCTTAATTGCTGATAGTTGGCATGCAAGGAATAAGTGGACAATTCATCAGCTGTCAATCTAACTTTCAAATTGTAGTGTTCTTCTCTTGCTTATCAGATTCTATAATGAATCACCTCTTCCACCTACTTCCTGTGAAAACTGCAGAAAGGCAATTAATAACTTCACTGTTTTTATTAGCATATATTCCTTGTCACTCCACATTTTTACATAGCAACTTAACTGATATTTATCTTTTAAGTGCATGAAGTTCATGTGCATATGGTATTTTCTTTTTTACATGAATTAATCTTTAAAAAATTGCATATGGCAGGGGCAGGAGGGTTGTCACACATAAGCCACAGCACACTTGCAGAGGTCAGAAGAAAACTTTCCAGAGTAGGTTCTCACATTCCACCTTGTTGAAGCAGGCTCTTTCTTAGTTCTGTTGCTATACTATATACTGTACCTAGCTGGCCCACCCCCAATCTTGCCCCAGAGTGCTGAGATTATAAATACCACTAAATCTGGATCTTTATTGGTCTGGGGATCAAATTTTGCTTACACATCATTTATCTCCCTCTAAGACATCCCTCTGTCTGAGACAGAGTGCACACTGATGCACTCATTACAACTATCCACTTCAAATTGGCTAACATACTAAACATTTTGATAAAATTTTATTTTATTGTTCTTACTTTTTTGGTGTTTCTCAAGACAGGGATTCTCTGTGTAGCTCCAACTGTCCTAGAACTTGGTCTGTAGACTAGGCTGGCCTTAAACTCACAGAGCCTGCCTCTAGAGTGTTGCACAAATAAAAGAAACTCAGAGCTAGATTTCAGGGAAAGGTTGAGATACCAAAGAGAGGAAACACCACAGTCAGATCTCACCCAGCTAGCTATCTTCCAGCTTCCTCAGCCTCACTCCTCCTGACTTCTACTGCCTGCTCCCTCTTTCTATGCCTGCCTTAAATACCGTCTTCACCCAGTTGTTTCACATCCAGGTTAAAATTAAAGGCCTGACAGCACCACTAGGCCTGCCTGGGAGTCTGGAACTCCTTCTGTAAACTAGACCAGCCTCAAACTCAGATCTGCTTGGATTAAGGGCGTAGGTCTCAACTCCCAGATATTCCCTGTGCTTGGATTAAAGGTGTGAGTGACCACTCTCTGATCCTCCTAGACTGACTGTGGGTAGATCCCTCTGATATCTCAGACTGTTTTTTTTTTTTTTAAATTTGAAACATATCCCCACACTACAGTGCGGGGAATAAAAGCATGCACCATGACCGTCCAGTTTGCTACCTGTATTCTTATCACAAATAAATGCCAATCTGGCACCTCAGATAGTGTTCTTTGTTGTTTAGTCACACTGACACACCCTAATGCACATCTAGTTGCCTGGGTCAGTGAACCACTGTAGAAACTCTGAATTACTACTTTTTTTTTTGTAAAGAGTATGCATATGTACGTGTTTCTGTATATAGGTTTGTGAATGTGAGTGCATCAAAACGTGGACACTAGAGGCATCAGAACCCTTGGTTGTGAAGAAATCTAATATGGGTGCTGGGAGATGAACTAAGTACATCTGAAAGTACAGCCAGTATACATGCTTTACTGCTGACTCATCTTTCCAGCCCTAATACTAGATTTTTATACAAGATAATATATATTTTTCCTTTTTAAAAAGGCAAAACCCGTTTGGGGAAACAAATAGAGCAAAACAAAGCCCATGCACAGTCACATGATTATTAAGTAGTATGACCTAAGAATGGGTATAAACTCAACATTGCTTTGATTGGGTGTTTTTTTTTGTTGTTGTTGTTTTGTTTCTTTCTTTCTTTTTTTTTTTTTAAACCACCACTGTTTCTAGACGTGAAATACCAAATCTCCCTTCCCAGAGACTTCTGTTTGTAGTTTCAATATTTATCTTATATGTACTCCAAAGAGTATCATTCATTCCCTACTGCTTAGTTTTTTGAATATGGGAGCCACACCTCTTACTACTCCCTTCTTAGTTCTGAACAACTGAGACCTTCAGTGAGTTAAATGCAGAGAAAGAGGAAGGAGAAAAAAGGGACTATCTATCATTTAAGTGATTCCTCCTTTAATTTTTTATTTTTTTATTTATTTTTTTTTTGGCAAATGTCAGTGTAAAGATTCCTGCAGGACCAAGGAGGAACAGGAAACAGTTCGTGATACAATCAAGACTCTACCCCTGCAAGTACAATAGTCTTATTGATTCAAAATTGTTATCACTTCAATGTTGTGTTGTTATTCACCATTGACTTTTATTTTCTCTCCTGTGACTTTCCAACTAACCCTGCATTTTTGGGTCTTTGAGTCTAATAGCCACCCATGTCACCTTAAAAAAAGACAAACCGATTGAAAGAGAGGTGAAGAGGATTTTGGGAAAACTGTTCACTTTAAGCTATCCCTTACAGGCATACTACCTTATGGATGGCTCTCTTCAGATTACAAAGCAATCAATCTCTTGCCCCATTTGAAAGTATCAGAGGAACACAAAGCATGAATAGCAAACCATAAAGGACTGCCTGGGCCTCTTGTTTCAGTAAAGCAGCTGAAAACACGTGCGCACGCACACACACACACACACACACACAAACACACACACACACACACACACACACACACACACACGGCAGTACAATTTAATATTATAATTTACATCAATGGAGGAAGATGGATCAAGGATTTACCTGCTTCCTCCTTCTCTTCCTTCTCTTCACTCCTTCCATCCCTCCCTCCAACCCTCGCTCCCTACCTCCCACCTTCCCTCCCTCCTTCCCTTGAAAGTCCTGAAAGATTGTTGCACGGGAGAGACACTAAGGTTCTAAAGCATAACTAGATCTTTCTCAATTGCCTGCATTGTCTGTCTCCTAATAGCAAATTCATTGGCATATCTTGATGAAATTGAAACAAGATGATGAAAGTTAATTGTATAGAAAGCAGACCAAAATGTTTCTGGATAGTCTATGGCCTTTGTTTTCTCAAACCCTGGGAACTTTTGTCATTGTAAGGGCCTCATGGTTTTTTGAGGGTAGAAAGACCTACATTTCCATGACTAACTCTCTTTCCCATTGAAGGTCCAAATTTCCAGTCATTTCCCAATACTATCATTTACAAAATTTCACATTATCTAAGATCTAGCATGTCTAAAGCTTATTTAATCATAAAGAATTATTAATCATACTCCCTAATTACTTCTTATCCCAATTGTTTCATTTCTCATTAGTCCGCAGGCTTGGAATTTGTGGATGTTCTTTTACATTTTTTATCCATTTTCAAAGTCAGTGAGACACTTAGAGCACCACTTTACAAGCAGAAAGCCTCAAATCTGCACAGCTCTTCCAATTGAATCAGCCATTTCTTAAGCAGGATTATTGCTACTTAAGAACAAAAACAACAAAATCCAAACTTTTTGAATTCCATTCTAGTATTTTCATGATTGAAGTGTAAGCCTTTTCTAAGATTCAGTGCTTATCAGATGTGGCCTAAAACACCATAGAAAATAAAACTACTTCTGATTTTTTCTTGGCTTCTGCTAGGCTATTTTTGTTTATTATTTAGTATTTGTCTTGAGTGGTCATACTTTTTTATTCCCTTACACATCTCAATTAGGAAATGAAAGATTAAACTAGATACTTTATACTTAGAAGTTTAAATGTGTATACATTTAAGAAGATAGTATATGCATATATTTCAGGTTACCAGACCTATTAAGGGGTCAAATTTTGTGAGTACATTTCAGAAACATTTATAAAGGTAAATGATAATTTAAATAAATATATTAACCATAGCATGCTTCATCAAATAATTAAAATTCAAAGAGGAAGTAATTATATACCTCACAAAATAAAAGGGAATTTATCATACAACAAGAAATAATTAATTTTAGGATAAATAAATAAGCCTCCTAAGGCAGAACTTGGAGTAAATTTTAAATATCATTATTACTATTTAATTTAATCTAACTGTTGAATTTTAAAAGAGAATATATTAAAACTAATGTGATAAGTGTATATTAGACCTTTTGGTGTTTTAAATAATCAAGGCAATGCTAATTAAATTCTTCAGTACTTTACAATTTTCACTTAGTGAAAAAAGTAGCTCTTCCAACTTTGTTTTCTAAAATAAAATTCTTCAGTGTTCGTGAACAGAGACAGGGTAATAAAACATAGAGTGATACCTTAGAAATGATCTAGTATTACAAATTAATGAGCAAACATTAAATTAAATGAGTTGATTGGTTTAAAAAATGGTATAGATTTATAAAATTAGGCATCAATACCTGGAGATATAGTCATTTCAATTTCTGAACACTTTGTGCTTCTTTTAAAACAAAGTAATATTAACATTTAAATACCCCACTAAAACCTAGTGAAAATAGAGAAAATGCTGGCATTTAAAGATTATCATTCCTTAGAACATAACATCACAAATGTCTTAGGGTGAGATGTTTATTTATCTTTTGTATAGCTTTGATTTTCATTCGAGAACTTCAATGACTTCTATTACATCCTATGCTATGAAGTAACTATGCTATTTTATCCAGCTACTGTTGTACCACTCCCATAAATATTTAATTTTTTTGGTGTGGGGGGCGTTTAAGGCAGGATTTCTGTGAGTAACAGTCCTGGCTGTGCCCGCATCTGCTTAATCCACCTGCCTCTGCCTCCCAATTGCTGGGATTAAAAGCATGTGCCACTGTGGCTGCTGCCAACACCACTGCCAACAACACCATCTGGCTCTACAAGTAGTTTTATAGTGTGTGTGTGTGTGTGTGTGTGTGTGTGTGTGTGTGTGTGTGTGTGTGTGTGTGTAGAGAGAGAGAGAGAGAGAGAGAGAGAGAGAGAGAGAGAGAGAGAGAGAGAGAGAGAGAGAGAGATTGTTTGGAAATCACTGGCAGGCTTTAAAGTCAGATGGGCCTTGAACTCATCCAGCTTCTCCTACATTCCTTCCTAAGTGCCTGGGTTACAGACATACGCCACTATGCCTGATACAAATGAGGCTTTTTTAATTTTTTTTTTAAATTTTAGATTGAGACTTATGAAAAAAATATTTAGGATTCCAAACAGAATGCAATGTTGGCTTTTCTTAAAGCAGTTGGCTCCAGTGAGGACAGCAGAGAGAGCTAAGAGGAGGAAATGCTGCTTCAGTCATTATTCTCTTGGCATGTTCCTTATGAAGTTGCTCATTGACTCTTCCAAGCTACCAGTACTTTACTCAATGGACAATGCCAGATCAAACACAGAACTAACTATAGGGGATCTTCCTAAGGTAATGCATGCTTGCTCTCTTGATATAGGTAAAGTTGAAAGAGAATTTAATTTAATAAAAAGTTTCACTGGTTAAGCTGAGCAAAAATAAATACTTATTTGATGATCTCTGCTTATTTTATATGCAATATAAATAAAAGAAAAATACTATGTATTAATAATTAATACTAGCCAACTTTAGGTATGGATCAAGTACTTGAGGAATCAAGGGTCTAGCAAGACAGTCATTTTAGTATGGTCCATATGCTGGTAAAGTGTCTCATACAAATCTAAGAGACAAAACTAGGGATTTTATTAAATATCAAAGACTTTATGCAGCTTGTCCACTGAACAATGATAACTTTTACTATTTTTAATTATATTTTCCTCTTCAAATAATGTAGTTAATAAGAGGCACTTGCCAAAAGGTAGGCGTGAGGAGAATACTAAAAGCTCTTGACAAAGATTTAGGTTCCTCTTATGAATTGTTCATCTAAACTCATCATTAAAATCTTTGCATAACTATCTGACCTCATTCAGGATGTTTTTCATGCTATTTATAGCCTATATCAACAGAGGGGAATTGCAGTCCACAAAGAAATGATAAGGACCATTTTTCACTCAGAACTCTTACGGCAGATAGTGATGATTTAGTATGGGGGAAATTTATCCCTATCTTTTCAAAGAAATACACTACTGTGCTCCTATGACATGTGGGATTCTAGGTCTTTTATAGGACTATGATTTCCATGTTAGGGAAAAGAAGAAAAAGAATGTATTATAAATTCTTCAACCCATGAGGCTTTAAAAGTATCATTGTTTTTTTTTTGTTTGTTTGTTTGTTTTAGCAAGTAAGCATTCATACTGGCATTGCCTTCATCTATGAAGGGAGAATATGCCTAGGGAATCTGTTAGTTGCTAAATTTGGTGATATTTTAAAGTTTACCCTGAATTAGGAGGATAATGAAAAGATGTAACTCCTACATCAGAGTCAATCCTGGAATAATTAAGATGTGCTGTATAGATTAATCAATCACTCACTCATGAAGTATAATTTGGATACTGGTGCTCAAGGTATCCAAATATTGCTTGATCTAATTAGAATAATCACAGCATATTCATTTGGAACAAAAGAAAAACAATGCTACATTAACAAACTATATTCAATATTTCTTTGAAGAAACACTATGCAAAACAGAAGAAATATACCCATGGGAGACCAATATACCTTTAGGTAACTCTATGTAGGCCTGTTCCCAGTGTGGCCTTGCAGTAACAAGAAGAGACTCTTCTCACTTAAAAAGTTTCTTTTAAATGCCAAAAGACTGCAATGGAATTCTTTTAAATGTCAAATAACCTATAAATGATCAACTAGGGTAGAACAGATTTTGAGCTTCATCCATAACCAAAAATGATTGTGGAATAGTAGGGTGTTCTTTTTCTCCCGGAGAATTAGGATTTTTATTAGCTTGAAGTATATGAAGTTGGCATTTTTATAGGTCAAAAGTGGTCAAACTTCAGTAATTTCATATGGTTTGAAATAAGTTTTAGGAGCACAATTAAGCTACTTAAGCTATTATTAACTCTAAGAAAATATTTCCAAGCAGCACAGAGGTAGGCAAATCCAAGTGGGAGACAGTACAATTAAAAAGCAATTCTAAAATATTTCACTTGGCCATGAACTTCTAACAGATCTTACAATCAACAACACCTGATTGCATATTCTAAGTCTGTATGAGTTACTAATGCAACCACCGTGACAAACAAGATCATGCAGCAAAACCAAAGCTTAGAGCATCATCAGATTTCTCTTTGGGCTATTATTTTGATGATGGAAATGTTGCATATTCTTACCTCAGTTAAAACTTTTGGTTTCTTTCCCTAAAATTTAGAAACAATTTGGTAAGATCTCCCAGATTCAGCCCCTTTTCCTCACTCCAGCATAGGGATACAAGGCAGCTTATCTTGTCATTTTAATGAAACATCTTTGAGGTATGATTTCACTAGGGAAAGATTTAGAAATCAAAGCTTAAGCAGGGTTTGTGGAAATAAGTTAACGCAGTACTGAGCAAAACACAATCTCCAGAACTCATTTTTTCCCTCAGCAAGCATTAATGAATGTCAAACCTTTATATATTAGTTAATATATTTAGAGATAGAGAATGCTTGTTTGTTTTCTGAAATCTTAATTCAGCTAGTACTTCAGTGAGAACTGAATAAATAAATCCAATTATTATAGTGTTTTTCTGAGGAAAATTTGGTAATATTTGCAAAAATGGTCAAATTTATTTTTGTACTGTAGGCACATAAAATAATGACAACTGTTTTAATATTACCTAGCATATCAATATGTCTGCCACATTTGCACTTTCTATTAATTGTAATTTTATTTTTGTGCACTTGGATTTATCAGGCAGGAGAACAAACCAACCAACTCAGTTCAACCAAACACCTAATTAGATTTTTCATGCTCTTTGTCATTTTGGTGCGTCTCTTGTAAAAGAACATCAGCATGACTTTTATTAATGTCAGAGAATGCAGTTTTTCCTTTTGATAGAAGAAGAGAAGACCTTTCACATTCAGAATTCAATTTTTTTCTCCTAACATTTCCAATGACACAAACATATGGTAAATAATATTATTCTAATAAATATTAGAGCTAGTGGACCAGTGAGAGAGATTCTGAGCATGCTGTGAATATATCGAAAACCAAAGTGCATCTGAAATATAAAAATCATTGAACTTTTAAGAAATACTGAATAATTCAATAGTTTTCCATAAAAAGAATTGTAAACAATAATAATGATTAGTCAAGTTCTGTCTATGCGCTAGAAAACATGATGAAAAAGTTTCCAAGTTTAACATACTGGTTACAAAAATCTGCTTCTACTGGATGATGGTGACAAATGCCTTTATTTCAGCACTCAGGATGCAGAAGCAGGTACAACATTGAGTTTGAGGTCAGCCTGGTCTACAGAGAAAGTTTCAGGACAGCTAGGGCTATACCCTATCTAGGAAAACCAAAAAGTGAAACAGAATAAAATACCCCCCCCCCATACACACAAAACTTTCCTTTCACTGATAAGAGCAAATGCTGAGACCCAAAGTCAATTTGTAGACAATAAGAGAGCCCAATTAGAGATCTCCATTGGTTCCCTTTCTCAGAGCTTTGGGAACACTTCAGAAGCACCAAATCCTCTTTATATTTGTTATGATTGTGCAGTTTGGTGTTCTTGTAGGATTCATACCCACGAGAGTTGCTGGTGGTGGAGTGTCTGACTCTTTTGCATGCCCTTGGAACTCTTTCCCTCCTACTGGGTTGTCTCCTCTATCCTTGATATGAGGGTTTATGCCTAGTCTTATTGTATTTTGTTTGGTTGGTATTGACAGGCTTGATCTTTTCTGAAGGGTAACTGAGGAGGGGTGGATCTGTGTGAAAGCGGAGGTAGAGAGAGGACCTAGAAGGAGTTGAGAAAGGGGAAACTGCAGTCAGGACATATTGTATGAAAGTTTTTTGTTTTTTTTTTTAAGTTTGCTATATGTTTTCTCACCAAGAATATAATTACAGTTGGGTTTAAATAAAACATGTTGGCTAAATGAAAGAAGTAAGATACAAAGAATGATCGCAATAAAAAGAAGGGAATAATGATTGTATTCAAGAAAAAAAAAAGGAACTTGTAAGGAAAATAAGTACAGTTTATGTATCTCCAAATATCCCTTATTGTATAAGGATTACACATCCTTTTACATTGTCTTCCTAGGACATTAAGAAACATTCCCTTTGTCTTACAGAGTTATATGCAGGATGCACATAGGTAGAAAACTGAACTAGATCATCTAAAGGCATTGTTATTTTTTATGAAATCAAGCTTAACTTTTTAGAAAATAAATTCAATGCACTGATATTGTTCAATGTGAACTCCATGTCAAGCACAGATAAACACTAAATTCTAGAAAACAACATCACTAACACTATAGTTTGGATATGGTTTGGATATCACCTCTCCCCCAGGATTCATGTGTTGATGTTTATTCCCATCGTGAAGTACTTAGGGTGAAAACTGAAACCAACTATGGTGTTTAGGGAGGTGTTAAATCTTAGATAAGGTTATTAGAATAGAATTGCTTCATTGAATCTTCATGGCTTCGTCAGAAAATGATAAAGATCAGTACAGACAGACAGACATTTTCTCCACTCTAGCTAAGTGATGTTCTGACCCACCTCAGGACTTTGTCACTGATAGGTGGGTTATCATGTGCTACCCACTTTGGATCTCTAGAACTGAAAGCCTAAATAAACCCCTTTTCATTAAATCTTGCCCAGTCTAGGTTATTGTTTTATTAGAAAAAGAAAATGAAGAAGAAATTATTTATAGAGATTGTGCAGTGAACTCTCTATTGATATAATACCTTAAACCACTAGGGACTAAAAAAAAAAAAGGAATCTTGGTGATGAAATGTAGAGAAATTTGAAGCCATTTGTTGTGAGTATGTAAAGTATACATCAGAGAAAAATGTTCAAACCTACTTTAAGAGATATGGAAACTATTTCTTAATATAACCAAAGAGGGCTGAAGATTATTTTTTGATAGAAGTTCTCATGGAAAAAGTTCTTTTTTTTCCTTTGCTACAGAGATGATGCTAGAATTGGTAGAAAAAGATAAAGATTTTACAATAAATAAAAGAGGTCACTTGCAGGGAGAGCCATGTTAATCGGTTGGGATTTGTGAAAAGATTCTCACTTTTATTTGAGTCAAAGTATTCATTTTATTTTATGGGGAAAGTATGCAGATATTGTGCCTTCTGGTAATTATATTACTTACATAAAACAGGGGCTTTGTATGCCTGAAACTGCCATAGTCAGGGACAATGGCCATTTGTGCAATAATACAGGAAATCTTGCTACTGAGAGCCCTGAACACAGTGCTTTACTGAAGCCATGTTGAAATACTTCATAACTTTTGATCAAATTATTGGAGGTAACTGTGGCAAAATAATCTGTATCATAAGAATTTGCCTTGATTGTCCTGTCCAGACATTTGAAAAGGGATTCTAAAGCCTTTACAATGATATAGTACTTACTTATGATTTCTGATAATTTCTAAATGGTATTTTCTTTTCTTTTACATTTCTTAAATCCTATTAAGAAAGAATTTCTTCCTTGTTAAGTCACTTCTCTGAGAGGCTACATAACTTTTTAAAATGCAATCAAGTGTGATTCAGTAAGAAAATGGTCTCCTTGTTATTGAAAAGAAACGGCTTGATAAAAATACTTATGAAAGTGTCCATTAAGAATGAATTAAAAAAACCCCTTAAAACACACATACACAGATTATCACAGAAAAAGCATGGTGATAATCAGAAGATACCATTCTTCTTCAATAGATGTAGTCCTGAGCTGTTGTATAATTCATTATCTATCTCCTTTCCATTATGAAGGAATTTTATTTTAATATAGAAATAGAAATGTTACTTATAATATTCTTCTAAAATTCATTTTTACAAACTAAATCCACACATATACATATATACAGAATGTAAATCAGTTTACTGAGTTCATCTGGCATGTTGTCACTTTTAAAACATGACTACATGTACCAGTGAGAGACATGTTGAATAACAACACAGAAATAGCTGGGGTCCCAGAAACATGTCCAGTATCAAAAGTGTCTTTTCCTTTGTCCCAGAAACCTTGATTCTGACGGATCCTGTCACAGACAGTAGATAAAAAAGGAAACACAAAGCAATGATATCATGATATCAGTGATATCATGACTCAATATAAAAACATAATTCAAACCATTTTCAAGCATTAGCAATCTAGGACATCAGGAAGAGGGAAGCTCTTCTTTTCTGTACTAAACAACAAGCGCTTCATGGCCTTGACTGTGTGATGCTTCAGCACAGATGGCAATCTAGAAAACCGGATCACGCATCAGTGGATTCTGGGGCTCTCGAACTTTAGTTCAGAATCACCAGGAGAGTTTACTAAATAACAACTTGGTGCCCCCATGACCCATCATCTCTAGGTGCTTATTCAGTATTTCAGTATGAATCTAGAAACTCAACATTTCTACCAAATTCTCACATTATGTTTAAATTACTGATCTAGGGACTGTATTTGTGAATGACTATACTAGCAGAATTCTAAGACAAGACTCCAGACTGCTAAAACGCACAGCAACAGAATGTCTGAAGAGATGGGACCAATGGAGAGAATAACTGTCCCTATAAGGTTACCAAGAATGAGAAATGTCTCCCAAAGTCTTAAAGGCTCCTGTGTGTGTGTGTGTGTTTGACAGCTAAAGGTCAATATTTCTTTATTCTTCTTCACCTTATATTAAAAAATAATTTAACTTTATTTTTATGTGTATTGGTGTGAAGGGGTCAGATCACGGGGAACTGGAGTAATGGACAGTTGTGAGCTGCCATGTGGGTGCTGAGAGTTGAACTCAGGACCTCTGGAAGAACAGCTTAACCATTCAGACACTAAGCCCCTTCATCTTATTTTTGAGATAGGTTCTTTCAATAAATGTGGATCTCACAGACTGACTAGACATTGGGATCCTCCTGGCTTCACATGGAGCATAATGCTCAAAGTATTTGCATCTCTAGAAAATTACTAGTTATTAGTTCATTACTGAATTCTACATTCTGGCGTGACCTAAATATATAAAGCCCTAGAAGTATATTATGACATATGGGGCATTACATTTCTAGGAAAATTCTGAACTAACTAACCAAATATTCTTTAGGAATGGAATGAAAGAGAAAAAAGCCTTTCCCACAGTGACTAACATAATTCTGAAAATACAGAACAGAGGGAAATGCAAGAGAACACAAAGAGATTACCAAAGAGATTACTTAATTCGTTTCAAATAGAAACGGAATTGCTGAGGCAGTTCTCACCACCTTATTTATATATTGGATTGCTCACAAATCATGATGTCACCTACCAGGCAGCAATGCATCAGGAAGTATGTGACAGTGTAACAATGCTGAAGACAGAGAGAGAGCAGCACAGCACAATGATGAAAAGGCATCATCAAGTCATAAAATCCGCATGGCTATACAGATAAATATTACATAAAAGCATTACATGATAATCAGAAACCCGTTTCAGAGACTCCCTACTGCCAAGAAAGTAATGTTTATAATAAAGAGCTTCTATTTGGTGAACTAAAGGTTGGAACTTCTTGAATATCTTGAATTTAATTTACAGATGGTCAATAGGCATGAATTCTTTTCCTACCACATCTGTGAGACAACTATCAAGAAAAGTCCACACGAACAAACTGGGATATGCTCTCATTTTTCCATTTAAATAGTATGACATACTCCTGCATGACAGAGATGGTGCTGGAGCGATGTATGTAACTTCCAGTTTTACTTTGGTACCTAAGCAACAAATTTACTACTTAGTTCTGGTGTATTTATTTATTTGAGATAAGGCTTTATGTAACTCAGGCTGACTGGAAGTTGCTACACAGCTTCGAATGACCTTGAATTACTGATCATCTGGCCTTCATCATTCAAGTACTAGGATTATAGGTGTAAAACAATGCCAAGTTTCATTACTTCCTTTTTTTTTTTTTTTTTTTTTTTGAGACATGGTTACCAGGCTGGCCTCATCTCAAAAATCCTCCTGCTCCGCCTTCCACGTACTGAGAATAAAAGCATATGTTACCACACCATGCTAGTTTCTATACCCTTCACTCATGCTGTTAATTACTGAGGTCCAGAGTACATAATATTTTTTCCTAAGGTTATACTTATGTGCGATTTTAATAAATAAAGTCCATACCTTTTCTCATATAATTGTTTACTTCACTTCTCTAGGGCATTCCAATCAAAGACAGAATGTAAAAAGCTAGGCTGGAAGCTGCACAGACAGTGCTTCCTAGTCTTATTTTGAAAAGTTAGGAAAGACACAGTCCTTTGGGGCTTTCATTTATTCTTATGGTTACTCAAATGAAAATGGATATTTTCAACATGTTTTACTCACAAGAGCTTAGAGGATTACTTAAAAATACTGGTTATGTTTACTGTGTGTGTGTCGGTGGACTGTGGTTACATTTAAAGATTAATGCAACTGTGGTTCCTCACAGTCCCGGTGTCAATTTCCCCTCAAAATATGATCAGATAGCTCTTAAAACATAGCTATATTGACTAAGAACAAAGAAAAAGAGATGCAAAGGACAGTATACCAAGGCCTAATAACATAATGGATTCTGCTTACAATGGAGACAGCTCGGAACTGGTTGCCTCAAATAAGCAAAGCACCTTTTTTAAAACATAAGGGAAGACACAGGGGAGGCAGTTTCATATACCATACCTCAGTTCAGTAGAAAGAGGTCAGTTAAGCACTCTGTCCTGAGACATGCACCTTTCATTTTCAATTGTTTTCAAATAAAAAGAGAGAAATTCCCTTTTCAAGTTGGATTGTTTAAATGCACCTACAGCTACTGCTGTCTGGCAAAGGCTAGGCAAGCTCTCCCTACTGATGCATTTCAAAAAAGGTTCAATTGGCAAACGAAAGCAAGTGCAAAGGGTTTTTGACAAAAGAGGACTAGAGGGAACACATTTTCCTTTCACGGAAATACTGTTCTAGAAAATCAGACAAGGTAGCAAGTCAACCAAGAATGTATAAGATGCTGGTGAGAGAGAAAAGGAATTGGAAAATTTTCAAGCTAGCAACTGCATAGAATTATTTAAGTATTCAGGTAAGAATTATGCTCTAACAGTAATGGACTAGACAGTCAAACAAAGCCACACATGTTACCTTGCACCTTACAGCACAACCTAACACAGCATTCTTTGAAAGTGAAATTGTCTTAACCCACACAAGTATACAAATATGCAATAAATACCCTGGATCCTGTCTGATCATCAACATGGATTATTTTAGACCTGTAAGTTTCCAGGGCTCAGAAAACAGAGCAGAGCAGGTTAAATCTGGAAAATTCCTTTTGCACATTTAATGCAATAATACATTTTGTATTTTATGAAGACCAAGGCTTCAAGGACATGTTGTGGGTGAAATATATATATTTTAATATATATAAACATATATATTAAAAGCATTATTTAAGACTCAGATGCATTCAGTGCAGTTTGTCGGTTCTCTGAATCTGTTAGGTGTAATTACTGATATGAATCCAAATTCATTCGACTGAGAAGAGAGCCAAATTATCCACAATGTGGGTATATAACAGCTGTTATTCATTTGATACTTTCCTAAAATAAGAATGAAAATCTTAAAAATATGGAATGCAAGGATATCTCTAATAAGTTGTTAGGCCACCTACAGTGTGTTTTGGTCAGTTCTTAGGTATTCAATTTTATTGTTTTCATCCACTCGCTCAAAAATTCACATAAAGTTTTTTTCCTAGTGAAGACACATAAGACATATATAACAACACATGTATACTGTTTAAAAATAAAAAGCCAAATTTGTAATTGCCAGCTTAACTCATCTCCTATACAGGACTGATAAAATCTTGCTAAATGCTCAGCAAGCATACAGAAGAGAGCTCTTACAGTTTTTATGAATCTGAGGTTCTGCATTTAGAATGTAAGAAGGCTTAATGAGACCTAAGTAAATTACCTATCTTGTTTCACATATTTATTTTTGTCTTCTCATTTAAAAGTATATTTTTAGTCATTGTAGGAACTTGTTTTCTGCAGGGGCTGATAGAATGAATGCTTAGCACTTATTTCCACTGAGCTGATACCATACATGGAATCACTGTAGTATGAGGACAGAAAAAATAATCCCTAATGATAAGTGGCTAAAATGTGTTACAGAAGAAAATACTTAGAACCTTATAATCTAGAGTATATTCTAGAAGTGGTTTAGATCAAGTACACTCTCATAAACTAATGTGGTCACTAAAACTCTTAAAAATGGCCCACTAGAGATTATAATAAGTTCCCACTGACCTATCAATAAATACCGTCATACACTATCTGCCCCAAATTATATTTGACTGTCATATGTTGTATACTTTCACTTTTGTAAAGTATAAAGGCAAAATCCTATCAGAGGTAAGGAAATTTGGAGTGGGGGAAATGATGATTGTGCACTAAAAAGACTTCAGAAGGACAATGCATGTTAAAGATTGAGGTGCAAATGGCCTTTTTGTGTCATAAAATCACATTTATCAAAACATCTCTTATTTTAGGGTAGCCAATTAAATATTGTCAATAGTCACCTTCATATATTTAAATCATTATTAAACACCAACTGTATTCTAGAAAAGTGCTCAGACATTTGCATATGTCCTCTTATTTTTTTCATATGGAAATCCCACGAAATAGATACCACTTCTTTCTCTGTCTTTTAAATAAGGAACTGAGAATGAGTACAGTTAATTGAACTGTGAAGGATACACTGTATATGGTACACTTAGGTTTGTCTTAGGTTTGTCTGGCCTCAAATATAGACAGGTAAACTGATTTAAATTGCAGGTTAAGTCAATTATGAGACATCTGCCCAAGGTGACTCAATATGAATAGTCAGCGGGTTCTTGGTGATTGATAAAATGCGAATGTTGCATTTCAACATGTTAACAGTGTTTGAATTTCAAAAATTTAAAATTTTTATTAAATGAATGGCAACAACATTGTATCATATTTTCTGAAAATGGATGCAAAGATATTTCATTAAGACAGCACTGTCCAGGCATAATCAAATGGCTCATTTGGTAGAAACCCTTATTGTACCCAGATGAGGAATAGAGTTTCAATCCCCAGAAACCATATTTAAAAAAAAAAATCCAGGCATGGCAGACATATAACTACAACCCTCATACTGTGTAAGGTGGAGACAAGACAATTGCTAGGGCCTGATGGACCCTGACTCCAGGTACAGGAGACCCTTTCTTGAGGGAATAAGGTGTAGAGTGACAGTAGAATACTCAACATTTTCTGGCCTCCACCTGTTCATGGATGTGTACACAGTAAACATACCTTAGTGTGCAAAAAGCTCCAAATACCTGGGCAAAATTTATTATACTGAATAATTTTGAGAAAGTTACCCCATATCCATTGAAAAATTTCAATCTAGAGAACAAAGAGAAAAAGCTCTGGTTGTGAACAGATTGAGATTTCCTTACATGTTTGGTAATATAGGGAACAAGGTAGTTTATTTAATAAGTAAGGCATCATCCTGATATTCCTCTTGTCTACAAAGAGAAGAATTTACTAAGTTGAGATTTTCTTTTAGTTCAACCATGTATATGGACATGCTTAGCACTGCATTAGCCTCTATGAAGTATTCATTAGAATATGTAAAACATGCAAGAATGGTGGTGTGTTAAACCTTGGTAATTTATATTATCAGAGATGCTTAAATACTATTTGAATAGATTCTGTCATTTGTGGGGTTTTGCTTCTGTAATTTTGGTTACTATCATTTAAGGTCTGAATTATGGCAGCAGGAGACATAGTTTTAACCTATCCCAATTAAAAGATGTGTGGGAAAACATTTGTTCACTTAGATGATGTAATTGTTTTCTGTGTTACGTGTCTATCTAGTTCAGGCTACCTTAAACTCAAGAGATCTTCCTTTCTTCTGTCTCAAAAGCGCTATGATTACAGGTATGCAACACCTTGCCCAAGTCAAGAGATAATTATTTTGGAAAATAGAGAAAAAAATTGCTATCAACCATTATTTTTACAGTTTACTTCTTTGCTAAATACAGTTGAAGTTTATTAAGAAAAGGTTTCATATAACTAGAAGAATAGGCATTTTGGAGAGGGGAATGTAAGACATGTAAGAGAAGGATAGGCTTCCTGGAGGGAACGTGCCTAAGAACTGCATTAAAATATTAAGGCATATGCATTAAAACTTGCTATTTTCTGTGAATACTGATTGATTCTCATTTATTATCAATGTACTAGAAGGAAACAGGCAATTCTAATTTCCATATGATATTATATAAAGAAGAACAAAACCATTCCTAATTAAATAATATTTGCATTAGATTCACAGTTGTAATTTGCAATTTTAAAGTATCAATTTTTATGTATTTTTGCTATTGCTCCCTGCAAGTCTTTGCAGGTAATTTTCTGACTTCCATAAACATGGAAAGAAAGAGATTTATTTACAAATATTTGGTAAGCTTTCTTTCTCTGCCCACATAAGTAATTAATACATTTAATAGTCCCTAAGTTAATTATCATCTATACCAACATAAGCACAGGTTGGAGAATATGGATTATTCCCAGTACTTTATGAAGTTTGTATACTGTGTACACACTGAGCACATTTATTGATTTAGCATAATTTTTGCTGCATGTAAATTAGCTTTCTTCATTTTATATTCAAATAAATACTATATTACTGTGCATGCTCTAATTATGATTATTTTGGAAATGTGCAATAAATGTTAGTTGGATGAATGAAATAACCTAATACGCTAAAAGACATCAATATATAATTATCTATTGGTAAAACTGTGCAGTTCTAAAAAAAAAAAAAAAAAGCTTCTTGCTCTTTAGTAAAACTGTGGTTTGCAACTCATACTATCGTCCTTCTTTCTTTCATGAATTTTTTTCCTTCCTACTAGAACCATCTTAAGCCGCCACAGGTCTTAACTCCTTTGAAGAAAGAATCAGCTACTAGCTAACTCCTTTTTTTTAACCTTTCACTGTTCGTTCTCAGCTATGTCCTCCTCATAGTCACCTCTCCTTTCTTGTGCTTCAGGCTTACTACCTCAGCAATCTCCAAAAAGATTCCTTCAATAACCTGAGCTCTCCTCCCTCATCATGCCATAACACTTGTGTCTCACTATCCAGGACTTTCATAGGCTGGCTCCATCGTCCCTTTCCCACAGTTCTCCATACCCAACTGTCTTCCTGACCGTGGTAACAGCAAAACATATCTACCTAGCATGAAAGCATCAGAGATTGAGAATATGTTAAAGACATCATTATATATTTACTACGTAAGCTGGAGAACAAATAATGCCCACCTCTGGAAATTTTCTTGGTTCTCACATTTAGTACTTACAGCAGAGAAAAAAATACTGATTTTATTCCACTTTAAAAGTGAGGAAAGTTAAGCAGAGAAAGCTGCAATACACTGACAGAGATAATAGCTTAGTAAATGATGATGGAGATAGGACTTGAATTTAGGATCCCCTCTTCTTCATCATCTTGTATTTTTCCCGTAGTCCATTAAGCATAGTTTACCTAAGGCCCTGCTACCTGAGATGCCGATGTCATTCTCCTTTCTTTGAATAGCTTGGCCTATGTTTAGCAACAGTTTGACCCATTTTTCAAAGAGTATCTCAGCTGATATGCACAAAAACTACACTTCGTTTTCTCCATAAAGACTTGACATTTTGCCAGACCAAATTGATTTCTCCCTTTGGATAGGCCTACAAAGCAAATAATCTCTATTATGTATCAGCACACAATTTACTAGTTGCTGGTTCAGCTTTATTAAATCCCTCTGACAAAACGAAAAACTTCTTAAAGGCACAAACTATTCCTAGAGTATTTTTCAGATTCTTCAATGAGTATTTTATTCTAGGCCCTGTGTTATTATACTTAATTATCTCATTTATTGTTTACTAAAGCTATAGAAGATAAATGACACTGTCCCATATTACAGCTGAGGGACCTGAAACATGATGGATATGGACCCCTTCTTAACACAGAAGTCACTTCTTAATCAGGCTCACCAACTTCTGCTTTCTTATCACATAATACTTATTTTCTCAATCACAATAAAAATATTGTTTCCTGTCATTACTTTGCCTTCTGATCTCCAGGTCTCTAAAAATAGAGATTTGATAAGGGCAATTTTATATTTCTGTCTTGAATATTAGCATTTTCTGCTTTGCTTTTGTGATATCTATACTTATTTCTGAATTCAGTTGATGATATCTAGATTTTAGACATAATCTTTTGTATCATAATTATTCTATTATTTTTGAATAATTAAATCTCAGTACATTCCTTCATGATAAATGAATATTTTTCATGCCAGATACTATATGTTGTTGTTTTTACATAGTAGTTTCATGAGCTCATGAAAGATTGCTCTAAAATAATTTTCTTAAATTGACAGAAAATAGAAAATGCTAACAAATGTGTGTAGTTAGAAACTGTTAATAAATGCATGTTATTTTAGTTAAATTATAAAAGTTTTTTCATTATTATTAGTTTTGTGGTACTGGAAATGGAACCCATGGCCTTACATGTTGGAAACAAGGATATTACTAATGAACTGTACCACTTATTTCTCAGTTATTATTTTAACCGTATATATTTATAGGGTACAGTATGATAATTGCATACATATATCCAATGCCCAATGATTAAATCATAGTAATTGGCACTTAAAAACTTTTTAGAACTTTTGATTAATGGATTAAAATTATACACAATTATGTGATGTACAGAGCTCCATCTTGACATGTTATTATATTCTTCTTTTCTGCATCTTATCAATCTTACAACTCAGACTATACATGCATAATCTTAGAAGAGTGTCTTTCAAATTTTTTGTGATGTATGAACATAGCCAACATGTAAAATACTATTGAAATGCATAGTAATAATAATAATAATAATAATAATAATATATTTGTAAGACATAGACCACAAGTTTAGCAGCTAATACTTAAGCCTACTATTTCATTCACTTACATATAGTGTCATATTATAAAATTTAAATGTTAATTATTTTTAATTACATGTATGTCTGAGAATGGGTTGGTGCAGTGTTCATGGAGGTCAAAAGAGGACATAAAATTTTTTGCAACTGGAATTAAAAAGGTGGTTGTGAGTTGCCTGATGTGGGTGTTGTGAACTGAATTTGGATCTTCTGAGAGACCAGTATATATTCTTAACTACTGAGTCATCCATCTAACATGGACAAATTGTATCTTTTATGTTCATATCCCTCAAGCTCAACATATTCAGAGAAATTTATTTGAATTTTTACAGTGCTTTCAATGATACTAGAAGAGATCATTAGTCATGTATCCCTCAAATATTGGCATATTTTCAGATTAGTAGTGAAAAACTGGTAAATACTTAGGTGAATAAAAGCCTTAGTGTCTTCCAAAGAAATGTAGCCTTGTTGACACCTTGACCTTGGACTTAAAGCCTCCAGAAGTGAAAGATAATAGATCAGTAGTTTTACACTAAAAGTTTGTAGCATTTCCTTATAGCATCACCAGTAAACTAATACTTCACAACTCTGACCTTCAAACTAAACCCTGTTCATGTAGTTTAGACCGATTTCCTTGGTTTCATCCTCAAGTATAGAGCTGCTTCTTAAAAATTTTCCTTAAAGATCTACTTTAATATTTCTTTCCAAGGCATTTGAAAACCAAGCATTGTCAAATGATTTTACTTGTAACCCTCACAATCCAATCTGTTTTGTTACTGAATTTTCTTTCTCTGTGATCATATTACCTTCTTCATTGCCTTCACCTCTCAATTCCTACATGTAAGCAATTACCAGAAACTGCCAACTCTACTATTTGACACTCTTCTTGAGATGCTTAATTTTATGTGTCAACTTGACTGAGCAATATGGTCCAGAAATTTAGTCAAACATTATTCCAGAGATTTCTATGAGGATATTTTTGGAAGAATCTAACTTTCAAATTGATAGGCTTGAATAAAGCAGATTGCACTCTCTGGTTAGAATGGATTTTACCAATCAACTGAAGATCTTAGTAATATGAAAAGACAAATTTTATTCAAGCAAGAGGAAAAACAGACATAGACTTTACTGCCCCCTGGATTTGTAGCCTGTGGACCTTCCTTGTAGATTCTGTACTTGTCAGTTTCCATAAGCACATGGGCCAATACCTTAAAATGTCTGTCGTGGATAATAGTAAATGCTACAAAACAGTTGCTATTAATGTTGATTGAGGCAAGAATAAGTGTAAAGATTCTGTAGTCAGACAACTTTTATCCTATTTCATTGTGTACCCAACTGGGGCAAATTCCTTAAATTATATGAGCCTCAATTTCTTATTCAAACAATGACCTAAATATAGTGCCCATTGCATAGAGATATAAGGATTGACTTCAAACTTGTCTTATAATAGAGTAAATCTTAGATTAGTCCTTGCTACATGGTCAATATTATAAAAGAGCTTGCAAGTTTTATTGACAGATACAGCAAGGATACTCCAATATCAAGCATACTACTTTTTATCTTAATCAGATTTAGTTTTGCTTTTGTTTTAATTTAACTGCAGATATCTTAGTCCTGAAGAGAGGAGAGGTAGCTCCCTTCTCCCTACTATGAAAGTTACTTTCTTACGAAAAACAATCATGCCTTCCGTTCTTAACTTTTCAGTGTAGACACCTATGTCTTAATAACTTTTCTTTGTCTCTGTCCACCTGGACCTCATCACCCCCTATGTTTTTAGAGTATAGCTCATTCTGTAGCTCAGTCTGACCTTACATTTGTGATTCTACTTTTTCTACTTCCTGGTGCTGTGAATGTAGTTCTATGTCACCATTCTGAGCTTTTACCTTTGCTTCTTCAAGATCTAACCAAAAAGAATCTACCTCTAACATAAGGTCATTATTGCCAACTAAGAGAACATGTAATGGATACTACTGTGGATACACTAGGATATCATCCTTAGCCTTACAGCTGAACATGATGCTCTGCAGTATTTATTTTTCAACTGGTAAGAGTGTTGTCAATATTTATTATCACTTGAAATGTACAAGCCCACAGGGAGAACTGTTGTTATGACACTGTCAACAGATACACGCCTACAACGTGAAATGAAGATCTGAACCTCATCTCCGCTGTCTAGCCTTTCACTTCTCATCTTACCCTCTTCTTCCTTCATGTCAGTCATCTCTAAAACACACTATCACAACGAATAAATCAAACACAAGGTATCAACAATATAACAACACCTTGTATTGATTACCCATAATTTTCAGTGTTTAGCATAAGAAATAAAACAGCAATGAGAGAAATCTAACAGAAAAAGCAATAAGAGTATGTGTTTTTTCTACCAAGAATAAATTCACTTTACAATTTAAAAAAATTAAAAATTAATTCACTTTGTACTTTACGAATCTTTATGAAACTCAATTACTTTTACAGGGGGTGCTAACGATAGAACCTGGGGTAAAGTGGTGCTAAATAAACGGTCTTGCTCTCTCTCCCCATATATATATCTATATCTATCTATCTATCTATCTATCTATCTATCTATCTATCTATCTATCTATCTATATATTGGGCTTGGGATTAAAGATAGAGTATTAATTTTAAGATAGAGTCTCACTAAGCTGCAACAAATGGTCTGGACACTACAACATTCATGCCTTGTAGGCCTGTGGTATCAGCATAGGCAAAACACTGGAAATAGTTTTGTACCTTTGTTTATATCAATGAGCTGCTTCTTCTTCTTCTGGCGTTCCAGCTTCTCTTGTTCAGCTTTCTCTTTTGCAAGTTTTGCCCTCCTACTCTTCTCTTCCATTTCTTTTCTTTTATGGTTTTCTTTCACTGCTTCCTAAAGACAAAAAAAAAAAAAAGGAAAGGACATCATGTCCATTTTCTACATACTATATAATGGGGAAAGCCTGCATTTAAAACTTCTACAAGTTTGCCGAGAAGAAAAACTTCATAGCAGCCTCAGAGTGTGGGCATATACTGTTTTTTGACAGAGACAAATAATTAGCCTTAAGACATCACTTCTAGGAAAATATTGAAAATAATCTTTTTAGTTCTCATTATGTGTTGTAGCAGGAAAACAGAGTTATCTATGTTGTAGGTTTAACAATGAAAATACTTTCTTCACTGTTAGAATTTAAACTATGTTTCTCATTTAAAAATTTTAAAATATACTCACCATTGTTTCCCTTCCCTCTCCTCTTCCCAGTCATCCCCCAGCTTTCCCCCGAACCTTTCTCCCCATCCATTCCTCAGAGAAGGTAAGGAGTTCTAAAGTGAGTCAGTGCAGTCTGGCTATCCAGTTGAGGTAGGACCAAGCCCAGTATGGACGCTGAGCAAGGTGATTCTATGTAGGCAATGGGCTCTATGAAGCCAGTTTATCCAGCAAGAATAAGTTCTAGTTTCACTGATGGAGGCCCTATAAACTTCCCATGCCATTTGACTGTCACCCACATTCAGAGGCTTAATGAACTACTTTTTGATATACAAGCAATATAAGTATTTTACCTCTTATTGAAAATTTTCCAGTTATCTGCAAAATAGGGTAAAAAAATCTACTTCATAGGATATCTGTGATGAGAAAGAAGACGTGCACTTAAGTGCTTCCAGCAGAACCTAATACATGATAATCAAGGTATTTTTGTCTATGATGTGGAGGTGGTTGTGTTGCTGGTAGAATGATTACACCTAATGATGCAGGAAGTGAAACAATCACATGCAAGTTTTAGAGCTTTTTAGATGGTAAGACTGTTGAAAATAAACAGATTTCAAGCTCTTTGATATTTATAGAGTTTCAGTGAATGAGTACATTCCTGTACATGATATCTGAGAAAGTTGAAGCATAGTGACCAGATGAAATAATGTCAGCTTCTTTAAAGCTCAAATCAGTCACTACTTAAAGACACATCAACTATGAGTTCATTCCTTCATGTTCTGTTTTTTCCCCTGAAATTATGATAGATTTGATATACTTCATAGTATTGCTTACATTTATAATTTAGGAAACTTTATACTTTCTCTAAAACTATATTGTTACAGCAAGTATAAAAATAAGATAAAGAAAATCTCAAGAATATATTTACAAGGTTTTTTTTTTTGCCTCAAGGAATCTGAGTCTATACTGAAACTTTTTCTTCATATTTAAAGGCATAAAAATTTAAAATACTCCCGAAAACCACTCTAAAGAACTCTCCTAGCTTGAAAAGATTGTTTTATTCTGATAAAATCTAACTGATTTTACCTCCGTGCCATCTATTACCGTAGTTAAGCAAATACTCCCTCCCCACATGAGGCTAAGAGCACACAACTATCTGGCTATTATAGACAGAATCAAATGTTTCCACTTAAAGTTAAAAACTAGATTTTATGTTTCAGTGCAGCCTCTCGATATTAGCACTACTATCATTTTGGGCCAGATGATTTTTTGTTGTTGTTGTGTAGGTATTGGCCTATGTATTGGAAGATGGGTGATGGCATCTTTGGCCTCTACCCACTAGCTGCAAATGACATCTCTTACAATGTGACAACCAAATAGCTCTCTTGATACTAACAAATGTCTCCTGAAGGAAAACATGTCCAGATCAAGAACAAAGGGTTTCAGAAAGAAAATACAGAGAATAAATGACCAGTGATTATTCATACTTAAAAGTGTTACAAATTAGCTCTTCCAAGAATGAGGGAACATCTCAGAATGGGAGGAAGAAAGAACATAGGTGATGGAAGATATGAAGAAGGACTGTGAAGCCCTGATTAATAGAATGATATGTTCATGGTACTACTGAACTCACAATAACTATTGCTGATTATGCAGAGACTGCATAAAACCAAGCCTATCAACATTAGTCCACAGATAGGACACACCCAGGGAATCTAATAACAGTCTATAGCTGCTAAGGGAGATGGAAATTATGATTATCAGTGATGGGGCCATTAAATGGTTACTCAAGAACCAGTGAATAGATTTACATCCATTCCCCCATTTGCTGTCCTGCTTAATCCCAACGTGTTATAAAGCAAAACCAAAATAAAACCAAAACCATGAAAATAGAATAGAGACTTGGTAAGAGGTTCATGGGAACTGGTGGGGATAGGGGAGGCTCAGAGAAGGTAAAGGGATTAGTATGACCAGAATGTACTGCATACATGTATGAAACTGTGAAAATAATCATTAGAAACCTGTCCAGTGCTGACTCAGAATCAGGTTATTTTTTTCTAAGTGTGGAAACTTCTAAATGATTTTTATGTATTTAGTCAGGGTCAGATATCTATGCAATTTGAAGGGTAAGTAGGCAATCCCTGTCTTTTCATTCAATGAATGGTGTTTGTTTGTTTTATTCTTAAAAGATGAGGGAGAAGGCAATTGTAAATGTGGTACAAAGAGCATATGAAACAACATTAAAAACAAAGAAAAATTCATCAAATTTAAAATTCTTCATCAAATGACATTGTGGTCTGACTGAATATCACAATGGTAGATGTCCTTTTGGCTATGCACAAAGCCCTTAGTTCAATCCCTATCTCACAATGCTTATTAATTAACTAATTAATAAGAAAAATGACACTGTCAAAGAAGTCAAGAGATACTCTCAGAATTGAAGGAAATATTTGCAAACACCACATCTCATAAGACTATCTCATAAGACTATTACAAAAACTGAAAAATAAAAAATAATCCAAATGGTAAAAGATTTTATTATCCATCAAGTTATCCCTCAATAAAAATGATTATTTAAAAATATATATTTTACAAATGCCAGAAAATGCAAGTTGGCTTAAGAAAAGAAGATAAGAAGAAAAGGCATTATATATTTGGCCACGAGATGAAGAAGTTATATGATGTCTAGTAAGTTACATAAAAGGAGGTAAGCAGAAGAAAAGAGAAAGGCCATGCTTGTATATATTGTTGTTATTGGTAGTATTATTACTTTATTATTGGTCAAATTTTTACGTGATAAGTACCAAGATACAGGTGGATTCTGGCATTTTCCATTTAATGGACTATTTCAGTCAAAGACTACTGTCACACAGGGGGCTTCATGACAAACTTATAGAGATGAAGAAATAGCCTGGCAACAACTTCCGTTTGTCATCCTTTAAAATGTAAGCTCTTCCTTCCTCTATAGTGTGTGGGGGGGGGAGAAAGGGAGGGAGGGAGAGAGAGAGAGGACAGGGAGGGAGAGAGAGAGAGAGAGAGGAGAGAGAGAGAAGGAGAGAGAGAGGGAGGGATGGAGAGAGGGAGGACAAGGAGGGAGGGAGAGAGAAGGAGAGAGAGGAGAGAGAGAGAAGGAGAGAGGGGGGATGGGGAGAGAGAAGGAGAGAGGGGGGATGGGGAGAGAGAAGGAGAGAGAGAGAGAGAGGGAGAGAGGGAGAGAGGGAGAGAGGGAGAGAGGGAGAGAGGGAGAGAGAGAGAGAGAGAGAGAGAGAGAGAGAGAGAGAGAGAGAGAGAGAGAGAGAGAGAGAGAGAGATCTCCTTCACAGGCTGGTCATGAACTTCGTATGTAATGGAGGATGACTGAACTTCTGCTCATTCTGCAATTCCCTCCTCAGTACTGAATGTTGGGATCACAGATAGACACTGCACTATCTCACCATGTTAAATGGAACTGGGGACTGTACCCAGAGCTTCTTTCAGAAGGCCCACCGAGCCATATCCCCAGTCTTCTTACAAAATCCAAAAGTCTTTGGGTTATCAAAAGTGGCAGTGCATTCGGCATGTTGATGGATCTATACATTGAGCGTAGTCCTCTCACAGAAGTCCTGTAGCAGTGGGGTTTCTTGGGTCCCGGGCAGCCAGAGGCCCAGAACCTGCCGAGCCAGACCTCTTAGCCGCCTGCTGCTCAGGCCCCCAGAAATGACTCAGACACTTATATTAACTTCATGTTGTTTGGCCTATGGCTCAGGCACATTGCTAGCTAGTTCTTACATCTTAACTCAACCCATTTCTATTAATCTGTCTGCCAAGTGGCCCGTGGCTCACCTGTGCTCCTTACATGTCGCTCCTTTGGCGGCTTCAGCTCGATCTGCCTCTGACTTCTGCTTCTCCTACCTATGTTCTGATTCTTCCTCCTACTTCTTCTATGGTGTCTGTCATGGCCCAAAACAGCCCCTTTATTTAAAGATTGAGATTTACAGCATACAGAAAGGCATTCCCACATCAAAGTCCTGAACTTTAAGTAGTTCAAGTCTCCTCGTGTATCACTTCACCTCCCTGTTTATTTGTATCTTTTGAAGTATTGGTAACAGTAAGTTGGTTAAAAAGAAAAAAAAACTGTTTTCCAGAATACCATGAACTACTTTAAAACTTGAGTCTACTCTAAGGACATAAAACAATGTCTGGGCCTGGCTTCTGGCTTCTGAAGTGGGCAGGAAGATAAGCTTGGGGACTAAGTCCTCAAACTTGGCTATCTGAGACTATGTCCTAGTGGATGGCAGCAGAGATCAGGTAAGAGAACATTCAGTTATTGTCCACACTGCAGGACGCATTGTACTCAGGGAAAAATGGCCATCTCTTTTGAGGTCAGAGAAATCTTTTGCTATGATTGCTGTGGTATGAAAGCCGAGGAAATATATTCTGCTTTTCTATATATCTCCTTATTCTGATAACAACAGCTATGTTTTAATGGAAATCTATTATGTGCCTAGTGTTTTGTTTTAAGACACACTATATAATCTCATATAATCTCTATAAAGATAAAGGAACTCATGCAAGTAGTATTCAATTTCATTTATAGAAGATGACATTTTAGTTCAGATAGATGAAATGACATGTCCAAGGCTACACAAGTACTTATAGACTCATTTATGGTTGCTGGGCATCTTAAACTATGTTCATGTAGACTATACTCAAGAGGAGCAGTTATGAAAATTATAGAATAATTGGTTATATTTAAATTTCAGATAAACCATGATTAATTTTCAAAACTCGCTATATTCCCTACAATTTTTAGGACATGCATCACAGAAATCATACAATATCTAGTATTATAAGTTATGTAAAATTCAAATTTTACTGGACATCTTGTGATTTACTTATTTATTTTTCTTATTTTGCTTTTTGACAAAGGGTCTTAAAATGTAGCTCAGGCTAGAATTTACTATATAGCCCACAATAAATTTCATTTTGTGATCCTCATGATTTAGGCCCCAAAGTGTTAGGATTACAGGATGTGCCAGTATACCTGGTCTGAAACTTGCTTTTTCATCTGACAAACATGAAAATTCTTTTCTCCAGCCTCTATTCATTTTTATATGTATCTTTTGAATTGCTAGACTATCTAATAAAGACTATACAAATTATTATATTAAACTGATCAAATATAAAGTATATTTCAAGATCAGAAATGCTGAGAGATTATTGAAATATGCTTAATGTTGTCCATTGACTTGAATCATGCTACTTCTGAAATATTATCCACATATTTCTTAAAAGTTATTTTTGATTATAAATAAAATTCAAAACCATGAATTTATATAAAAATCATTACTTATACAACTGAAGATGGTAGACAAATCACTAATATCAAGGACTACAAGGAAGGAATTTGGCAGCTATACAAATAGATTTCATTTCTCGACAAAATAGAGGCTTGAATGAATATGTAGCAAAATGTGCAAATTACTTAAATATTATAAGTTAATCAATTTCCATAACAATGGTTTCATATCAATTTCCTTTGGTTTTGTTAGAATGAAAGGTAAGAATTTTCAAGAATCCTTTAACATCTATAAACACAGGAGATGATAATGAGAGAACTCTTTAGAGGGATAGATTCTAACCACCTTGATTATTACAAAACAAAAACAAAAAAAGCAAAAGTAGGAGAAAAAAAATTAAGATAAGATTTAAATAATTAAAAATTATTAGTAGTATTATATGACTTGTCCAACCTCAGTGTACATTTTAACACACATGCACATGTACATTCAAATTTACACATTTTAAGTAAGCATCATTGTTTTAGTATGGATAATGACAACTAATTAGATTCTGTGCTTCTGCAGGTAATTACTTTGTTCAAGGTTGGTATGTGAAAAATGTTTTCATAGTAGCTTCCTTCAATGTAAGTGCTATATTTACAGAATGAAGTCTAAGTTTTGTTAGTATAACTTATCTTTCAAAAATCAGTACAAAGAATGAAGGAGAAAATATATCAGAAAATTTCTAAAATTTAGTACAAAGTATCAACAATTTTCCATTTCTCAAGGAAATCTATATTATTTTGCTGAAAACGAACATGAATGAATGAATCATCTTACTATCACTAAAGTGCATAACAAGTGAGACCTATGAACAAAAAATGGCATATACAAATACATAGCTCATATAAATGCTACCACTTCCTTTTATTACAATTAAAGCTTTAAGAAATAAAAACTAAAATAAAGATGTTTAAAAGCCATGTGGAAATTTTACAATATATTCCAGATTTTATAATATATATATATATATATATATATATATATATATATATACAACTATATATAATTAAATATGAGTTTGAATAAAGTTATATATAGAATAAAATATAAGATTATACTTTTCTCTGAAGCCATAAGTAATAAATCACAAGCTGAGTTTCAGGTGTGGGATACCTCCCCTTGAATTGTTGTGAGTCTTGGGAGACCTCCCAAGCAGTATATGGTATTGCCACTGCTTTTGGTCACCCATAATGTGGAGGTAAAACCCTCTTGCTGAAGATAGCATATCTATCGGCCACAGGACATGGAGAAATTCACTTGGTACTGACTAGGAAGCATCTTCCCTGTTGGATAGCTTTCATAGGAAGGTACTATGTAGGCGTCTGGAGAATAAATAATTAACAGCCTTACTCAGTTGTGAGCTCTGTGAAGGACAATAATGATCAGAGTGGCAAGACATGCCCTTAAGTGCAATAGTGGCATATGTTGTGGGGGTATCAATTGCTTGCTTGATGATTGGCTGTAAGGCCTACTCAACAGGAGGACATTCCTGTATGGCACTGTAAAATCTATTCAAGAATCCATGGTTGGGGAGTTCACAAGCCCCACTGTATCATATTATCACTAAATTTGTACTTTTATAACCATAGATTATTATAGCTATCAGAACTCATCAGAGGAGTTTCTTTGTGCCAATTTGGAAACTTATAAATGCGGAGTTTGCATCATTTCTTTATGATTTGCCTCAGAACGGGGGATTCACTTGGTATGCTCAAAAATTGACAGAAGCCAAAACAAAACAAAACAAAACTACTTAACTATGGGAGGTGTCAACTATTTCCAGGGCTGCACTTGCCCATTTATTTAATCCTTTCTGGAAATATCTTCTCTTTTTCTTTAAAAAAATTTTCCCTCCTAACATTTCATTCTGTTTACAAGTTGGCTTTAAGTGTTCTGGCTGCTATTGAGCCTTTTTAAATTTTCTACATTTTCCTGGAAGCTAGATCAAAGAGCTGTGATGATACAAATCTCGGTGTATTGTGTCAAAGTAATGTACAGGTAAGCTGGGCTCTGGTCATATTTGTTGGTTTGATATATGTGGGTAGTACTAAACCAGGATCCACATTTGTACAGATTTTCCTCTCTCATTTTAGAATGATTAACACCAGGTTACAAATGAGAAGCTAAGATGAGCTTTTCAGCATCTAAGAAACTGAAGAACCCTATGATTACAGGAAAAAATCACTGCAGTCTTTCATTAGAATTTTCAGCTGCAATCATGATCAAATTAAGGCTTTCCATTAATGAAAGGAAGAAATCCCATTCTTTAATTAATAGCAAACAACATTAGATAGTCCTTGTCTATAGTTTCTTTGTGCTTAAAGGGCATATTGGATTGAAGAAGTCACGACAAATGCTCAGGGCAATGAGTTTTCAACTGCAGCAACCAGACTCGGAGAGTCAGAGCCTCTCAAGACTTTATAAGCACTTTAATACTGCTAAACTTTTTCTTTCCCAGAGATTTCCACTTATTATGGTACAAGTGACCTTTAAAGTTCCTCTTATGAAAGATCTCATGAATACTTCATCAACCAATCAGCTACAATTGCAACAGAGGTATAACTTTCTTACTTACAGGAGTAATTGAAACCTTGATTAGCTTCCTAAAGTAGTTAGGTGACTCAGTAAGACACTGAACAAATAGATTGATAGCATAGCTAGATGGTGCTTAGAGTCTTGCTCTAACCTATGTAAATATGGTATGAATCACAGGCCACAGGAAGTGTAGCAACCAAAGAGAACCTTTCTATTCTCTTTGATTCTTATGTTCCTTGCTTTCTACAGATAATGTTGGTCTTTTTCCATCTCCTTTATGGACTGTATTTTCCTCTTCTACATTTTATCTTACCTTCCACTGAAACTTTGTTGCATTGGTTTGACTGGCAGAAAACCAATTTATTACTATTCAGTATCCTTCCAATAGTTACAAAGCCTTATATAGTACTCCTTGGAACAAAGTCTCTGACCTTTATTCCATTTGCCCATTATCCTCCAGTTTCATTAGCCTCCTTTTCTGAGCTTGAAAATTTACACCTATATGTGCTCTAGGCTTTTACATATTTCCATCAAGTTCCTCTCTCAAAACTTCTTCCCATATCATCTTATAAGATAGAACCCCCTAAACTCTTTCTGCCTCTTTCTTTAAGCTGAATTAAGAACATAAAAGGTCAAAACCTAGTTAAACTTTCCATACTCTTTGGTTTCTTAGAATTAGCAGCTGGAGCTTGTTGATTTACTTAATAACAGTTTTCAGCCTGGGAGTTCTCAAAACATTAAATTACCAAGAACATCTCCACACACAGTTCCCCATTCACCTCATATTTCTTTATTGTAAAAAGTCATAGCAGCCTTGAAAAAAACACTAAAGTACTTTGGAAAGGTGTTTCTTATTTCTAATTATCTATAGACTTTGGGTCCTTGAAATATATCTACACCTGTTTTCTTAGAAATTCCAATGCTGTGTATTTCTGAGGCTTGATATTTGTGACTTGTCATACCAATGTAGCTCAATTTTCTGCCCAGAAAATTCCTTCAGATAGAGATTAGCACTTATTCAAAGCCTCCAAGGTTAAGAAAAAGGATGCATGCTAATTTCAAAAGTGAGGGGTTTTCTTTCAAGGAAATATTTAACAGGGTCTTCAAGCATTACTATATATAACTTCTCAGTAATCTTTTGTTTTAAGACAAAATGTTTTATGATTTGGATAGATGGTTTATATAAAAAAGTTTAGTAGGCTGATATGTATAAATGATTCCCTTTTGGCAGGGGACATACTCATAGAAGATTTTGGCAGGGGACATACTCATAGAAGAAACTAAAGAGCTACAGGTGAGAAAGGTAGGTAAAGTGAATTCAAGTAAGTGCTCACCTCACCGAAGAAGCCATCTCTTATTTTGCACAACCAGCTCACTGCTCATACTCCTTAGGAAACAAATAAAAAATTAATGTGTCTTTCACTTGCAGTGCATATCTGGAGGTTTGACAGACAACCAGATCTTTGCACAGCAGCATGGCCGAGAAGAGAATCTCAAAGGTAAATTATTAAAAACAAGAAGAAAGAAAAAAGATTGTTATGTGCAAATCTCCTTGGATATTAAACTTGCAGTTGGTTACAAAGCGGTCATGCACCAATAATGATGGCTGGCTGTGATCCCCAAGGCTTTCTTTTAAAATTTGCCTTACAACTGCAAAAACATGTGATCTGAAGTTGGAGAAAAAACTGTCTCTTCCGTCACAGTCCATTAGAGTGCTGAACTATGATTAGCTAGAAGTTAATCTACAATCTGTAGCATTGAAAAGCTTTTCAAATACTGCAGGTTTCAGCAGACAATTTTGTATGAGAATATAAGCATCTATCTTTGCATCTCGGAAAGAAAAACAATTGAGTTCAACATGTCTCTCCGGACCACTATTTGATTAAAATCTATGAAATGCTTTCAGTGACTATAGGAAATTAATCTATAAGGTTTTTGAGCTAAAGGAAGAAATGAAATTTTGAAAGTGACTGATACAATATTTTAATGGAAAAACATCTCAGGGAAATATGAGTATAGGAAAATTTAGCAATGTTAAGTTACAGTCCTTGTAACTGTAATACTGACTCTAAGAAGCTAGAAGAGGCAACACAATCCATAATATTTTGTGGTTTTGCTTTTCAATGCTGAGGATTCAATGCCTGGTCCCATGCAAGTTATTAACTACCAATCAAAAGCCCTGGCCCCTCAATAAGGTTCTAATGTGACGAATGAGGTATAGTGAGAAGCATGGGGCATCACGGATGAGTATATCAAGTTACCTTGACAAGAATTTATAGATTTGCCCAATAGGAACGCTACTCAGAAAATGTGAGTTTGAGTCCTATACTTGTAGAGTTCCATGATCCCCCTCAGGAACGTATTCGAATACTGTATCACTTGTAAAAAGAAAGTACTTCCTTATATCTCAGCAAACGCTGTCAGTTTTCAAGCCTGTCTCTTCTTTATTGACCTCTGTATTTAAGAAACCCAGTCAAAATCTTCCTTTAAAATGTTTTTTCTAGAGGTGTAGATTGTCTTTAGGACTCACTGAAGTACCCAGTTCCACAAAAGTGGAGCTAACCCTCAAGAGTATTGCACGGTGTTCCTTTCAGTTCATAATGTGAGGGATGGGGAGGAATGGAAAGGCATGGGACTTAGGGGCCTTTGGGAAAATCCGTGGTCTTGATCCACGACCCCCCCCCCCCGCCCCAGGTTCAGTCCTCCTGCCTCAGCCTATTGAATGCAGGAATTACACAGTTCAGTGTCAGTTTCCAGAATAAAAATTCCTTATAGATATCTTTTCCCATAAATTTAATAACACTTGGGTATCCTACTGGGTCTTTTCTACCTGTTAGACATTATTTTTCAATTCTAGGTTTCTGCATTCTGATATGTGTTCTCCAAAAATAAGAAAACAAAGATTGAAACGTACTCTTAAAAGGCGTGCTGTTCTATTTCTACCAGTTTTTGATACTCAAATTATTCAAAAGCATGGCATATATTTTGTAACATTTTTATGTGCAAATGTTAAATTAGATTGGTTCCAATATATCTGTTGCACCCACCCATCCTCTTTTCTAACAGCCTCCCTGTGAAGTCATAAACTTATTTTTGTGAGGGCATTAATTTGTGTTTGAAATTCCTCTTTAGAAACTGACTCTAAATCTATTGAAATCAGTTGCATTATCTTAGATTAACATTATTTTTAAGCAGAGATTTTTGTTACCCAGTTCCATCATCTACTGTACTATAAAACTTGGTTTAATATCAGTTTTGTCTATTTTCCGAAATGATAGCAACCTAAATTTCAAAGATTGAGTGCTCTTGGTAAAATATAAAACATGTTATAGAACACTTAGAGAATTCTAAAACAAGAGTTCCTTAAAATTTGAGGACAAGGTCATTGTCTTTTCATAAAGATAATAAAAAAGATAAGATTTCTTTCTTTAACTATACACACTTCTGGTGTGTTCTTTTAAAAGTCACACTTCATACACTGTTTAATGTATGAGAAGTACTGTTTAGGTAAAACTCAACAACCCTTATTTTGTTTTGTATTTGTAGCTGCCCATGTCTCTATACTATTTACTTGATGGTCTTAGTTTATATTTTAACTACCAACTTTCTGAACTTGATTCAATTTTGGTGCAACATACACACCTTTTTTTTTTTTTTTTTTTACTAATTTCACCCCATTTTAGTTTAAATAAAATTCTTGAAATCTCTCTGCATATACAGCCATTTAGCCCTTTGGGTGATGAGGAAGACAGTGGGGGGGGGGTGGAAGAAGGAAGGAAGACAAAATACCTTGGTTACTATTTAGAGATTTTTGCCTTCAGTGATACACAGGAAATATTCATCCATTCTCAACCATGTTTATCACAGTTTCTAGTCTCTGGATAATCACACAATGCTTAGTCACTCATAGTACTGTGCTGTAACAGAAAGAAGCCCTAGCAATGTTAATTCCCTGTGGCTCTTGCTCCTAGACTCAGGTTGAATACTGTCTTAATGGTAGATATACTAGTATCCTGGAGTTTACTGTCAACTTCTTTTTAATAATATTGATAAGGAATATCAGGAAGGAATACAAATCTTAGGGAATAAGGAGATATTTCTCCCCCTTGGACTACAGGGAACTGATTCTTTCATAGAAGTAAATTAAAATAGTTGAGTTCAATTTTCTTTTCACAAAGCTATCTTGATTACCAGTCACAAGTCTGTGCTTTTCTAAGTACAAAGTGATTGTTTGCTGATTTGTTGTGCTATCTTCTGAACTATTGACAGCAAGATGTCCTTCAAGTAATTATAGGGTTGCATCTTTTCTCTTATTGATGCTGTCTGAACAATCAGTATAATTTGCCTACACACACACACATACACCCCACCATACCACACCACACAATGGAACCCAAGCAACAGAAATTATTAAAAAGAACCCCTAGTGAAACATGGAAAAGTATGATGATATGGCACTTATGGGTCACAGGAGTCCATAATTTAGGCCAATAGCAGTTAGATCATTGGTAAGGAAAATGAAACTTTTATTAATTAGAAGGCAATGGGAGTCTTTATCTATCTTATCTTTTCTTAAATGAGAGATTTGAGAGGCTTCTTCACTAATAGCCACTGGAAAATGCACTCATCTTTTCTTATATATAATGCTATTTATTATATGGGTTTCACATTTCACATGTATTTAAATGCCTGTATGTATGCACATATATACATATATATATGTATACACACACACACACACACACACACACACACACACATATATATATATATATATATATATATATATAAAATGAAAGTTTACTTCAGTCTTGCTTACTTTTGCAACCTCTGAGAGGGTAGGTCCACTGTCAATTCAGTTCATTTCAGCTGTAATATTCTTTTTGCACGGACATCCTTTATTTATATGCTTATGAGTTTTTGTGTAACAGTCTTTTAAACTCTAGCTAAGGCTGAGCTTACTTACATAGTGTAGGCATGCTTTAAACTCACAACAATGCTCATGCTTCAGCCTTCATAGTGCTAACATTATAGACATAAGCCACCACACTTGACTCAGATAAGCACTCTTAACAATAACATAAGAACATAGAATACTTAATACAGATGAGGCATGCATGCATTTTTTAATTAATGAAAACTGGGCAATTAATTTTGTCTAAACACTAGATGAACACATAATGGAAAAACTATATTCTTGAGTTTCCTTTATTGGTAGTTTGTCCCTTTATAAAGAGCTTAATTCATGAGCTGAACAACTAATGTGCAGAAGCACATTCACATATAGAGTTTCACTGTTTAAGAATATACAAATTTGAAAAGAATTTTGAAGAATTGAGCAAACATCAAAATTTGAAAATGACAAAAGAAACAAAAAATGGGTAATTAACATCAAGTACAACTGGATTAAGGAATAGAACTATATCTATGAACATAACATAGCTACTTATTTAAAGAAGTTCAATGGAGAGCTTCCAGAAATCATAATGCTAGGCTCTGCAGTTATATTTTAAGAAGAGACTTAAAAAAGCACACCACTGTACAGATGGTAAAGGAAGGGAAGTAAGAAAGTGCTTTCTACTGAAAATGATTAGGATGATTCACTAATTAGCTGCAAAGAGGTACAGAAAACATGCTAGAGACCAAGGCATGCTATAAACCCTGAGATAATTCCTCCATTTATATTCTAGGATATTTTGTTTCTATAATTTAATGTGCCTGAGTCATTACTTAATCAAATAGGAAAAATGAAATGAACATACAAATTTTTGTCTCGTTACATCTTGAGACTTGGATATGCTATAGCTGAGTGTTGACCTCTCATTAAATATCTTCAAACAATACACTGTGGATCATTTCAAAAATGAGTTTGAATGAAATACATGCCAGAACCAAAGACATACTGCTTCAAAATCATCTCTCCCAAACCAGAAATAATAAGGATATTGTTATATACTTGTGATTGCATTCTGGAAAACAAGCCATTCTATCTGTATATGCAAACTCTAGCTACATTCAACAATGTAAAACACATCTCACTAGTTTTATATCTTTGATCACAACCTAGATTTTGCTGAATAGCACTGCTTACTTAGTGATGGGAATATCCTTTGCTTACTATGCAAATAATCTAATGCCCTCTACTTTTTTCCTCCTGAGGTAATATGCCATTATTTATAGAGGAAATTTCTAGCCTCACCATGAATCTTCTCTTTAAGTTGCCTTATTTATTGGTAGAGAGGGAATTTTTGCCATTAGGCTTGACATGTTGGACAAATAACTTGCATGAGGATTTAGGGAGTTTATGGACACACTGTGTTTTATATCCTGCACAAAATTTTGCAATGAGAAATGTCATATTTTAGACTTGACTTCCTTCAATGTGAACTTTTGAACAAAATATTATGGATATTCTAGTACATTGAAACATCAGTGATCTTTTCTCTATTTGATGTTTATATTTAAGCATGCTGAATGTAAAATTGACATTCCCATTATAACTAAGCAATGGAAAAATAACCAGATTTTAATTATGTGTACCTTATTACTATTTCACTTCTTTTAAAGTGAAATAGAGAGATGTGGGGATTTTTTTTCCTTCAAACTGTCTTAGAAGGGGGCAAGAGTTATAGAACCAGAAAGACAGAGTTTCAAATAATAAAGTAGTCAGGGCTTATAGAACAGAGTATGATGATTCTCTCCTCTAATCCCACTTAGAGGTCCACCTAGGATACATATAGAGTGGGTTTCAGGCCAGCATGGGCTATAGAGAAAGACTGTCACAAAACAAAACTAGTGTGTACACAAAAGGCAGCTCACAAACTGGAGAGATGCCTCAGCCATTAAAGGATAGGCTTACAACCAAAAATATAAAAAGCAGACCTACATACCATCAATAATTATGTGTGATCTGTGAGGACAGCTATATTCATAGAGCAGTATGAATATACAAAACACGGAGTTGCACAGTTAGTAAGCAAGACATAGCAGAGAAAAATAGCCATTGAGCAGAATCTTGAAGGACAATGATTTTTCCAGGTGGAAGACAGGTTGTGAGTATGCTAATATGTTGCTTAGTTTTTGCTAACTTGTTATTTAAAAAAAAAAGTCACCTGGTGTCCTAGTCAGTGTTCTATTGCTGTGAGAAATACCAAGATCACAGCAACTCTTATAAAGGAAAACATTTAATTGGGGCTGGATTACAGTTCAGAGGTTTAGTCCATTATTCTCACAGTAAGAAGCATGGCAGCATGCAGGCAGACATGCTGGAGAAGCAGCTGCTGGAGTTCTACATCTGTATCAACAGGCAGCAGGAAGAGACAGTGACATACAGGCCAGGCTTGAGCTTCTGAAACCTCAAAGCCTAGCCCCCACGGACACACCCCCTCTTATAAAACCACACCCATTCCAACAAGTCCAAACCTCCAAATAGTGCCACTCCCTATGGGCTATGGGGGTCATTTTTATTCAAACTACCACACCTAGGAAAGAAGAAAAAACACAATAAAAAACTGCCTTTATCAAAATGGGCTGAATACATGTCTATGGAGCATTTTCTGGATGAATGGTTAATGTCAGAGGATCCAGCACAGTGTGGGTAGTACTATTCCTAGCCAGGTGGTCCTGGGTTGAATAAGAAAACTATTTTATAAAGTCACAAAATGCAAAGCAGAAAGAAGCTTTCCTCCATAGTCTCTACTGAAGTTCTGGCCACCAAGTTTCTGCTTTTGTGTTCTTGCCTTCATTTCCCTTCATGATCAAAATAAATAGGTCTTTTCCTCTCCTTAGTTAGTTTTTGGTCATGGCATATATCACAGAACTAACAAACTAAAACAAAAGGCATGCCCAGAATATTGGCTGGGAAACTTAGATTTCCAAAGGCTTCCCAATGCTACTTTAGGTCTAATGTAAAGCACTGATCTGTTTCCAAGCCTTCTACACTTTTAAAGCAAATCAAGAGTGTAGGGTATTTTTAGCTTTGTGTGTCATGCAGCATTTGTCTCAGCTACACAACCCTGCTACTGTAGTGGAGAAGCAGACATGGACAGAGTACAAGGAGTTGAGCATGGTTATGCACCAATATAAGTTTATTCACAAAAACACAGGGGAGGCCAGATTTGTCATAAGGATATTAGTTTGCGTGTTATCTAATCTATTTTAAAATGGAAGCCAGTCCTAGAAGGATGCCAATGAAAACGGAAGATCAGAAAGCTGCATTACCATATCACAAGGGGTTAGTCATTTTTGGAAAGAGAGGAGAATTGTAGACCCAGAAAGATGAGACAGTCATATATACGGTTTTATTTCAGTGATACAAGAGGCTGTTTCAAGTATTTCCTCTATCTGTTGGGCGTACTGCTAGGTGTTCTTGACAGAATTGTTCTACCGGATTAAAGCACTGTCCTGAATTTAAAGGACATGTATTTAATACAGAATGAGTGACAAATTACTACTGCATTAGTTTACCTATCAACTCTTTGACAGTTGGCAATGAGCAGAGACCAGGGGGAAAGACTTCAATGAGCTCAAATGTATTGGTAGGTTACCTATATTTTTTTTCTTACTTTTGGCACTAAATGTGGTGGGATTCAGGTGTCAGCTGATAAGGTCCAAAGACACTTATCCAGGGTCCCAGGCTCCTAGAGGGGGTGTGGCCAACCTGGAGGGGGTGTGGCCAACCCCATTGATAAAGGCTGCTGGGATCTTGGGAAGCACCTTCTCTCTCTCTCTCTTTTTATTTTTTTGTTCCCTGACCAGGAATCGAACCGGGACCGCGATGGTGAGAGCGCAGAACCTTAACCACTAGACTGAGCCAGCCGCCCCTGTTCTTTCTCTCTTTTTATCTTTATCTTTATTTATTTATTTTTTTTTTGTAAATGGGGTTGGCCACACCCCCTCCAGGTTGGCCACAGTTATCTAGTCCTAGCTAAGTGTCTTTACAAGTAAGTATATAATAAACAATAATTGAGTGAATGATAGAAAGTAACCAAACAAGTTAGAAAAGTAAAACTATATTCTGCTGAAGACCACCAGGGAGGGATAGCAGAAAAGCAAATATATAATGCTTTCTATTTGCATATTTCCCATGATGTCTTCTATGCTTGTTTACAATAAAAGTGATTGGCTTACCAGTAGTAGTTCCATCACCTGTTGGTCATGACCCAATATTTTCTAACAGAATCTCAACCACCACAGAAGCTTCTAGAGAATTTCTCTCCCCAATTAAAAGAAAGAAAGTCTTCATAGTATGAACGTTCTCATAAAATATTAGTGTATTGATGGAATAAGTGGGTAACCATTTGGTAAATGCTACTCAAACTTCCCACTTTGATAGAACAGACATTTTTAAAAATCTTGGTTTGCAGTTATCAATAAGATAAGGAATAAACATCCTTCCATAATTCTTGTGATTTAAAAAAGCAAAACTAAATTCTTCAGCTGATTTTTATCGTGTTTTTTTTTTCTTATTTGGTGGCCAAACGAATCCTGAAACACTATGAAAAAGATCAAACACCAAAATATGATAGCCTGTTTAAAAGCGAAAAAAACCCAATTATTTACAAATATAAAAATACTTGAGCATAATATGTATATCCATAAAATGTTACAGTAATAATTACAGGTAAATTTTACTTATTTATTAAAGTTATTACCAAAAGAGCTACTTAAAACTTACTTTGCTAAGTGTTCAAATGGTATACAGTTTTTGAATGTATTCTATTTTTAAATTTCAAGTATAGTATCAAAAACATTCAAATGTGGAGGATATACTAAAGACTTCATCTTAAAGTTTTATTGTAAGTCCTGTATTTTAAAGTAAAGAGCAAGCATCTATGGCAATATTTTATGGTATATGTCACTTAAAAAGTGAGGATAGTTCATGACTGTAAAAGTAATTAACATTCAAATGGAAGTTTAAAGATTGTTGGAGCATCAGTTTGTATGCTATATCTAGAATAGCATATTGCTCACCATTACAATTATGCTTATAGTTACATTCACATTTTAGATAAATGTAGTTTTTATACATCTCTAATTCTCTAATTTATATGACATATTGGCAATAAAGAATAAAAAAATATAACATTTCAAATTACGCTTATCCTAGTTCCAGTAACTTTGGGTCATTTGTGTAGTATTTGTGGAATTTGAAAACTAAAATACGATAATGCCATCAAACTGAATTCTCCATCAGATATAACGGATTAAGAAGGTTCTTCAAGGAACAGATGTTGAGCAGCTTCCATTGCAAAAGATTTAAAAGGCTGGCTGGCCCATTTCCAGCTTTTGAGGAATGCCATTCATTCATTGGTTTTCTCCTTACAGACTCATAAAAGAATACCAGACAAGTCTGGATGCCATAAACAAACTCTTAAAGAAAGCATATCAAAGGAGAGACATGAACACAAATAATAGTTGTAGCATCATTAAGTTTATAATATGGTTCAAGCATTTAAAACAAAGTTTAAGAGGCTTATTCCATGCTATTGATAATTTTTATCAAGAAGAAAATGTGAGAAAAAAAGAAGGGAAATATATATTCACATAGATATGTTCAGGATATTTGTTCTTATTTTAAACCATAGTGTTAGTTTTGTTAGGTAAATGTTTCTGTAATAACCAGTTTTTATATTATAAATAGTTTTGATGTATAAACAGACAGACACTTTATTTATGTAAGTAATATTCTTAAATCAAAAGGCACAGCAGTGCTATGTAAATGCTAGCCTGAATAGGCTCAGGTAACCAGCCACCAATTATTGATTTAAGGATCCTTGTCTTGAGGAAGTATGATGGGTATATTGTGTATAAAACAAAAGCAGGATTCCACTGGTTCCTTTACAATAGCTGTGATTGTCAGAGTGTTGCCAAGACCAGGTGTTTGTAAAAGCACACCATCAAATGAGCCAATTAACATTTTTTTTTTAAAAAAAAAACAAAATTGAAGATATCACCAATGGAAATATTCACTAATTTCTGACAGACATTTCCCCACAGGCAGTTTATTTTTGCAAGCTAAAAATTTTTAAGATTTAAATTTTCATAATATATTTTGTCTAACTTAAGACAAACAAACTTACTCTTTAGATGCATACATGCATGCCTGGAAGGATATATGCTAAGGTATTAATAGTGGCTATATTATGGAATGAATCACCATTTTTTTAAAAAAAATTCTGTCTATATGTTATAATTTTCTTTCAATTTGTATGCATGGCTGATAATAAAAAAATTTAAAACTATCTGAACTAGGATATTCAGAATAATATAGAAAATATTAGTACCCTAAAACAATGTTTTCAAAGTGTTTTAATTTATCTAATGCACATTTTGCTTGTAAATTTGGATTTTTTTGAGTGATGACTAATAAAAATAAAAATCTCTAGCAGATAACCTCGAAGCAGGGCTTCTTTTTTTTGATGTATACTTATAGTTCTTTGTTAAGGGAGGACATTCTGCATATTATTGGCATTTGTCACATGGTGAGCTTTATCTACCAGATGCCATTAGTTGTGGGAATCAAGAATTTCCAGTCTTGCCAAATGTCATTTGGAAGACAAATTCTCCCTTGGTTGATACCCACTGGCTTAAATTAATACCATACAAATCAGTCTCTCAGGTTGCTTTTGCTAGATAATCTGCCTCAATTGCCCTATTGTTCAGTACAGCTGCCAGTCCATAAGAATTAAATGAAGCTTGGTTACTGCTCATCTAAGCATATGGTGGATAACCTCTAAATCATAATAATTACGCGATAACTACTTCTCTGGCAATAAAACTGTTGTTTATCCACTTTGAACTCAGTATTGAGCTCTAGAAAAGAATATATTTTTACCACTAAACTTAAAACTTCAAAAGGAAGTGGAGAAGAATAAAAGAAAGAGAATTTCTTTGGTCATAAAAGAGAAAAAACTGAATGCACAAACTTTGCATATGCCTCTCTCTGAGAGTCTTCCTTAAATCACACAGAATGAAAGCATGTCCCCCCTGTGCTTATATCTTTCCCTATGCATGTTTCCCCATTCACAATTTGTTCCCACTAGAATGGAGTACCAGAGGGCAAACATTTCAAACTTCATTTTTTGGGGGGCAATTTAGGTCCATTTATTGTTTTCTTAATTCATTAAATCATCCATACATATCCCTAGTTATTAGCATTGTACCTAATCCATACAAAAGGAATTACAGCACCATACACGGTGTCTATGGATGAGTGTTGGGGAGGTCTGCTTGGAGGAAGTGGTTTGAACAAGTATATCAGAAACTAGAGGAGGTCAGAAGCAGGGGAAAAGGAAAAAAGGGAGATAAAAATTGCTCAGTGGGCACTATTCTAAGAAGTACTGCTTTGAACTGGCTTATACAGTGGCTAGGGAGGCTTTTCTGATTAAAGATTGATTAGCGAATAAACAAACAAAGATGAAGCAGAATAAAAAAAAAAACGAGAAAGCTGAGAGGTAGCATAGCTTGCATTAAGCTTAAGGATTTTCCTGTTTAAGTGACAGGAGGCATACTTAGACAAATACTGCCAACAGAACTTAAGGAAACTTTGGAGTCTCAGGAAGTCTAAGAAGGTCAACTTATATCCTGTATTACATATCTTATAACTTGGACATAACTCAAGAACAACTTATTTATATTGGAACATTTTTATGAAAAATTCTATATGACATGTTGACAGAACTAAAGATGCTTCATTTTGTGAGTTCTTCTAATTCTTACTAGACTTTAATAGGAAAAGAGAACATTACAATGATATTGCAGTATTTTCAAAGTTAATTGGTTTTTTAAAGGGCAAAATTTAGCCTGTCATATGCAATTCTGAGTGTTTTTAGAAATGTTTTTAGAAACATTATGCTTTTAATGAAAGGTGTGTACACAAATTTAGAAATCATTCATACAAGTAGTTTTTTTAAAAAATGATGTTGCAGAATTTAAGTTTTCTTTACACGATGTATACCATTATTACATAACCCATTAGTTCTTTATGACATAATGATTAGTTTTTCTATACAAGGAACAATCATTTCAGAAAAAAAAAATAGAACATCCATTTCTAGCCCAAAGTAAATAGTCAAGTAGAGTACTATAGTTGATAGCTGACATCTTTTTGTAAAGGAGAAGTCAATGACAGCCATGTATAATACACTCAAGTCTTTCTGACAAAGCTGAGGAATGAGGAATTCTGGTCAAATATTCTACTTAATAAAGTTACCATATATTTTACATGGATCTTCTATTTTCAAAGCATTACAACAGATCAAAATATACCAAATGCTATAGCTAGGTAGGTCCCAGCTGAGCTCAAAGTGAATTATCTGGGTGTATGTGATTGAGGGAGTTGGTAGGCCCTTTGGGCTCTATTTGCATGACAGGATTTATGCTGGCATTTTATTTATTCTTGGCCTCTAGGAAAAGGAAGATATAAGCTTTGATGACTGAACAAAAGTGAGGAAGGAGGGCAGTTAAGGGGTTTATGGTATTAGAAAGTCCTTCGGGTATCCAGAACTTTTTAAAACATATAAGGAGAGGGAATCAGAAGAAAAAAACTGTTTTTTTATTAAGTGTCCTATGAATCATGACTCTTTATGCACTTAAGGATTTTTGGCAAAAATTGTGACAGTAAGAGATTTCACCCTTGGATCTGTGGCTTACATTTCTATGGAAGGTGACTCTGAACATCTATATCAGGAATATATTGCAAATTAAGAGAGGTAGAGACTTTATTATTTTTTTAAATCTCCTAGCTGGCTTGTGTGCAAATGTCAAAGTGTAACCATAGATAACGTGTTAGCATGTATACATGTATGTGGTAACTACAGATACACCTATCAGGACATGGGCTATAAGAAACTGAGTTCAGTTTGAAGGTGGGGGGGGGAAGAAATTATTAGGAATGTTTGGATTATTGTTACTAAGGCAACATGTCTCTGAATTTCTAAGGGATGAGACTTTGAGACCTCTAGCTTACAAAGAAAACTAAATTATTCAAGACACATATCAGGATCTTGCAGTTTCTTGAGGTCATCTTCACAATATCAATTAGCAGTTTATCGGTAAAGCAAAGAGAAATAAACTTACAAGACATCTACTAGAGACTTGGGAGTCATAAGATTCTAGGCAACAGTTTTATTACTGATTAAGACTTTACTTAGTGAAACAATGTATTTCATAAATACTTAAGTCCATCAATTTTTTTCTTTCTTTTTAAGGGGCACAGTACTAATCATCCCTTTAAATGCCAAGAATGGTAGATGAAAGCTTCAGAATGTGTCACATAACTTAGACCTCTCAGGTAAGAAGTTATACACACAATCTTTTTATGTACAAATTCACCCCCACCTCTTTAAATTCAAATTGCCTTTAATGAGGGATGAAAAATTTCTGTATATTATCAATTTAGTTCAGTGTAACTAAATGAAAATATTCATTCTGGTTTTCGAGTTACAATTTAGACTCAGGGAAGATCAATGCCTTGTTAAGGGGATGGTGGCATAAGACAGGTAAGGATGTCTTAAAATTGTCTCTATGGCCTAAAAAAATGCCTCATCATTTAGGTGGACTGGCTGCTGTTCTGGAGGACCTAGGTTGAATTCCCAGAAACTTCATGGTGGCTCACAACCCTTCTAACTCCAGTTCTAGGTATTCAAAAACACGCCTCCGAACCTTGTCAGCTAAGACTTAAATTCCACAACATCTAGGCTCCTTCAGGCACCAGGTATGCAAGGGACATATGGAACTACATTCAGGTAGAACACTCATGCACATAAAATATGAGGTTTTAAAATAATCAAATAGATCACAGACTTGTGCATTAAAATTTTAAGCATATCCATAAGCAAGCATGGTTACACAGAGATCCCTAACAGGAAGTTCAAAATTTTCATGTTGGATTTTCTTCAAAAAGAAATGTAGTTTATTATAACATTTCATATGCTTTGAACATCAGCTTTTATGTTTTGTACAATTAAAGGTGGAAGCCTGGCAGTGTGGTGTGTGAATGGAATCACAACACTAAGGAGATGGAGACAGGAGGACCAATTAATTTGAGGCTAGCTTGAGTACATGCAACCATGTCTCAAAACTAAAGTTAAGACTTTAAAAAAAATCATTTTTAACACAAGGAAGATTATTTCTGAAAATAACATACATTTTTCCTAGGTTGTTATAATTCCCTGTAGGATCAACTAAATATCCTAAAAATTGTATGTCAGAATGTCAGGCCTTCTCTAGTATTATTGATCCTGGATTACCAAAGTTTCCCTCAGTTCTGCCAAACTCTAACATCTCTTAGGAACGCACTGTTGTCTTTTTCTGCTTCTAACTTCCAGATATGATTTTTCCTAATGTAGAAAAAAATACAGTCATTATTATTGTTAATCTGAGATGGTAGAGGGCCCAAACTAAAATAGTGACAATAAAGTTAGAAAAAAATGACTGAGGTAAAAATAAATTTCAGAAGTAGCATTATTGTACAAGAACATAAAATTTCATGATTATCTGATGCTATTTAATCTCCTAACACTTCATTTTAGTGCTTATGTAAGAGCTATTCTTATGTTTATTTAGCAAATAAACTGTTGCACACATTTGTTTTGTTGATGAGAAAATCTTCTGAAATGATTAATAGTTATAAAAATATGTTTAACAAAGCTTTATCACTATATTTTTAGTATATGAGATATAGAATGAAGACATACACAACAAATATTTATTGAGTGCCTTGGTAAAGTATTGTTTATTTAAAAAAACACATACACTGACAGAAGCAACAGGAAACTGTCAGACTTAAAAGAGAAAAGAAGTATTTTCTATAATTTATTTGGAGGTATGAAGGTTATTGAAGTAAAATACTTGCCTCACATACTTTTCCAACAGCTGAAATTAATTTTTATATTGTATGGTGATGAAATATATAAGGCTCAGTGGTTTTGAATATTCTATTCAAAATATCTCAAAAGAAAAAAATAGTATTTGTGCAGTCAACTATTTTAACTAGTATAGTGAGTGAAGCATAAAAGAGAATATGCAAAAAAGATGTTTAGACAGTGCATAAATATGGAGTTGAGTTTCTTCCATAAAACATTCAATTTGAACTTAGCGGTTATTAAATAATGTTGCCTACATTCCATTTTAAAAACTGATTAAATATCAGGTAAAAGAACTAAAAAAGCAGTATACATTATGACTTTGAATATGTATCTAATTATATATATGTGTTTTTTATACATATATCTATATCTCGAATACATTCAATATACTCACTAGCCGAGTGATGAACAATAGAAATGACATTAATAATGAAACCATCCCTTAGATATTACCTAACTGCTTTTTCCACCATTTGAATGTGATAACTTTGAAAAAGGATTTAATCAGTAATATCAGCTCCCTTTTTTTATTTCTATATTTCCTTTTTCTCAGAAGATGGCTCTCTAAGAAAGCTTTTTTTTTTGGTATGTGCATTTTGTTTACGCTACACACTCCAAATAGATCTCTCAAGATGAAACTCTGAGCTCATTTGGAAGTCATTTTTGGTAGCACATGAATCAGAACTCTTATTTCCTTCTCAGCACTACTGGTATTTTATTGCTTCCATCTATAGTCCAATATGCTTTTAGCGCTAAGAACCCTAAGGCCAAACACAAAGCACTAAGAAAATGGGAACTTCCAGTGATTCCAATTTTTGTCTCTCTTTGGGGTTCTTTTCTCACCCGAGAGAGTGAAATCACATTAAGCTCACCGTGAAACAGGAACATGGTGAGCATCAGCGATTGACTGAAGCTGGAGATGTTGACTTAGGAGTCTTTGACTTATAGGTCAGTTGTAAAACCCTTAAACATGCTTGTCAAAATCTGCTTGTCAAACTCCTATGGATTTTTCAAGACTCTGCTCAAATGTCAGGGTCCTTACAAAGGCTTCTCTGGCTCCCACAGGCAGAATTAGGCACTTCCTACTTTGTATTCTTACTATATCTTAACATATTACTATATGTCAGAACATAGTAAATTCTAATGCACATACTGCCTGTATTCATGGAATAGAGACAAACTATTTCTTCCCTTTACTTTTGGCTCAGGACATCAAATCAAGTTAATTCTCAATAAGTAATTCAAAGACTGGTCAAAGAATGAATAATAATTCCCTTCATCTGAACATTATAGGTTACAGAAAATCAATGCTCAGAGAGGTTACTTGAACAATCCAAGTTCAAGACTGCCAATAAGTTGCATATCAAGTTTGTAAGTCAGTTAATCACAGTAAGATTAATAATAACAATGACAATGAAAGAAATCAATTATAGGAATGTCTTACAATAAAACTTACTTAAAATATTTGAGTTGCTTACCTCTGGAAACTTTCATTTAATTATTGAGATCTATAAATAACCTCAAATATGGAAAATGAAACTACAGATAGGAGTGTTGTTTATGTGTTTATGTATTCACACTATATTTATAACTTTTACATTTTGAAAATTGACTACTTTTTATGAACTCTCTTATTGCTAGAAGATCACATAATAATTATGAGTGAACTGAAAAGTTAAATATGAATCTTTGTTAAGGGTCAAAGGCTAACTTCAGCTTTTATTCTCAGCAAAGACATGAAAAGCAACTACAGTATTTATCGAAGTTTGGTGTAGTTTGTACCACTACCAGACTTGTTAGTTCAGCTGTTGATATATGCCTTGATTTGTATTTCAAGAACTAGGAGGAAGTGGTTTCTCCAAGACTATTCTTATCCAAAATTGTCTAAGTCCTACTGAAATCAAGCATTTTATGGGTCAGTATCACTGATTAACAAAGTCTCATTTAATAAACAACTCTTAGGTGACAGAAACACACCTCAAATGACAATAATTTGGCTGTTAACACCTTCCTTCTGGGAATAAAATCGATAACATGAAATCAGAACAGTCATTAGATATATAAAGATGTCAATACAAGTTTAAAAAAACAAACAAAACTCAGCATGTATTAAAATATATTACTCACCAAAAATAGGGTTCTGAAGTTGTTGAGATCTCCAAAAAACTCTTCTATGGTTACTGTGTTCGGATCAAAAACGAAGTATTCTCCCAGGTTCTCATAGAGCTTCACCATATTGTTGTGCATGTTGGATAGTTTTTCATATTGCTCCTTGGCATTCTTTGTAAAGCTGTAACTTTACATTAAGGAATGTGATCCAATAATATTTCAGAGGCAGCTACTGGAAGTCAAGACTTAATGAAACCATTGTTTCTATAAATACACTTATATATTTGTATGCTAGAACTGTCATTATAAAATACTACATATTGGGTGCTATCAACAACACAAACTTATTTTTCATACACCCAGAAGATAGGATTCTGAGTGAAAAGTATTGGAATATTTAGTTTCTTATGCAGCCTCTCTCTCCTTGTCCCGCTGATTGCTGCCTTCTTGTGGTGTCTTTATATAATTGATTACCTGTTTGGTTTTGTGTGTTCAAATCCCCATTTCTTAAAAGATCTTGCAATGTGCTATTAAGATATAAGTTACTAATTTTTAAATCTTAATTACCACTTTCAAGGCCTTTACTTCAAACATAGCCCATTTTGAGGGATTTCCAATTCTGAGGGATTTGGTTCTCTGTCCTTCAATATATGAAGTATGGGGTATTCAGGGCATGTCACACAGTTCATTACAAGAGGTTCTATAGTCATATTGCTCACCAAGTTTGAAAATATTTCAACTAGACAGAAATATTTGATGTATAGCATGTAGGACATGTTTGTTAGAACCTGTTTGCTAAATTAAGCCACATAGATGTATGTGTGTATGTGTGTGTATCCATTTCTATGTGTGTGAATTTATATATGTGCATATATATATGTGCACATACATATATGTGTATACACATGCATAAATACATACCAAATGTACATTGTTCATATGAAGAGGAAAAGAACAGAAGGAAGAAAGGTCTGTTTGACCTTCTTTTCACTGTCTTCCCCTAAAGCACCCAGAGTAAAAGAATTCTTTGAATTACCTCTTGAACAAGGCCTAAGACTTTTAATTCAGAGATGCCCACTCAATACCTGTGGAAAACAGATGGCATTGTCTCTGAAGAATGTCATAGAGTAGTACTCAAGTGTGTCTTCTTAAATTGCTCCCATTTTACATGGCATTTCCCCCCCCCCCCGCTTGTGATTCTCCATGACTATGCAGTCTTCATTAAACCTTATGCCTAAATATACATGAATATATCACTGGAATTTTCATTTCTGTTATTTCTTATGTCACATAAAATGAAAATAGCCATGTGATTGCTCATGCTTATAATCACACATTCACATTTAGCTTGTGCTACACAGCAATAACTTGTCTAAAATTAAAACTACATGTAATATTCTCTCTATATATATCTCAAATATTGTTTTAGAACTACTGAAGAATGAAAAACGAACCTTTTATTACTAATACAAATAAAACCATGAATATGCTGACCAAAATTTCTAGGTCTGGTGTAAATATGATGAATATTTTAGAGTACATGCTTCTAGTCTTTTCTCTTTGGATAGGTAATTGTTGATGTTGAATGCTAACTCATAAGAGCGATTTATAAAACAGTAAGGAAATAATTATGAAGAAAAGAGAAAGCCAAATCAACATTTAAAAATTAGAGTTAAGTTCATTAAAAATGGCTGGGGATCACAGAAGTAAAATTTTAACATGGGTCCATATGTATTTTATGTTGGTATACCACTTTTGCTTTTCTAAAGGAAGCAATGCAGAAATCAAGCCATTTCTTTAAAATTACTTTGTAGCTGACACAATACATACCATGATTTTGAAAATGAGATGTCACTTATCTATGGTCTTTTTAGTGCTTCACTATTAACACTCACTCTCTGCTAACAAGTATAGTTCAATCATTCAACCCTCAAGTCTATTTTGATATTAATAGGATTGAAAGAATGAATACTTTTATAACTGCTTTTTCATAAAATGCACATGCTTCATATACATTTTAACTTTATTACTGAAAAGTATCACCATATAATTTTTAACACTATGTTCAGATATTAAACACCCTGTTTCAGCAGAGGAGAAATGAGACAATAGTCTTTATTTGTAAGCATAGCATTAAAATGACTGTTTTTTTCCTTGCCCCCCTCACACACAAATAAAAAAAAATGAAGAAAAAATATAGACTCATGTCAGAAATGTACTGGACAGAAACACTTTGCAAAGGACATGTATGTGCAATCATTTGCAATAAAACTACTTACATATATATATATATTTCAGGATGTTCAACTTCTGTAAACCAGTGAAAAAGTGAATGCTAACAAGAAAGACAAAGTTCTTATCTGCCTCATTTATCTTAACAGACATTTTTGGAAGCTAAAATATGTTTGTTTAGTGATACATAATTTTATCAATTTGTTTTTATATGCCAAAAACTGAATTTAGTGTTTCTGTTTTCCAAAGTGAGAAGTCACAACACTCTATGAATAATCTTTGCAATAACAAACTGAAAAGCAGCTCAGCCTCAGTCCTTTACAGTTAATGTTCTCTAAAAGGGATAGATATTTCAGCCCTGAAATATTTCAAAATCACAATCATGCCACCAAATCTTACATAGGACTCCGCATTAAAAAAAAATTAAGAAAAAAAAAAAAAGAACTGAACATGTGTGGCATGGTGGCACACAATTTGAGACAGAAACTGGTGGATTTCTTGAGTTTGAGGCCAGACTGGTCTACAAAGAGAATTTCAATCCATCCCTGGATACATGGTGAGTTTCTGTTTCTACAACAAAAACTAACAGAAACAAACAAACAAACAATAAACCAAAACTAAACACAAATGGAATAAGGATAAAGAATGAAACCAAATACCTCTTTCTGTACAATGTTACTTTTTCTCATGCCTTTATTTTACTTATTAAACTTAATTCCTGAATCACCACTAATATAAGATATTGTTTGGCAGTTGTCAGTGATAAAACAATGACCAGAGCCTTAATCTCTAACTTGAATGAGTTCATGTCCTAATATTACAAATAATTATGTCATCCTCAATTGACATTTGTATATAACTAAACACATATAATGCATTTTGTAGTGGGAACCATGTGTTATTTGCCTTGACCTATGGGTATGGTCAATAATTCCATCTGAACATAGTATTAAAATGATAATTTTAAATTTTGGGGCATTAAATAGAAGCCACTCATCCATATAGGTCTAGAATATATAGTAATAGCCTCTGTCATGGGAGCTATTTGAGTTTTAGGAGTTGATTAAAGTTGCATTTTTGGACCTGAATGTCATTACAGTATATCCTTGCAAGGAGACAACCAAATCCTCCAAGTTGTTCTCAGATCTCTTCCACATTTATGGTGCTTGTATACTCCCCAGTAAATAAATAAAATATAATAAAACAATACATTTTTGGTATATGTAGAAGGTGACTTATGCAATCCTAGCTACTACAGAGGCTGAGGCAGGAGGATAAGAGAAGGTTCCAAGGCCAACTGTGGCAACTTTCTAATTCCTACTTATTTATAATATGAAGTAAGTTTCTCTTTAATTGAAATATGTCTATAAGAAGGTCAGAAATGTGTTTTATTAACAGAGACCTAAACTATTCCTATTCCACATGATTACTTAAGATTGAGAATAACAGATTTCAGAAAACATGCTGTAGAATACTGTGAATGGTTGACTAGGCTAGAAATTGTAGTCTAAGCTGGGTTTTGCGAACACTCAAAGAGAAGCAGATATCATGTTCAGAGTGCAGGGCAGTGGAGAAGGAAGGCTGGTGATGGGAACAACACATAAATATACTACTACTTCGATCACAGCTCCCTCAGGTATCACTGAAGACACTGGTAAGAATGACCACACCAAGGGGCATTTGTACCCGAATATACAGATACATTGGTTTAAATGCCATCGAAAAGTGATTGTAGCTCTAACAATATTAGAGAGTAGAGTTATGTGAGGATTATATTCTCCTGGGTTCAAAAGATAGAACACCTCTCCCATTTATTTGAAAATCCTGAACTATTTATAAAATAACCATGGAAAAGCAATGAGCTTTCTATAATGAGGATAATTCATAATAATTTAAATGTTACATTAAATATTCTCATATGGTGGTGAGGTAGGACACATCGAAAACATCAAGTAATCAAGTATGAGATGGAGAAAAAAAGTAATTCCACACTCCTTCCCTTTTACCAGGCCACTTTCAAAATACTTGTATATAATAAAGAAAGCCATTCTGATTTTTTAAGCATGGAACTTACTTAACAAACTGAGAACTAGCCAGGTCGTGTGCATGCCTTTAACCTCTGCACTTAGGAGACAGAAACAAGAGAATCTCTGAGTTCCAGGCCAGCCTGGTCTACAGAATGAGTTCCAGGACAGCCAGGACTGTTACAAAGAGAAAAGGCTGTCTTGAAAAACCAAAACAATAACAGGAAAACAAGCTGAGAGCAAAATTATATAAAGCTCTCCACCACATAAATCTTCTTTGAAGGATTTAAATGTGTGTGTGTAGCACTTTAAAACATTAGCAGTTGAGATGCTAACCATGCTAGTGTATTATCAATTTGAAAACTAATTGGGTCTCAATCATGAATCTGAAATGTTAATCTATAAAATGTGCATTGTAAGTTCAACAAAAGATTTTTATATTAACTCATTAAAACAATGACCTAAGGAAGCAATAATCACAATTTCCTGGAGATTTATAGATTTACAGATTGTGTAGAGTTATCTAAAGCTCTTTTTTCAATACAGGGTTTCTCTGTGTAGCCCTGTCTGTCCTGGTTTTGTAGACTTCCTGCATCTGCCTCCTGATTGCATATATAGCTACCACACCTGACTGTGTAAAACTTTGATCATCTATATTTTGTGTGTGACTATATATAAAGTTATAAAGCTCATATGCCTTTGTAGTATAACAAAAGTATAAACTTAAAATTAATCCTGAAAAATCCAAATTTTTTCCATAGTGCTCACATAGAAAATTAACTTTTTATACAATTTATATGTATTTTGGCTACTAAAGGCAGTTATATCTAATTGTCCATACCTGGATGCTCTTCAATTGGGAACATAGAACTACTTCACCAAATGAGGTAGAGAAAACACTTTCTCATTTTACTTAGCTTTGATGGACAGAGTAATTACTATTAGAGAAAAAATGTTTTATTTTAAGTGGAATGAGCATTAGCAGAGCACTGGGGGTGACAAAGTTTATATATCATGTGGCTAATTGAGTCAAATCAATTCTTAAAATTTTCATCTTTGTAGGCAGTACATTAGTTACTTACAATTTTAATAAAAGCTTGAAATGTTAAATATCATTACTGGTGGATTGCTGGAGAACATGCAAGCATCAACTTGAAATCCACTTAACCTTCACAAAAGCTTTAGTTAGCAACATGGTATAATTGGCCATTTAAATAAAAGGATGTCATAAATGCACAATCTATTGAAAAATAGTGTTTTTAATTATCATCACATCAAAAACTCCATAAATACTAAAAATAAACATGAATCTTCCATATAAATTGAATAATTTCTAGCCAGAAAATTGTATTTCAAAAAAATTAAGTCACAACTAGCTGAAAATCACTTAAAAACTATATTTTCAGGTGAATATATCTTGACAAATAGTTTAAAATTATTAATAAAAATAATATTGACACCATTGGGTATTATTATCATACTCCATGATAGCTTAGACATAGAATAAATTTTTTTCTAAAACTCTTATTACATACTGGAGGCAGAGGACATATAAGTAACAGAAGATTGCCTAATAATGACACTGAGCTCAAGTTCCAAGTTTTAAAAATGTAGAAGACATTTATAGTGCCAGAGTGATATACTATTTTTAATAATAAGACTTTATCACAAATAGACTGAATAATATAGAACTTAAAAAATGTTTTAAGATCAGCTTATATTCAAACAAAAGTATTCCACCCTGTACTCTTCCTTTTTCTATTCTTCAGTGATTCCATTTTGTCTTTATTTTCGTTCAACCTTCTCTTGAAGACAATATAAAGTTTGTAGGTATATTTTGCTTCACTTTTGTTGTCTCACTGTGTAGCCCTGGCTGGCTTAGAACTCACAGATATCAACTGGCCTATGCTTCTGGAGTACTGGGATTAAAACTGTATGAAACCACGTTTGGTGACAATCTATTTCTGTTTATTTAGATACTCCAGAGTCATTTCTTCACTCCCTTATTCAAACACATTGATTAAGTGTCTACTAAGCACCAAGTATCATTTAGAGAATGAAAACATAGTACTCAATTTTAAAAGTCATTGCTTTCTTAGAGATAAACTTATTTGAACAGATGACTACAAATTATAATAAAAATTGCAAATAAAATAAAGTGATTAAAAATTGTAAGTTGCTATATAAATATACCGTTGGGTACAATAAAACTCAACATTTGGAGAGAAATAAATAGAGCACAAGACTAATAATGCATCTTTAAGAATAGAATTTAAGCTGGGAGTTAAATGTGAAGAACCAGTTGAAGGAGCACTGCAAGAGGGTGAGAAAAATGATGGAAGGATATTCAATATTCTAGGAACACAAAATTACTAATGTCTAAAATATTCAAGTCCATGAAGCAAGTGAAAGACAGAAAATAGTTAATGAAGCAAGTAGGGACCAGATTTCATGAGAATTTTAGCTTTTTTTCTGAGGTAATATGTCATGTAACCGTTTAAAGGAAGTAGTAGACAGACAGTTTCCACTCCAACACACCAAAACGCCTAACTCAATTAAAATTCACAACCAAAACTTTGAGGTCTAATGGAACACAGAATATTGTCCAAGCAATAGTAAGTCTACTTGCTACTTCATCAGTACTCATAAAAGACTACATATTATATAAATAAAATCTATTAGAAATACATTTCATTACTTATTTTAAATATCACATAGAATCTAAGGGAATTTTAGAAAGCACAGGTGTTAAGCAATTCATAACTGTCAAGATTGGCCCATTAAAAAGTTGCATATATAATTACAGAAGAATTATGATTATATATTTTTAAGATTGATATAGTTTGGTATGTATTATTTAGTATTCATAGTATGCATAGGCAAACATTAATTAGATCATGTTTTACCTCTATCTTATCTCACATTCAGCTCTCAGCATTATTTACCAGATGGTCATAGAGCATAAAACAATTGTTAAGGAGTGTGCAGAAGAAAAATTTTATAAGCTTTTGAGCTCCATCTCGAAATATAGGAAGGATTATTTTCTTGCTCAAGAGGGTATACTCTATGCACTGGAAACAGCATAAGCAAAGACATCAATGTATCCAGAATTCTGAAGCAACTGTTGACGTGGTGGGATTGTTTGGCTAAATATAGTCATGTCAACATAAGCATGGAAAACAAAAGAATGCATGTTAAGATTCTAAAGTATTCTTTATAGTCAGTGAATAATCAATGTTTTCTACACAGAGAGGCTTATTATATTATGAAGTTCAATGACAACACCAATTTTGTTACTATCCAAAACAAAATAATTGAATATCACAGGAGCCTACAAAGTTCACAGTGACAACATCTTTTGATTAATTAAATGTTTTAACTGCGGAATTTGATATTTTGCTCTGTTAGCTAGACATATCAAAGCCAACATAACATCAGTGCTTAATTCCTATCAAGATCTGATTATACAGGATGAGGTCTTCCAGCTTCTGTGCCTTCTTTTGGTATTGCAGTGCTCCCTACTGCTTATTTCATATCTCTATTTTACATAAGAACCCATCTAATTCAACTATCTTTGAGAAACCATCCCTATACTTCATGGATGTCTTAAGTGTAATATGCTCAAAACTAGTCATTTTTATAATATAAATAGTGTTTTATCTTTTGACTCTCAAATTGTGAATTTTTAATTTTTTTTTAAAATCCTGTTCAGCATCTGAGATGGCTCAGTAGTTAAAAGTTGAGGACTGGATTATTTAAATACCTAGAAACCATGTCTGGAAGCTCACAACCACCTTTAACTTCAGCTCTAGTGTCATTCAATGCCTCCTTCTAGTTTCTGTGGTCACTGCAGTACTGTATACACACCTGTGTATACACATAGTTAAAATAATAAAATAATTATTTCAAAATTAGTGCAAAACATACTTGGAGTCACACAGACTCGAAACTCAAGTGGCATTCCCTTTTACAATTACTTCTAATTGCACATATGTAGTTAATTCATAGCCCATGGAGTATACCTCCTCCATTTCCATTTTTATTCTTAAAATATTATTTCATTATATAACCTAGGCTAGCCTTGAACTTCTAATCCATTTTTTCTTTGCCTACTCAATACTAGGAGTGCAGCCTTGTACAACCATGTCTAGCTTTCCATGCATTTATTTTATGCATCCATCTATCCATCCATCTATCCGTCCCTGATGTTCTGCAGTGCTAGTCTGTTAGCTTACTATGTGTTCCCTCTGGATCCAATATCATATGTCCCATAACATCTTCATATTCAAATTCAAGATTTACTATTCCTTTTTATTTTATTTACTTAGCTAAAACTACTAACAAAGTAAACAAGTGGGAAAAGACAACCTTATGCATTGAAAACCTTAACAATGGGGGCAGATCTAGATCTCTCACTTTTCCCTTTGTCATGGTAGACTGATCTGTAGAACTAATTTCCCACAATTCGTTTGCAAAACAAAGAAATGACTATAAAAATTCTGCATGGTTCAGCCTATCTTTAAAATGTCAGACTACATAAATATCAAGATAAAATAGAAACACATCCATTTTGAAACAAAAGTGAGTATAGTGAAAAGGATTATTCAGAAGAGAAAGAAACAAAGCAAGATGGCTCCAGAGTTTATATATATATATATATATATATATATATATATATATATATATATATGTACATAACTATATACACACAGATATATATATACATATGCCTGTTTGTATGTATGTATATAACACATACACATCACATACACACACACACACACACACACACACAACGTAGGGTTGAAGGGAGTCCACACTGGCTTCAACCTTGGTATAGTAGAATGTTGAATTTCTGCTCCTCTGACCTCCACCTTCCTATTTCTGGAATTAGAGGTGTACACCACCACTACCACATTCAGTTTTACTTAGTACCGTGTCTTTTGCTTAGTACTTGGGATTTCCTGAATGCTGATGCTGGTCAAACACTCTACCTACTGAACTACATTCACAAAGTTAAGGTACATTAATCTTGTTCAAATGGAAATATTGGAATATATTACTTAAACTGATTGCTTAATTTATGTAATTCTTCTATTCTGGACTGAAGGCAATTGAGGGTTAAACAGGTTAAAGGACCTTCTATGTACTGGCAATGAAAATTTATCCTAGAGTAAACTTGCTCAATGACAGAAATGTTCTTGTAAAATAAAATAATGATACTCACTGAAGGTCAACTTTCTATGTTCTAATCCAATTGTCTATTGAGGACTCTTATTTCATTTCAAATTAGGGTGTTTGTAACCCTTGTAATTAAACTTCCAACTCCTAGATCCTTAAGCTTTGAAGACTTATGTTCCTTTATCAGAATCTATTCATGCTATAACCTTATCTAAATTATCCAAGATGATCCTATAATAACCTTTGCCTTAACTTTGATGTCTTCCTCAGTCACCATAATTTTTCAAATATTGTAAAGGAAGTACATTTCACAAATATAAAGAGCTTTAATCTATTACATCAGTCATGACAGTGAAATGTTTCAGAGTGATTCCCTGAATTTATTCAAAATAGATGATAGTTTATTCTGGTCCAACTCAGGGACTGAGTTTTTCACTAGAGAAATCTTATTTCTGTTTCCAATTTACCTTTCTGGAAGTATTTTTGTATATATTTTTATTATACTTCAGGAAAGCTTTATTCATTAATGCTTCCAAAACACACATATATTTATATGCATGTATATATGGAAGAATCAATTACTTCTCTGAGTTATTAGTTGATTCTATATTTTTCTAATATCAATTTACTGTATGTCTCAATATGAAATGACATTATTTAATTCTGAAGACATTTTAAGACTTTGTACATGGAATAATCTATTGGAATACCATGACATTAATTTCAAAGGCCATGTTCCTTTTTACTTGTTGGAGTGTTAAGAATGTAGCTTCAAAAATTTTCTGCTAAAAGAAAATAAACGATAACAAAAGTACTTTAGGTGTGTACTTTGTGGTATGGATATAAAGGTAGCTGTAGATTTACCTACTGTGTTTTCTGTCTCTAGGTTTCTGATATCTCAAAAAATATATACTCTTAGGAATCATCATCAATGTGTTAGTCAAAGACAGACACTGGTCTTAAAAAAAACTAGGAAAAGACAGGATGTTGAGGTGGCATCTGCCATCCTATGTTCATTGAAGAAGTAATCCCAATGGCTATGACACAACTATCAAGTAGGTGAGCTAATAAAAGCATAGAGACATAGTAGTATACATTCACAGTTGGAATACTATGCCAGTGTATATACTTGCCACTCCCCTCTTACTTGCCTCATAGGTATTTCAGTTGATTAAGAATGAAAAATGGTAATTTGAATATCTGAATTTGAAGCTACTAGTTAAATTGAAAGGACAGGAATAAAAATTGTCTAAAATTCCATATTACAATCCCAAGCCAAGTCCCTGAGTGTGTTCACACTATTTTTGAAGATGAAGTTAATCTTGAGTTATATGACAACATAGATGAACTGTCAGAACATTAGAGTAAATAAACAAGCAGGTTATATAGAAGAGATGCTATATGATTTCATTTCCACGAGGTATCAAAAATAGCCAGTCACAGAAAGGTTAATAGTACATTCCAGAGTCTATGTTGGGATTTCAGAACTTCAGTTATGCAAGGTACACATAGCTCTGAAGAGCTCCAGCCCAAGTTATCAATAATGATATTACATATCTAAAGAGAATTAAAAGTGAAGGAATGACTTAATGTGGTTTTCTCCAAAATAATCAAGGACTATCTTTATACATACTTATGACCTCGGAGACAGAGAATGTCAAAATCTAACGTAGATCTTAAAGTAGTCTCATGACTATGTGTAAGTTCAAAGTAGAGTATCAGGCAACTTCAGTCCTCTCCACCTCCATTTGCATTTAGTACACATTGACTTTTTTTCTGACTGTCACAGGAAGGATGTGTGTGTGCGTGTGTTTCTATGAGGGAAGGAACATAGAAAAATTTCCAGGAGGTAGACTTTGACACCTATAATAGTAAAGCTACTCTGCAATTATGCTAGGTGAAAGTCACAGAGTGTTATGCAGAGTTTTACCTTGAAAGCAGCAATGGAGCTGGCTCTACCTGCTATATCTGAAAAATTCTGACTGCTTATCAGGATTGGAGAATCTTTGAGCTATCCTCCCATATTTTCATTTTCTTATAAAGCAATGGTGCTTTAAAGTAGCTAAAGTAGTTAAGTTAAAAGAAATAGAAAATAACATGGTTCTTTTCAGAGGCTGAGTGGAGGAGGAAGAGAAGGATTGCTGTTAACTGGGCACAGAATTTGGTTCTACAAGGGAAAATCTTCTAGCGATCTGCTGAATCACGCTGTGCCTAGAGCTTTAAGGTGCCCAAGAATACTGCTAGTAGACCTTGGCTGCTCTAAGTCCATTCAGATAGAAAGATAAAGATAAGCTCCAAACAACAAAACTATTTGGTTAGTTGAAGTGGAGGGGGTACTTCACGGATTCTATTTGGTATTACAATAAAATCCTGAAGCCAGGTATTTGAGAAAGGCTGAAATATCAGAGAGAGAGAGAGAGAGAGAGAGAGAGAGAGAGAGAGAGAGAGAGAGAGAGAGAGAGAGAGAGAGAGAGAGAGAGAGAGCCCGCACAGTCACTTCTCACCGGGAGTCCTCCGACTCCATGTTTCTTGGTACTCAGCCAAAAAGGGAAGTGACTCGTGACTCGGGAAGCTGGACTCCTGTCTCCACCTATCTATCTCACTCCCTGGTTCAGCTTTCCTAGAGCCTGGATAAAAGTGTGTGCCACTACTTCCTGGCTCTGTTAGACTTTGAGGGACCTCTGTTCAGATTAAGCAGTGGGTCACCATTCCTCAACTTTCATGGTTGGGGAGCTCTGTGGGTGGCTCTGTACTCTGATATTCCAGGCTATTTTTATTAAATGTATAATATATCACTACAGAGGGGGAATAAAGAAACACAAACATACAAACAAACACAAAAATAAATGAAAACCCCCCCCCATATACATACACATACCACCACCAGAATATGTACACCAAAATTCACGTTTCTTACTCTTCCTTTAGTTTTTGTTTGGTTTTTGTTCTCTGAGACAAATTCTCACAATGTAGTACAGGATGGTATGGAAATCAATATATAGCCAAGGTTGGCTTTAAGCCTGTGGTGATCCTCATGTCCAAGCTTCTTGAATGCTGGTAATACAGTCATGAACCACCACTCCAGGCTGGGATTCTTTTTTTTTTTTTTTTTTTAATCTTTGAAATTCATTCTGATTCAGTGTGGGTACGAGGAAACAATTTTCACTTGCACATACAAAAAAATAGTATATTTCTTTTATTTACAAGTACCTAAGAATTGTTAATATATAAGTGCAAAGTGTTCCAAAATGTTAGGCTGTTAGTTCTTTTGCATAAAACAATCCGAACACATATTAACTGAGTAGCAGATGGCAGAAAAAAGAAAAAGTTAGAGTTTTGTGTGGGTGAGACAAACCGAGTAAATTTTGTAGAGAAATCTGGGTTTAAAAGATACCATATTGTACAAGCAAATGGAATGTTTCATGTGACTTTTTCATCTTTACAGCTTTTGATTTATCTTGTTTTTATAAATAAATCCTCTCCTATCCTCTCCCCTTCTTCCCTCTTCCCCTCCCTCTTATCTCTTATATATTTGTCTCCTGTGGCTCAGACTAGTTTTGAACTCATTATGTAGCCGAGGATCAACCTGTCTTAATTACTATGATGAAAGCTCTGTCACCATGCCCAGGCTTACTTTTGTACATGTAAAAGGTATCTTGATTTTAGAAGGAAACATGTTAAAACTATATATATTTTTAATTAACATCCAGTTTACAAATTAGTTTTTTAATCCAAATAAAACAAAAGTGGACAAAATAGGACCTGGAATTAAAAAATTGTGTTAAGTGATTTGTACATTTTATGTTGTTTTTATATTTTGTATATTTGTATATTATGTCTTATTTATCACTTAATTTTTGTTTCAAATGCAAATAAAAATTACTATTAAATGAACATGCGAAAACTAATCTATAAAATGTGTGTGCATTTACTGTTTGCTAAGAAACTTGTGCTAATGAAAGTACCATCTGATCTAAACTACACTGAACCTGAGATGTAGAAACTAAACAAGAGCAATGACAGATGCTAGATATAGAGAAAACAATGATACTTTTAAGATAAAAATTTAATACACAAACTGATAGTTCTAAAGAAATAACAAGACAACTTACTACTCAAGCAGTTAATTAATGTATTTTTACAAGAGAAGAGTTATGTGATTAAACTAGACTCCAAAATGCTATTTAGCATGATGTTTTGATAACATTCTAAAATAGAAAAACATATGCCTCAAGCTAACAACAAAACTGAAGAAAAATGGTTTTGAGAGACATGTATGCTTTTAAATGAATTAAGAAGGAATTCATTAAATGGGTTAAAGCAAAAGACTTGGAAAATGCTATTTTAAAAAGGCCTATAAGTATTAGAGAAATGTCAGATTTAAAAGAATTACATATATAAGAAAATTTTCCTTTGATAATTAATGGGTATATTTGCCAAATAGATTTCAATCTCTCTCTCTCTCTCTCTCTCTCTCTCTCTCTCCCCCCCCCCCCCTCTCTCTCTCTCTCTCTCTCTCTCTCTCTCTCTCTCTCTCTCACACACACACACACACACACACACACACAAGCTCACATGCTCTTCTTACTGTTTACATTTAGCCTGCTATGTACACCTTCTAGAAATTACCAGTTAAGACCACATTAGTGAGAAAAAAGAGAACACACTAGTGATGCCTATAAAATACAGTGGAATCCTATATACTGTTCTCCAGGACTCATGTACACCAAAAACCATGGCATGCCATGTGTGAATCTCTGCTATTGCACTGCTCTACTTAATATATGCACATTTGCAAAGCAAAAGCTGATTTATCAATCACAAACAGTCAATGTAGCTCAACAGAACTGTAGACTACAGTGTTGCTCTCCATTGATGAAGCTTGACTAAAACCTCAACTCCAGCAGTAGTGCTGTCCTGAGACCAAGTAGCGCAGTAGTGGACAGTATGAAATTGCCACTGTAACATCCCATTATAATTTTCATGGCTCCCACCTCTAAGCTTCAGGAATCAAATCTGTTTTTTGCATGCATACAAGCAAATCACAAGTTCTGGACTGGTAGGTAGGCTGTTATTTCTGTCTTCATTTTTGCCAAGTTTCTAAAACAGGTTTGTCTTAATTAGCTTTTCTTCTGAGTTATTTTGATGCTAATAATATATGGCTGTTGCATTCCCTGTACATGTTCTCAAACAGTGATACAAATACTATTAAATCTAATCAGTGTTATAGAGTATTCCATATGCTACCCACTGTGAATCTTTTGAAATGTCATTTCAGTGGATAACACATCAGGAACGGTTGGTATATATAATGATGTGCTTTTGTTTCCTCGTTCAGTGATTTTTATGAGAAATTTTCTACAGATAGTAGTTTATTTCAGATTTTGTCCACAATTAAAAAAAATAATATTTTGTTTGTCAACATTCTATTGAACATATATTTAGATTCACAAAGACCTTCAGCTCCAGAGAGTATAATTATCTACATTTTTGAATACATTATAGAAACAATGTTCCACATGCCTTCAAATGTATTGCATTAAAATGAACATCCAAGAATCATCAATTAAGGAATATTTACCAAGACTTGAGTTTAGTGGTATATGACAAATTTATAGCACTTGGGAGACAATTAGTGAGAAAAACTATCCAATTCAGTACTTTATTCTTATATTGGACATTTCCATTACTTCCCAGATTAGAATATTGGTGTGATTTATAATGACCTTGATTTTTATATTTACAATTGTATTAGCTACTTTTCCTGTTGCCATGACCAAAAACTCACAAAAATGTACCTTGAGAAAGGAGGGGTTTATTTTGGCTCACAGTTCAGAGCAAAACAGTTCACTATGGCAGAGAAAACATGTTCATCAGTCTGTGGTTGCAGGGGTTTATAGAAACAGCAGAAGGAAGCAAAGACTGTCTAAAATATTCTGGTTCTGTCACTAGCTGGCTATGCTACACAGTTAGTTCCTGACTCCCAAATCTGCAGTGTTTAAAAACATCAAGCTATGTAGGGCATTTTACATTCAAACCATAACAACCTACTATAAATATTCAACATAGCCATTAAATATAATTTCTAGCTGGATGATTCTACATTCCTGAATATATGTACATGTATTTTCTTTCCTTGAGTGATGTTACATAGTATATCCTACCTCTAAGATATATATGTCACTCCCATTAGGAACAGGTTCAGTCATGCAATGGACAATGTAGACTGTTCATTTACTTCATCTATTGCCGTGTGCACAAATAGAAACTGTCACCACTAAAGATATTGTCTTTAAACTCTAAGATGAGTATTACACATATAAGAAAAAAAAATGAATTGGTTATGTAAGTTGTAGCAGTATCACAAAGCTGGTATAGGTTATTATTGCCTTTTTGGGGGATACAGAAAGAGCCAGTCTGAGACATTTTCTATTTGGCATTAACACCATTTTAAAGCTATATGGGCCTTTTCTCTTTGTCTACTGGAATAAATGTAGTTTCTTCTAGATCTCAGAAACTTCTGTGTTTGAGTACAACCATTATTATATGTCTGTTAGATTAGACAGAACAAAGAACAAGATTAAAAACTAAGATGCCATCATTAAAAAATATAGGAGACAAAAAGAAAAAAAACTATTTAAAAACAGGTTTCAAAAATATATTATTTGACTAGATCATTGCATCCTTGCTGAATGTGGGTTTGACTGTTTTGCTATTATACTGATCTTAGGATGTTTCTAAATACCTGGAAGTTAGGCATGTTTTTATCCTCAATGAAAGGAATTTTAGATAAAATGACAGTACAGTTGCCATCTAAAAATATTTTTTATTTGGTACATTCAGCTTTTAGCTACACAAGACATTTATATGCTCCTCTTATTATATGGCCTCGTATGGAAGTAAACAGAACACTCCATGTCATAAGCTTCCTATCACCCTGGCTGAAGAATTGGCAGAGCCATTAGAGAAAGTGGTTTCCTAAATGCAAATATCATTAAAGTCTTTGAATCACCAGTAAAACACTTACTGTTTAATATGTTTCATTGAAAGCAGATTCATTGGTAGGCACTAGAGTGTTTCTCTTGCTGGTTATTAGTAGAGCCAAATTCTCTTATAGTTGGCTACTAGTAGAGTCACATTCCAGTGAGCAATGACTACAAAAAGGTTGAGAGGAAAATTGCAGAATTAGGTTCAACAATTCACTTAGATGAGCCCACTGTTGTACCAAATTAAAGTTGAAAAGTTCCAGATGCCTGTAACTTTAGCACTGCAAGCCTGAGGCAGGGCAGTCTCAAATGCAAGGACAGTCTGATACATAGGGAGCCCTCATTTAAAAAACCATCAAAACCCTTCCCAGCAACCCACCCAATAGTGAGTAAGAATACATTTTAAAGGGTTTCAATGGGTAAGGATAGAACAGTCTGCAGAAACGCAGAAAAACCCCTTTGTAATAAAAACATACTTTTTAATCAGGAAGGAAATCTAAAAGTAATTCTATAAAATGTATAATTTAATTTATTCCATGAATGGAAATTTTCATTTAAGAGGGTTTCCTTTTCATCTTAAGAAACTAATCAAAAATAATTATATTCCACTGGACTCCCTAAACTCTCCCAAACTGTACATATTAACCCAGTGGCTAAGACTCAGCTATGGTCTCAAGTGTTTACTCTCCATATGCCTCAGGCACACACATGTAATTTTGTGCTTCAAGGAGTTAGTGCTTCATAAAAACAGAAACGAATGGTTATAAAACACACACCAGTGCCCTTTGGAAGTAATTAAAAATACAGTCCTACCCTGTATTCACTTCCTTCCCTTTAGGCATTGCCCCTTCCATATCCTATGTTTAGTTTCCTCTCTAACTCACAAAACAAATCTGATTCCTTTTTGTACTCTAGTAAGCAATCACATGCTTAAATATACAGAAACGTGTCACGACTGATAGTACTAGACATCTAAGTCCATTTTTAATTGAATTAACATCACTAAGTATGAACTCATGTGAATGTTGATCTTAATTCACAAATTATATGACTATATTTTATTTTGGAAGCATATTTTTTGCTTACAGAAGGCTTTCCAAAGAAATAAATATAAACAATCTATTTTCTTTAAACACATTGAGACAAGATTTTGATGAATGCATTATAATCTAGTCAAAATGAATTTTCTAACTATCATGTGGACTTCTATGTTTGACTCTAACATTTGCTAATCCAAATACTTAAATAAAGTTCTTTGAAAACATTCTAGACCAAACTGACTCACCCTAGGAGTCCTTACCCTCTCTGAGGAATGGATGAGGGGATGGGGTGGGGAAAGGCTGGAGTCCACTTTAAAAAGAGGATGGAGGAGTAGTGGCGGGTATGGGCAAAAACAACTATTTTTATTTTTTAAAATAAAAATAAATTTAAAAAGCAAGATAATGAGAAAGAGAAAAATTCTTTGAAATTATGCTGTGTGCAGATATCTTCTTAGCCACATAAATTAGCTGTTATTTATATGAATATGTCACATATTAAACTATGTTTTAAATTCTTTTCAGGACTTTTCAGACTAGTAGCTGTTTAAAACACATAGTATGTGAATATTACATGAACACAGACACACATGTATGTATGTATATATGTGAATTTGAATACAATTCTACAGAAATTATTTCTACTTATAGTCTCTTTTCTTGCAATGTTAACTAGCTAAAAGCAAATAAATTTTAAGTAAGTCTGTTCTAATGTTCTATACTTTTGATTCACACTAAATACTATGGTAATGTCCATATCAGATATCACTAGGAAAATTTCATGTTTTCTGTATAGTAATGCTATAATTCACATGCTATACAAGACTTGTGGCATATTCAAAGCAAATAATATTTTAAAGTTCTACTACATACTATATTCTGATATTTTGCCTGAAAATGTAACCCTAATTTTCTAGTACATGATTAAGAGGTTAATTTCCTAGGACTATCTTGCAATCCCTAGATTTAAAGAATTGCTTAATTCTTTTCAAATGCTTCAGCTTAGAAAATATGCTCCTATTCATTCGTCTTATAAGTGATATCATAAAGGACTGACCATCATAATGAACTCAAATACTAAATGAATTAGTAATAAAGTTGCTACAAATACCATCTGACATTAAAGTTATAACCTTTAATAAAAATACTTCATTCTTTTCTTTTTGTCCTGATGTTATGTAATGTAATTAATGTAAAAGAGAAAAGATCATTCTTGTGACTCAGGATTTAGTACAAGAAATTATACAATGGTATAATATAAGAATTTATTCAGAAATGTTTATAAACATACAGTACAATCTTGAGAGACAATTTCAAAGGTGATGAATTAGTTGCACTTGGCCTACCATTTTCCTGGGTTTGGGAAATAAGGTCTTTTTGGCAAGGAATTTCTTTAGTTTTTTTTGCAAAACAGAATGACTAATCTGGAGGCCATATTAGATATACTGTCCTTTAGGCTGTTTAATCCATTTGTGGTTTGGATATTTCATTAAAATGAATAATTAGGTTTTTTCATAGAAATATGCCTAGCTTCAGAAGGACATTTACTACTGCCAATTATGTTTATTATTTGCCTGTTGCACGAAATAATGAGACTCGGGGATAGATCTCTGAAGAAGTTGGAAATACTAGAGGGAATAAACACCACAGTCAAATCTTACCCAGCTGTCTTCTAGCTTCCTCAGCCTCCATTCCCTAGGAATAATTTTCTCTGTGTTTGAATCCAGACTTAAGTATTCTTTAGGATATTAAGGCATGGCCCCACCACACCTGCTTGGGAGCCTAGAATTCTTTCCATAATCTGAAGTGACCTTGACTCAGGATTAAGGGTGTGGGTCACCACTCCCAGGATACTCCCTGTGCTGGGATTAAAGGTTTGAATCACCACTCTGATTTTCCTAGACTGACTGTGGTTAGAGCTCTGGGACTTCTGGAGCTTTTACTAACCCCCCACATAGACTATGGGTAGACTCCCTCCGAGATCTCCAAAACTTCTGAAACTTTATTAAATCCCCACATTTGCCCCATGAATTTTTCTTATATAAATATTATTGAGTACCTTTTCAGTATCTGGTGGCATTCTATCCTTCTGGGTACATATATATATATATATATATGTATATATATATATATATATATAATATACACACATACACAATATATACATGCATACACAACACACACATATATGTGTATATATATATGTATATATAAGTTTGTGTGTATATATACATATATATGTATATATATGTATATATATATATGTTTTTTTTTTGAAACTGGGTTTTATGTAGCTCTTGCTTTCCTGGAACTCACTCTGTAGACCAGGCTGGCCTCAGACACACAGAGATCCACCTGCCTCTGCCTTTTATGTGTTGGGATTATAGGAGTGTGCCACCATTCTCATCTAGGTACATATTCTTATTTGAAACAATATTAATAGACTTTTATTTTGGAGATACTTTGAAGTTCTACTGTCCTATAGAAGAGTCAATTATTTTTAAGTATTGCAGAGAAAAAGATAATTTTTCAAACTTGTCTGACTAACAATGATTTTTGCCTCACCCTGTATAAGACAAAGAAAATAGATTGGAAACTTCAAGGGCAACTAGAGAAAGAAAACTCCATGTTTGTTGATGATGTATACAATTTTACTTTAATCTTATAATCTGATTTTTCATTTTTAAAAAAGAAGATACCAAAGAATTATGCATTGAAAATACTCAGAGACATCTTGAATATTTAAAGAGGGTATCTTGAGGAATTTCTCTTTCAAAATCCTACTCTGGTCTTTGCTTAGAAAGAAAATTTCCTGCTAAAGGTGTTTCTTAAAGATTCTTCTTGATATGTCCTTCTAAAAAAGCATTTCATACTTGTAATGTTAATAATGATAAAATGAGAAGCTTTACTTAAGTTTAATGTTTCTTTAATCTTGACATTCTCCTTTCTTTATTTGGGGGATGATATTGAAGACAGTAGTGATGGCTTGACACCTTAAAAACTGTAATCAAGTTACAGTGATTACAATCACAGACAAGGTCAGGATATAGTGTTCTTAAAGTGGAAAGAAATGTAGATAATTACAATTCCCTTCAGTCTCATCCAGGCATATGAACAGGAGTACCATCATCACATTCTTTTGTAAATTCTATTAATTTCTTTCTGTTGTCAATAATATAATATACAGCTCACTAGTATTAAGGTCAGTGTGGTTTGGTTATACTTTCCCATTCAAATCATTGTATGAATTGTAACATCTTACTAATTTATCTTGAATTATCATAGGGTAATAATAAGCACAAAAGTAATGTCTGTTTCTAATAAACTTAATATATGAATGGTCACACATGAGAAAAGAAATTGGTATTTCAAGTCTGAATTTTACTCTTTGTTCTCTAGGCAGCAGTAAGTGAGATGTCAGAAAAATGCCCTTGCACCCTTAACATAAGTTTATTTGAAATCATTCTTACAAGGTTATTAGAGCTTCAATAAGTTAATCAGAAGAACTACTAGCAAACACCAGGCAGTAGTGAAGTACTTACTTTATAATCAGAAAAAAAATGGTGATGGGGCTATAAAACAAATGGTGACATTTAATGTTTTCAGCGTTCACCTGCTTTAGTTCATTTAAACAGATTGTACCTAGAATGGACACAGAAATCCTTCTGGTTTAGGCTCAACATAAGCCATCCTGAGTTTTCAGAAAATAATAGGAGCATTACAATAGTCATCATGCAATTCATATTCCAAGCAATTTGCTTTCTCATCTTGCCTAGACACCCTGCACTGGTTTCTATTATCCTTCTGTTTCAATTCGTGCTGTTCCTATTATGGAAGCTAGTGCACATCTAACTTTTTCATTTAGAATGGACCCCAATACATAAACACATTTGTCCCATCCATACAGGATGGTTGAAGATTCTGCTCAAGGCAAATGGAAACCCAGAGGGACACTAGTCAACTTGTCAAAACATATTTTTACCATAATGAAGAAATAGTCTATCTAAATAAGGCTCAGGTTATGGGGTAAAAAAGAACTAGGCTGTCTTCCTTTATTAAATTGCCATATTCCTATTCCAACTATGCCACTGCTGCTCTTTCTATCTTCCTTGCTTTCTCTCCTTCCTTCCTTGCTTCCATCTATCTTTTTTCCTTCCTTTTGTCATGTAAATTAGCATATATGAAGACAAAATTCTTTCTCTTTTTGTATTTTTTCTTTCTTCATTTTGTCTCTGTAAATTAGTATATTTGAAGACAAAATAAAAAGAAGAAAAGGGAAAGAAGAAAGATAAAAAAGTAGCTGGGGAAGTAGCATAATTGATAGCATTTTCCTAGGATGCATGAAGACTGACTTTGATTCAGAGCACTGCATGAACCAGGCATTGTGGAACATTCTTGTCATTTTCGAAGTTGAGGAGGTAGAGACAGAAGGATCAAAATTCATAGGTCAGCACTTGCTTACTTAGCAAATTCAAGGGCAGCCGATGCTAAATGAGATCCTGTATCAAATAAATAAGAAAGACAGAAATATAAACAGACAGAAAGAGATTGATAAGGGGCATCAATGTGTTTTAAAATTGATGTCTTTCTGGTACATATACAGATTGATAATCGTTTTTATGACTCACTAAAGTAAATGGATAAAAAGATTAAGATTTCTGACACAACTAACTAGAGAGCATTAGATATCTAAAGAGCTAAGGAGTTTGCTATCTCAACACTAAGAAGATAAAGCTTTTGGGATAGGCTCTAAAGCTTTTAATTCTAGATAATTTAGAAAGAAGACCAACAATATCAAATCCAATGGAAATGTTTGATATTTTTTCTTGTGGAGATCAGAAACAAGTATATATCCATATGTATATGCAAATGTTTTAAAAGATGTCAGATATATTTATTTACATAAAAAACTAGGCTAGACCTGTTAGGAAGCACTGATCACCAGCTTAATATATAACATTGATAATATGAACATGGTTTTTTTTTTCGGTGCTATTTCATATAATAGTATCTATGATAAAAAGTAGTTGATCAGAAGCTATTCTGATCCAATGGTAATCTATCCTCACTTTGTGCACGTCTCACTTGATCCTCACGATGCAGCAATGCACTCAGAGAGCTTAGGGCCATGACTAAGATGATAATCTAAGTCCAGGGTTTAAAGTTCAGGTTCTCTATTCAAAAACATCATGTTCTCATGTTCTTTCTATCAAAGTTGTAGGTTTGAAAAGATTTACTCCAAGAGAACAATTTATTTTCACAATATTTTAATAAAGCCAAGTTTATAAAACATGAAAATAGAGCCTGGATGTGTGAATGAACACATGGCTAGAGGAATGAAAATAGATGGGAATTTACAATTTAATTACCAACCTCTCATGTTTCATAACAGAAATCCTTGGAAGTCTTGAAGCAACCTTTTAGAAATGGCTGTATTGGATCATAAAACCTCACAATTAAGACATACTTGTGTTAATTTCTGCTAAAATGGCGAAACACAACAGCATATCTGCACTATCACGTCATGCCTTCTATCACTGATTTGTGTACTTAAGTCAACTCATTTTAAATGTCTTCAAGAAGAAGGAAAAGAGAAAAAAGAAAATAAGAAATGAAAATGTAATTACACATCTATGTAAAGCATGCTCACACAAACACCAACCCTTTCTTGCTTTATCACGTCTGAGGGAAAAAATGTGGAATAAAAATATGGAGAAAATCTGCTTTTAATGATTGTTTAACACAAACATTTCACAGCAGCAAAATGATGCCTGCCTTTCAGTGACTTAGGGCATCATTTATGTTCATAACAACTTGTCATCTTGAAAACGGGAGCCTGAACAAACAGCTTGATGATTTCTAAGTTTGAACAAGCTAAATGACTCACATAAGTTTTCTTCTAAACACTGTACCACCTTTTTAGTCCAATCCTATTTCTTCCTTCATAACTCAAATGCAGAAGAAATCATCTACCATAGTATCCAAAGATCTGTATCACAGAATCTATTAGCAAGGCAGGCAAAACAGACAAAATCACAGAAGAATAGACATTCATCTTTAACACGTGGTACACAAATATTGTGACCTCTATTAAAAGTATGGCTATCAGCACTCTCCTTAAACTAATTTCTGATTTGACTGTCACTCAAAACACCATATTTTCATAATGTACTTTACATGATGAAGTCACCTTTTACCTTAATGTCCTTAAAGAAAGTACATTTTTAAATCCTTTGCTTTCATGTCTATGGATACCATGCAGGTAACTGAGATGACACATTGCTCCCATGTTACCTGATCAAAGAACATAAAGACAATTCTTGAAGTTAAGCATGCCGGTGAAAGACTGAAGTCCTAGCACATGGAAAGCAGGAGGATCCTACATTCCAGAATAGCCTGAGTGACAGAATGAAACCATCTTATTACCAACCAAGAAACAAAAAAGATACAATTTCAAAACTGTGTATAATAACATAGACCTTGAGTCTCACCTGATTTAGAGTGGCATGAATATAACAAGGAAGAAAACAAGTTTGATAATAAAAACTGAAAGAGATGTGCATTGTGTTACAGAAGCATTAAAATCACATTTTTCAACTCTTATTATATAATAGTAGCATACTGTTCTTCATATGAGAAGTTATCCATATCTATCAATTGGTATTTCTAGGGAAGTTTGATCACTTTGATCACCAACATGGACATACATATGTGTCTACACATACATTCTCACAGAGTAAATCATACATATGTTATTGTCCAGTGTCTGCATGTGTCCATTGTAATACAGCAAAAGAAACACTAAACTCCAATTACAGTTGAGGAAATCAACTGGAAATCTGCCTCCAAAAGTCCCCTGTTTATATCCTTGGGCTCACCATGGTTTTGTACAATGTCACCCTTACTATCAATTGCTTAGGTCAGAAGCCTGACAAACTTTTCTTGATTAGTCTCATTTCATGTCCCACACATCTATTATTTTAGTAAAATTATACATATTCTATTTTCAAAAAGGGAAATACTCGAAATTGAAGCTTTTACTGACTGATAGTGGTTAAGTACTGAGAGTTTCAAATGGTTTCAACTGATAGGTAATGGACTACATTTCTGCCATTTGTACTAATACTCTTGTGATGTCAACCCTTATTATCTCCAGCCTGGATTATTCTAATAGATTTTTCTGACCTTCTATTGTTATCAGAGGTGGGCTTAGAAAAGTAGTATAGTAAGGATTTCTTTAAAATGCTTTAAGGTGTTCTTTAGGAATAGAATACACATCAGACCTTAATCTCTCATTTTCCTTTCCCCTTTCCTACAGTTAAGGTCATGGCTGCTTTTGCAGTGACTTTCTTACTATATAGATAAAATGGGCAGAGGAAAAACAGGTTTAAGATTTTATGCTATCCTAGATTTAAAAAAAAAAATGTCTCCTATGTTTTCTCATTCCAGTGATCCCATCTCTCAACGGCTCAATCTCGTCTTTCACAAGAGCATATGACACCTACTACTTTGGACAAGTGTTATTGAATGCTGCCATTTATGAAAGTGGTACCATGTAAGAATATCGTTTTCTTCAGAGACATTAGAAGAAAGTTTCTGTGAAACATTTGGAAGCTCTAACGAGATTCAGAAAAATTATTTTCTTAAGATGTTTCTAAATTATTTTTTTATAGCAGAGCAAAGACACAATAGGGGGATACCACTGGGGATCAAATCGGGGATTCATGTCATACCATTAAACTGTGCCCTGATTTCTAAAATAAGCCATTTTCAAAATGTAACCAAAGCTCCTTTACATTCTGTCATGAAAAATTGCTGCTAATCAATGGAAAATCTAGAGATACTCCATCTGGAAAGTATTTCATTTAAGCATTAAGAATGCATCAATGAAAATTAAGTATGAAAAAGACAAACTGGAGGCAAGCCACAGATAGAAAAGAAGTGTTCAATGAAACTCTGCTTGTATAGACTTGGTAACACTTAAGGCTTGTGGGCTGAACGGGAGTGAATAGAAAATGGAGTAAAGAAATAAAGTGTAGCGGCGGAATTTGAGGATTAGAACTGCCTTGACACTTTCCATATCAGAGACTGCAAAAGCACAGTGTAGGAAGATTTCTGATCTTTGAGGGAGTCAAAAGCTTAAGAGTAGGATAAACAGCAATGAAATATTGTTTCATTTAACCCATTCAGCCATCTTGATTCTTTTATAATCTCAAAATTTTACTCAAAAGTAGATTACATTGTATCTATGTCTCGATCTATGTTTCAAACTACCTAGGTTAGAAATATTGCTGTAGTCAGTTTCCCTAAAGGTTGACATAAAAATATGACTTGGGTATAGCTCATTGTAGATCGCTTATCTAGCACATACAAGGTTCTGAGTTCCACAAACAAAGCCAAAAGGAAAGCAAAAAACTCAGAAGAAACAATCTGCCTCTAAAGGAGACATAATCATGCTACCCAAGTGACCTACTGTAACACTTTCTGCCAGGTAATGGTAAGTGCTAATGGAATGGATACAAGGAGTTCTTTCATTATGTTCTAGTCCAGTGGTACTCAACCTGTGGGTCTCCATCCCCTTGGGGATCAAAAAACCCTCCACAGGGGTCACATATTAGATATATATGTCATGGTTCATAACAGTAGTTAAGCTACAGTTATGAAGTATCAACAAAATTTTGTGGTTGGGGGTCAATGCAACATAAGAAACTGTATTAAAGGGTTGCAGCATATTAGGAAGGCTGAAAACCCCTGTTCTAGGCAAAGCCCGGTCTCTGTCTCTTTGTCTCTGCCTCTGACATTCTTTCTCTATCTCTATCTCTCTCCCTTCCTGCTGCTTGCTAATCTGCAAATAGAACACTCAACATGTCTGCCTACCTGTTTCCCTCCAAGTTAACAATGGACTAAACTTTTGAGCTATAAGATAGCCTCAATTAAATGTTTTCCTTTTTAAGAATTACTGTGGTCATAGTGTCTCTTCAAAATAATAAAAACCCTAACTAAGACACCATCTGATCATGCTATCTCATAACAGAAAAGGTTTCCCTTTATGATATTGCGTAGGGTTGTTTCAAAGGAAAAAGTTGCTTTAAGGATCAAGTGTTGGGTAGAAAAAGGCAAAGTCTAGATGTTATAGAGACAGGACAGCTGCCCTCCTAAAATATGCTGTCATCATATTTGAAAACTTCAAATATCCTTATGCATGTATTCTTTTTTCACAGAGAGACTATCATTAGCCACTCAGGAAGAAATCCCACAGTGTGCATACATTTTACTGAATGGAAGGAATGTTTATAAACACTGGGTATGCTGTACCTACAAAACAAATTCAGCAGAAATATTTATTGAAGCAAAACTGTTTATGTATTATGGGAATAAAACCTTAGTGTCATATGGCAAGATCATCTTGATAATTAGTCAGTGGCTGTTTAAAGTCAGCCTACTCACAGTGTGGTCTTATCCTCAAACCTTATTTACATACCTAATAAGAATGAATTCTTTAGACACTTGAGACCATGAGGGACCTGGCCTCAACGGAAAAATCCTGAATTTATCTTGTATTACTCCATTCACAATTTATTATCTACCCTAAATCCAATTAAATGTAACAATTCATTGCTCCTTAGCTTTCTGATTTTTCCGCTTCTCATCCTCTTAAATGTCTCTTTGGTGTAGAAAGTCTTTCTTATCTCCATTCTTACTTAAGATACAAAGCTGAAAGCCAGTTCCTTTGAGATATAGGATAAATTTCCAAAGCAAGTGTTTATCTATAGCTTCCATAAGGCTAAGGTGGATAAACATTTTTACAAAAGGCTCATGGGGAAGTGGATTTCAGGCTGTATTTTCCAGAAACCGGGTGGAATCACAGCTACCCAAAGAAATGGAAAATAGAATGTGTATGCATGCAGAGGAGGAGAGGGGCAGTCAATAGACTACTGGAAAACAGAGAAGGTATATGCTTTCAGGATAGCAAGATACTGCCTTCAAATCCTCAGGTATTAGTAATGCTGAATTAACAAATGCCTATTTTTCATCAACATTCTATTCAATAAGGATGAATATACATGGTGGGATGTCTTCCTGAATGGGTAAACAGTCTTATTGTAAAAAAATAAAAGCAGCATGAAAAGACTTGAGGTTGTCAAATGGTGGGGGATGGCAGGTTCATCTATGCAACCCTTATATCTCATTCTTTCATTCAACACCTTCTCTGACCATTGAAGCTACACAGGAACCAAAGGAACAATGCTAAATTGTTTGCCTATCTTTTCTCCCTCCCTTACTTCCTTCTTTCTTGAGAGAGAGAGAGAGAGAGAGAGAGAGAGAGAGAGAGAGAGAGAGAGAGAGAAAGAGAGAGAGTTAGGTAGACAAAGAAATATTGAGATAGATATTGAGATTGAATAAAAGAAATATAGTGAAGAGATGAGTTTCGAGTTTGCTGACACTCTGTGACAGGTGATAATATATGCCCACAATGATACTATACCGGAAAGTCCTACAGTAGTTAAAACAGGATTACCCTGCTGCTTCCTGTGCCCTACTGCCTCCATCCTTTCTAGGCAATGGTATTTTGCTTATTTTACAGACATATTTATTTTTCTCTGGTCAGACAGAAATGAAAAAAAAAATCAACAGTTAGGCATGGGCTGTTGAAAGCAGCTCCTGAAGAGAAAAGCATCCTTTAGCAAAAATAGCAGGACTGCCCCAGTGACAGCTCCTTGCCTTGCTGCCTTTACTTTTTTTTTTGGCCAGAGTTTTCAGCCTGTGTTCTCTCATTTCATACCCTTAGTTATGACATGGGAGGCTTTAAAATTTCACCTTATTGGGTAGTGGATGTCTAATGATTTTAGATGACCTTTTCCCAAGAGTCATGGACAAATTGTGAATTCGATCACTGTTGGAACACGGTTATAAGAACGATGCATGAACAATGCCTTGAGGAACTGTTGGGAGAGGCTCAAGATAAAAAAGGCAGAGAGTCTTTTACCTCAGGTGCATTTTGTTCACTGGATTGTTCTTTGGCATGATTTCATGCCTCCTGTGTTAAACATTTACATTCAATTTATAAAACATGTTAATTCTTGTTAAATGTCAGAACATAGCTATAGAACTCAATCTGTTGAAAGAATATACTGAGTGCTGTACTCAGTGTACCTAACCTGGATATGGACTTCTGCCTTGCTTTCCCAGATATCATCTGTGGTGGGTGCTGTGCTCCTGTGTTTAAAATGCTCTGGCCTGAGACAGTTCTGGCAAAGGGCTGCTCAGTTAATAGTTAGTATGTACTTACTGATGTTTATTTACATGGTTTTCTGAACTCAAACAACTTTCCTTGGATCACTGCTTTCTTTGATACATTTGTGTATAAATACATTGAAACTAAAGTAAAATTGTCTACATTATTAGACTGTAGTCTGCCCCACTCTTTCAGGTTCTCAAATCCCAGGTAAAGCAGAAAAGATCTGTACAGGTTAGCTGAAATTGACAAAGGCTCTCGAATGTGGGACCTGAATGAGAAGCTACAAGAGGACATGAGGACCCCTGCAGAAGGATGTAGGCAGGGATTAAATGGGGCTAAAAGTAGGAAATGGGCATCATCCCAACCCTACCTACTACATGCCCATTCTTACTGCTGCATAGGCCTTTATTTTTCTCTCTGGAAGTATGTATTATATTATCTACATTTCTATTTCTTGACAATATGTTCTGCCTTAAAAATTCAAAATATATACAATTATCAGTTCTTTCTAAGATTTAAACAACAAACATACTAACCGATATATTACACACATAATCCTATCCCACTGATAGCAAACCACTAACTTACAACACAGCAATGACTATAGCAGCATACAGAACAGAATTTCTAAAACTATGGTTTCATGTCAGAGTTTATATGCAACAGTATCTTTTATTAAAAAGCAAACAGCTGTAATAAACACAAATCATAGTGACAGTAGGAATCATGCTATCAACAAACCCATAAAAATGGAATGAAACATCATGAGATGAACAGCACCATAGGGATATGTCCAAGAGCATTTCCCATATGAGATTCTTGCTACTTCACCTTAAAATTAAAGAAGTAGGGCAACATATTTATTCAGGCCATTTCCAGTGTTATTTTCTTCTCAGTAATGGTTCACAGGAGATTTTTCATGTTGTAATATGAAGTTTTTTTCATTATCACAGCTTCATGCAGTCACACCTTAAGGGTGCTACTGTAATTATACAAGCTCAGCGAGTTATTTTCACATTAAGTAATTCTGTTATTAAATACTTTTAGGATATGTTATGCAACAAAATAATGTTTACAAATAGTGTGTGGACAGTTCTTTTGATCCATTGTTGTAACTAGATTACATGATCAACATTAACACAATGTGCCTGTCAGTCTTACATCATATAAAAGGAAATATAATAATAATTAATAATATTTATTATTATTTATTATTATTATTGAGATATTGAAACAGGGTTTCTGTGTGGTCGTTCTGTAACTTACTTTGTAGATCACACTGGCCTAAAACTCAGAGATTGGCCTGCCTCTGTCTCCAGAGTGCTGGCATTAAAGACATGTACAACCATCACCCTAGTGAAGACACAATTCTTTTAACATTTGTGTCTACAATATTGCTACCAAGACGCAGCATAACTTTTGATCTTTCGTTCTAAAAGTATAGATGCAATAAACAAATCTCAAGTAGTATTTAAAAAATAAAAATAAAATAAAATTGTCATGGATTTTTAAAGTGGGGTACAATTTAGCATTGATATTTTATTTTGGATATTTTACATGGAAAAAACTACGCATTGATGGTATTATGTAGCTTTGATAAAGAGGTCTAAATTTAATTTGACTACAATGAGTACAGGCATATCACCACATAGATATGCATAACACTTCACTATCTACTTGATACAAAATAGTGTGACTTAGAGTGATAGTTCATAGTCCTTTATAACATCAGTTTTGAATTATGTTGTTAGAACATTGAAAAGGAAAGAAAGCCTACTGTTTAAGCTTTTTTTAAGGTATTTTTTTCTAGTATTTGACTTATACAAAATAAAATTCAAACCATGTAATCTATAACACAGGACCACCTGTCCTTTCCTTGTAGTAAAGTTGTTTTCTTTTTCTTTCTTTCTTTTTTGTTTCTAGGGTTAGGTATGGGAACCCAGAGCCTTGCACATACTAGGTAAGTACCGTACCAATGATCTGTACACATAGTCCATTTTCCCTTATTTTTTATTTTGATACAGTTTCATAAAATTACCATGACTTACCTAAAAAAAATCTCAGCATTCTGAATATCTAGTACTAAGTAGCTATGAACCATACTGCCTAATTCTTTCTAATACATTCTACAAATTCCCTCCAAAATGAAACGTCTTAATATGTGACTATTCAAGTAGTTCCTTTATCATATATGAGCCTAGCTTACATTTTCAAGTACATGCTTATTTCCCTTAAAGTACAATAGCATCCATAGTTCAAATTCTAACTTTTTAAATTATTATTACTAATGTTGAATCAAGAAATAGAGCCTAGCCTAATGAATGCCTTATCTTTAACAATGACTACTATTTACAAAGCACCATGTATCACATAAGATACCAAATCGCTATATATTACCTTAGTCTGCATGTCTAGCCTCCATTATTTTTTCTATTTATACATAATTTCTTCTTTCTTGGGCTAAAAGGTATTTTTAAGTTTGTTGCAGTTAATTAAACACCACTTTTTTTTCTGATTCTGCCTCAAAGATGTGGAAAACAGCTCCTGGGAAGTAAGCCAGCGAACAAATATCCTTCTAAATTAGTGCTACAGGGACAAGCCTATACAGGGAGATCACATGTGACAGCATTTTTATAGTAAATGTGAAAAAATAGCCTCAAATCTGTACTTTGACAAAATAAATCTTGCTGCTGAATTGTGTAATGACAAATTTTTAGACTTCAGAGTATTCATGTAAGATATATAAACATGACTTCTCAAATATTTTCATTTTCTTTTAACAAAATTTTAATTTGAGTTATATTTAATTTGATATATATAAATATATATATCCCATGGTAAATACATTTCCATATTAATAATTAAGTTATAATAAGATTTCCTAGACTATTCTTTGTTATTATTAAGTATAGAATCAATAATGCCAGGTATATCCAATCCAAATATTTGTCTTGAGCAATGTCAAAAACAAAACAAAGCCCATATTTAATTATAAAACATTCGCTATTTATTTGAACAAAAAGATCTTTTTAAAGTTTGGAAGCATTCAAGACAATCATGAATCAGGAGTATGTCTTAATTTTCACAATAAAACTACATGAATTCCCATCATTATAGTAATATTCATCTCGGTAACTTATTTATCCAAATCACTTGAACTGTAGCAATTTTCCTTTATTCTCCACTTCAGTACAACATATAGAAAGAAATAAAACAGTAAACTACAAATCAGCACTGAAATAAACTGGCAGAGCTATTTGGAGATTTGGATACTTTCACTCACTAGCTCACTTTGGCCACCACTGATATTTTCATGAATAAAAATCTACAGGAAAATTGACAAATCCATATTAATGGCAGATGGTCAGAACCCTTGTTCTATATAAATCTATATTACATAAGAAAAAAGTAGTGTGTTAGGGTGGCATCCCTAATTTCAATCTCTATTGCTGTTATGTTGTTTTTCATCTTTAAAATGGAGCAGTTCCATAGTCAAGAATTTATATAAGCTGCTAAATGCAGGTCACAATTTTGATATGCTCTTTATGAAAATCATTTCCCAATAGGCCTTCTTACCACTCCGTTTTCTCTTATTATTTGTTGCTTGTGTAATTTCTATATGTCAAAATTGGTTAGCTCTTAGTGCTAATGAGGCCAAGGTCATGAGTCTGATTTTTATATGAGCCAGTTAGTTTTATACAAAGAAAAAGAAATATGTTCTATAGCTTTTAAAGCCAGGAACTGCAACTGCAGCCAGCCAGGATACAATTTTATGTCCTTGGCAAGGATAAAAACCACAAAAAGGGGCTCTGGAAAAATATCTAAAAACCTATGTTGATAGGAGCAAATTCTCAAAAAGATTCTACTTCATGTTTAGAAAGAGAATACTGTTTCTAACAAGTTCACACAGAAATTGGCAGATTAAAGTGGAACATCACAATCATGCAAATTATACATTAAAATATTTTCAGAATATATTAATAACACATGCTTACATGTAAAAGAATTTTAATGCTTCCAGAGGGAAAAGAAGTAATATATACATATGGTGGCAATTACATGCTCCAATTATACATGCACATAGGATAATGTGTAATATGGATAATTATAAAATCTTAGACATAAATAATAGCATAAAGCTAAGAATTTCTGGGTTAACTGGATCATTGTATTAGAACAACAGTATTTCAGTAAGTAATTATGTTTGCTTAGAGCACAAGCTAAGTGAATGTTAATAGAGAAATTCCTATGCAGGGGCCTAATGAGCTTAGAGCTGCTCCATTTTTACTTTGATTTTTCTATTTTTTTTTAAAAAAATGGTTTATCAGAATCCCAATGCACTATGCTTTGATTTATCTCAGGACAGTTTAAAATGGACTGGTATGAAGAAGAGTCTGAAGAAACTGCTTAGATGATGACTGTTAAGAAGAGAGCCTGGCATAATGGCACATGCATTTAACCTAAGCACTTCACATTCATGATGCAGAGGCAGGAGGATCTCTATGATTTTTAGGCTGGCCTGGTCTACAATGCAAGTTCTGGGACAGCCAGGATTACACAGAAAGAGCCTTGACTAAGAAAATAAAAAGGGCTTATAATAAAATAAGCACTGACAATATGAATATGAATCTATTATAGAAATACAAATTATAGCATACCTCAGTTTAGAGACTATTTACTGTGGACATTAAGAGTCTTTATTATAAAGCAAGATCATGTGGGCTTGTATCCTTGTTCTTTCATTTATCTTCTTTTGATTTTAGACAGTAATCTAATTTCCCTATATATCTGAAGTTCCAACTGGAAAATGGAGATAAAAATAACCATGATTAACAGGATGGTTCTGAGGATGAAACCCTGTCATATGCTAAGTGCCAAACAAATGGTGAAGATATTATCAGTACAATATATGTTGTGGTTGAGTATGACATACAAAGAATCACTGAACTATTACCAGTAAGTGAAACTATACAACTAAGAAGAGGATTCATGACATTCAAAGAACTAAAAGACCAAATATTTTAATGTTAAAACACTAAGTTTGGGGAAGTACATTTTTTAGTGGGTGAGTGTGTGTGTGTAAGAGAGAGGGGGGGATACGGCCAATGGTTGTAATATCTAGTGAGTGAAGAGTGAAGAAAACAATGAGATATAAAGATAAAAGTCTTCTGGGTTGAAAAACTGAATTTATAAGACTGGTGAAGAAAGGCAAGGGAAATAAAGAAAGAAAGGATAGACTTCAGAAGTAGATGAAGTGATTCATATCCAAAGGCAAATGCAACAACATTTATAAATAAAAGTCTAAAATCATGTACTTGGAACTTTATAAACATCAATTAAAAATGTCTGGCTTGGGCTTTGGGGAGCTCACTCAATCAGGAATTACCAATGGAGACCCATTGAGGGAACCCTCTGAGGGTGGGCGGCTTTCAACTGCCATGAGCAGTGTGGAGTCATGAGGGGTGGGATCAGACTGTGTTCCTGTTCACAGGCTGACACCTTGGAGCCCATTCCCTGCAGAGGAAAACTCAGCCCAGCATTGACTTTGGGATGAGTAAATCAGACATGCCTGGAGTGGATGTGCAGTGATGGGCTGGCCCATCTTGGGACTTGCCCTTTTTGGGGAGGGGATGGGTGGATGAGTCAGGAAAGCATTAGTCTACAAACTATTATCAGCCTTAATCTACAAACACCTTTCACTTTTTAGCCTAAGTCTGATATCCAATTATGTTAGGACATTCTAGTATCTATACAGTTAAAAAAATTCAGAAATGTAATAGAACATTAAAACATTATAGCACATGAAATATGCTATGTTCATTATGATTTAAGCAATAAACTTTGAAAGACTGTTATTGGTAAAATACACATACACACACAGAGCCAACAGCCAAAATTATTATCATCATTTAATTCATAGAACTTATACAATCATATTCAAATGATGTATTATCTCATTTGACATCACACCCTGCCCCTGGCTGTAACTGTTAAAAATCCAAAACATAAAGTACAACTTTCAAGAGGACAGTACCAGGAAAGAACTAGGAATGCATTCTGTACAAGAATATACTTTTCTTAACCCAATTGGCCAGTTATTTGGATGTATTCTTTCAAAACTGTGCTGAAAGTAGTTACTGGGAATTACACTTTAGTTCTTCTGAGTGTGATTCAGTTGCAGTTCTGAAGGCATAGGCATATTAAGACAAAATACAGGTACCTTCTGTTACATAAAAAACTCAGGAGATTTTTAGTTTATTGTTGAACTCTGAGGGTATAATTTGACAAATTAGTTTTCCCATTCCCTAAGCTTTACAACTGAGTTCTTAATCAGTAAATAAAATTTTCATACTCCATTATTTTGTTTGCTTTCTTAAAAGCAACATCCCAAGGTGGGTTTTAAATCAAGACACTTTCCCTTTCCTCAGAATTAACAGTAGAAAAGGACACCTTTTTTTAGATAGCGCACATGACTGCTTGGCATAGGTAATATTAATGAATATTTACCTTTTGTGGATTTATAGATTATAGGAAAGACCTTTGCCCCACCATTATACCTTTCCCCCACCATTTCTAAGTAATACAGTATACTTTAAGACAAATGCATGAATTTCCACAAGTTTGAAGAAATTCTTGAAATAGGGACCAGGGAAATCTTTTCAATGGTGAATGGCTATAAACAGAGCAAACAATAATGCTATTGATCTATTAAAATCAAATTCTAAATAAGAAATTGTTACAGATGAACTATGCTATTCCAAAGATGTATTTACAAATAAAAATATATTGTTTTTTGAGAAATATATAGTTTGTCCTATGTGTATCTCAAAAGCACCATTAAATATAAAACAAATCCAAGGAAGCATAAGGAGTCTTACTCTCAGAATTAGGTTTAAGGAAATGCATCATCAAAGAGAAAGCAGAGAAATACTCCAGTTTAGGAAAAACTCATACAAAGTCAAAGCACATTTCTTTACTGCACTTTACTTTTTCTACTACTGAAAGCACACCTGCAAAACAGTCTTTTCTTTGGCTTAGATTAGTGGCCGCTGAAAGCTATACAAAGAGATCTGGTGTTTTTAATTTGATTCATCATGTCTCTAGCTCAGGGACCTGGGGAAATACAGAGAACTGTGCTGCATATTTATAAGGCCTCTGGGACCTTAACAGGCTTCCAAATGCCTTGTTTGTTGCAATCTGCTTGTCAAACTATTAAAGAAGTAAAATCCACATTCTATCCCCTACTGCATATGCAGATTTTCTCTGTTAATTAAATCAAAACTATATGATTGCGAGGAGAACTGGTGTCTCCCCAACTTTTCCATCAGCTAGAAGACATAAAATATTTCTAGCACCAGACATTTATTTAGAAAAAAATGACTATCATGTTTTAAAATGTGTTAACCTTGATTGATTACTCAAACTGTTCATTTAAAACTTCAGATTTAGCAAGTCTGCTATTAAAAATGTCTTCATGTCACTCCTTAATTATAGCTACTGTAATAATAATAATTCTAATTTGATATGGACTTATTCACCTCTCATATCTAGGAGGTTAAACACTAAAAAGGACTAGAATCTTCTTTTAAAAATGTGATATTTTAGTTAAAATATGCATTCCAGTTTTCTATACTTAGTTAAGTTTTAGTATGAAGAAAGTCATCTCTATATGTGTGCCTAGATCTTTTTTTTCAAAAATCACAATTATAATGTAGACAAAGGGATACTGAGAGCCACTGAAATTTCATCCAAGTCAAGGGGAAGGCTGAGTGGATGACCTTTCTTTTTACTGGGGACTTAAGCCCTGGGTGATTTCTTTGTAGTAAGTCTGTCACCTGACTAGAAATAGTGGTGCTACCTTGAATAGATACTTATTCTCAGTAGACCCATTCTTCATATGCTGTGCTAGACAGAAAGAAATATTCACTATCCTTTGTATCTGGAGTACTATGTGCTAAAAACCCCATTAGTGGTAAGGAACAAAAAGTAATATATTAGCCATTAGAACATCAGATAACCATGTATTTTAGAAATAAGGCTGGGTGAATATTCACTATGCAGTCAAAGCTCAAATAAACAAGATGCATTTCTTCTCACTCTTGTGTTTTAGATTACATAATCAACCAATGGCACATAAGAAAAGCAGATTTTTAACACTGAGATCAAAGTAAGACAGGATGAAAAAATCAGAGAATAAAAGGTAAACTATCTATAGAAACTAGATTTCTAGTGCAAGTAATGCCAATAATTCCTTTCACTATCAGCTCATTTCTGCTTCGTTTTCATTTCTCCCCTGTACCACAAGGCGATGAACTCAATGAATCACATTTCAGAGTTTAGAGACATCATGGAAGCCATTTTGTACCTCCCTTAATTTTATAGAGAAGATGAGCAAAGTCAATAGAGAAATAAGTCACTCAGTAAACTGCAGAGCATAGACAGGAACTTCAGATGAGCTTAAACTCTTGTTTTGTGTTCTTTAAAGCATAGTTGATTTGCCCAGCAAACCAGTGCCAGATCTGTTTCCAAATATCAGGGGAAGTGACACCACAGTGATACGCTGCAAACTGGTGCCAGGAGCCAAGCCGAACTGGAACATGTCTTGAAAGGTTTATTTTGGTTTTGTTCTACTGAATGGTAATTTCTAAGCATATAAACAACGGATATTAATTTATTAATAAAAAGGAATAAGCAACAAGAACCTAGTTTTGTGGAGTCAGGGCCAGGTGGTTTTCAGCTCATATACCAGAAAGCTTGAAATAGTGTAGGCCTGGAGGAAGCATTAATTCAGTTATGCAGTGAGTGTACTGCATGTATGGCATCATGGCATGTGACTCTTAAAAAAGATATCCACTGGGTTTTTTTTTGTTGTTGTTGTTGTTGTTGTTTTTACCCCAATGGGGAGCTTTTGCACCATAGTGAGGTACACAAGCTTAAAGGTGAAGTAGAAAAACAGGGTTTAGGTCTGTAACTGTTGGGATTGACAAGAAGTAACATGGGACTGGTGTTTAGCCAATGTAGCCTCTGGCACACTGGTATAGTGATGGTCTGTTTACTAAAATCCTGAAGGCATCAAGGCTATGACAAAAGCCCTTGTAATTAGTTATTAAAAGGATGAGGCAGGAGGCCAAGCCTGAACAACTTAGTAAAACCAACAGGGGAGGTGGACCTGCTAACAATGTAGCTCAGTAGAGTACTTGCCCAGCACATGTGGTGTCTGGGACTAGAACACAAGTACAGGGGTGGGGATGGAGGTTTAACTGATAAAGACTTTATTATATCTGAAAAAAGTAAAAGAATTCTTAGTGTCTGCATAAGAGAAGGCTGTCACCTAGTCAAAAGGATATACCAAGTCAGATACTTGAAAATACTATAGAGAATTTAGAATGCTATCAACATCAATAAGTTATGGGTGAGAAAATAAATAAGCCATTCAGCCTCAAAAAGACATGGGGGAAGAGTTATTGACAAGCCTCCTAGTTAGTTTCAGCTGTCAGCTAGACAGAACCCAGAGTTATCTGAAAGAATGCCAATTGGAGTGTTTGTCTGGATCAGAGTGGAGTATGAGCATGTCAGTGAGTCATTTTCGTGATTTGTAATTGATATAGGAGGGCCCAGCCCACAGTGAACAGTACTATCCCTAAGCAAGTAATCCTGGGTAGTATAAAAAAAGCTTGATAAGGAGAGGATAGGAAACAAGCCAGTAAACAGAATTCCTTTGTGATTTCTGCTTCAAGTTCCTGCTTTGGCTTCCCTTAGCGATGGACTGTATTCTGCAATAAACCCTTTCCTCTCCAACATGGTTTTAGTTAGTGTTTCATCATCATCACAGCAAACAGAGGGTAAGCCAGGACAAGTGAATGCTAAATAGTTCCATACTCTAGGATTTCAACTATATGGCCCTCTGAAGAAGGCAAAACTATGAGCACAGTAAAATAATCAGTAGTGGGGCTGAGGAGCAGAAAACAAATCTAGTATGTCCAAAACTCCGGATTTGGTCATCAGACTTGGACAAAGCACCTCCAAATAGTAAAAAGTCACAGCTGCCAAAGACTCCAAGGACCACAACAGCAATCTTTTGAATGTACACACACACACACACACACACACACACACACACACACACACACACACACACACACACATATATACACACACACCCATCTTCTGAAAGAAGCACAAAGCAACCTAATGCAAGGTACACCATGAACTCATCCAGTCTAATGATGTTAGTTTTGCTTGTCAAATAACATTGACAATGAAAAAGGAAACAGTATTTAGAATCCCTGGGAAGAGAATAGAGCTGCAAATAAGTCTGAGCACTATCTTGTTCAACTTCATATTTACAGATGTGGAAACATAGGTGCAAATGGATTTTTAAACAACTGACCATCCAGGTTTCTATGAGGTCAAAATCTGAGTCCCTGTCTTTTAATACTACCCCACACGCTTCTTTAATGGCAGCATTTTTCCCCCTGGAAAATTAAAAATTAAGAACACAAAAATCCCTACATTAACTCAAAGAATAGTCCCATAAAATAAAACACTGTCATTTAAGTACTTGGTTATCAGAGCAATAAGCAAATTGGTTCATAATAAATGCCATCAGACCTATTTAACAAATCCAGACACATGCCATCTATCATTTTTATTATACATAGCACAGAAGTATCAGAGTTCAAATACAGTTCTACCATAAAATGGATATGAGACCTTGTGTGTTTTATAATTGCTTCTGAGCACAGGAAATCAGAGAGTGCATTTAATAGGGCTGCCTAGTAGTTTGTATTCAACATGAGATACTTTCTTTACAAACCTATCATTTGGATGACACAATTAGTCATTTTCTTTCTAAGTTTCACAAAGCTGAAATACTTATATGAAGAAATATATTCAGAGCCCACCACATAAAAGAACTATTCTTTCATGAAACTATGCAATGATTGACAAGATAGTTATTTCCTTTTTTCCATGCTTATTTATTTTTCTATAAACCTACAAATGCAAAGAACTTCTCTTCATGGAGTAGGGGAGTACTGGAGTCAATTCATGTTACAGTGTTATTTTGTATTATTTCTGGTCTCTTTGAAATATTTTTCTGTCTTCAGTGTATTTTCTGAACCCATTAATTTATTGCCCAGGAACTTAATTAAGGTATTATTTACTGATACTCCTTACAGATCATTAATAGAATGTTAATTAATTATAGCCTAACACTATCAAAATCTCCGACATAATGAAAGAACCTCCCCCATCCCATTATGTCTTAGGTTGCATCATCGAGTTACTTCACTGAGGTTCTTGCCTAATACAATATCAACTTATTTTTAAAATGACTTAAAACTTATACTACAAAAAGATTTTATTTCAGAGATAATTATCCATAAAGTTAATAAACAGATTACTGGATGAGGAAGTAAAAAAGATAACCATCTATTCTCAAATAGATCATGGAAGTTACTGAATGCAGGCAGAATATTTGATTAGTTATTCATATGCAATGAAAATACATATCTACTTATCTATAATATACATACACACATACACAAAATATATCATTAATACAAAAACAATGTCTAGGAAATGCTATCATTTCAGGGTTAAAATCTGATCTGAACTTGACGGTATGACTTTGTGATGCTTTATACAAAAGCCACTTGAATGGTCAGGGTACAGAGTCAGTAGTTTTACTGCATTTTCAACTAGGATAACAATGCCAGTCAGAATAATTGGCACCATAGGAGCACTCTACGGTGATAACCTAGAAAATGCCTCTACTAGGCTTATGTGGTGGCAGGCAGCTTCTCAGATGATAACAGCAAATCTTTCAAACAGAACTTGGGACTGATAAATACTATAAAGACTTATACTTCTGGGTGATGAATTACCATGCTGTCTTTCAAATACTTCATTCAGATATTACTAGGGAAATTGCTAGTTCTCTATTTTTTTAGCCTGGCAAACAAAACTTTAAAGAATTTAAAGCATATAGTAGAACTGTCTTTCTTACTGAAAAGAATTTATGGAAGTATCAGATGAACTATGATCTGAAGCACACCATTAATGAATATTACACTACAGTCTTTCAATCACTTATCAACTTGTTCATTCATTCATTAGTTAAAAATTTCTATCATTCTTTATGCTAAAAAGGGCTGATGTTAGGCACTATGAGAAATACAAGAATCATTAGCAGTCTTTGCACATAAATTGGTAATCCTCTGATACACCTAGCATGCTGGTGTTTATTTAAAACCTGATGTAAATAAGCACAGGCAATAGATCCACCCATCAATTAGTTTCTTAAAGATAACTGCAACATCTTAGCTAACAATAAAAAGCATAGTACATGCATAATTATAGATATAAATATATATGAATCTACTGCAATTCGCATACTCTCCAAATTATACTATCTGATACATTTTGCATATGAGAAGTATTCAGTCAAATAATGGGATATTCCAATTATCCATTTTTAAGCTTTTTAAACCAACATTTTGCTTACATTTATGCCTGTGTGAATCATATCATGTGCATGATCATGGAGGGCAAAAAAGGGTATCATATTTTCAGATCCTCTGGAAGTTATGTTGTGAGATACCATGTAGGTACTGGGAATCAAAGGAAGAATGGCCAATGCTCTTAACCTCTGAGCCATGCCCTAGCCTTGCCTTCTAACTATTCATTTTTAGATAAAATTTATTTATTATATGTGTTTTTCACATAATTTATCTTGGTCCCATTCATTTCCCATCCCTTCAAATCTACCCTCCACCCTTGAACCTCCACCCAAGGAAAACAAAATTCAAGAGAAAAGATAAAATATAAAATAAGAAAAATAAATAAAGAGAATTAAAAATCGTGTCATGGAAGCTTCAGTGCAACCAAACACTGTATATCCCTTTGACCATATACCTGTACTTGTGCATGTTCATTGCAAAGAGTTGTTGGTCTGGTTCGATGTCCCAACATCCACCCCATCTATGATATACTGGAGCACATTAAGAGGCTTGACTGACAGACCCTAAGCTGCATGATCTCCAAAACACAGGGTGTCAGTGGGATGTCTAGAAGAATCCTAGTGAGGGCCTAGCATCAAATATGTAGTGCAGATTAGAGGCTTTGAACCAGTCCAATTATTCTTTAACACCACTTTTGTTTTTATCTGGTTACTCCATCAAATGAAAAAGGCAATGACGCAGGATTGGTAAGGGTTTTTTGTTGTTGTTGTTGTTGTTGTTTTTTCCCTCTTACAGTTATCTTGTGAACGAAGGTATAGTTTAAGGGATGGCAGCAAAGATCATGAGTAAATGTTACAAGGAATGGATATTTGGATTTAAATTCAGAACTCTAGTAAATATTGTTGGTAGTTAAAGAGGCACTTAGTACGTTTTCAGTTCTCCCAGTAATCAAAAAACAGAAAAACTACATGTCGGGACATCAGAGAAGGGATTCTAGGAGAAGATTCAAACAAAGGAATACATTTCTGAGTCAATGGGTGGTGGTGAAGCATCTTGGCTAAGTTGTTAACTCTAGACCTTCCTTATTCTAATTCCAGTTTTGAGACACTGACCAACTGTGGGCAACTAAGATCTCTGGAGGATAATGTTCACATCATGTAAAAGAAACATAATTATCAAGTTTACTGTCACTAGGAATAGGAGTAAAGAGTTTACTATGGGAAAATGATTTGAAAAGCCTTAGCATAAAGAAAATACTAAATAAATATCTATTAAGTAAAATGATACTGGTGACAACGTTTGTGTTTTTGAAGGAATTCTCCACAAGACTGCTTTATTCTACTTTTCATCTATTCTCCAACGCAATGCTTAGTCTTCCCTCTGTAGTTTCACTTGAACTACTTACCTATCAGGTGTTTTGTCACAATCATTGTATACAAGGCCCTCCCTTATAATAACTCTGAATCCTGCAAATTAGGCATTTTACTTTGTTATCACTATCTGTCATTTGTTACAGCTCAAAAACATAAATGTTGTTCTATTATTTCCAGTTGTCCTACCTCCTCTTTATCCTGGTGGGTTGTTTCTTTTTCCTTTTTGGACCCCTCCTTGGGTTGCTATCACACTAGGTAGCTGCCGCACATTGGGCGCCAATTGTCACATGAAAGAATGAGACTCAGGGATAGATCTCTGAAGAAGTTGGAGATACTAGAGGGAATAAATACCACAGTCAAATCTTACCCAGGTGTCTTCCAGCTTCCTCAGCCTCGCTTCCCTTGGAAATGCTTCCCTCTGTGTTTCAATCCTGTCTTAAGTACCCTTTCATAAATTAAGGCGTGGCTCCACCACTACCTACTTGGGAGCCTGGAATTCCTTCTATAATCTGGTGACCTTGACTCAGTTGGGATTAAGGGTGTAGGTCACCACTCCCAGGATACTCCCTGTGCTGGGATTAAAGGTTTGAATCACCACTCAGATTCTCCTAGACTGACTGTGGTTAGAGCTCTGGGACTTCTGGAGCTTTTACTAACCCCCCCACATTGACTGTGGGTAGATTCCCTCTGATATCTCCAAAACTTCTGAAACTTTATTAAATCCCCACAGCTACACCTGTATATTCATTCCACCTGTGGAAATATTCCCCACGTATGTGGAGATAAATCCCCACAAGTACCAACAATAGGGAAAAGATGGAATTTCATGCCATTTTATAAGTATTTATTACATTATTATAACCTCGTAAGGCTGAAGGGGGATTATGTTGTTCCATTGTAAATAACTGCCTCACCCACTGGTTTAATAAAACATGCTGATTGGCCAAAGGCAGACAGGAAGTATGGGTAGGGCTAACAGACTAGAAGACTCCTGGAACAGGCAGAACAGAGCAGAATGCCAGAGAGAAGCTGGAAAAAGCAGAGGACAACTATGCTGCTCTAAGAAAAGGTACTGAGCCACATGGCTGAACAGGATAAGAGTCATGGGTTAGACTAAGGGTAAAGAGTTAGCAAGTTATATGCCTGGGCCTTAGGCTGATTCAGCCTAAAATTAATGAAAGCATCTGTGTGTCTTTGTGGGTCTGTAGGTCTGTGGGTCTAAACCTTAAGGCTAGGCCAGAAAGCTGGGGCCAGAAACTTCCTAGTACATAAGGCGACAGAAAAATAAACATAATCTCCTATATTTTTATGATGCTTAATTTTTTAAAACAGTCTCCCTGCAGAGTCCACCAGGTCCCAAACTATATAAGTCAAGCTAGCTTTAAATTTATGGCAATCCTTGCTCCCCAACTTCCCTGAGTGCTACCAGTGTAGGCATGAGACAACACTTAGCGTTCATCCCTACATTTCAAACTCAGCAAACCTGAGAAAGGAATAGCAGATAACTTTCCCAAGATCACATAACTGAGAGAACTAGATACAAAGCCAGAAGCTGTGCATTTTTTCTCAATGGACCTCACCATTTCTGAAACCTTACTTGATGTGTTGCTAATTCAGTCATTTTCAGGTGACTGAGAAATGGTATAATAATCAGCTGAGTACCATACCACAGTATGTGTGCTACAGAGGAGTAATGATAAATCTTCATCAGAACAGGGACTGATAAAATGCACATTTGATGTGAATTAGAATGAGTAACGACTAAGTCAGTCCACATTGTTTTGAAAGTTGGTAGAGCGTAAAAACTAAATAAAACAAATGAAATTCTTTGCAAATGAAATTACTTGAGCATGTGTAATAGCACAATTCAAGGGTCAGTGATTTGTTTCGTTTTACAAATTAACACAAGGAGTGAAGTAGAAGAGTGGGCCTCTCACACCATAGGTAGCTGCCAAAAATATCACTTGAAAAACACAAACTGGCTAGAAATCAGAACTTGCATATTTTCTACTGTAACTCTTTAATTATAGTAAATAGTCAGGCCTAACAGTGTTTAACTTTTTCAAGACATAATAATAGTTTATTCGATAAAAGGTTCTAAATGACACCCAAGTGTCTTTCAGTTTTATTGAAGTTGCAAGCCTTAAGGGAGTAAAGCACTTACTTTCTTGGGGAGTGATGGGGGTATTTTGAAGCTGATCTTCCCAGAAAAAGAAACTTCATGGACAGCGACTTCAGGCAGGTTTCTTCTTTTAAGTCCCATGGTGCTATCTTACATAAGGACAGTAACAGGGTTCAATCATTCTAAGTTCTAAGCTATGCATGTGGAGTGCCTATTATATACACCAGGGACTATCTCTGTCAATAATTAGGAATTGAAACACTGTGAATTTTCTATTCCATTCAGTAAAATCAAGTCCTTATTTCATTCAACCATTGCATCTGAGAAAAAGAAGTTACAAAATACTGTTTCAGGGATAAATTTATTTCTAGTCTAAGAAGTTAATGGGACTTCTTAACAGTGACATTTAGAGACAGACATGTTCTTATTTCTAAGGACTGTTACTGTTCATTTTAATGAGGGCACATAATCCTAAAAAGTTATGCTGAAACTAAGGACATGAAAAAGGCTGATGGTTGGAGACTTGTTCTTACAGGTCTTTCACTGTAGAGAGAGTAAGTTATGTTTTTTTCTTTTCATAAAGAAAAAAAGACATGTTTAATGAATTAAAATATTATGCAGGAAGAGTGTGTGACAGATGGCAAAGCTGAGCAACATTTACTGCAATATTTAACTCGGATTCAGCTGACGCACCCCATTACATTTCATACACAGCATTCTTATTATTGATAACTTGGAAACTGCAGATTCTTAATGTGTACAAGTCAGATGGAACCATTGATAATTGGTGAGTTAATTTATAATACAAATCAACTTTACATTCTATCCAAGTGGCAGCATCCTGTGTAAGAGAATCAGTTTCTTTGTTATGTGCACATTTTTGTTGAAGCACATAAATTCAGGCTATTGGAAAGCTTATTCTTGTAAATTAGCTATACTTTGAAACCTCAAAATAAGCAGTCTCTTCTGTGCCATGGAATCTTAAATACAGTAAAGAAAGTGTCAGGAAATAAGCTCTGCTATACTTCAAGAAAACAACAGAAATCACATTTCATGTACACTGTTTTGGCTCAAAGAATTAGCCTGTCACATTTGACAGATGCAGCAAACTGCAATAATTTTTCTTTAAAGGTAAAGCCAAAATTGATTTGGCAATTAAAAACATGTACTGGTGAAAGAAATGCCTACCAATAGGAAAACATAAAAGACTATATTTATAATCATATTTTTGGTTTTATACTTCACCGGAATTTGAGGAGCTTTATCAAGGTAAAGGATGGGCTTGGTGTTTCCTTCAAAATTTTCTTTTTCTCTCACTACATTTAGAATAATTTGATCATGGTAGAGAATTACACAGTAGAGTGTAGATGTTACAGAATATCTAGCCACCAAAGAAACATTTGTTTGGATAGAGACAGCATAGCTTGCTTTACGTATTAGAAATCTTGCCAGATGTCCTGGCACTGTTCCAAAAAGGATGATGACAGTCATTGCATTAATTCTCAGGAACTTCACATAAAGATAATACTGTCCAAATTGAGAGTAAATGAAACTCACACTTTCAAAGTCTATTATCAAAATAACTTCTGGCAAAATTTCCTGATCAGAGAAAATAATTGACAGAAAAAATGAAGAAAACGGACAGATTTGTTTTTTCCAAGTTGCTGAATGATTATTTGTTTTTATCTAGAGGATATATGGGTCACGCAGACAACCACAAAGGTATAAAAAAAGGAAATATAAGTGAATGAGAAGTGCATATGGGAAAAATTCAATGAAATATATGGATAAAAACTTGGTAAATAAAATTTATTTTAAAAAGAAAAAGAAACATATATAGCATTTGTAAAATAAATACCCCAGGGCAAATGTTTTAATGTATTCCACATTAGATTTCAACCCTGAAGCATAATTTTAGTTTCATAAGTAACCAAATAGTATTATCTGATAAGTGAACAAAGTCACTGAGAATAATCTAACTCTTCATTGTTTGTGTGTGTGTGTTGTGTGTATCAGGGGAGACATGAGAGGGGCCATCAAATACATAGATAGATAGATAGATAGATAGATAGATAGATAGATAGATAGATAGATACATACATACAGACATACATACAGACATACATACAGACATACATACAGACATACATACATACATACAGACAGACAGACAGACATACATACATACAGACAGATAGACATGCAGACAAATATGTACCCATATCTGTACTTTTTTTTAAAAAGAAAAACAAATGTCCTTTGAAAAATCCCAACTAGGTTTATTTGTTCATTGGTATCATGTTTATTTTTGTTTGTTTGTTTGGTTGGTTTGGTTTTAAACTCTGAGTTTCAAGGAAGTTACAAGATGAAAGCATTGAGAAGTATGGCTTATTCTTAAACCCTAACTCCTTGAAATCCTTCAGCTCTTATTATTGACATGCAGGAATGTGCATATCCCCCCCCCACACACACACATACAGACATACACATCCTAATTAAAATACATCTTTTTAAAAAGTACCCAAAATGCAAACCTCCTAACTCTTTTATTTCAAACCAAACTTTTATCACTAATCAAAGAACTGTACACTCAATCAAATGTACAACTCAAAGCCATGGCCTTCCAATCCAAAACCCAAATCTTTTGGTATTAAAAAAGCCATCATTTTCATACCTAAACTGCTCATGAGTAGCAGGGTTGGATTCTCTAGTATGACTAACCCATGGCAGCTGCATTTAGTTTTTATTTGGAAAGACTGATCCAGTGTTTTTATAGCCCTTGATTAAGCTGTTTAAATAAAAAAGTAAATGTTGAAAGAGGAAACCATTGTAGTTAAGCTCTATGTAAAATAGTCCTAGGCAAATCTCAGGTGGTTTCAGAGTTCAGTTTGGATAAATACCTAAATCTATTGAAACCTCTTTAGCTGAAAATTCCAGCTCCCACAGGATTAGCTGAGTTTCAGATATTCTAGTGAATCTGACATAGCTTTTCAAAAAATACTCAAATTCAATCCCTAGCTAATAGTAAAAGCAACTTTGGGGTGGGGAAGAAGATAGTTAACAGACTTTCTCAAATATAAAATGTCTTCAGTAGTTGGCTTAATTTGAGAGATTTCCAATCCAACTTTAAAATTCCACTAGAAATACAAATCTCGTAAGATCACAGACAAGAAACTATATGCACTGGGACTTGTACTTAATATCTATCTGTTGAGACCCCAAACTGTCAAATATTTTAAGTTTCTGCAAACAAGTAACAATTAATCTTTACCTGTTCAGTAAAGGTTTTCCCCCTAGGTGCTGGACATTGAACCAAGAACATCAGGCATGTTAAATAATCACTGTACTAATTTTGCTCTTAGGCAGGCCTGTGACTCCTCCTACTAGTTTAAATTATAGGGGTGTATCACTCTGCTAGGATGAATTAATTCTCCATATTTTATCTCTCAGCTGCTACACTATTTTTTTTGAGGAAAAACTTGGCTGATGGAAGTGGTTTTCTTTATGAATTTATTCTATATTTTCTGCCATACATGCATATGCATTTGTCTAATGTCTATTTCTTCAACCAATTAATGACTCCAGAGAAGGATTACATTTTTTGTTGTTGTTGTTCACTACTGCTTTCTGCCTACAATGGAGAAGTCTCTGTGCAAAATTTAAGGACTATAGATGTATTCTTTGTTGATTTGAGTGAAAAAGGCAAAGAAACAGTGACAATTTTGGTTTGGGTTTTGTGCTTTCGTTTCTAAAACACAGTTCATCTGATGGTTTTCATTACAGAACATTTCAGAGTAGACTTGATAGAATACTTTTTCTAAGGAGTGTAAGCAAAGATTGTCATACTTGCCTAACACTAAAATCTATAGAGAAATATAATGCATTACTGAAATGAATAAGATATTCTTCTGTTCTCAACAGACACACATACACTTTTACATCCTTACCTTTCTACTACTTGAATAGTTCTAACTTACTGGGACCACTAGTTGGCACATGGAAACACCATTCAGTAGATGGGAACTGGAAAGGATGGCAATGACAACCTGACAAATATGGATGGAATTTCTTAGAGCAGTACTCTTAATCATTTGGAACTTAGCCACTACTCTCTGCTAGTAAACTCTCTCTTCTCGGCTAATTGGTCAACTTGATGTTTTCTCAACACCCTTTTGTTGACAGAGGCTTGATGTGTTTGGATTATACCTTTCCCTAGAACTTTCTTCCAAGCCTTCACTCAGAAAGGATCCTCTACTTATCTGAACTGGTACTAAAACCATGTATATGGACATTATAAATACTGAAAACTTCTGTGGATCAACTAGGTTTCATTACTATATAGAATGAATTGTATATAATAAATTTGCATTCATCACACTTTTATCCTGTATACTGTTTATTGGGCTTTCTAATGTAATATTTTGAGAGGAAATATCCATGTCATACTTATGTTTAAGTCATATTTCGAATGCTTTGTACACAAGGTATATCCAGGCCTTATAACAGTAACTAAATATGTGTGTGCAAAAGGAAAATGAAATAGAGCAGAAGGCAAAATCTATGTGTCAATTATGTGCTAATCTATGAATGCTCATGCAGATGTGTTAGATGACCTAACATATGTCTCATCACACAGCACTTTAAAATTGGTGTTTAACCAATTCATTTTTTAACACACTTGATGTGTTTAAATTATTAAATCCCATAAAATGGAGATTACAAAATTAAACAAAGCTATAGATATGTTTATATGTTGACTGTTCATTTCAAATCTTAAATTATGAGTTCTTCAATCTAACTCAGTTAGAAATGCCCTTAACACCATGCCCAGTGGGAATGATTAAACCCAGAGTTTCAAATACATTAGGCAAGTGTTTTACCATTATGTCATAACCTCACACCCCAAAATAATTTTTTAAATGTTGATTTAATTGGGTGTTGTGATGAGCTTTGGTTTATTCAACTAATAATGGGTATTAAGTGAATTGCCACATGTATTTGAACCATATTATGGATGATCTATGAGAAGCCATAGCAAAATATTTTAAACTATGGCCTTAATATGTCAGTTGAGGCAAATCATATATGAGTTCATTCACCAGATATATAGTGTGTCTTACTATGTGCACAGGACTCTGAAAAGCATAGGCTCCATTCAAAGAGTTCCTTGGCCTGAGAATCCACGAGATGACTACATAAAAGTAAACATACTAAACATTTCTTTCTGGTAGGTAATATGCCGATACACTTTGAATTTTATTTCTTCATTGAAGTAGTTTGAAAACACAATATCCTTTGCTTATTAACACTTAATCATTTATAAAAATGTCACATAATTAAATTCATACACTATGCTTTTACTCTTGTTTGCTTTTAACTGAATGTTAAGCTCTGTCACAGCCTACATAATACTTTGCCTTGCATTAACTGCTCCAGTTCTATGACACATAGCATATTGCAAGGAACTGCTATAGCTACTTAATAATTATATGCTGCTTAACTGGTAGAAACATGGAAAGAAACATATTTTTGAAACTAGAGAATTGTTAGCATACCAAGTTATTAATTATATGTGACAAAGGAGATAGTAAATTCATAACAAAAGACAATATTCATTTTCATTTGTTTTTGGAATGTATTTCCATACAGAGCTGCTCATTTGAGTCTCTCAGTTGCTTCAACAGTATATTTCCAACCATAAAAAAGTTGCGATACTAATCCTCAACTATGCCCAAAGCTTGAATGCCATATAACCAACCAAACTTGTGGTTAGGAAACTTAAAACCTCTATTGTGCTTTTATGCTATATGGCTTATCCTGATTGTTAACTTGACAGTATTTAGGCAAACTCTAGCCATACCAGTTAGAGACTTTTTAGGTTCTTTCTACTTCAGTTTGGATAACTGAAGTAGAAAGACCCACTACAAATTGGTGGCACAATATCAGTAGCCAGAGTCCTGTTCTGAATAAAAAAAGAGAAGAAAGAATAGCTAATCTTCCTTTTTGCTTCTTGAGTACAGGTTTGATAAGACTAACTGCCTTGACATTCCCATCCATGATGAATTATATCTTTGCAACTGTGATACAAAAATGAACCCTTCTAACTTAAGCTATGTTTATCATATATTTTGTCACATAAAAAGTAAATGGTACACCTGTATTATTTTTTGATATCCGTTTTACCCCTCATAGTACATGATTTCTTGAAAGTAGGAAACATAATTTCATTTTATAGATACAATAAAGTGTAGAATATTATCTTTCATATAGAACAGAAAACTATTCAAATTCAATTAGTTGACTTTTCTACTAATGGGAAAGGGTAGAGATTCCTTTAAGACTGAAGATCTGGACACTATATGAAAATGAATGCTTCTTCCATGATTTTTCTACATTTGGAGGAATGTATCTCCCTCCTCCTTTTTCTTCTTATTTTTAAAAAAGCAAACTCAGAATTTAATTTTAAAAAATAAGTAAAACTTAGCTGGAATCCAACAGCCAGTCATGGTGGCACTTTTCTGTAATATCAATATTTGATAGGTATAGGAAAGGGAGGTCTGCCTGTCAGACATGAAAGACTTTCTCAAAAAAAAAAAAAAACACAACAAAAATTGGTACAAACCCCCCAAGACCTTGACTCCAAATAATTCCTGGAGGAAAATAATTTATTTCCCAGAAGCTAGGCTGTTGACCAGAAAGCTCCAGTGTTAGGTTTATAGGAGTACATGGTTATATGGTTATACACGGGTTTTAAAAATAGGTTCAGGGATTTCAACTCAGATCCTAATGACGTTTAGCAAGAGCACTATCTCCCCAGCTGAAATTTATTTAATTATTTAAATTAATTCTTTGAAAATTTTATACAGTGTATTTTGATCATATTCACCCCCAACTCTTCTCCTTAATGCTTCCCACATCCTCCTTCACTTCCTTATCCACAACTTGATGTATTCTTCGTTTAAAATTCCAGGAAACCAATAATCTTATTATACACACACACACACACACACACACAGAGAGAGAGAGAGAGAGAGAGAGAGAGAGAGAGAGAGAGAGAGAGAGAGAGTGTTTAATTGGAGTAACTCTACACAGAGCAATTTTTTTTTTTTAGAAGTCATAGACTACCAAATAAAAAGCCTAGCTACATGTGAGGAATATCTGCCTTAAAGTTATTGGTTAGGGGTATCCCAAAGAAAACCTCCTAAACAAGCTAGGCTATTCCTATTGTTCTTGCTTGCCCACCAGAACTTGTTGGTAAGATCCAATTGCTGAGGATAGCACACACATTGGTGAATGGATATGTAAAAATCAAGTTGTTTATGATCAGGAGGCTTCCTTCCTGCTGCTTAGCTTTCACATTCCTGGAAGGTGCTATTCAGGTTGCTGGGGTTAGAGGTGGGGTTCATCAACAGTCTAAGCCAGGTATAAAACTTCTGAATTGCAATAATGACCAGCATGACATGATATGACCATGTGTGTAATAGTGGCACAGGTATTATAAGGACAACCAACTGCTTTCAGGTTAGATTTGATGTCATTTGTTTTTTAATTACTATTCAATAAAATAAATTCACTTCCTGTATCCACAAGTTTTTTAAAAAATAGGAAGTGTTCAAAAGCCTTTACTTGCTATATGTATATATATATATATATATACTATATGTATATATATATATATATGTATATATATATATATATATATTACTTAGGTATATCAGAAACTGATAACTAAAAAGTTGCCACCTATAAGGAAAAATACTTATTTCCTTTCTACATTATACAAATAGTATGTTTTACGGTTTTCTGTAAGAGTTTATTTAAGGAGACATGCTAGTATTACTATTATTACCTATAAAAACTGTGTATTTAACTTAACAAAAATGTCATGAATAGCTGATAAAATTTTAGTCATTTTTAAATTAATGTAAAACTAAAAAATTCCTAGATACATTAATATATTCAACTTAGGATCCCGTAAATATAAAAATGAATATATGCATACTCTAGTATATGTAAATTATACACATTAAATAGCCAAGTTAAATAGAGTATTTTTTCAAGCTTTTTGTATTATTTCCTCTTAATATGAATGAATCCCAAAGACAGGTTTTTAATCTCTTAAAATGTAGCTTCTGGTGGCCAGAATAATGAGAAATTGTCAGGTTGACGGAATATTAACTCTTTCAGATAAATTAAGTTCTGTTTCATGTTCTGAAAAAGATGATTTCCCAGACGAGTCTCCTGTGGCTTGAAAGGGTTTATGCACCCTTTAACCAGCAATACATTCTCTTCTCATCATTACCATCACGCACCAAATGTCTATCAAATTCCCTGGACAATGTTTGAAAAATGGAGTTCATGTTCACTGTAATTTCAGACTGAATTTCAAATGAGCAAGGCTCATCAAACAGAGAAGTCTTGTGCACATGGACTCCCAAAAGCATAGACTCCATTCAAAGAGTTCCTTAGAAGGCAATTTCTACAGAAATGTTGGCTAATACATAATTTTTAATACAGACATTTTAAAATCAAAACATAGTGCAACAGTAGCATTGTATAAGTACTAGGGTCATTTGTTTGCAAAACTGAAACCATGCCAGAATAACAACCTAAAGTTCTCTATTTTATTGCCAGAATGTTAAGATTCATATCATACACTAAGCTATAACTTATTTTAAAAAACTGAAAAACATATACTAAGCACTTAACTGTCTAGAAAACAGCATGCCAGACTTGTTGCCAAATACTTAAAGATGAAAAGAAATGCATAGCTTAAAGGTGTTTATGAGCCAGTGTGCAAAGCAGGCATGTACATAAACAGTACAGGCAAATAAGCAAGTAAGATCATCAAAGTATTAAAATATTATGAGAACACAAGGGACAAGAAAATTAATTTTGATTGCTATGATTAGGAAAGGCTTTCTGGAGGAGATGGTGTAAGTGAGCAGCTAATTTTTAAATTAGTTTACAATCCTTTCAAAAAGAACATTTTCCCCACTGAGAGACACTGGAAGAAGGCCATAAACAGTTTCACAAGGAACACATGTGAAATTCATCTTATATTTATGAACCTCTCTGAACTCAAGGGTGGTATAACATCATGGTTAGGCACATGTGCCTCAATGTCTGAAAGAGCAAAATTTCGATTAAGTTCATCACTACCACATTTTACCACTTCTATGACTGAACCAAATATTTGATCCATTCTAGTCTTCTCGTATTTGAATTTAATTAAAATGATCTTAATAACAGTACTTCACTTATAGAATTTGCCTCGGAGATGGCTTAAAGCTGACACACACACACCAGAGAGAGAGAGAGAGAGAGAGAGAGAGAGAGAGAGAGAGAGAGAGAGAGAGAGAGAGAGAGAGAGAGAGAGAGAGAGAGAGAGAGAGAGAGAGAGAGAGAGAGAGAGAGAGAAAGAGAGAGAGAGAAAGAGAGAGAGTGACAGAGACAGACAGAGAGAAGAGAAGACAAGAGAAGAGGAGAGGAGAGAAAATGAATATTCCTGACTTAAAATCTGAATGAAATAGGTGCTGAAGAATCAGAACTATTTTGAACATTGACATTATGCTACAAGCAAAAAACTACACACCTTATTTCATGGGAAGGTCACAGTCAAAACGCAGGAATATCAAAAATATTGTATGATTTTTACCTCAGGCATATTATCAATCTGAAGGCAATTGAACTTCCCATTTAGATTTGCGTCCCATATCACAAGGTATGGTATGTATATACAAATATTTCCAAACCTTCAAACTACTGGGAAGCTTTAAATACTGAAGTTTCAAGCATTTCTTTTATGTGTATGTGTTATTTGTTTTTATTCATAAACATAGTGTTAGGTCTCAAAGAAACCTGACTAACTCATTTGCCCATTTAACATTTAACCTTTCCATTGCTAAACTGGCCACCAGTATGTCCCGGTCCGTTACAAGTTCAGACTCTTTAGCACTTTTCACCCCACCAACTATCCAGAACCTCCCCAGCCCCTGAGCTTCATTTCCCTTACATATACAACTTTCATTTCTCTTTCCTATATAACTTTGGATGTGCTCTCTTGACCTCTTGGTTCCTCTCTTTTCGTCCGTCTTGCCTTGCCCCTTTCTCTCCTCTCATGATCTAGTCTATTCTACTTCTTCAGTTTTCTGGACTCTTCCTGATGCCTCTGGCTATTCTCTCCCTCATAAATACAATAAAACTCCTACCTCAAGGAGACCTGGAAGCAGTCATGTCTTCACTGTTATTCAGATAGGATCTCATCTAGTACGGGTTGGCTTTGAACTTACTATGTAGCTGTGGGTAACTTTCTGTTTCTGATCCTTCTGCTTACAACTTCAGGAATCTTAGTTTATGCTGTGCAGTAAAGTGCCCTACAACCTCATCAGTCACTCTATCAGCTTGTCTACATCTCTTCCTGGTACATATCATCCTAGCACTGTGTTTCAGGGTTATAAATCTCCACTTGCCTTTGCATACACATAAACCTGTTGCAAACTTTTTGTCTTTTTTCTACTATTGTAATAGTTCATGAATAAATTTTTCCTCAAAAGAATTTTTCCTTGGCTCTGGTTTTCTTTGGTAATTACTGGTATCATTACTACTTAGTTCCCATTTTTAGTTTTTATTGTGCATAAATTATCTCCTATAAATATTCTAATTTAAAATTCCCAGACCACTATGAACAGCCAATGTATTTCCTGTTGTGTAGAACCCAGAGTCTCACACTGACTGGTTGGACAAAGTAATCTATTATGGAACTATACCCTTGAGTGAATAAAAGAAGTAAAAGAGAGAGGAAAGATAACAAGAGTGCTCCTAGGTATAGTAGAGGACAAAGTTTATTATAGATATGTGGGAGAGCATAGCCAGAGGCAGGAACATCTGGGAGAGTCCAGAGTGAACAAGACCCTGAGACAGGCCATGCGGGTAGAGGGGGAGGGGAAGGAAGAGGGACGAGAGGGGACCAGGTGCAGCAGTCAGGAAGCCCAAAAGTACAAAGCATGCAGGCAACCAAAATGACTGGATTATATAGGAGAGAATGATCTAGCTCCCTGAGCTGGAGAGTGCAGGGTAGAAGGTGGGGTATGCTAGCCACACTCTGTAACAGGGAGGGATGCTGCTGCTGGAGGAACCTTGTGGCAAGGATTGCTTTGATATGTTAAATAGGCAGGTTTAAAAGTTAATAACCTTCACTCCAAGTGTCTTTATTTTAAAATAAGCAATGATCAACTATTTAGATTTTGAATACAATTTTCTTTGCTATGTAAACATTATGTCCATGGGTCTCCCCATCTCCCCATTAAAAAAAATCCATACTCTCCCTATCCACGCTGTTAAACAAAACAAAAAATTATTATTTTGAATTTCCTAATTTTTTAAGTTTAAAGTCCAGTAGGGCATAAAGAGGAAGGACAAAGTCAGATATAGTAACACTTCCTTCAGTATAGTCTGAAATTCTCAGTTCTCCTTTGACAGATGTCCAAGGCTACAAAGTCATTAAAACAGCCTTGTTCTTTGTTTTGTTTTGTCAATTCCATATGATATTTGCTTTCAAAAAATGGATTGTCATCCCACTAAAGCTTATTATTGGCTTGTGCTGAAAGCTATGATGTGATACTTCTATCTGAATAGTAACTGGATTTTTTAAATCTATTTTAAAATATTCTCCTAATAGAGAAGATTGTAATAAAAATTAACATAATGGCAGTGCTATGGTGACCTCAAATCTGTTTTGAATTGTCTGGAAAAGACAATGTGCTTCCTCAGTAACTTGATTTGTAACCACTTCAAATGACTCTCCCTCACACTATGAGGAAATCCCAGGTGTTGATAGTTAGTTGACAGGGTGTTAATGTCATTAACATTCTGTCAGCTCTTCTTGTCAATGTGTTAATGGTGCTCCTGCTGCTCAGTCACTCTCTGTCCTCCAGTTGGGGAAATGATTTAGCTAGCAGTCAATCAAAAAGCTAAGCTGAATTTGGGCCAGGGACAGCCTTGCCATTGACAAGATCTCTGTGAGTAAATGTGCTAAGAAATTTGTCAACAGACTATAAGCAGAAAGGTCAACACAGTGATTAATGTGCTTTGTTAGACAGTTTTAGATGTTAAGGATGGACAACAGCACATACTTAAAAGGAGAGGAAAGCAGGGCATGGTGGTACACAGCTTTAATCCTAAACACTACAGAAGCAGAGGCAGGCCTATCTCTGTGAGCTGGAGGTCAGCCTATTCTTTGTAGAGAAGTTCAGGCAGAACAGGGCTACATAGTGAAACACTGTCTCAAAAACAACAACAACAAAAAACACAGTTTGACTAAAAGTGCAAACAGCTCTTTTTAAGAATGAGTTTCTTTCCTGCCTGAGAAAGCCTGGCACAGTAACTAAAGCAGCAAGTAATGATCCTGAGCCACAAGCTATCAGTTTGTAATTAATATAAGCCTATCTGGGAGTATTTGGAACTGAGCAGCTATGGGGAAGTAGGTCCAGAACCCTGGCCAGACAGGCTAGGAATTTCAGACTACTCTCACAGATAGATTATCGTTAGTTCAAAAAAAATGACTGTCATATTTCCACTATAGTTACTTGAAACAAAACTATTGGTAGATGACAAATTCATCTAGAGTCTTGTATGACACATGGGAACATGGCATTCATGTAAAACAGAATCTAGAGGCCAGAGAGACGGCTCAGTGACTAAAAGAATTGGATGCTCTTCTACAGGACCTAAGTTTGGTTGTCAGCCCTGTTTTTCATCTCTTTCATCACTAGTCAAAAGGGTACAAAAAATTCCCCAAATACAGCATACATGTGATTGATTTGCATTTTTCTTGTGTCTTTCTAGAAGAGTAAAATTCTAAGTACTTTTGGAGATATCCAGAACAAGACTAATCTGAACAATAATTTCACTAGTATAACTTAACACACTAATATTCTATTCTTATAACAAATTGCCATCTTTTTCTTGATACCAACTGCAAAGTAACAGTCTTACATATTTTAGTAAATTCCCGACTCTCCTGTGGATAAACAGTAACATTTTACTGCCACTTAAAGGAAGAATAGCTGCTCATCTGTAACATACCAACACAGAAGGCTCTGGATTTTCATTCTAAAATGATTAATTACCTGCAGGAAAAGAGAAACAAACTAGGGAGACCAGATCAAGTTCATGGGGGTTTCAGATTAGTTTTTTCTTTCTTTCTTTTTTTTTCCAAAATGAGCAACAAAGACTCACTGTTGCAAGCTGTTGTGTGCCCAGTAGCCAACTATAAAAGGAAATACTGCAGAAACTAAGGGATCACAAATTAACTTTAAAAAAATATGACAAGAGTCAAAGTAAAAAGGTGAAAAATAAACAAATCTAATTGCCAATGAAGTGGTGGCCAGTTATATAACCCAAGGCTAGATGAGCAATGCCTGCTTGCAACGGCTCACAAACTTGTTCATCCAATATTCCTGTTTACAAATGCAACATCACTAAAGGATCACAAAGTATTATTTTATGAAGCAAAAAACTAAGAGTTGAGAATATCTTTTATATAAATGCCAAGTATCAATCTTAAGTAATCCTTAGTTTCAGCAACCATAACAAACACAGAAGAGGAGAAAAAAAAGCAATACGTTTAACCTTGAAAGAAGGTGACTTCCATAAAGTTGTTGAAGTAATTTACTTATTATCTGATAAAGAAACTGCAGTATTTATTCCCTATAGAGATATAAACTAGTGAATCAATCTGCAGTTCAAGTTACTTATTTAAACCCAGAGGAGGAGGGTATGGCTTTATACTTCTGAAAATCTAGAATTAAATGAAATCAGCTCTGAATCTAGTTTATTTTCAGACAACAGCTTGAACAATAAACAATTCAAACTCAATATAGTTCCTCACATTTTCCTTTCATGTACATATATATTCATATAGGTGTGTGCATGTATGTGTGAGTAATTTATTACTATGTTGTATGTAATATCTAAGTTTCCTAAATGTTTATGTAGCAAGAAATATTTACTTTTTCTTTATATATATATTATGCTTGATTTAAATATTTCAGCTACTGATCAATTTGTTTCAGTTTTTATCTATATATTTATTTTTTATCAGTATACTGATAGTACTTACTCTCTCACTGCTTCTCAAAATGCATTTATAACCCTCAGAAAATGCATGTGAATATGCCCAATGAAGAAAGAAAATTATTACCTCTCCTTCCAAAATCATTTTTGCATGCTGATTCTATCCTTGAGTACTTGGTTACAAAAGATGATTATTTGCTCTACTCTTTCAGGTATAATCAGACCTCTTAAGACTTACCTTGCATACTTATGGAATTTCAAATAAAATTTGTCTTTGAGAAATGGCAATTTTCCTGAGCCAACTGTTCCCTTGTTTACTAGGTTCAATACATTGTGAAATAAAATTTATGCTACTAATATAAGTGGCTTACCTACAAATTCATCTAATGTTATTTGACTAGTGACTTTAGAACTAACCACACAGTAAATAGATAGTTACACAAACACATAAACAAATGCTTAAATAAATAAAGGATATAGTCATCTTTTCCAAAAACTTATCATGGTGGCTTTCTGCTTTGGGGAAATTCTTGATGTCACGCTCCAAATGAAGAATGTTTTGTTCCATCGCTGCAAGGTTGCTCTTGAGAATTTGAGCTGAAACTAAAAAACAATGTGCAGTGTTTAGAATCTCTTACCAGGTATTCCTCAAAATAACTAAAACCAGTATCTGCTAAAGGATTATTTTAAATGTGGAGAATTGTTCCATGAAGACATTTCACATTTTTCTGAATTACAGCTCATAAAAATTCCACTCTCTATGAAGTCAATGAAAATGTGTAATGTAATATACCAAATTATCATATTTAAAATGGAAATATCACCATTTTACTCAGATGAACCCATTCCTATTTGAATTTATTGATGGAACACCTAATATTTTATTCTTTAAAATCTAAATTGAAGATTAAAGAGAAACTAAGGTTCAAAGAGATCTTATCTTATTAATGCATGTCCTTGGTTATATAAATGATTTAAGGTTAAATTATAAAAAGGAATGAAATGTTTGGTTTTTTTGTGAAAACCCTGAGTTTTATAAACCAACACCTGTGGTAAGAAAAATCCCATCTTTAAGATTTTATTCTCAATAAAGACTTGTAAATAACTGTTGATACAGAAGGTAAGTTTAGAGCAAACCTTACTGAATACATATGCACATACACGTAAAACACACCCACAAAGCTTCAGTATGCCTTCAAACACTATCATTAGTTCCTTTAATTACCCCTAATATTCTCTGTTCTCTTCCTTTTCTATCATTGACAACTAATAATTTTAAGTGTTGTATCCAAACTGCTACTAAGTACAAGTACACTTTCTCTGGATCCTTCATGCTGCTGTCATTTTGGGGTACATTTAAAAGAAGGAAGAGAAGAAAAAAATCTTATAACTATTTCTAATACATTACTACATGACTTTGAATTATGTCACTTCTGTCAATATCAACAGAATCTGACAAAATTCTAGTTGAGGAGACAAGGGAAGGCTTACAACTTGATACATAGCTTGTGACACTGGTTTTTAAAGCCATACTGCTAAAACACTGTTTTTGTTGAAGACTATGAAACACAAATAGAGAAACATAGTTTTTATACCAGTAAATTTTCTCTGTTTCAGAGACATATCAGCATCACAATGAAAAATTTAAGAGACTAACTAAATCAACCCTCTGGCAAATTTCAGTCAGATTATTCAGATCCAAATTCATCACCCTGACAAGCTTACCTTTATAATTCAGCATGGAGAAAACAACTTAATATATATGGAAGTTCAAGAGACTGAAAATCAAATACTAACACAGAAGATTATTTTTTCTATTAATCTGTCAGTATAAATGGTTCTGACCAATATAGTTCAATTTGTTTATATCTGACAACGAGTTGAAAAGTATTCTTTATTGGAGAAGTTGAAGAATGGTTCTGCTTTCCAAAAACTTTGCTAATGCTACAAGGATCATTGCAAACAAAGGATGTGTTTACTGTGAAGCAAATCATCCTGACTTTAAAATTGAATTTTTAACATTAATCTTCTTCCTCTGTAGTCTTCCAAACTATCCAGAAGGTTTCTCTTTTCTCATCATAAACTATTTACTATAAAAACTGAAGATGTGAAATTGACTAGATGATGAGTTACTTGGGTTCCAAAAACATAGCAGGTCTCTCTCTCTGTGTCTCTGTGTCTCTGTCTCTCTGTGTATGTGTGTGTGTTAAGACATATTAGTCCAAGCTATGGTAGTGATAGTGATAGGTACCATCCCTGGAAGCAGAGTAAAGGAGCATAGTGATCTGTGAAAAGTAAGAGGGACAAAAAATAGGCCTCCACTCTCAGTCTACTACACCAAGCACAGATATTTTCTTTCTTCTTTCTCTCACATATCATTACAATTCTCCATTCTTCTGCAAATCAACTAAAAGCCAATGCTGAAGTTTGGGCTATCAATTTTCTTAAGAAAGATCCCATGTCATACAACATTGGAATAAATTTGCAAGATTTTATTAAACTATGTTTTCTTACTGGGTTTTGAATAAACCAGTATTTCCCAAAGTGCTATTACTAATTTCACATGTAAATTTCTCATGATTTTCAGTTCTACACGAGTTTGTCTAGATCTGTTGTTTAAATTATTTAAGATTCCATTGCCCTGTTCTATATTGGTTTTTCATTTGTCTTATAATTTTATTAAATATTCGGCTATGGCTGTGACTCAGTTAATATGGTTGGCATGCTGAGTGACCTCCAAAAGGCCTCAGAAACAACACCTCTGTGATCTCCTACCCTGACATCTCCAGAATAAGAGTTACTGAATTTAACTTTCCTCTTTCAAATGCACCTAGTTCATAGAAAGTAAAATTCTTCTTCCCAAACAAGTCATAATATCTAGAGAGCTCTTTCATTTGAGAAGAGTTATGCTTCATATGTGGGAAGAAGGACTGTTATATAAGAAGCCTATCAGATTCTTGGAAGGTCTTGATGTTGCTCCTCCATTCTACTAGCATGAAATGGTCCAAATGACACTTCTATATAGGTTTTTATTTCTGAAGGTTCTCATGTCTTATAAATGTATTAATTTCATTAGCTATGCTTTCCTTTTGTTAACCTATCTTGTATATACAGCTGTTGATTATTATTACCCTTATAATGAAAGAACTAAAGCTTCACCTCATTGTGTCCCCAACTTTTCCCTTTGAACTTATATCTGTACTTTATATATAACACATAATAAACACTGTTCACATTTATGCCCATTTCTGTAACTAAGATTATAGAATAGGTTATATAGGACAATGATTGGGAGTTAGTATATCAAGTACTATGAAAATGCACATAACTGAAAGCTGCCTATAAATACATGTAAGACAAAGGGTTATGGGACATACTTAGACAATCAGAAAGTAAGGAAAAGGGAGAAAAAGAAAAGTAATGGAAACCTTTATTATTTTTTCTGTACTACATTTGTAATAAATTATTAATATTGTAACTGAACAAAAGCATAAAATGCCTGAGACATAATAACCCATTAATTCTACCTTAAAAGAAAATGCAAGCATTTGTAGCATTACATAACATATTTTTCTTTACATTGAGGAAAATCATATTGACCTTGACATAGAAGGGATGTTAAATGGAAATTTAAAAAAAAAAAAAAAGGTTATATAGTCTCGGTCCTTGTAAAACAGAGCTTATGATACAGTTTACTTATTAGGGTTTTATTGACTTTGGAGTGGAGAGTGGATAATTCCAAAGAAACAGGCATGAAGAATAAGAGGAATAAAGCAAATAGAAGTGTGGTACATTACAAAGTTGGTCATAGATTTACAAGAACTACAGCTCACTGCTTAGTTTGTCAAAGTGTTTCCATTACTCATGATTTCATGAGCATGAGACCTATACCATCACTTGGGAGGGGCATGCTTAAAAGACCACTGGATTTGGTTAACCTAATGACATTATTATTCTTGAAAATATAATCTTTAAGTTCCAGCCCACATTGTCATTTTTATCTTGAGTTTTACAAATTATATAGTTGATCTTTACCTCCATATGAAACATAAGTATCTTAGAAGAGTTGGCTGAAGGGAATACCCATTTCACCCACCTGCTGGCTTCTTTCAACAAATGTTCCAGGAGTATTAACAGACTTTTTTGGCTTGGGTTTGGAGTTGGATATGTATGTATGTTACCAAAAGGTTACCTAGGAAATCTAGGGTAAATACATATTAGATCCAGAACACACTATTCCTTATAACCTAAGTGGCTTGGTTATTTTGCGATATTTGACAATATATATATCATTTTTAAATAATACTTAAATTCCTACCCATTAATCCTAAATCTGTTTTGCACAAACAGTAATTAAGTCTACTCTTGTTTTTATAGAAAAAGTACTGGTTACATCTTCTCAATCTAATCAAGCTATAACCAGTATTTTTTTTTCAAATAGTCTTCTTATGGTATTAAATTCCTTGTATATGCCATTATCCTCCCCTCTATAGCCTACCTCCCATTATAAAAATTTTTCTGTACATATGTTACTAAGAATTAAACAGTGTAGTCATAATCTAAGAAAATAAGGAGACCTCTCCCTTAACTCTTAAACTTACTGTGCTCTGATTTAATTTAATAATAATATTCTTTCTAATCAAGGAAACTAAATGCAATTTGTGCTTTTGGTACATAGATTTCACAAGTTAGATGAACTTTTAGATCTGAGAAACAATAATAACTACAGCAAGGAATAATCAGTTTGTTAGAAAAATAGGGAAGTTCAAATTTAAAGAGTATTTTGGAAACTAAACTAAGTAGAAAAGTCTCTGGGAACATTTAAATGTTATTTTTTCTTTCTAATGATTTATAAAGATATTGAGCAAATCCAAAAGTGTTAAAAAAGAATGCTCAGGAGTTTATCTGCTGGATTACTTGCCAGGAACACACTGCTGTAATCTTAAGAATTAAGGGCTAGAGATAATATCTCAGTGGGTAAAATGTTTGCTACACATGCCTGACAACCTGAGTTCAATTCCTGGAAGCCACATAAAACACAAGATGAGAAAGCAAGAATTCCAGATTACAATTCCCACAATACTCATGGCAAGAAGGTAGAATCATCCTTAAATTAACAAGTAAGATAAGGTAGAAGTTTTCAACTAAGGTAAACTTGAGAAATGCTTGCAAAGTGACAGAAATCGCAGGCTGCCTCCAACAAGGAAGAAATAAGAAACCTACTCTCAAAAGTTATACTCTTTTATTCCACGTTTACCATAGCACATGTGTACATCACACACACACACACACACACACACACACACTCACTCTCTCTCTCTCTCTCTCTCTCTCTCTCTCTCTCTCTCTCTCTCTCTCTCTCTCTCTCACACACACACACACACACACACACTCACTCTCTCTCTCTCTCTATATCTCTCTCTCTCTCTCTCTCTCTCTCTCTCACACACACACACACACACACACACACACACACACACACCACACACACAAGGGTGAAAAACCAAAATGGGCAAAATATTACCAAAACAGAAATAACAATCAAAACTTGTAATGAGCCTACCTAGAAAGAGAAGACAGTGAGCTACTTTTACTGGTGCAGCATATAGTGAGTTAGGAATGTTTGTCTTTTGAATGGCCTCAGGCTGAGGGTGTATTTTTGTGCCTGTCTTTATATTAGTCTACTAATATAAATTAAGAAATCTTTTATGACAGTGCAAACATTTCCTAGAGAAGTAAATTCCCTACTACAGACATTTTAAATGACTGATTAGTCTGGTGGTACTTCATTTATTCTCATTTTATTATTTTACATCTGTTATTGAATTACTGAATATGAATTATAACACTAAAAATTAAATTATAGCTATCAGGTTCTTTCTTATAGCTTTCTTTCGTGTACTCCATAAATAACCTTTTAAGCATATATACTCTCTTGAGTTATATGTAGGAGAAACTTTCCTTACAAATCTTATTTGTCTGCTTGCTTCAGTTGAAAAATATATGTACATATTTTCTTGGTTTCAAGCAAATATATGATAGTAGCTTGATCTTTAATCAAATTATTTTAATTTATGACTTTGACAGCAAAGCATAAGAAATATTTTAAGTGAGAACCTGAATTTGAAGACTCTTCAATTACATACTATATAAGAAAACTAATAGACATTTAAAGAAATAAAAATCATAGTTTGTTGGTGACAATCTCAAGATTGTGTTTAGAATGTACAATTTTATATAAACATACAAGCTTTACCCAGGAACTTGTTTTTTTCTCACTCTGTTTTATAATGTTCAATTAATTTTAAACATCAACAGAGTAAGAAAACTCTTCTTACATCTGTGCTCCAAGAAATGCCATGTAAAAACTTCTTGTAAGACTATGGGTGAACAGGCGGAAATATAACTACAAGCCTTCGTTAATTTTTGATAATATAATCAGTTGAATTATTATCAGTGGAGACACATGCCATTAAAATGACTCATACAGAAAACATGTGTGACAAGAAAAGAGACATTAAAAGCACTCTGAACAATGGGCATTTTGTATTCATTCTCAAATGCCTTTATAGGCTAATAGTTTCTCTTTATATGAATGTTATACATGGAAATGAAGCAAATATTTATACAATGACGAAGTCAAAATGTCATCAACATAGGCTTCTTCAGACTTTAAGGAAAATAAATGGGAAACGGGACCCAGATTTGAATTCTTATCCAGTACCACTCAAAAAAGAAAAAAAAAGAAGTTACACATAATTAGGAGAAATTTTTTGTTTAAAAAATTAAGAAAATATGCAACTTAGCAACCATTCTTTAGCATTCTGTCTTATATTATGGGATGGGGCAGGATATTGCTGTAGAGTTATGCTTGAAACTTACTATGTATCTTTCTCAGGTGTAATTATACATGTGTGACAGTTTAGGTAGCATCTTTGTAGCTATACTTAAAAATATGTGTTCCAGCTAAATGTTCATATATCTCTACAAGATGTATCCTTGAGTGCAAGCTAGTTTTCTAAACTAAATTCATAATGTGATCTGAAATTGGCAGGTGTATGTGTGTGTGAAACAATAACTAAACAGAAAAACTATTACCTTGTTTTTCCCTCTTAAAAATTCAGCAAGTGTATTTCAGCATCTGGTGTCATATATTTGTTGAGATTTTTAGGACTGAAAACATCACTCAATCTGAACACATTATTTTTCAATAAAGAAATGAAGCTTTGACTAGAGAATATAAAGAAAACTTACAAATGACTAAATAGAAAGTATGGCTCAAGGTTAGTTAACTTAACTGAGAGGAAGGGGAAAGGGGAGTGAAACTTTCTAAATAATGATTTGTTGGGGAAAAAAAATATCCTGTATCCTGACAACAAAATCAACAGCAGTGGACAGCTGCCTGTGAAGAATCACACTCCCTTCACCTGCTGTCTACCCTGCAACTGTTATTCTGCCTACAGCAGATACTATGTGTGAATTTTCAAATCAAAGGTGAAAAACAAATTGAAATCTCCTGCTTTTGTGGACAGTCTTAGCTCCAGGCCAGGATTGGGAAGTACACAGCAAGCTGAAGTTCCTCTAAAGCAATGCTGGATAGAGTCTCTTTGGAATCATTGGCTCTCATTATCAGAAAAACAAACTTCATTAAGGAAGAATGTTTTTTATTAAATACCAGTACTAAGGCAACAGAAAGAAGGGACTAAAGTTATACAGCGTGTGCTATATATCTGAACCCCGTTTTAAAGAAAGAAAAGGAGAGGATAAAACAAAAAAAAATTTCCCTTGCCAAATCAAAAGATTTCTGACATTGCACATGTCCACTCTTCCATGAGAGTTAAGTAAAATGGTAAAAGTGTTATTCCCATTTTTTTTTTGTTTTTGTTTTCTATGTAGTCCTGACTGACCTGAAACCTGACATGTAGACCAGAGATTTGCCTGCCTCTGATTCCAGAATGCTGGTATTAAAGGTATACAACACCATGTTCAGTTTGTTATTCACATTTATATTTGCTAAACGTATGTTGTTTTAAGAGAAATATAACTATTTAATATTAATATAGTTTTCACCTTCATTTTCTTTACATCTATAGAGTACATTAGTGGATAAGGCCATCTCCATTTATAAGAATATTAGAATAATTAATAACTTTGTATTCAGATGACTTAGGACCTGAAGAAATCAAATTTGACACCCCTCCTTGCAAATTCACCTTCAAGGCTTAAGAGTTAATCACAGTCATGGGTATTGACAAGACCAAGTTATAGATTATAAAACAGAGGTCCAACATTCATGAAAATGCTAATGTTGTAAAGGCATATGGAAGAATATAACCATAATTAGAATAGACACATTCTCTCATGTGTTTATTTTTAAAATTTTATTTGGGGGATCATAATATAATTACATAATTTCCCTCGTCCTTTTCCTCCATCCATACAGCTATTCTCAATTTTTATAAATACCTAGTCAATGTTATGTAGCAAATTCCTCCTAGACAAATTCTTCCATCTTTGAGTGAAGCTTCTTCAGACACAAGATGTACTAAATGGAGGAGATACAGTTCATTCTATAGGAGATACTCAGTGAGAAAAGAACCTTAAAGGTTTAGGAAGTTCCTAAAACTGAGAAGACTTACTAGGCTCCTCTCTATACAAACATATATAGGCCCTATACAAATATATATAGGCAGTAAGGACCACTGAGAGTCTCTCAAAACAGCTTAGTCACCAAAAACAGAAACCAGTTGAGCTACATGGATGAGACATGCTCTAATCTGTTGAGTTACCTGAAAATTGTGCAGTGAGCCCAAGATTTCCTGCTTTCATAAGCTGTCACCTATGCTGGAGTAGGATTTGATGACACAGCTGTCTGAGTCATTTCTGCTCTTGTCAGTAACTCCTCATCTACATTTTTTGTGTTAACTTCACTGAAACCCACTCGTTCAACAAGCTGCCCTTGGGTGGTTTCTATACTTTGGTCCTGGCTTCGTAAAACAGTTGTGCGTGTCTCCACAGAAGCTGTATCACAGAGCAGCCAAACCCTTCACATCTAATATTTTCACATCTAAAATGTATGCAATGTGCTCTTCCTTTTACCTTAGAATAAGAAAACTAATAACAAAAGCAAACTGTTAAAATAAGCTATTTTATATAACAACGTAAGGACTTAAAATGATTTGTAAAGTCATAGAAAAACAAAACCCATAGGAAGTGAGAGAATGTTGATTAAGCCTATAAAGAAAAATAATAAGAAATTTAAAAATTTTAATTTGTAAAATCTGGATTTTTTTCAGTACATAGCTTTTTGTAGGCTCCATTCTGAAGTCTAATAATTAAGTAGCTGTTATTAAAAAATCACAAAGAAAACAAAACCATGTAGAAAACAACTAACAGTTGATATTGCTAAAGTTGCAATCATCTAGGATGAGAAAATGAGCACTGTTTCTCACAGAAGCTCTACTTACTTTGTGTTTATCTGCTTATTTGGTTTGAGATTGGGTTTCACTGTGTAGCCCAGGCTAGGCCATAAGCTCAGATCCTCTCATCATTGCCTGCCTCCAGTACCGAGACCACAGTCTACTGTTATAAAGCCAGGCTTAACTTCTTACTCATTGAGTATGCATTCACAATGCCTTCATGGGAGTAATCATTTCATAGCAGCTCTATTCTAGTAAATTATGTTTAGTAATGTATAAAAAGAGTATATGGATTGGTAACCATTTCAGTATTTTCTAAACAGGAATTAAATATATGTCCAGAGTGTCTTTATAAAGCTAAAATGCTATATGAAAAGAAGGATAATCTTCTTGGGTCTACTGGTTTGCAATTGTGGCCAAATACTTTAGGAACTGTATTCTTGAACTCATTAGGGAAATTACTAGGATTGTATGATATAGTATAGCTATTCTTGTACTTGACCCGTTTTTGGGGGGAATATGATTAATGTATGAAGTCCCCAGGTAAGTACAAGTACAAAGCCATCAATTTCACTTAAATTGAACAGGGGTTGTCATGGCATCAGTGACATTATGCTGAGGTCATAATGCTGGAGCCATTTCAGTCTATTCCACATTACTGCTGCCTGGATTAGCAATCGTTCTGTAGGTAATAGGGTTGCAGGTCAGACAGAGGATGCTTGCAGGGATCTATTAACTCTATGGTTGCACTGCCCTCTTTTGTTACCTTACTGCAGAAACTAACAGGATTACTATATATCCAGAAATAAACTAAGGCAATTAAAAGTATTATTTAAAAATTTTAATTTGTAAAATCTTGATAGTTCTTGGAGTTCTTCACTGCAGAAATTGGTCCCTACATAAGATAAAGTATAATTATTAATCTGGTTATCAGAATTTCATAAATCTTCTATAAATAGGTATTTGTGCCAACTACCAAAGAGTGGTTTAAAAACAATACAGCAAGACAGGTAACTGGGGCCTCATGATGTTTTCTTGGGTGTCACCCTAAGTATAGTGGCAGCGCTCTGAAAGGTTTCCAGCAAATACAGATGTTGTACCTTTGTGGTAGATGAACTGTAAGGGGTAAGGAAGGAATTAGGAAGAATGATTCCCAGGTTTCTGGTACCAGCAATAGACAGATAAGATTTAAAAACTGATCAAACATTAACTTTAGCCTGCTTAGACTTAAATACATGGGCCATTTAAATTGAGATTTCAAATAAGCAGTTGCCTGCTGAAGCATGTCTGCCTGGACACTGGGCATCCACTGTCCAGTGTCTAAGTTCCCCTCTGCAGAACAGTTAAATTGTTTCAGTATATTGCTATGATATAATTTAGTCTGAAGTTACTTTCTGGCTCTATAAATCTAGGTAATAATTTCTCCATCTCTGCCTCATTTCAAGTACAAACATTTCTAGATGTTGGTTAAGGTCATTCCCTCTGGGCTATGCTTGTAATTTATTCCAGCTTCCTCTCTTTTCCTTTTCCTGAGTTACTATAGTTATACAGACACCATGGATATTTCTATTAAGATGTTTTGCCTTGCTGAGAAGTCTTGCTGTAACACTTCTCTTGAAACAAATGTTGCCAATAACAACCAGGAAGCTAATTGCATTTGGAGGTGAAAGGAGTTCATTAAATAAAAAACTACAAGGCCCCCAAACTATAAAAATACCTGTCAGAATTTTGCCTAGGAGGAGGAGGAAACACTTCAAAGACCCAACTGTTTTCTATTCCTAAGTTATAAAACTGGCACATTAACACTGGTACAAGGGAAAGGATCAAAGGTGGTTAAAACACTAAAAGTTTCATGTTTCTTTGGTCCCACCTTTTCTCTTACTGACTTCACTAGTCTTATTCAATAATGTCTTATTCCTGCTTCTACATCTACAATTTTCTTTTAGCATATGTGTATGTTTCTCACCTTCAGTGTTTGTGCCTTTTAAACAGTCACTGTAATTATTTGCTTCAGTTCTTTATTGGTAAACTGTTTTTTGACTTTGTTTTGCTTTGTTTTAAGGAAAAGACAAGTACAGATCTCTAATAAAAGTAGAGCTAGTAGAACAATGTGATGTTACCCACATCCACTTTTGTTTCCATGCCAGTAATTGGCAATGCTGTCCTGGTCATTAATAAAAGTCTTAATGAAGCCCTTTGTTCATTTTTAAAGTTTGTATGGAAATTTTAGCCTGCATTTGTGCAGCACATATGTTCAGGACCTGTGAAGTCCAGAAAAGGGTGGCATTTCCCATAGGATGGAACTTGCAGAAAATAGTTTTACTGGTACTGGGAATCGAACCTTGATCCTCTGAAAGAGAAAACAGTTCTCTTAACCACTGAGCCATCCCTACTGTTTTTTTTTTTCCTAGCCACCCCAACTTCTCTTTTCTTTAAAACTTTATGGACTTCAGATGGACGATCAACACCACATTGATAATAATCATTTTCAGGATCAAGATGTCTTTGATTCCCATACATTGTTTGAAAGAGAACAGCATTTCCCTTACACATACTATCAACAGGCACATACAACCTTGTGCTTCCTGTGGGGGTATATTAGCTGTAAATTTGGGGGAAACTTTCTAAAAGAAAAAAAAAAGGTTCATTGACAAAACTCATAAGGTATTAATTATAGTGGTATAAATATGATATAAAGGGAAGAACCAACAATAAGGGAATGATTGATAAAAGCTTAGTACAATATTATGAAAGGTGTATAGACTTTAATGTAAAATTTATGAAATAGATTAGTAAAATAGAATGTACGATTTTATATTAAGAGAAAAAATATCAGTTTGTAGACTGTGATCATTACTGCGAATGTTCTTGTTTAAATAAATTATTTAAATGGAAATTAACTTTGAAGAGGACCTGCATATTACTCATCCACATGTTTGTTCTACATCAAGTGGTAGAGTAGGTGTGGAGTTTGGATGAGTTGGAATCTAGCCAAGAGGAGATGGCCTTAAGGACATATTTTTACTAATCTTGATAGAGGAAACCAATATGGAGTTGGAAAGAGACCAGGTGCTAGGGAAACCTCCAAGAACTCACAGGATGTCCCTGGCTAAGTCTCCAACCAATAGTGGAGAGGGTGCCTAAACAGGACTTTCCCTATAATCAAATGAATAACCACCCTAAGTGTCATTACAGGACCTACATCCAACAATTAATAGAGGTGGAGGCAGATATCCATGGCTGAGCACTGGGCTGAGCTCATAGTGGAGGAGAGTCTGTGTGAGCTAGGGAATAGGGATTATGAGGAAAATTCCCATGGTGATAACTAGTTGGAGCTCTTTGGAGCTCAACAAATGAAGAACAGCCATTCAAGATCCACTGGGAAAAGGAGCTAGGCCCTCCAAGGGTAGGCAACTGTTGACTGTCATGGGCAATATGTGGAGCCTCGAGGTGGGGATCAGACTGTGTTCCTGTGTATGGGCTGGCACCTTGGAGCCCATTCTCTGCATAGGAACACCTAAACCAGTATTGACTTTGGGATCAGGAAATGGGACTTGCCTGGAGTAGATGTGCCATGCTGAGCTGACTCATCTTGGCAATTCTTGTCCTTTTGGGGGAGGGGATGCAGGATGGGGAGGAGGGAGGCTGAAGGCTGATTGGGAGGGATTGGGAGGATGAAAGGGTGAGGAAGCAGGGGATAAATGTATAAAAAAGACATTTTTAAATAAAAAATAATAAAATGAAGAAAAAATAGCAAATTTCTTTGAAGATATGAACCACCACAAGGTACTTGAGAGGAAACTGATAACCAGAACAGCTCTGTATGTACTAGAGAATTTTAAATGGTGGATTAAAATAATCACAAAGAAAAAGAAATCATGGTTCATTCAGTTACAGAGGCAGAAACATTTTGATGTGGGATGTATTTTTGTACACTGTGAATTATTATTGTATAATAAAGGAACTGTTTTGGATTATGGCATGCCAGCTCAGAAGCAGGTGGGAAATCTGAGCATAGTTAAATGGGGAAAGGAGCAGAGTTACCACATTGTCATCCCTGTGCTGGGATTAAAGGCATGAGTTTCCACGCTCTGACCCTCATAATTTGACTATGGGTGATTATGTTCTCTGATATTCCAGACTGATTTTATTAAATATAAAACATATCACCACAACATTTAGCAATATATAGAGGAAGCAAAAGTCCAGAGATTTTTTTAGTATAAATAACTGTAACAAATATAAATAGCTATAAAAAGTATAAATAACTATACACTTGATGTGCCTATAGGTCCTTTGAATTTTTGAAAGCTCAGAGACCATTTATAAAACAAGAAAATAGGAAGAGAAAAATCATCACTAATATGGTGTTGTAAGCAATGCCTCTCTCTCTCTTTGTCTCTCTGTCTTTCTCCAGATCTCCAGATTGGTAGCTGGCAAAGATCTGTATGCAGAAGATGTTGGCTTCTTGTTTGTTTTAGAATGGTCTAAGATAAGAATGCTTTTTACATTTTTAACGGGTTGAAAGAGAAAAGTGCCTTAAACCATGAAAATTTTATGAAATTCAAATTTTAGTATCCATAAATAAAGTTTTGTTGGGATCCAGCCAAGCCCATTCATTTATGTATGACCAGTGACTGCTTTTGTATTATAACGGCAGAGTTAGGTCCTTGTAACAGGGGATCTATCTGGTCCACAAGACCTAAAATATTTAATATCTGGCTCTTTGCAAAAAAAAAGTTTGCTGATACATGTTTTAGATTTTTTTTTAAATGCCATCTTGGGAGGGCAGCCCAGATTTCCCATAAGGATATGAAAAAAAGATAAACCAAATATGGAGTGTCATAGAATTTAGAGGAACACAGAATTAGGCCTCCTGTATTTCAGATTCTTCTGTAAACACAATGCCACAAGGTATCTTTGCATAGACAGTTTCTTTCCATCTCTGAAAGGGTCAAATGTATATAGTCAATCTACAATGTAGAGTGGAATATGTAAGTTTGTTCCACAGAATTCAACAAGACTATAAACACATATAAGAATGGAGGAAAAACAATAGAACTTTTTTATATAGCAAAAATCTAAACAAGAGCAAAGCATCCTGGAGAAATTTTTCTTCTAAATAACTCAAAGTAAATAAAATTCAAACATCCAACATAAAGTATGCAGAAATTTGTAGCTATATACTATAATGCCAGCCAATCAAAACACACAAAAAAATCAGCCACTAAAAACATAAGTATAGTTCAGTCTCAATGGCCAAACTATCACTGTAGAAAACAAGACAGAAGCATCTAAATCTAACTTTTTATTCCAATTAATCTCTTTGTTATGTTGCTATATAATATGGCTTACTTCTGGAGTCTGGTAACTGACCCAATCATATCCTTTAAAGCTTATTTCCCTAGGCTTTAAAAGGAAACTAATACATTTCAGAAATTACAAAGCTATATGCCTCAGTGTTAACAATTATGCCTCCTATACATATTTTATCCTCAAAGGGGCTCCATACAAAATATCTTGTTATTAACTCAATTTTACATATAAGAACTTAGACAAAGTTATATCAAAAATGTCCTCAAGGCCACATAACCCAGGAATAGCAGAACCAATATCTAAATCTAGCCTATGTTTTCGAACAATTTGCTCCAATTTTACTTAGGAACAAGAGCCTTTAGGTAAACAGTACTTCCAAACATGGGGAGCATAGGTGAACCATGTTTCTGGCACTCTTTTAATGCACACATTTAACACACAGCAATTTTGAGACTAATAAGGAAGGGTGCAGTAGCATCCCTATAAAATAATGAAAACAAACAATTGAGAGGGGAGCATGGTACCAGTTCTGACTTCCTAGGTTTGCTGATGTTGAAACAAATTATAGAAAGTGTTAGATTTCAGTGCTGCTAAATAAATAGTAAGAAAATAATTTTTAAAGGAGAGGAATAATGTTCTATTCTTTGATACATGTGACAGTAATAAAAGATATAGTCTCCCATTTACAGTGGAAAATAACACTATTCTCATCTGTGAATATGCAAAATGAGTCCTGTGTTTGAAGAGTACAGATCCCAAGGAGGAATTGCTGTTTATAGGGAAAAAGGGAAAGCTGTTTTGACTTCATAGCAACCTAAGATTAAAAACCTGATTGCATTGGGTTGACAGTGTGACTTTTGTTTCATATATAGAAGTTGGGATTTGAAGAGAGCAATAGAAAGAAAGAGGAAAAAGTAAGGTTGCCTAAGGAAAAGTACAGTGCTACACTGGATACTGTGATAGAAATGCGTACACTGTGTGTCATGTGCAACTAGAAGGGAACACACAGATTGAGAGAAAAAGGGGGAAGACAACTAAAGATAAAGACAATTACATGAAGGCAGCTGTCAAGCAGGTTTAAGAACCACTAGACGTAAGAAAGTTGGTGGGTAGAATGGAACCTCTAAAGATAGGGCTCTTGACATGTAATGGCAAAGTCTAATGGTCACATGTTTTATGATGGAATTGAGTCAATACTGTGGAAAATGGTGGTGTTATCAATTTTGAGTTCATTAACATTTGCTAGCTGTTGATCACTAACAGAAAACACGCATTATTATTTTTCATATTGCTTCTGTTTTGATAATATTTTTTCTTTTAGATGGTTTGATATCATTCCCTGTTTGAATGGCTTAGAGGAAGTTGAAAGTTTCTGGAAGGGGGTATGATTAGCATAAGGCATCAGTCAGATTTTAATAGTGATATTTTACTATCTTTCAGTGCAAATGCAGATTGATAAGAAAACATGTGTTTTGGTTCTCCAATGACATGCACTCAAACCCCTTCAATAATCTCATTTTCCATATTTTAAAAGTAGATAATAAAGAAGTAATTGGGAATACTTTGAAAATCATAATTACATGCTATTGCTTATTCAAATTACATCAAATTTACAAATCACATAGACACACTTGGATATTTTTAACATGGTGCTGTAACTTCAAGAGTTCTTTTTTTTAAAAAAAAACATAGTGTTATACAACTACATTGAATTATTTGTAGCTATGCATATTGTTTACTTGACATTCTTATTTTTAAATGACTACAGTATACGGAAGTGAATACATAATGATAAAAAAATCCTCCAGTAATCCAGATGTTAAGAGATGAGTGAACCATTCCCTGGGTGCAATCTGAACATGTTTTGTAAGCCAATTAACTCTTCTAAGCCTCAAGAGGGTACCAGAAAGGACCACTTCAAAGACAAGTCATTCAAGAAAAGCTAGAAAAAATTAATAGGCCTCAATCTCCAAAGGCCAATGGTCACTTGGCCTAATGCACGTAATCTCAGCTATGCAAATTTATTCTATATAACAGATAGCAAATTCATTATATGCCTTGATGATTTACTTTGATAAAATTCTAAGGCATCTCATAGGAGCCCTAGGTGGCTATTTAATAATATGCAACATCATAGTAGGAACAAAAGAGAGCTGGTCAAGGACTCATAAGGCCAAAGTCCCATTTATTTTCATATAATTTTGGAAAAGATGCATAATCTTCTGGCCTATACATTTTAATTTGCAAAACAGAATTAATCCTTTTTGATAACGTGTGTGTGTGTGTGTGTGTGTGTGTGTGTGAGTGAGTGAGTGAGTGAGTGTGTGTGTGTGTGTGTGTGTGTGTGTGTGTGTAGGGGGTTATAAATACAAAAATGATCTGAGACTCTTTGTGAAGAGTGTGATATGAAAATCCTAGTTGATAGTACTATTATTGTTGCCCTACGGAAACTACTTGGAATTGGGCTGCTCCTTAAGTTGCTATGGACAGAGGTAATTGTGGTGATATATTATATATTTAATATAACCAGTCTGGAATATCAGAGGACAGATCCACTCATGGTCAAGCCAGGAGGGTCAGATAGTGGTAACTCATGCCTTTACTCCCAGCATGGGAAGAGACTGTGCATGGTGACCTACATCTTAAATCTCATAACTCCAGAGACAGAGCTCTTCCTGTATTTCTGTGAGTTCAAGGCCTAACTACCAAAATAGTAGTAGCTCATAATTCTAATCATAACTCTAGAATATGATGCAGAGTTGAAGCCAGAAGTGAAACAACTGGGTGAAGAAGATATTTAAGGCAGGTGTAGGAAGAAAGAACTCTTCTGTAGAAGCAACAAGGAGTGAGGCTAAGAAAGCTGGAAGATAGCTTGGCTGGGTGAGATTTGACTGTGGTCTGTTTCCTCTCTGATATTCCAGCTTTTCCATGGAATCTGCCTCTGATTTTTCATTTAAATACAAACTAGGATTTGTGTTTCAGGTAATTTTTTGAAAACAAGATATATTATGTAAAATTCTTTTTCACATTAAATACCATGCAAGCTGCCAACAGAGAGAAAGCACTTAATGCTCCTACCCAGCTGTGACACCTATCAACTACAATGATCACATGGCTAGATATCCATAAAAATGCATTAAGTGGCATTTACCTGTCAGTAGCAACCAATAGCTGTCTAATTCTGTAAGAGCCAGAATACCAGGAATTCTGCTATGAAACAGTCTCTCTTAGAAATGGCTGCATAAACAAGATAGAAACCATGGCAATTATCAACAGACATGTTAATGTGAAAATGGGAAAACTCATGGGGTCACATCCCTGGCCAAGAAACGACAGGCAGCTGAAGACTACTGAAAGTTGGAGAGTTTGCTGTTCCTAGGAATGAATCACCTAATTGGTTGTACAATATACAGTGGCCATCCCTGGAACCATACACATGAACAAAAAAATGGACTCAGCAGGTTGTATGTGTATCTATATACGTAACAGTAATAAAAATCAGGAAGAAAAGGCTATCAATTTGATCAGGGTTGAGAAGGAACTTAGAAGGGCCTGAAGTGAAGGGAGAGTGATGCAATTATATTTTAATATTAATATTTAATAAAAGTATATGACAATTTTCAGAGCAAACTTCAGAGGAATTTCTGCATTCTATAGCAAAGGACAGACATAGTTATTATAAATCTATCAACCTAGAAAAATGACTATGGTTTATTTTAGACCATATTATGTATAATTTGAAGTGATTTGGGTACCTTTATTTTAATATTTGTGAAGATTTCATTTCTTTCACATAAACAAAATATTTACTTTGAATATGGAATCTTATTTGAGCTCAGTATACTACTACCTGAAATCTAAATGTAGATTTCTTTCATTCTAAATAGTAGTTTGAGTTTTCAGTGTTTCATTTCCTGCCTTTTATGTTGCCTCTTGCTATTTAGATGGAAGCATTCCCTAGAAACCTTTGCCCCCTTTTTTTCTAAAAGCTCCTTTTTCTTAATGCATTTTTGATAAAGGATTTTGTTAGAATATACCAGCTGAACATTACTATATCTAAGCAACAACCTCTTACCTAAGGAAGTCTTCCATTCTCGTGTCCAAATACAGTGTCTTATAGCTTCATAAATAGCTTATGAAACATGGGTAGACTACTATACCCCTCTCCTAGCTATCATTACTTAAAACTAGACAGCTGGGTTTTGCTATTTATATATATTTAAAATATATTAATGTATAATTCCAACAAGCTACCAAGAAGCATACATGATTATTTCTCAAAACTTTATCTGATGTCCATCTTTTAAAAAATCATAAAAAATCATGTTTTTATTAAATGTGTGTTAATTATATAATTCAATGTATTCCATTGTGATAGTTTAATTGGCATCTACCTTTGTCATTTTATTGGGAGTGACACTTATAATCATCCTACTGTTATATTCATGAAACTGGTTTTTATACTTTCAATCCATCCCACATAATACATTGAGGGGAAAAAAATAACTCTTAGAACAGTGATGTCACCATATCACTCCTGATTTAATGATTTAAAATTAAAACCTTCAATTACATTTGAAGTCTCCAAAGAAACCATAGGTTACTGACTGTAATTAGAAACTAATGAATATGATTAATAATCTGAACACAAATGAAGAGGTTTTTAAGATAGAAGACATGTAAGTACTATAGATTAATGGAGAACTGCTGTGTTACATAAATATATGTGTTGTCTAAATATAAAAATCAGTCATAATCTCCATGGTGAATATAAAATGAAAATAGTTTTAATCAACACTATATAGCAGCCTTACTGTCTCTGGGGAATGAAGTGTTCAGCTTTGCTTTTTTATTAGATAAATCAACCAAGTTTTTCTCTGTGGTGTGCATTATAAACTACAATTTAAATCAATTCTTTAAACATGCAAATCATGGTTCATACAGAGATTCCTCATTGATCTTGTAAAGGCCAGTTCTCAGTTACAATTTTAGCATGACATAGAAGGAAAATTCTCAACTTTGCCAAGATTATCTCATTTTATTGCATTTTGACAATTTCTTCTCAGCAAATTGTTGGTAATGTCACTCTTTAATGAGCAGAGAGGTACAGGGATTCTAATTTTATTTGAGATTTTATTCATTTAGGGGGAAGAGTTCTCTCCATTACTTTTCAGAAATAGCAAAACTATGTCTTATTTACATAATTGTTAACTGCTCATGTACTTTTTTCCATTAGCAGAATATTGCTGCTTAACAAAGGTTATGATCTTAGGAAGAAAAAAGTGAGCAGACACTAATGAGTAGCACCAGAGCAACAAGCAACATTGGATTGTTTTTCTTCGTGTTTCTTATCATATATCAACAGATTTCATTTTCCACATGAATTCTTTCCTTATAAAAATATTTTCAATTTTTCTACTGTACATATGGAATCTATTACATGACCTCAATCATTTTGAGACTCAAAGACTCACATTATTTGTAGATACAGCTTAAATATTAGGTGGAAAAAAACTTTTTTCTCCTAAGATTTACATTCCTACTGCATTTTCTAACATATATTTGGGCTTGGTATGCCGTAACAAATAGTTGAAGGATATAAACTTTTGCATAGGTCATTTCAAAGCTAAATTAAAATTATATAATTTTATTTAATTATATCTTATATCAACTAACCTAAATGTAACATTTCAGTCACTTTCTGATGACTGCCTCTTCTTTAATGTCTGTCTGTCTGTCTGTCTGTTTGTCTGTCTGTCTGTCTGTCTATTGATCCATCCATCTATCTTTCTATCTGTGTGTCTGGCTGGCTGGCTGTCGGTCTTTCTATCTGTCTATCTATCAATCTATCCATCTATCTATTTGTGTATGCTCTAGTGTATGTATGTATTGTGGTGGGATTCAGGTGTGAGCTGATAAGGGCCAAAGATGCTTATCCAGGGTCCCAGGTTCCTAAAGGGGGAGTGGCCAAATCCATTCAAAAGGGGCTGCTGGGATCTTGGGGTCCCGTTATGTATGTATGTATGTATGTATGTATGTATGTATGTATGTATGTATGTATGAATGTTTGTATGTATGTTTGTATGTATGTATGTATGTTTGTATGTATGTGTGTATGTATGTTTGTATGTATGTATTGCTGAGTGTATGTATGTGCACTGCATGCACCCATGGAAGTCAGAAGAGAGAAACAGATCTCCTGTGACTGAAGAGACAAGTTCAGAGCCCCCCATTTTGGTGTTAGCAATTGAAGTTGTGTCCTCTACAAGTGCCATAAGTGCTCTTAGTCACTAAGCTATCTTTCCAGCCTGAGTATTTCCTCTTCTCATATGAGCTAGTGGAACTTTATTTTGATTTAATATACGGCTTCATTTTATTTTGCAGTGGTAAGGCTCTAACCAACAGCATCAAATGAAGCCTCACTGCCATTGATCTCTACTAAACTAAAACCTATACTAGAGATAATTATTTAATGTCTTTTTTTTTTTTTTTTGGTCAAGAGTCAATCTGATAAATTCTTTGACAATAATTTTTTAACAATAAAATAACATTCCTGTTTCTTGCTTAAAGAGTAACATTTTTACATTTCAATAGGCCTATCATAGTGCACTGTATATTGTCAGACTATGGAAATATTGAATGGGTTAAAGAAATTATTTCAGACTAAAGTATGAAGTATCTTGTACAACAATTTGACACATGGTAAACTCACTACAAATTCATATACCATGTTGATTCATAGTACTATAATAGTTTTGTAAGACTTGTAATAACCTCAGAATACTCAGAGATTCTATTAAAGCTAAAAAATTTCATGATTGACATTGTAATATTAGCATATTTTCTATATTGATATAATCTTACATGATAAAAAGTATATCTATTATAAAATAACACACCTATGTTAATATAACACATACACACACACTTCTATTGATTTATGTCCTTTAGGTGATAGTATGGGTGAACTATATGATTGTGGGACTTGTGAAGATTAGCACAACCACAACTTAGTGATGATGGAACAAGTCCTGGCTCTAGGCAAACAATGCAGAATTCCTTTAAGTTCATTTACTGCCTGTGCTTTAATATTATATGTTCTCAAGTATGTGCTAATTTTTCACTGTTCCTCAATGAGCCCCTGTATGTTCTGAATTAGAGCACACAATTCCTAATGCATTATTACTTGATACTCTTATATTTCATCAGTAACCCTCAAATTTACAGTAAAAGGGCATTCCATTAATAATTCTTACCAATTTTAACATCTTCTTATGCTATTCTTCTATTCATTCAGATATTTGGAGTTCAGTACAGTAAAAGTATTTTCATTCATTCATTCATTCATTCATTCATTCATTCATTCATTCATTCTCTCTCTTCCTCTTTCACTTCCTCTTCCTGCCCATTTCCCCTCCTTTTTTCTTTGTAGACCAAGTTAGTTTTGAACTCACAAATTTGTATGCTTCTGCCTCTTAAGAAAATGTATATCTATCTTGCCCCATAAATATCTGATACATGTACTGTTTTCTACATGTTTAGTACTTCAAAATCTATAAATACAATCTCATTTATAAAAATGTACAATTCCATGGGGCAATTAAACCATATTTTCCACCATAGAATCTAGTATGACTAGGTCCTAATGAAAGCCCTCTTCATTCATCATTCATCACAATTAAAAAACATAATTGGATAAAACGACAATAGCCTGTGGTAGCTGAGTTTACCTTCCTGGGAAAGAGAAACATTTTTAAGGACAAAAACACATTAGCTGGAGATGTTGATCAGTACCAGAATTTGAAATTAGGGCCTATCACAGGTGTGAGGCACTGGGTTTGATGCCTGGTATCAAATCCACAAACAGAAAGATAAACATGCACTGACATATTATATAAAAGAGAAAAATGGGACTTATTAATAGTTTTAGTGAATATGTGAGAACAGCAGTCATCTTCTTATGTCTTAGATTTGACTTGAAAAACTAATTAGAAAATCAAGCAAGCTCAATCACAGAGGTCAGTTACAGTAGGTGTAAGTAGGTGTAAGTAAGATATACTTGTTAAATATTTAAAAAGACAAATTGTATATAGGATCTCAATGCCAACCTTTTGGATGGAATACTAATATTTTCTATACACGTTAGAATTTTTGGTTGTCTGCATAACTTCACTTAATGTATCTTCTAAACCAGTTTACAGACTTATTTCTAGATTTTAGTATCAAGAATTTCAATCTGAAGGAATCAAATGACAGAAAGCTTTTCAAATTTCAGTTCATATTTTAAGTTAAATACTTTACACGTCATATAAAAGATTTTAAATGACCTGAGCAATAACTTTCAAAACAATCCACACAATTTTTCTAAAAATAGCACATTTTAATGTAATATTATTTCTTGGTTGAAAAATTTTGACCTGAAGTAAGTAATTATACTATTGAAAAATCTACAAGTGCAGAATTACTGGAGAATAAGTTGAAATGAGTTATGATACACCAAGATTACAAATGACGAGCCCAGAAAAACCAGAGCATTCTCTAGGACAGTCCAGGGGTTGCACAAAGCCAGGGTGTCCTGGGCTTCAGTCAATACGTTTAGTTAAGTAAAAATACCCATTATAAGGAGGTGGGATAGAAGCATTTGTATTATAAAGTGTAGAACATGGCAAGGGCTGTAACCTTCACGAAGCCCTTACTACAATATCATTTTTAATTCTTAGACTCAAACAATGCCAGGGATTTAGGAGACAGCTACCTTCCTAAAACTAATGATTTATTTAAGGACGAAGATGTCACTGATACCGGAGTTAATCTAACACTAAAAACCTCTTTCTATCAAATGTTATTTGGATAATCTGGAAGTGAACACAAACCTTTTTCATTAAAAACATTAGTTTTCTTAGGAAAAATCTATTTCAGTCATGAACCCATAGCTCAATACAAAGAAGTAAATTAATACATATGCCAACTATATCTATTTCAACATTCTTTCTTTTGAAGGTGTCAGGTCATTGTCACATTTGCACACAATTAGTGAAGAGTAGGATCATTAGTTGCAGAAAGAAGTATAGTGATGGGCTTCCTCGTTCTCAGCCCATAAATAAAACCATTTTACTTTTAATGACTATATTCCCCTCTTTAATCTTGATAGTGCTAAATTACAGATGGATATATAATGATCTCAGTCTTTCCTTTATTTTATTAACACATAAAAAGATTAAGCATATATGATGTGACCAGACAATAGTTAAAGACCATATAATGTCTTTACTGTCTAAAATATATTCATTAGCAACACTAACAGTAGTGACTGTTATGTACTTAAAATCCTTCAAATGCTGAAAACTCACGTTTTCAGAACAGCATCTGACAACCAGGATAACGCCATACCTTAAACACATAAAATAACATCATGAAAACAACCTAGCATGGTTGGTTGGGGTCTAATGTGGTTAGGAAATGGTTGCTACTCTCCTTGACATTCAAGATGTACTTAATCTTATAGTCCACTTTTACTTTTAAACTATGAAAGAAACAGGGATAGTCTACTAATAAACTTTCTAATTTTGGTAGATTATACCTTCCCCTTTGGGAAACAAACTTAAACCAAAAACATCTAAATATTCTATTTGAATTGTCATTGTCAAAGGGTTTCCATTCATAACTGAGCCTACAAATGAAACAACTAAACTAAAAAAGGGTTCAGGGTTGCTTTAAAATTATGCTTTACAAATACCCGAATCCCACCACATACTAGTATAAAATCAATTCAGTAGAATTAGGAAATTTACTAAGTAATAAATAATATTTTTTTAAATATCAATTAACCTACATGGTTTAGTAGTTAGAAAACATGAAGCAAAGACGGAGATAGTTAAGAAATGAAGAATAATGATATTTCTACTGAGGGAATCAATGAAAACAAACTACATATAAAAATTTGATTTGTTAATCAAGTGTAAACATATTTAAAAAGAATGGTGATGCTGATCTGATCTACATTTAATGATATTTGTAGACTTGCTTGTATTGTCAGAAAACATATATACATATATGATATTAACAGTCTATTACTTTAAAACAATTCAATGGTGTGGAATGATCTACAATTTTCTACATCTAAAGTGAGTACAGCTTAAATATAAAAAAGGAACAAATAAAATCCTATTTGATATAAGTCAGTTTAAATCGCTATTAAACCAGGCATGGTGTTACATGCCTATAATTTTAGAACTCAGGAAACTGAGCCTGGGGAATTATCATGACTTGAGAACATCTTGGGTTACCCAGTGAGTTCCAGGTCTCCGTGATCTACAGTGAGACTCTGTCTCAAACAAAATGCAGTAACATAATAACAATAAAATAGCATAAATCACTGTTAACTTAGAAAAAATTAGTAGGTTGAAATTCAAAAATGCCGAGTTTGAAGTAAATGTGTAATTATCAAGAAGAAATTTAGGTAAAGTATCTAGGAGTTAGATTAAAAATACAAACCACATGTATAAAAGTCAAATTTATTCACTTAAAATATCCAATATTCTAAAAACAAGAAAAAATTACTTTAAGACTCAGAACTCATAAGGAAAAGAACAAAAATTGGGCCAATATTTATACAGAAGACAATGAACTGCCAACACAAACTGTAATAAAAAGCCAAGTCTCTCAAAATTCAGTGGTCATATCACAGTGTTTTACTGTACACAGGTAAATGACTAAAAATAGATTATATGACTGTCTTTATAATTATATTGTATTACTGCCTCACCTCCTGCACCCTGGCACCTGGGACAATCAGGGGAGCTGACCCAGCCCCTCACCATTTGTAGCACTTAGGAAAAAGTGGGCTGTGTAGCTAGCCTGAGCAGCACAGTAGAGCTGACCCTGTCCACAGGAGCACTGGTAAACTGGCCCTGTCTTTCAACTATCATATGGAAGCATGAGTGAGGTAAAGATGCTTTCCACCAGGAGCCCTTCACTCAGAAGCCCTAAAGACGGCCCTTAATTCACTAGAGCAGGAGAGTTTATTCCTGCCCCTCACCAGTTGTAGCTCTTGAGAGAGTATCCTCTGCACCTTGCCTGAGCAACCCAGTATGGCTGGCCCTGATGGTATAGGTGTGGGTAAGCTGACACTGAAGGCATGAAAATGGGAGAACCAATCCCACCCTTTGATCTTTGCTGCACAGGGTGAATTAGCCAGGATGATGCTTAAGAGCTCACTCCGGTATTGATGATAGAGGAGAGCTGGTGGGCAGACCAATCCTGCAACAACCCAGGCTTAGGACCCAGGTTACATGTTGGTCCACCCTAAATCTGTGATCTGCAACAGCACATAAGGGGTTGGCCGTGTCAATCCAAACTTGAAGGATCTCCATGATGTAGGGAAAAAGTAAGATATTCAAGAAGAGTCCCAGTGTGAGCCCAGTGTAGCGGAAACCAGAAGCTTCCAACCAGACCAGGAACTTTTTGCAATGAACACTAACAAGCAAAGATATATGAACTAATACACTGTGTGACTCACTGTGATATACTACAACTTACACAAAGGAATTTCTTTTTTTCTTAAATTTTATTTAATTTTATTCTGTGGGAAAGGTTGCTAGGGCAAAGGGAGGATATGACAGGACAAAGAGATGAATGGGATTGAAATGCATGATGTGAAAGCCAGAAAGAATACATAAAAAGTTAAAAAATTATACTATTTAATATCTTTTTAAAAACATATTTAAGAGTACTTTAAGCCATGTCTCAGCTTATATTTGACATATGGTCCTACTAAAAAGTAACTGACATGGATTTCTGTATATTAATATATTTTTGGTTATGACAGTCATTCAGGTGCATGTAATCCTGTTTATGAGTCTAGACTTTCTTTTTCTTCACAAAATACTGAAACAAAGAGTAACATAAAATAACAAGCCTTGATATGTGGCTGATACAGTTTTCAAATATGCTATTCCCTTCAATGTGATAAAATGAAGTTTGCTACAGAAAGGAAATTAAATACTTCAGACAAAGTTGGAATAACTTCATCTAAATATAAATCCTTAGAACAAAATCCATTTAATTTTCAACTCTTCAAAAAATAAGCCCTTTTACTCTACAAAGATAGACATTTAGTACCAATCATTCACACACTTTAGAGAATCACTTCATTCCAATCTAAATAGTCTCAAAAAGGGTGGTGATGGGAGAACAGTACTGTTGTCAAACCATGGAAAAAGTTCAATATTTTTACTTGGTTAAAAAAAATCAGCACTTTATGCCAGTGAACAATTACATAAAATAATCCCCTTACTTTTAAACAAAGTACCACATAGCTACTTTTTTGTCTAATCAAAGATTTTTGTACATAGATAGCAAAGTTACTTTTCTGTAGGTATATTACAAAAGAACCTTTTCTTAATGAACTACATGTCAACCACTCTCTCACAGTCTTTCTAAGACAGACCTTCACACTGTGCAAACAGTATTTTAATTGAGCTGGACTGGACAGTTTGGCAAATTGCCCATTATCTTTATCTAGCTGAAAGATCAAGTATACATTTTAAGGCTTATAAGTCACTGCTGATTTTTTCTTACAAAAATTTTATATAAGAATAAAATTGGATACAGCAGGCAGAATTATACAAATCTGCTATTTGTCAATTTGAAAATGGTTACTTTCAGCAACTATACATGGTTTTTACCTAATACTATATTTTGCTTCCAGCCATGCCATATGGCTGAAAACTTCAAATCAATTCACTATGCATACCTTCTAAGGACAGTTTAAGCACTAAGAATGGCAATAACATTGGTAGCGGATGCGTTTTTAGGGGAAAATAAATAAGTCTTTAGGCAAAGGACTTACTTCAATTTAAATTGTGTCATTTCTTTCTTTTTATTTTTTAATGGAAACCAGAAATGGAACTGAAGACAATCAATTGATCATGAGTCCCACAGATGAAGTACAAAAAGGAAAAATATCTCCTAAATAGTTTTTAAATAGTATTCTTTTGATATAGAAAATATTTTATGGGTAGTGCTATTTATAAAGACACATGTATATATACACAAATCCTTATCAGTTTAATAGGAACTTATTATTTATTCATCAGAAAGGACCAAGTACAGTGCTCATATCCTTTCTCTTAATTTTAGTAGACTAAATATACCACACACATAGAAAATATGTTTTCTACAGCTTATAGACAACATAAGGAGAAGAGTGACTTTTTTTAGGAACTGCTGGAAACAGAGAAACTGTATGACAGCAAATGAGTAAAAGTTTGAGGCCACAAGTCACAAGTGGAGTTTTGAAACATTCAAGAATTGGCACAGCTTGTTAGTACACCTACCTCTCTGTAACTATGCCAACAGTGCCATGGAGTGCCTCTCTTCCCAGCCACCATCTGCTCCCACGCCACCTAGACTGTTCACTTCTCCTCATCCCCATTGTACCCTGCACCTTGCAGTCCTGCCCAGGTATCTCATTCCATAGTAACTGCTATGGGGTGATAGGGAGCAGATGGTCGAACAGAAGTGTTTACCAGTAAACCTCTATCATCAAGTTGTTGCTTTTATTGCTCACCTTGAGACCCAAGCTAAGTAATGACATCAAAGGTCATACCTGATTTCTCTTTTTCCTTTCCAAAATTTATGAGCACTGACTAAGTTCAGATTTTTTCAGTGAAACTTACATGCATTCCAGAATCTTTAAAACAGTACTTTCACTTCTCTAGGAGAGAAACACAAAGGTAGCAGAATCCTGAACTAAACTCCGTGCAATGAAAAACAGCCATGATAATAATATTTTGACAGAATTCAGCTGCATCTAGGAAGGAGGACCACACATGATATAACAAATGTGGCTTGACAATAAATACAGGTGTAATTTTCTGCTTCTAGTGTTTATTTTGAAAACAATATGAAAATATAAAACTGCCTTTGTTTCCTACCATGAAAGGAAAATAGCTCTAAGAATTTACTGAATCACTTCTATGATTTTGCATGCCCGTTGAGAGACCTATTTTCAGTTTTAGCTTGTCCTTGCCAATCTTCTAAGTGGTCTATAATTCTCAATGATGAGTATTTTGCAGACAGTAAATCTAATAACTCTGACATCTATAAAAGATATTCAGTTGGTGAGTTAGATTAAAGATGATGGTGTAGAAATTGAGCCTACCTTGGGATAATGATAAAGCCATGACTATGGGTAAGCATATAGCTTGTACACAATCACAATAGTTTTTTCTTTGGAGCTCTGCCTTTATTTTAATATTATTGATGTTTTTGAAGAACATGTAAAATTGAACATGAATATGTAGTCATATTTATTCAATGGATTTCACTGCAATTTTAGTTGTAAATTCCAAAGAATAAAAAAATATTCCTCTGAGATATATATGTATATGTATAAAGATCATTTTGAAAATGACAATAATACTTATAAAACAGATCAGATCACTAATATATTTTATATTTTTAACTCTTCTTTTAAAACTTTCTAATGTAAGAAATTCTGTTTACTTTCTTTTCTTTATGTTTATGCAAAATGACAAAAAATAATTTCTACATTTCACTTGAAAGAGTTAACAGGAAAACTGTCTACATGCAACTCCCCATTGATTTGCCCCACAAGAAAACATGGGCAAATAACATATGCATGTTTATTGCTCATGATAGAAAGCATTAACATATTAAAGATAACACAGAGCCTTCAAGTCTTCCTACTAAAATAATTACAATCCCACTCTGGATTTCCTAAACATTTGAAAATACAGAAATTTTTTTAATTGTAAGGTTTGGTTTATGTCAGTGTGCTACTTCCATATATACATACCACCATTATTACATAATTAACTAATTACACAAAGATTTGACAATTTCTCTAAATACTACAGGAAGTCATTACTTGGATGAAGCTTGATATTTCTTACTCTGATTTTACCACAGCTTATTAATTATATTTTAGGCTAAAATGATACTACTATCACTATTAGTATTTTAGATAGAGTTTGTCTATATGACCTAGGTTGACTTGGGACTCACTGTGTAGTCAATGTTGGACCCAAACTACTCATTCTCTCTCCCCAAGTCTCTTAAATGTGCTGAACATTCAGGCCTATTGCACTAACCTGATGTAATGTTATGAAAAAACTTTAATATTACACATTTTTTAAACATGTAAGAGTGTTTTATATTACATATGGCAGATGTTTTTATTTCTCATATTTATATCTGCTTCTTTGCCAAATATATGCTCTAATAATTGGGTAAGCAAACACATAAGGAAATTCTTAAGAACTCTTAATAATAATAATAATAGTAATAATTATTTGTCTACTAATGACTAGACACCATTGCCCCAGTGGGTATCTCTGGCAATAGATTGGAAAACAAACAAACAAAAAGCTTGTATTTTGTCTGTTTCCTATCATGATCACACACATTATATTTTAAATCTTAGTTCCTGCATATACCTTTCTTCTCTTAACAAATATTTATTGGTTTACTCAAAAAATATAAGCTAATCAATTTAATCTCCAATCCAAATGACATTCCCTTGTACGATCAAGACATGTCTTTAACAAAAGCAATGTGATTCTAAAAGATGTTTGCTACATTTGAGCCATGTATTAAGGTCTTAGTATATGTACTTCTATAACAACATTCCTTGCTAAGAAACTCGTTATATAACATATTTCAAACAAATATGCTAGTCCATGGGCTGATGTGGCTACAAATTTGAAATACTTTCAGCAGATTTTGAGTGTAGTGAATAAAGTTTATATCACAACAATTTGCATCAGGAAGAAACAGAAGCAGTTTGAGTTTGACCTCAGTGTTAGACTGAAATTACTGGACCAATTTCATGCTTGTACCTCTATCGGTGGTGGTGGTGGTGGGGGGGGAGGCATTAAAGTATGTATACTATTCACTAGTTGTTCCTTATTGATAACAGTCTATATGTGTTTTACACAATTATAGAAAAGCAAGTGTTTTACGCACACACACACACACACACACAGTATCTGTCAATGCACTTCAGCTTAATTGAGAGTACATCCCAATAAATCATTTTAAAATTAAAAATATCTTATATAGAAAATGTATTTCAAGTATTTCATCTATTTATTAAACACTCCTTAGCTTAAAAATAAAGAAAAGTATATGATACAGTTTGTTACTTTATCACTTGGGTGACTAGGAATTGTAGCTCTCTGCTGATGCCTAATGTTTGGGAACATTATGCCATATATTGTTATTAGAGGAAAAGATTAAAATTGAAATTGGAAGCATAACTTCTATTAAATATATACTGTTTTTATATTACCTGATTTATAGTGGCTTGACTGTGACAACTTTAACGTAAAAATTTTTAAAACAGTTACAAGTCAGGAACATCAATATAGGTAAACATATTATTTTCTAGTAAGGAAATGCAATTAATTTAGGCAGTAAAAGATAGATACTGTTTAATATGTCAGCAAGCAGCCAGTCATCCAGGATTTATTAAATGGATTTCATTATAAAATACAGGAGTTCACAAACCACAGAGTGGACCCTTATTAATACAATCTAGTTGCCAAAGAACTTACGAAGGCCTATTGGGTAAATGACAGAAAATTCAATAGAGGATTAATTTTCTTAGCTTCCATTCTGAATACAGGCAGGGCTAATAATTAGCAGAAAACTTAATACCTATTCCACTTTTTCAATGACAGCGATATGATTCACTTCTAAGAGCTATTCATGGTTAGAACAGAAATTAAGAATTTTTGAAGCAACAGATACTATTTCACTCATAGTATACATGAATGATCATATCATCGGTAATAACAGAATTCCTGTATGACTGGGGAAGAAAAATCTCCACGTGAAAAAATGATAACCCAACTAGTAAAATGCCTCTAAAGCAATAAACTGCCAAAACCAATGAGTCAGATCCCATAATATTCAAGAAGAAAATATTACAAAGATCTTAAGCAGAAGACTAGAAGTCCAATGTCTTTGGGGTAGAGACAGATTTGATGAGGTCATTGTACTTTCTTCAAAAACGTTGTTATTAAAAACCAAAATCTAAACCTACTTATGGAGTTTGCATATTACATATAAATGAAATACAGTAAGATTTATTTTCTAAAGCAAAAAAGTCTTCTTACAAGAGACTAAACCAATTACATTATTTTCATTACTAAATTTTCTCAGATTTGACCAGGACAAGATTTTATTATCTAAACTGAATCTCAACCAATGAAGAAGAAGAAAGAAAATGGGGAAGGAAGGGGAGGAAGAAAGGATGAAAAGAAGGAAAGGAAGAAAGAAAGAAGACGCCAATTACCAATACCCCTAATTTATGGTGAACATTTTAAGATTTTCTTTATCATGTAGCCTAGGATAACTTCATATTCCTTATGGTATTAGAGGATGACCTTGAATTTGTAATCTTCCTGTTTTCTCCTACAAAGAGCTGGAATTACAGATGAAAGAAACCAGTTTCTATGATGCTGGGGATCAAACCCATCAGAGTTTCTTGTATCTGAGTCAAATACTTTATCAAAGGAACTATATTTATAGGCAGAAAAAAATGTTTTAAAGAAGGAAAATTCCAGAAAAATCTAATATGAATATCCTTTAATCCATGGATGTGCATGTATGCAGTGCACCTGGAACTCATAGCCTTCTACATTTAAGTACAGTCTCTATCACTGAGCTATATCCCAATTATGACAATAGCCTATCATACATGCAAAAAAATGTTGCTGTTTGTCAGTGAAAACATATATTGAATTTCTACAATTAACATATATGCTAGATTAAATTTGAAGACCGGCCATAATATTATAAGGTACAGTGATTAGTTTCTGTGCTTGTACAACTTAGTGTTAGATACTCTGATGACTACATTTGAATTCCCACCCTTTTCATGCCTTACTTTTTATTAGGAAATTCTTCCAAGATCAAAACCAAAACCAAATATTCATGTCATGGATATAACTCAGTGGTAGAACATCTAACAAGACAAAACAAAATATAAACAAGACAACAAATCTAAACAAAATACAACATATCAAGTAGACAAACGAGAAACTTAGTTGAGTAAAGCTTCTCTAGACTTCATTAAGTCAAGTTAATTTCTGCCTTCATTGAAGTTCATAGCACTGATTTAAGTAATGGCATGAGTTATATCACACAGTAATTTATGTCTCTCTCTCTACACACACACACACACACACACACACACACATATTTTTCTTTCCTCACTATGTTGATTCTGCATGGCATGTACTACATGGCATTTCTCTTTGTGCCCTCAAAAAAATCCGACATATAGTACATGTCTGACAAGTATTTATTAAATGAATTAATACAAATGAAAATGCAATCACTTAAATGAAATGATTGTCGATAGAAATCAAGAACACATTTACATTTTTCCTAAGAACATTCAGCTTCTACTAACAATATAGTTGCAAGTTATTGTAAACAATTGGAAAAGTGTACATTAATATTTGCAACAATTGTGTCTCTGATAAAGCCAACAAAATTATAGAACATAATATTTAACAGTATTTTAAGAACCTTAGGTAGGCAATAACAATTCGATACTTGGTGAAGGAACTGAGTAGGTACCAGCCTTGATGATATTAATTTAATGTTACAGAATATGATTATATTAAACATTTAATGAATAAGTTTCTTAATCTGGAGTATATGTTAAAGTAGAAACATTCAAAGGTTAGAGTAGCATGAAAAGAAGAAAAACTAGGAGGAGACAGACAGTGGTAGTTTGAATGTGACTGGCCGTGTGTGGACGATGGGTTCACAGTTGGTGGAATTGTTTGGAAATGATTAGGAGGCATGCTCTGTGGGAGGAGGCCTGTTACTGGTGTGTAGGGGTGAGATTCAAGATTTGAAAAGCCAATATTATTTCAATTCTCTGTACTCATTCTTTCCTCTCATCCTTGTCCTGTCTCTTTTCGCTCTCTCCCCTCTCCTCTCTCTCTTCCTTTCTTTGCTTCCTGGATGTTGTCTCAACATACCAGATCTTAGCTACTACTCTAAAGCCATGCCTGCTTGCCTTCTGTTATGGCATCCCCCTAATGATGGTTGTATACTTGCCCTCTGAATCTGTAAGCAAGCCCCCAATAAATTCTTCTCTAAATTACCTTGGTCTTAGTCATGGTCCTCTGTCAAAGCAGAAGAAATGTAACTAAGACATAGACCTTACTTATTTAAACTACTTGTTATCACTTGCTTTGAGTACATGGAATCAAAATTTGATCAATGCTTTCACTGAAAGAGAAGAACTATGTCTATAATTTCCTTGTTTTAATAGATCATCACTTCATCTCATAGTAATTACTCTGAGGTTGCCTTGTTAAAGTACATATGTTTTATAAGAAAACAAAAACAAGTGCAACGTAATTCTTCTATAGTGACATCATTTATATACTGGACAGACACTGACTTATTATAAACATGTCAAATAAATTACATACTAGAATTCAAATTGATACCATTCAAAAATTATAATTACTATATTCCAACTATTTTTTTAACATCATACTACAAATTTAACCATATCAAATGGCATGTAATGGTAAAAAAACAACTCCTTTCAAGTACTTAATAAATTGTAATTTTTATTTACTCTTATTTCATGTGTACAGGGTTAGCCTTCAACTGCTGAGTGACATTTTCTCAAAAATTATCTAAAAATTGTTCTGAGTGGTCTTCAGAACCTTGCATAAGTCTAAGTCTTAATGGTTGTTTGCAAAACACTTTCTGATGGCTTAACAGAAGGACTCACCTTTTTCTCTACTTCGCACACATACTAACTCAGGACTATGTCCTGTCCTTGATTCTATAATTAAAAGTATAAGTATAGTCATTAAAGGGCACATTGTTTTATAGAACAACCATTTCATTAGATAAGAAAAGTAACTACTAGAATATGTATTTTAACAAAACTGATACCCTACACTTAGTTCATTTGCAACACTTTAGAAGTGTGTGTTGTTGACATTGGCATGTTATTTAATTAAGCAGGAATGATCCGTTTGTTGAACTAAGGTGAAATGACATTAAAATAATATAAGGTTATACCACATACTGCCTATCTGTACATTCATACTTCATGTTAATTTACATCATGTTAGATTTTAATCTTTCTATCCCAAGGGCCTATTTTAGCAAAAACAATATTTCAATTTGTCAAAGACAAAGTACACTGTGCATTGATTTCTCTGTCATGTCCATTTTCTTTGCCAAGAGGGACAGAACAAAAATTTAAGATACGAGTGCTTCATAACAAGTCTAGCCCAAAGTAGCTCATGGCCTCATCAGAGTTTAATGAGACATTCGATCTAAGAAATAAATTAAGTGACATTTTGGGATCATGCTTAATGAAGCGGGTATCTACAGAAGCTCTGCATTGCAATAGTGCTCTTATAATCTGTAGAGAATAGGGCAGGAGAAAGTCATCAATCATTTGGGACAAAATGGCACTCTGTGGAATAGAAATTGTTGAACCTCACTAGCTCCTGGTCTCAATCATGCCCCAGAACTAGTTTCTTGTTATGTTAGTGCCATAAAACAGCCTCCACATGCTTATGGTAATTACATAAGTCATTGTCTCATCATTGTCATAGGCCTCATGAAAACATATAGTGTTTGTGACACTCTAGAGGAAACAAAGCAATGAAAATACAATTTGGAAAAAAAAAAGTAGAAATTGAGTTTAAGAAAGAAATTTTCCTATAAGAGAAATTAAAAACTTCACTTATAATCATTAAAAAGAGAGTCATGATTGGTCATAACAACCAATGCAGTAGGCATGCAACAGCATTTATAGTCCTCTAAACTCAATTAGCAAATATGATTTCAAATCTATAATTATGTCACTGAAAATTAAAGTATATTCTTTTTTCAACTACAAGTATTTCCAAAAAGTCATCCTTTATCACAATGTTGTCGGATAATCACAATCCTGATACTATAATTAAAATAAGCAAAATAAGAAAACATTTATTAAAAACAATTCATATAAATAAAAATTAAAAAAAAATGATCTCAATCAGAAAATTGGTAGAAGACCAATGGTGATGATTTTAAAATGAACTGATGAAGTTAAACACAACCTAAAAAAGGGTAAAATGTCTCTCACTAATATTAACACTAACTTCAGTTTCAATGAAAATGAGCCTATTTATTGGCACAAATTTTGATGTGTACTTGAAAAACAAAACTTTCTTGTTGGGTCTATGTGTTTATTTTTATTAGCAGCTATGTTCAGAAGCCTAAGTAACATAAACAGAACAGATCAAAGTAATGTTTATGGAGATTTATTGAAACTCTTGAGAATTGTGTACATGGATGAAGTCTTCCAAGAAACCATGTGTCTGAGTTCTAAAACGGAAAAGTGTTCCTTCAAATCTTCCCTCAAACATAGTTTCAGAAAATAGACAGTTTTCCACTAAATTTCTGTAGAAGTTTTGGTAATGATTCCCGTTGGCAAAAGTAGCTGACAAGGTAAAATCATCTCTTATCTAAGATTAGTTAATGCACTAGTTAGGTCTAACCTAACCTTAGGATTGACTGAGACCCATTAAGCAAATAAAATACTACTTTAAAGTAAAGTTTATTTTTACAATCAGGATTGCAGAATAGATAGATTTATTAAGAGTAAATCTGCCTTCAGGCAGGTGAATACATAATCATAGGTATAAATGGTTTTCTATGTTGTTCCGAAGTTCAACAAAACTAACATTATATGCTAGTCACACAGGACAGTGTTGGTCTCAAGTGTAATTTTTGGATGGATTGATGGGTGTACAGATACAAAGAATATTGACAAGAAAACATACTAGAACCTTTTCCTTTACATGATGATTCACCTTTTTTGGCTCAAATTCTTTTTGCCAATAAAGTAGGAATTTCCATAGGAAAATTACCAGTATACATAGTTTTGTAGCCTTCATGTATAACTGGTAAATGATACTTATTTTTTTTATTTTGGTGAAATATGGGGCAGAAGTTAATAAATAAGCATATCATTTCAAGTTTATTTATGAAAAATATTGGGGTCAAATTTTGACTCTGACAATTTCTACCTTCACTATTTTCTGTGTATTACTTAACATACTTGTTAGTATGTCTGATCATAAGATGGGCTAATGGTGGCTCTTATATGCTAAGGTTGTTAGAATGATCAAAGAAATCATTCCATAAAATCATAAAAATGATTACAACAGAATGTAACATACTGTGAACTCAACAAATGAAAGATGTTAGCATGAGTAGCAGCATTTGTTACAAGTACTGCTACAACTTTCCCAAAAATAATCTTAAATAGACGCTAACAAAATCTTTTTGAATGAGGTTTTAGCCTAATTTGTTTTACCATTATATTTAAAATGCTAAAGCATTTCAGTCAAATATTGCTGTATTGCATTAATGCAACAAGAATGGTTAAATTTCTAGTAATTTCTAACACCGATAAAGTATTATCATTCTAATTAACTAAATGGGCAAGTATTCAATTTAGCCATTGATTTTGACAAAAATACTAATAAAGACACTGTTAGCATATTAAGGATGGTTAGGAGCAGTGCTTAAAATTCATTAAGAAAACAGTAGACTTCATTAACGGTTCAAGCCATTGGTCATGAAAAACATCAGGTGAGATATGATTAAGAGGTAACTACAATGTATGGAGATTACATTGAGAAATGCCAATAGACAAAAATCTAATGGATATTTTAAAAACATAGGCAAGCAATCTCTACCACAAACACTGATATAGAGTCAAACAGCATAAAAATAATTCTGCCAGATACTCTCATTCCTGGAAAGAATGCCTTACTTATATTCCTGAGTGGTTCTAACTCATAGCATCTTAAAAGCATTACCCGGCTTTTGACAGGATAACCTCATTTTGATAATTTTATCAAATGTAATACCCACCAGTTACTTTTTAAATAGAATTTTAGCATAATGTGAGCAGACCTTTAGAAGGGTAAAATGTTAAGTGTGTTAAGTGTATGTTTAAGCATCACTCATCATTTGAGTAGATATAATTAAGATACATATGTTTTATAAAGTGGCCTTTTAATTAAATGAATTATATATATATCCTTACATTTTTTAATATATGAGTGAAGTATTTCTAAGTATCAGCCTACAACAGACTTCATATATAGTTCAGGTATCTTTTTTAGTAATTTTTCTGAGTATGAAATAACATTCTGAGGATACCATCTCAAAGCAGTCCAATATCTTAAATAGGGTACTACTTATAAGGTGTTATTTCCAGAAGTAATCTGGAACAGGCAATGTTAAAAATTGATCATAAAAATTATATATTTTCATTATACTTGGTGTTCTTCTTTAAGTAAAAAATGGATGGGACTGGAGTGATAGCTCAGCAGTTAAGAACACTCCCTGTTATTTAAAAGAGTCCTGGTTTGATTCCCAGAGCCCATATGGCAATTCAAGAAAATATTAACTGTAGTCCTGAGGGACCCAAAGCTCCCTTTCTGGCCCCTCAGAGCACCAGGAACACATCCAGTACACAGAAATACACATACACCTAAAAATTTTAAAATGTTCATGGCTGAAAAACGTTTAAGATATTTCAACAATGTGAAAATAAAGGTACAGTCCATAGGCATTAATATAAAAATGAAACAATAAGTTGTTGAATTACAAGAACTAAAAGATTAATGGAGATAAAGAAACTAAAGAAAAAGGAAGGAAAAATGTATCGGTTATGGTCATACACATATAATAAAAGCAACTTAAATTAGATGCTGTGATAAAGTAATGGTTATTTTTCAAAGGAATCCTCATTCAGCAAGAAATATGGATGTCTTTTTAAGATGTATGGATTCTTGAAAAAACATCAATAACAAGAATATTGGTTACCAGGTGTGATGGTACATTCTTTTAATCCCAGCACTTGGAAGGCAGAGGCAGCCAGATGTCTGTGAGTTTGAGGCCAGCCTGATCCTCTGAGTGAGTTTCAAGACAGCCAGATCTGTTACACAGAAAAACCCAGATTTTTTTGGGTAAGCAACTTGCAGGAATTAGTTATTAAGCCTTACAAGTTAAGAATTATTATCCTATTTTTAGGAGAAATATTGAGGCACTAAGGAGATTATAGATTGTATATGTGTATTCATTCTATATATGTAGAAGCTCTTATCAAACATATGCATGTTCATTCTCAATACCATATCTGATTGTTACTTAGGCTGAGGTTGGCTCCATATTTTGTATAAATCATGAAATAGTATGAGAGACCAACTCAATACTGACTTCAGTCTGAAATATACCTTAAGTTTATACATTATTTTCTCCACACCCACTTCCCCTAACTTCACAAGACACCTAATCTTGTTAATGCTTCTACACCCATTCCTCTCCTTTACTCAAAGTTGGCCACAATTTTCACACCACTCTAAAATCTACTTCTCTTTCTTAATTAAATACAATTTTGTTAAAGTAGGAGGGGATTGGTGAACTGTCAGGAAAAGAAATATTAAATAACTGTGTTTAGAAATCACTATAATTTGACAATAACGTAGTAGCACATTGCTCAAAGTTCATAGGTAAAGTTCAATATGTTTGAGTAAACACATCAGGTACTGTTTTTCCTGTAACCAGCATCACACTGATCAATAATGCCAGGTAGCAGGTGTGGACCACTAGCTTAAAGCATTCAGAATTTCATCACATAAAAGATTAAAGGAAACAATATATTTAAGGGGATCTGATATTTTATTATGTTCATAGGGATATTTTAAGCATTGAAAACTTTTATTACTGTGAATACAAATATACTAAGCACAAATTAAAATAGTCATATCTATATATGTATCCAACATTTAATAAGCTTTAGTTTAATGCTTTTCAAGAATTTTTGATTTTTGTGACCACACATAATACTGTGAAATATTAGCTTAAAGTGATATACCAAACCAGAATATTATGCATCTGTAAATATATATGTGTAGACATGCATATATAGATAAGGATATTCTTGTACGTATATATCTTTCTTAATGTACTTCACTGATTGGAGCTAGTAAATTTTACATAAAATGTAGACTCTTTAGGCTTCTTTTCCACCATTCTAGAATCACTCAATCTAGTCACTACTTTTTAACTGCAAGTCGGGCTTCTCAACATTCATGACACATGCACGAGAATCATTCATTCTTGTCTTTTGAAAGAAGTAAATGGCTTTCAGCTGACTCTCACAAAACTGACAGTCTTTCTGAGTCCCATAAAGCTGTCTAAGTGATACAAACATAACTGGTTTACTTCAGAATATCGAATAGCTATTTCCTACATTTATTCAACTGTAAATACACAGGCTTGGGAAATAAAGAAAAGAATCTGGTCAAATTAAATTAGCAAATAATCTAGCTTGGATATTGATGTGGGAATGCCTTTCTGTATGCTGTGAATATCAATCTCTAAATAACAGAGCTGTTTTGGGCCATGACAGGCACCATAGAATAAGTAGGAGGAGAAATCAGAGCATAGGTAGGAGAAGCAGGGCAGAGTCAGGCAGATCGAGCAAGCCACCTAAGGAGCAACATGTAAGGAACACAGGTGAGCCACAGGCCACGTGGCCCACATTAATAGAAATGGGTTGATTTAAGATATAAGAGCTAGCTAACAATGTGCCTGAGCCATAGGCCATTCAACATAAAGTTAATATAAGCGTCTAAGTCATTTCTGGGGGCCTGAGCAGCGGAGGCCAATGGCTAAGGGGTCTGGCGTGACAGGGTCTGGGCCTCTGGCCGCCTGCAACAAGATATGGTCAAGTAAACACGAAATGAGTGACCTGTACTTATTAAAATTAACTTTGGGCAAGAAAAAAATCTGAGTAGTGATACTTACATTTAAGGCATTAATTCTGTAATGATACATATGAATGTTTGCATCTACATTTAAAGTACTGACATAGCTTTTTTTCTATGACAGAATTATCTTTTCATCTATGACAGATTATAATATTTTCATAAATTAGGTTAACTACATTTCCTATGCATGGAATCAACTGGTAGGTTCATAAAGGAAGTTCACAGAAAAAGCTATACTCTGTCCTTATATGAGATAAATAACAGATAAACTTTATCTCTGTGGAGTAACTAGACCCTAGAGGCCTCCACAGGCCTGAGGGCCAGCCAATCTAAACTCGCAGGAAGGAGGGTATAAAAGGTTTGTCTCTTCCTGAATAAACTGGCTTCGTTGCTTTCAAACTTGCTCTCAGAGTCTGTGTTGTTAATTCCATGCCTACTTGCCCCCTTCCCTAAAGGTAACTTGCTGGGACCCTGAAACCTCACCCAACACATCTACATCTTAGAGCATTCTACATAGAAATGTGTTTATAATGAGTCGTATATGTAAATAAAGTACATGCATTTGGTAAGTTAAAGAGTACTGATGACATATATTATAAAAATATAATTAGAGAAGGAGGATAACACAGACTATCTCGTTTGGCAATAGCTTAGTTGTTTTACTAACCATGATGTATGTTGCAAGTCTATGTCCTCTCATGTGCCAGACAAAAAATTCAAAAGTAGTAAACAAGATATTTACAACATGATATGATCTGAGTCACTTAAGTTGAAGCATATACATGTAGAAATATATAGAAATATATAGAGAAACCATAATTTAGAAAATACATTTTTATTGCCATATGCATTATATACCCTGAAAAGTTTCTCTCATCCTGAAGTAATCCACCAGTTTGCCTTATAAAAAATAAAAAAAAAAAAAACCGAGATTAATTCATTACCATCAGTGGATTAGTTCAATATTTTCCAAACGGAAAATATCCTGTAGTCTTAACATACACTTCAAGTTTTAAGTAACTATAGTAGCATCTCACTCTTATAAAAATCATGTATTACCAAGACTTCCACTGTATGGTTGAAACTCTGAGCATTATTGAACTCTATAAATACACTATGTCTCTACTACATATAAAATATAAAGCTTCATTTATTGCTTGGATCCAGCAAGAGATTTACAACAAAAGTGAAATAGAAAAAAAAAAAAAAAACAACCGATATCCTGTAATAAAAGTGATATTCTCAAAAAATTTGTGTTGTATATTAGCCCCTTTGTAATGATAGAAAGCATGTACAATGTATAAATGATATGGGCATTGTGTTGATATAGACATTGTGCTTTTAAAGACTAGTTGAATAAAGGCAATTTAATATTGCTACAGATGGTCACAAGAAGCCAGGAACTGACAGGCAGACAAATAACCACTAAATGGATCATAACATATATAGTACAGATATGCTACACAGATTCATGTACTAGGTAGGCTGAAGTAAGACGTGATATTTTATGATACTATTCAGAATATAATAAAATTTAAAACTTAAGAACCATTATTTATGGAATTTTTCATTAAATATTTTCAGAAGATATTTGACTTCAGGTAAGAGAAACCAAGAAAATCAAATTCAAAAATAAGAGTTGATTACTTTACACAGTGATATTTAGCCCAATTTCTACATCTTAATCTTGAAACACATTGATAGTAGAGGTTAGAGTAAACATGTTCTCATTTTTCCTGCAACAAATTTCCAATACTAGTTCATAATTGAAGCATTCCAGGTTATTTCTTTCTTGATATTTCTACCACTGCTCTGTTTATTAACATTTGATGACAAAGCCTCTGTTATTGGTTTTTGTGAATTTCATACCACTAGAACCATATTTTCTTTCCAGAAATTTCAGTTAGCATCTGATAATACCCTACTGCCTACAATTTTCTTATATATCCTGCTTGACTTCAGAACAGATACAATAGCAGTCATACAGAAGTGAATGAAGACACGCAAAATACAATGAAAATGCTCCCCTTTTATTGTTTTTCTGTGTGCTGCAATATAACAAAACTACAGAAATAAACACAAACAAACTTTTCTATGTTTATGGCTGTAATTCCAATTTGGAGTTCTTGGTTGAGGGATAAGGTAGCACATTTTGTAATACAATATGAGTTGTCACAACATGTTTCACGTGACTAACATTTTTGAAGATATAAGTAGAATATTTTCATATTTTGTGTACTGTATTTAAAAACTAAATAATGTTAGAATTTATAGTCATAAAGAACTCCAAAACTGTTTTCACATTTTGTTGAAAAAATAATGCATCATATGAAACAATTAATTAATGTATTATTTGTATGCCATCTTTGTAGATACAGAAATATCTGTCTGAATGCAAAATCATACTGGATATTGCTCCATAGAGGTCAATATCTTTTGACAGAATATGTTTCATTTCTCTTTCATTAATACAAAAAGTCAATGCCATTAGGACATAAGTTATATTTTAATATTTAATTAGCAATCTGTGGTGCCTGCAATGCTAAATATATTTCAAATTTCTCATAAAAGAACTTTGTTTTTTACTTTGCTATTATATTTTTTCAATAATCCATCAACTGCTAGATATAAAAGAAAATTTGTCTACAGTCTTGCTTTTCTTAAACTACCATGTTGAGAAAGTCTAACCATGCTCCAATGTTAGACAACAGTCACTTGTTACATTTTTTTCTTTTATTAACATCTATGTTTTGAACATATATGGAATTCGTTATATTATATGGTGTGAGGTTGGAACATAATCTCCCAATCAAATTATTTCGAAGTAGCTGATTCAATAATCCAGCCTCAAGGAAGGAGTTTACATAGAGACCAGTATGCAATTTTGGTAGATCTAAAATAAAATCCAGCTTTCTAATTCTTAATTAGGTTCTTTCTTTTGCTGACATAATTAATATGCCCTTGTATCATGTTAAGCTATAAAATGGCTCATTTAATCACACTTAATTGAATTTATGATTTTATACTTAATTCAGGTTTAAATCCTGTAACAATACTATTTATTCTATCCTCTCCCCTCTCATCATAGTGTTTGAGGTAGCTTATCCTACTTAGCAGGGGAAACACTTAAATTAATTCAACAACTTGAAAATATTATAGAAAATTAAATTGGAATGAGATACTAAACATGGTATCCCTATTAGGCATGGAAGGAAGAACACAATTTAAGAAATAATATTCAATATTAGGCATTTTCATGTAGCTAGGATATGAAACCTAAGTTAAGACTTAGGGCCACTGGAACTTGTGTTATAAGTTCTCACATCATTACTTGCAAGTTTATTAATTATGTGTGTTTAGTATTAATATGTAAGATTATTTGAGGTAGAGTTACTATAGTTACAACATCCAAAAATTCTTAAAAAGACCAAATACGCCTTTACAAAGTTAGGGAATATGAAGTGTGACAGTGTGTGAAAAGGTTGGTTAAAAACAATATAGAAACTAATGTTTGTTATATAATGTATTACATAAATAACATGAAAATATAAACTCCAGGCAAATAGAACCACCATATATGGATCTAAATTTTTCATTTGTGTGACACCTTAGTATTAGCAGGGAAAACACTCCTTGAGTCAAATAATTATTTGTCAGGATGCTAAAATTCTGCTTGATAAACAGCACAGTAAAATAAATGAAGGTAACTTGTAATTAAATGCATTATACAAGTACCCATTCCATCTAACTTGTCAGCATACACTTCACCAGAAAATAAAAGAATATCCTAGCACCAAGAGGCAGCCGCATAGAGTGCAATCAGTGGCTTTATTAAATGATGCCAATGGAAGATGACTTAGGCTTATCGCAAGGGCAATGAATAGGCCTTAAATTTTTGAGCAGACAAATGTGCCTTTAATTCAGTTTAATAAAATCAGAGACAAATCAATAATTAAAAGGTACTTGACAAACTAATTTAACTGCATAATGAGGATAATCAAAAGCAGCATTTTGGAATATCAAAATGTAGGAAGTATGAATTTAATGAAAGAAGAAAAAAGCTAAGGTTAATTTAAAAATAGAAATGTGATATTTAGGAAAAATATCGTGCAATTTTCTGCTTCATTCAAAGCTCTGGACCAGGAATATGAATGGTGAGTTAAAGTTTCAATTTTAAGACTGCTAACTTCTCTGCAGTGAATCGTGAATGACTCTTTTGACTTCTCTATGCTTTACTTTTCACAGCTGTTTAATAGGACATAGGAAATTAAGCTTGGATACTTGTTTACAGATCTCAGAATTTTAAAAAAATGGTGAATGAAATGGAAATGGACAGGAGTCCTCAAGTTTCTATAGAATCAAATCAGGGTAAATAATTTTAGAAGAAAATTATTATTTTCATCACCACTGCCACACAAAAAGAGGATACCTCATGACAAAACTAATTTCAGAATAAAGAAACAATTATTTAAATTTGGTGTATTTCTAAGTTTATTTAGCTTAAATTCACTATATGGATTTTCAAAGCAACCCTTTAACTGCCAACCAATAAAGGCTTACATAGTGACACTGGTTCCTGGATCATGTTTTAAAACATTTGGAACCTTAGGACCCTCTACTTCCCCATATCTGGGGAAGAACCTTTCTTTTACTGATACTATCTTATTATCTAAAATATTTGTACAGAGTATGAACTCAGATGCAAATGCATTAGAGTTAGAAAGAAACGGTCTTTTTTTCTTTGTAACTACTTCCATATTAGTTTTTTTTTGAGAAAATTAGTGTATAATCTCATAATTTCAGCACTGATTAGAACATCAAAACTCATGAAGCTATCTCCAGTAACTTTCTTTCCTTTTCCTCTTTCAGAATTTTATTAGAAACCGGTATTATATGAACGGAAAGGTGAGATGTCTAGATCATAGAAAACTTATTATTTCCACTCAACAAGGTAATTAGTGCACAATACCAAAAAAAAAAAAATAGAAACATATTTAAACTTTGGGCATCCTTTTATACTACTGGGTTAGGTACATTTCTAGTCTGTATTCTTTAATCCTGCTTCCTAGTGAAGATGCAAAATATTTTAGCAGAATCTACCCTACTTTGAATTTGAAATAAAAAAAATCAACAGTATAACAATTGCTCAAAGGAGAATTTATTTTATGTATGATTTAGCTAGATCTTCAGAGCATCTGAATATCACCAGACAGTGGGGTGGGGAGCAAGATTTTATAGGCTAAATACGAGGAACTTGGCTTTCTGCTTTCAGATAATGGAGGTCAGGCAAGGATTGCCATACAGTCATCTTACAGAATCCAGCTCACCCACATTCTTGCTTAGGGAGCACCACAGGTGTGTATTCCTGGTATTATTTCTGGTACAGCTGTCACTTTTCTGATGCAGTATGTATACATATACATGTATAAATACACACATACTTTTAAAGTTCTTAAACATTATACAATACGAAGTTTACATTCTGCTGGTTGTTTAAGAACACATGTTTTATGTTTCCTAACACTTGATTCAAATAAAGGCCAGTTTAGAGAAAATCATCCAAAACTTAATGATTCTTTCTCAATTAGCATTGTGCCAATTCCTTGGCTCAAAAAAGTATGCATCTATTATATTAATGACCTATATTGTGCTAACTAAAAACTTGAATCATTTAAGTGATGGAATTTTGGAGGCAGAAGCATAGACAGAAATAATGGGGGTAGAAATGCCATGAATGAACAGCAAATTTAGTGAAAAACAGAAGGTAGCAAGAAAGTGACTAGAAACAAAATGATTGAGTTCTAGGTTTGCTTCTGATATTTCTTTGTTATTTAAGAACAATGGAGGTTTTCTCTTGAGCCTAAATAACCTTACACATTGCACACAACTTAATAAGTCACCCAAAAGTGCCCAGAGTTTTAATAGGTAGCCTTACTGCACATGCATTGAAAATAACCACCTCTGTTCTTGCCTTAGAACCCTGAAATCATCAAAATTGCCTAGTTAAGCATCTCTCCAAGGCTTTGTCCTACAGAGGCAGGTAACTTGCACCAAGTGCTAGATTTAAAGGTTAAGTGTTCTTACAATAAATTCTACCAGATTTTTGTTTTCTTTGTCTTTTCGGGTAGGCACAGAAAAATGTTTTTAGTTACTTTTTCTTTATACATTTAAGGTTATTAGCATTTTAGGCTGTCAATATTTAATGAACAAAATGACCTTATACATACTGAATTCATTATCCAATTGAAATTCATAATCTAATTGAAATAGATATGTTTCATTATTGTTTATAGTGTTCAATTTCATAGCACATGTGCTAAAATAAAACTAGAGTGTCAAAAAAAGCTAACATGTTCTTTGGAAAATGATGATAGAAATTCTAGCAATGTCCCAGATCTTAGCATTTTTCATTATATATCATTACTGAACTATTGCCAAATAAACTATATTATAAAATATAACTATTACATTCCAATATGTTTAATTACACACATTCTTGAGATACATTGGAGATATACAATTTTTCTTAATGTCTTCTATATCCTACTGGTAGAAAACCTTAAGTCTTCCCAGTTATTGATTACCCAGGGTTCCTAGGTGGCTTATTGCTAGCCAACATTTCATTTAGCATTTCCTTTCCAAGTCAGGATGTTATCTTCAATCTTAAACTTTTCATACAACTGAATTATTTCCTCCTCAGTTTCAGTTTTCTTGTTATAGTGAAGGAAAAAATAGTCATTTTCATGTAAACTCTCTGGGTGTTATATACCTTTCTATATAAAGCTTTCCATTAATACCCTGTCCACACATATATGTATCAATGAATTTTAAAATTGGATTACTAGAGAATATAAATAATGGTGGCAATCTCAATACAAAATAATTTAAAATACAAAACTTATAAACACAGAGAATGCTTTCCATGTTGCATGATGAGGCATAAATGTGCTTCTATTACCATAATAAAATGTTTGGAAATTATTTTTAAAGTATGCACATATGACTGTAATTAAAATGCTCTGTAGCATTGTAAATCCAAAGTAATTTAGAGAATAACCTTCATTGCTTTTACTGGAAAACCAACATCTGTCTGTTATTAAAGTTATGCAGAGCAAAGAACTCAATTAATTTTATTCCGGTGCTGGTTAAACTATACTCATTATTGAACAGTCTGATGTTAAAATCAATTAAAATAGTATAACAAACTTCCAGTAATTTTTCTACAACTCAGTTTATGTAATTCCCCTTCCATTTTCATCAACAGAACTATTAGTTAAACAGGAAGATGAAAAAAAATAAAACTCTAGGTTTCTAACTAACAACTATTCAGATTAAAGAGAGTAGATCATTGCTTCTGTTTCTGCTCACATTATGGAAGCTTTTAAAGTCCATACTTAATTTGCTTCCTGACTACTACAGAAGGTCTCCAATAGCCATGCTGTTACCCAATTTGCCCTGGTAGTAACTTTTACTTTTCAACTTGATAGTGGAAGTTGATGGCCTTGTTTAACTCATCAGTATTATAAAGAGACATCCCTTCCTATGTTCCTGAAAAACACTAATTTCTTTAGTCTTCTTTTCTCTAGGAAGACTCACTTTACAAATCCTTTTCAACAATAAATTGGACATAGGCATCATTATCAGTATATGAAAAAATTAAGAAGCAATAGGCACTATGCTAAGATTTGGAGTAGCCCAACTTGACTGCTATTGGAGTAGCCCAACTTGACTGCTATTTTTCTATGTATGCCTGTCTCATTGTGTGTGTGTGTGTGTGTGTGTGTGTGTGTGCACGCGCGTGCATGCACATGCATGTGTTTTCTGTGCATATTCATCTATGTTTTACAAGGATGTGATGTGGGATGTCTTTCTGTATGCTTTTAATATCATCCCTTAATAAAGAGACTGTTATGGCCTATAGCATACATCTTAGAAATAGGCATGGAAATTGGAGCATAGATAGGGGAAGGAGCGTAGAGTCAGAGGGGACGTGATCTAGCCAAGAAGCGACATGTCAAAAATAGGCAAAGCCACAGGCCTTGTAGTAGGACAGACTAATGGAAATGGGTTGAATTAAGATGCAGCAGCTAGCTAGCAATATGCCTGAGACATAGGCCAAACAGCACAAAATTAACATAAGTATCTGAGTTATCCTTTGGAAACTTGGGGCTAGACAATCTGGGATTGCAGGTCTATGGGTCTTTACCACCAGCCAAACAGGTCAGAAACCTCATTCTACAAGGATGGAATACCTTTCCTAACACTAAAGCTGTAGTTCCTCTCAGATCGTCCAGAAATGGAGATGTTCCTTGTTTTTTCTTTTGTTACATAGAAAATGAGAGAGTCTGGTTGTGGAAAAAGATATCTAATGTTCACATTCAGTTTACAGTAGCATAGGTACTACCTCTAACAATATGAACACATGCTGCAATTTGTTCAAAAATAAAAACAAAAGGAGTAAGACTTTTTAGCTGATCACAGAACCAGCATGGGCTTCCTTCTCTATGAAAGTTAAAGCCCTGTCAGAGACTGAATAGAGATGAGATTAGAACAAGAGCAACACCATGGATAAGAGAATAATTAAAGGAAGGCTGATAAAACTACACCTATGTACTGTAAAAAAAAAAAAAAGTACCATGAAAAAATGAAGACAAATGGATCAGAAAATTAAATGCAAAAGCTGTTGATTGTTGGTTTGATGACAACCCAGGTAGAGATTTTTCCTCTTAGTCATGTGCAATTTTTCTTCTTATTGTCTCTTTCAACATATTGTTAAATAAGAATCTATTTGACAGTATGATTGTTAAGTTTGAAAATGATTCAACACCCAAAGGGATGGTTAATATGCTTTTTTTTTTTTGACAGAATCAGGATTTGAAATTTGTAACAGATAGTGGTGGTAAACTTAAATCAAACAAAATTCCATTTAATAAGGATAAACACAAATATTAGTTGTGAAACACTCAAAATAATTCCACTAAAATTGTGAACAAGACAAGGCTGCCCTCTCTCTCCTTATCTATTCAATATAAAATTTTAACTAAGGCAATAAAAGAACAAAAGGAGATTAAGGGGATACAAATTGAAAAGGAAAAAGTCAAATTATCTCTATTTACAGATGATATGATTTTATATATAAGTGAACCCCAAAATTCTACCTGGGAACTCCTATGGCTGATAAACACCTTCAGCAATGTAGCAGGGGACAAGATCAACTCAAAAGAAACAAAATCAATAGCCCTCCTATACAATAAGGATAAAAGGGCTGAAAAAGAATTGAGAAACATTACCCCTTATAATAGCTGCAAATAGTATTAAATATCTTGGGGTAACTCTAACCAAAGAAGTAGCAAGCCTGTTTGACAACTGAAGACAGTAAGTAAAGAGGATATCAGAAAATGGAAAGATCTCCCATGCTCTTGGGTAGGTAGGATCAACATTGTAAAATTGGCAATTTTACTGAAAGCAATCTACAGATTCAATGCAATTCCCATCAAAATCCTAACACATTTTTTTTCCAAACCTTGAACGAACAATACTCAACTCCACATGAAATCACAGGAAACCCAAGATTGCCAAAACAATCCTGCTTAATAAGAGAACTTCAGGAGGAATCTCCACCGCTGACTTGAAGCTATACTATAGAGATACAGTAATAAAAACAGCCTGATACTGGCATAGAAACAGACTTGTGGATCAATGGAATCTAATCCAAGACCCCAACATTAACCCACCCATATATGAATACCTGATTTTTGACAAAGAGGCCAAAAATATTCAATGGAAAAAAGATAGTTTTTTCAACAAATGGTGTTGGCATACCTCGATGGTAGTATGTAGAAGAATACAAATAGATCCAAACCTACCACCCTGCACAAAACTCAAAATCAAGTGGATCAATGACCTCAACATAAACCCCGCTGCATTGAACTTGATATAAAAGAAAGTAAGAAATACTCTCCAACACATTGGCACAGGTGAGCACTTCCTATATGTAATAACACCAGAGCACAGACACTAAGAACAACAATCAATAAGTGGGAAAACCTGAAACTGAGAAGCTTCTGTAAAGCAAAAGACACAGTCAATAAGACAAAACGACAGCCTACAGAATGAGAAAAGATCTTCACCAACCCTACATCTGACAGAGGTCTGATCTCAAAAATATATAGAAAACTCAAGAAACTAGAGCACCCAAAACTTAATAACTCAATTAAAAAATTGGGTTCAGAGTTTAAAAAGGAATTCTCAACAGAAGAATTACAAATGGCTGAAAGGCACTTAAAAATTGCTCAACATCTTTAACCTTCAGAAATGCAAATCAAAACAACTTTGAGATACCACCTTACACCTATCAGAATGACTAAGATCAAAAACACAGATGACAGTCTATGCTGGTGAGGATGTGGAGCAAGAGCATGGTGTTTCCCCAGAAAACTGGGAATCAATCTCCTCAACGATCCAGAAATACCACTATTGTGTATATGCCAAAAGGATACATATTCTTACCCCAAAGAATATAGTTCATCTATATTCATAGCAGCATTATTCATAATATCAAGAATCTGGAAACAACCTAGATGTCCCTCCACTGAAGAATGGATTAACAAAGTGTGGTACATCTACATAACAGAGGAAGACTACTCAGAAGTTTAAAAAAAAAAAAAAGACAACCTAAAATTTGTAGGGAAATGGAGAGATTCGAAGAATATTCTCCTGAGCGAGGGAGGTATCACAAGCCAAAAAAGATAGGCATGGGATGTACTCACTCATAAGTGGATTTTAGACAAAAGCAAAGAATACCCAAACTGCAAACCACAACCCCTGAACAGCTTGGGATCAGAAGGAACTTAAGAGAGACATCAAGGGATTCTCCTAAGAAGAGAATATAGAGAAGCTCTCCTTAGCAAATTGGGATCATACTGGGTTGCAACTAAGAAGAGGTGGGAACAAATATAGAAAGAAGGAGATGGCTGAGTGAGAGGAACAACAAAGAGGGAGAAAAAAAATAGATGGATATCTTGATAGAGGAATCCACTGTGGGGTTGGAAAGAGGTCAGGTGCTAGGGAAACCTCCAAGAACTCACAGGATGTCCCTGGCTAGGTCGCCAACCAATAGTGGAGGGTGTGCCTAAACAGGACTTCCCCTATAAGCAAATGAATAACCACCCTAAGTATCATCACAGACCCAACATCCAACAATGGATAGAGGTGGAAACAGAGATGCTTGGCGGCTAAGCACTGGGCCAAGCTCCTGTTCCAGCTGAGAGTGGGGAGGAGAGACTGTAAGACCAAGGGGATAGCAATTATGAGGAAAATACCCACAGTGATGGCTATCTGAAGCTCTGGGGAGCTCACTGAATCAACAACAGCCAGTAGGGAATCATCAGAAAAACATGTAGTTAACTGTCTATTGGCATGGTCAGTATGTGGAGCCAAAAGGGGTAGAATAAGACTATTACTGTGCATGGGCTGGCACTTTGGAGCCTATTCCCTGTAGAGGAGCATCTAACCCAGTCTTGACTTTGGGATGAGGAAATCGGACTTGCCTGGAGTGAATGTGCCAGGCTGTGCTGACCCACCTTGGGACTTTTTGACCTTTTGGGGGAGGAGATATGGGGGGTGTAGGTTGAAGGCAGACTGGGAGGGATTGGGAGGAGAGAAGGGAGGAGGAGCAATGGTATACATGGATTAAAAGAGACATATTTTTAATAAAAAATAAAATGAACATACAAAAAGTTAATTACACTGGCTTAGGATTTATTATAATCCAAATTGTGTACAGTTTATGTTGAAAATTAAAAACAAAAAGTTTTAAAGCTTTTAGTTGACAAAAGAGCCAGAATGTATACGTACAGAAGTAAGATTACTAGAAAAGGTAAGAAATCTTAGTCTGTCATGGACTTTGTAGAAAGGGAAATGAGAAGTGAAAATAGGAGCAGCTATCATTCTGTATGGGATAACCATTTGGGGAAGTTTGAAAAACAATTATACATATGTACTCTGAAGATGTACCATGAAAATATGAACAAATGTAAAGAGCTTTAAATATTTGAATAACTACTCTGAAGAAGTAGGGGCATCTTATATTCTGTATTGTCCCCAGTATGAAACTGGGAATTTAGAAGATGACAATTTTCAGTATGACCTATTTTTAGTTAAAGGAGCTCAGGAATGTAGTGGAATTATGCTGTAAATAATTGTCCTTCCTACTGGTTCAATAAAATTACTGACTGGTTAAAGACAGATAAGTGTGGACACCTATACATATATTTGTATATATGCACATACATATATATAATTATATGATGTTATCTAACATATATATAAATATATGATATTATCTAATCATATATCTATGCTATAATAAAGGTAAAGCAAAGCAAGAGTGAGGTTACAGCAAAACTAGTTGAAATAGAACATGGGTTGCAACACTGGCAAGCAACTGGCAGGTTTTCAAGTGAGAATTACACTTGTATGTAAACAAAAGAAAAAAAATCAAGAGAAAAAGAAAAAAAAGTAAGAAAAGCTCCTGGCTTTAGTGACAATAAATTCAATATAAAAGTATAAAGAGAAGGAAATACAAACATAGGGCCATGGAAACAAGATACAACACAGCGTATTTTTTTTCCCCATAAGAATCATTGTTATAAAATGTATAAATAAAACCTCTAAAAATAGAAAATTTCATCTGGTATGGAGGTATACTACTACAAATCAACAGGCCAGTCAGAGGTTAATTCTGCATTTGAAAATTATCTCTTAATGCTCATTAGTATTTAAAAATTAGTACATTTAGTTTTCTACCAGACAGCCTACAAAATACAAATAATATCCACTTTCCCCTTTTTTCTTCTGCATGCAGCACATTTATCTTAATGAGTACATGGCTTTTTAAATTATAGTTTTAAAGCACAATAACATCATTTGCATTTCAGAGTAATCAGTAATATCCATCTTGAATTTTTTCCAGAAAAGAAATGGTGCTAAAGAGAATCTTACTCATGCTGATCAGTTCAAAATGTGGTATTGCAGCTTTAAGAGTCTGCTAAGAATTATTTTAAAGATGCTTCTTGCATGAGTAGCTAAAAATGCGAGAAAAACTTAGTTTAAGAAATAAATAAATAAATAAATAAATAAATAAATAAATAAATAAATAAATAAATAAATAAATAAAATATGCTGCTAACTTTGAAAATACTGCAGGCCACAGGAATTTAACTTTATCTTCTCAGCATCTGGGTCTTGCTTAACTCCCTACAGTAAGATGATAGTATTTCACAATCAACTTGAAAGTCTTCTGTTAGCTCCAGCTATGTGACCTAATCCAGTAACTTGTATTTTCATATTCAAACAATGAATAATTTTCCATAAATCATTTTCTTGGTATTTGTTTTTTTATTTTTGCTTTCTTAGCCTCTTTGATCTAATGCTCCATTTCAATCCTATTAACATAATTATGACCTTTGTATGGACAGATTCAAAAATAGGTAATTATCAATACCTGCCTCATTCCTAAGAGAACACTATAGGTTTTTGTTTTTTTTTTTTTTAATCTAGCACACAACTCTAGCTGTGCTGTACTCTATTTAATCATCAAATCAGAGGAGTTAAGAAATAATTTCTAACCAAACCAAGATCCTTCCACACAATTTCCTGCCACTCCTCTCTTTTATAAACAGACAGAAAAAAATGGGAGAAAAATAGATACATAGTAACTAATTCAGGCTCAAGAGTATATTTGATCTTCTCTTTGTACATACAAAAAATAGTACTGCTAAGTAATACTCCCTAATGCCAGCTAAAATGATTCTTCTTCAGGCTTGGGCAATTGCAATAAGCTTACAATCATTTAATCATTCTATTGGCTTCATATTTATCAAATCATTCTTTTTGAAACAACTTCCAATATTCTCTTTATATGTAAAATCATTGCCTCCCACTCAAGCAATGATCCTATAATGCACAAACATTAAAGATCTTTATAGTACTTTATTAGATGTATGACAAAGACTGAACTTTATTAGAGAATACAGTAGTGTTTTAAATCTGGGGTTTTTTTATTGCTGTTGTTGAAAATCAGCATATCACATATTTAACAATTGAAATAAAAGATAAAATTATTTCTCATAGTCCTGGAGGCTGAGAAGTTCGAGATTAATGTAGTGATGGTTTCTAAATATAGTTGAGGATTCTCTGTGCTTCCAAGATGGAACCATACTGCTTTGTCTTCCAGAGAGATCACAGTGTCTGTACATAATAAATAAGTCAAAGAGAAAGAGCCAACTCCTTAGCAACTATTGTAGGGGCTTGAATCATATCCTTCAATAATTACTGTCATGACTTAATCACCTTACAAAGATACCACGTGTGAGTAGCAACATCACATTGATAATAAAGTTTCTACATATTAGTATTTTGAACATTCAGAAAATAGCAGTGATGAAATAAGGGTCAATTGAAATGTAATACTATCTGAAGTTTAGGGCCATTTTAAATGATTGTTCTGGAGTGTTGTATGCATAGTAGTCTTTATTAATAATAACCTTTTATGCCAAATAATCTTTTACACATCTTAAAATATAATGATCACCCTACACATTCTTTTCACTAATATGTAAGAAAGCTCTAAATGTCATCTAGTCTTTTAAAGTACATTAAGCTGATGACTCTGCAAAAAAGAGCAATAATACATTATTGGCAGCAACTAGAGAACAGACTGTTTATAGCATTGCTCAATGCTAGACACAGAATCAAGGTTTTTTTATTTCCAACCTTGTCCTTTATTCAGTAGATGAAGAAAAATCAATTAACTGATTAAATTTTTGTTGTGTTGTTCTGACATAAGGTTTTCATAGCACAAGATGCATAAATTTATAAAAATTTCAAGAAAAATCCCTTATCTACATTTTTTAAAAAAATGAAGTAGAAAAAATGATGAAGCATAAAACATACAGAACCAAAGATGAAAAGGGACAGTGTGTCCAGAGTACAAATTCAGGAATAAAGTGATTAAGGGTATTTGATAAGCAATTTGAGATCAAAATCTAAAGAAATTCAAACATGCAAACTCCAGAAACTTGGGAAAGACTAGAGCCAAGTGGATAAATAAAACACTGGCCAATCTGCAAAACTATGCTCTAATCCTTCCTAACTATTTTATTGTTTGAGGCATTTAAACATTGTATTAGCAAAGTTGATATATTATCTTTGATAAAATATTAGCAGAAACAAAGGGAAATGAGATGGTAATTCCAGCACTAATCCTATACAGTCTAAAAATGCAATGCAGAGGTTTTCCCTCAAGGAAAGAGAACAGGAACTATTCCAAAGTCATTAGAGACAATGACACTGGGCAGTATTGTCACATAGCAAAGAATAGATGAAATGTACAATCCAAAATCAATTTTAAGTGATTACACTTTGCACAAGAAGCACCAACCAGAGGCGTTTTATAGTATAGTATATGTTTAAAAGAAAAGTAGAAGAGGCCTAAAGACAAATGCTTGAAGATAAAGTGTAGTTAACAACAAAGAAATATTGACCCAATCATGATTCAGAGCTATTTAGAACCAGATCACCTGATTGCTGTTCTTAAGAACAATATATTCAGAGACAGAAGAGGTTCATTCTTGATACAGAATGACTGAAGTATGAAAACAAAGGAATTCTTATTTTCATGCTACTTTCTAATCCAGAGTTCCTGATTTCATATTGGGTTACTTAATTAAGAAGTCAGGTAGGTAATAGACAGAGTAACAGACAGAAGCTACTAATCCCTCCACGGGATGACATATGAATAGACTTATGAAAGATAACTGAACCAACTGTTCTGTAAAGTAGACAAAAGTTCACAAACACCAAAGAAGGTATGTTTGTTACTTATTTTTGCATAGTCATTGGTATACCTGCAAAGTAAATGATTTCACACATCTTTCCTCTGTAAAAAGAATTTTAGTTTGTCTGGCACTAATCTTTGCATGCTTGCCAGATGCTTAAAATAAATTTACCAGAAAAAGGAGCATCTGGCCAAACTAATCATAGGCAGTTGTCAACTACTTTATTGAAAATCATCAGTAGAAATAACCAAAGGATGTTTTCTTAAAGACAGAAAATTCAACAGAAGTACTACTTTAATACAAATTCAGTAATTAATCTTAATGAAGGTAGCCTCGATGTTACAAATAACACAATTTGCCATTACCATCTAGCACACAGCTATTCTTGCTTCCATCAGAATCAAGAAGAGATTTTTAGCAACAGAGACTAGAACAGTGCAGTTGTATGAGAAAAAAATTAAGATAAGTTGTTCATGAATGTTTCACAAAGTGAGTTCAGAGGATTTAAAAAAAACTATTATTTTCTTTTATTTAACTGGTCAAATGCTCAGTTATATTTTACGTTTTGTATAATGTCAGGCAGTACAGAGCTATGGCACCACCTATTGTGATACTACTTTAATACCGGTGTGAAATGCCAAGTTTATTATGTACTGGAGATACAGCACCTGGAATTCAATGATCATGAAAATGCAAATGTCATTTCCTTCAGGAGTTACTTCTGAGGTCATAAAGCCCTATAAAATATTTGTTACAGCATTTGTTAATCTACTGAAAATAGGTTTATAATGGAGTATTATATGTGTCTTAAATAGTAAGAAGGTTATGGGCATTAATATTACACTTTCATACAGTGGCCAAAAACTTGTGATAATTGTTATTATAAACATCTGGCTTGATATATTTAGAAACCTTAAGAGTAACCACTCCTTTTTTTTTTTTTTTTTTACAATCCCCGTGCTCCTCAGCTTCTTATTATCCCTCCTTCCCTACATCTTTTACAGAAATGTATGGCAGCAAGTATACTTACCAGGTAATTCCGTCATATTCTTTACTATGTACAGTAGGATTCTCTAATGGGGACTAGACCTAAGATGCCATGTGGAACTACTTTAAGTACTCCACCTTCGTAAATACTTGAAAATGGCCCACTCTAATTTGGAATTAGAATGCATGACCAGTCAAAAACAGACTATCACGATGGAATACAGTATATTATAGTCATGGCACATACCTTTAACCCTGGCACTCAGGAAGCAGAGACAGCAGGGTCGTTGAGTTCAAGTATAACCTGGTTTATAGAATGAGTTCCAGGACAGCCAAGGATACACAGGGAAACCCTGTCTCAAAAACTATGTGTGTGTGTGTGCACGTGTGTATGTATGTATATATGTATGTATTCATACACACACGCAAACATTTGAATTGGATTTCTGAAGAATCTCACACAATTTATTATTTAAAACTTTAATGTTTCATGGGAAAACAGGATTAGAGGCATAAAACATTTAATATTAAGTATGTATTTCACATTAATATCTATGGAAACTAGGAAAACTAAAATATAATAGCCTAGCTCATCACATCACTAAGTCGTAAAGGATAATTAACAAACTGTAGAACCTGTCTTCATCAAACACAATCGATAGTCAAGTATAATTCCTCTTTTTACTTTCTGCATTCTAAGATATTATATATATATATATATATATATATATAGAGAGAGAGAGAGAGAGAGAGAGAGAGAGAGAGAGTACTTACATATATCATTGTGCCTGCTTTTTAACTTCAATTTTCAGTATGCTGATAAGTGAGAAGACAGGCCTCTGATTATCTGTGGAAACTTTACATAAGCTACACCAACCTATAAAGTTTAAGATTCTTCATAGAGTTTGTGTGAGGTACTAAGATAATACACAAGAAAACATACTTATCAGCTGCTTACTCTGCTAAATACTTAAACACAGCGCCATTTTATTGATTGGCACTGCTATTTTAGTTTTACTACTTTGCTTATCTCTTTTTCTCACTTATAACACACACGGTAGCAAGTGTGCTTGTTCTATGAAAGACACATGCGTAAGGACAGTTGTCTAAATATATTACACATTATAATAGGTTAACAGAAGAAATTTAATGCCCACATAGTTGTAGCTATGTTCAAGCACTGTGGTGGTCTTTAGGGATGAACAAAATGAAAGCTCAGTGGAAGATATTACAATTTTGCTTGCAGTGTGTTGTATGATGTCTCTGGCCTGGACTTTTCAGGCTAGCCTTGTGGCCTAGACTTTCCGACCTAGCCTCAAGGTTTGGATCCATAGACCAGCAGACTCACAGACCCGTGGACCCACAGTCCCACAGAGATACACAGATGCTTACATTAATTGTGTGCTGATTGACCTGGGGCCCAGGCATATAACTTGCTAGCTCTTTACCCTTAAGCTAACTCATGATTCTTATCCTGTTCAGCCATGCAACTCGATACCTTTTCTCAGAGCAGCATAGTTGTCCTCTGTGTCTTCTGGCTTGTCTGGCAACTCTGGAGTCTCTGTGGCATTTCTGCTCTATTCTTCTGGTTCTCAGAGTTTTCTTAGTTGGCTAGCTCCACCCACACTTCCTGACTGCCTTCAGCCAATCAGCGTTTTTATTAAACCAGTAGTCCAGACAATGATTTACAATGTAACAATGCATAATCCCCCTATAGTAGTGGAACAACTTCCCTTGAAATCTACTTCAAGCGAACAACAGTCTGCCAGATTAGATTTCAGTTTGTGACGTATTAAATGGAATCTAGGTTAACATAATACAGAGAGGCACACAAAGATATATTCTGTGAATAATGAACAAAATGTCATTCAGTTCATCTGTAGAACACAGACCTTAATTAATAGCCTTTAGAGACAGGAAACTGATATCAAAACAATGGTTTTAAGTTTTGACTGTTAAAAATAGCAGCATGATTAATTATATGCATAATGGAAAAGAGCCTTATATGTTACTTCTGTTAATTCATTCTGGTCCTTTATCATCTAAAATAATATTTTTAAATGTTTTAATTTTTACTGTGATTTTTCTAACAATGTATTCTCTATGTGGGAAAAAGGGCTATGTGTTAATTTTTAATGATTTAGTGACTGTTTGAAAAGGAAGACGCTACATAGAGAGGTTTCTTCAAGGAACGATGTCATCCAAGTTATTTTTCCTTTTATAAATCTAAACTGAAAGAGTACTGATTGTCACTTCTGTTCCTAAGCAACATCAACAAAAGGTAAAATGTCATCTGTACTGATCCCTTTGCTAAAAACCACAAAAGAAGTTTCAAGAAATAATAAAAAAAAATTTCTTGATAAACTCATCATACTACATGACATAATAAAGCAGAGGAAAACTATAGTTAAAATGAATTCAGGTCAAGAAAAGAGAAATTGCTTACACTGTATTTGTTTTTAAAGACTACCAGATTCTCCACAGGCTGAATTAATTTTTCTTAATCTGAAAAATACAAGTGGACCTTGCATTCAGTAAACCAATAGCCAAATACAAGGGCCATTTGTAATTAAATTATGAGCACACAATGGGCAGAAGTTAGAGGAACTGGGTCTAGAAAAAAAAGATACAAAGAGAAATCATATATAATGAGATTCATTCCATTTAAAGTTATTATGACATGACCAGAAACAAACAAGTAACAAAAATCATGTCATTTACAGGGGGATAAACGTCCCCTGAGAACTAATGCTTCCGTTGCAATAACTAAAAGGTTGGATACATATCCACAATTATGCAGGGCCTCCTCTTCTAGTCAGTCCTGGAACTTATGTATCTTTTCACTGCATGCCATGCTGCTTCTTGACTTCCTTCTCTCTTATACTCTACTTTGCCACTTTTTAGGTACTTAACTGCTTCTGCCTAAATATCACTTTCATCTTTATTCCCACTACCTAAAAACCCTCCATGTCATATATTCTCAGACATTTATTGATCCCTCCCTCTTCCAAAGTCATATAAGATCACTTGTCATACCTCTCATATCACCTCTTCCAATGCCTGGCTACAAAAATATAGATATATTTAATTCTTGTATGTGACCATTAGATGATGAAGATGGGAGATTTACCTTGCAGTCCAGCATCTTTGTGCTAATTGTTAATATTGAGGAGCTGCTTTCTTAAGCTGTCTGAAAATGGTTAGCTACACATGGAAGACTAACATCATGAGCATACTCTAGCTGCTTCAGAGTTCCCGACAATTATTTTTTTTCTGAAGCAAGTGAAGCAAAGTAACTGAGCTAAATTTAACCCTTCATATTTCTTTGCAGCATGTGTTAAGTTAAACTTAAATGGATTCATAAGCAGGTATACTGATCAGCTAGGAAATTATGCATTTTAAAATATAGACAAGTCTTTGCTCTTTTGCCTGGGGGGGGGGTGTTGAAATCAGATTGTGACTCAATGTATAATCCCAATTTAATAGTAAAGCATGTTCTTATATTTGCTAATTAAAAATATCTTCATTCTCCTCAGTAAGAAAATTGGCTGATTTTATAATAAAAATGTTAGACTGATGAAACAGTGAATATCCATCTGGGGAAAAAAAATCTAGTAGCAGTTGGGTATAGTGGTATACACCTGAGGAATTTGTACATGGTAGGCTGAGGCATCAGAAAAATGAGCTCAAAGCTAGACTTGGAAATGTCAAAAATTCCAGGCCATATAATGAGTCTCTCTCTCTCTCTCTCTCTCTCTCTCTCTCTCTCTCTCTCTCTCTCTCTCTGTGTGTGTGTGTGTGTGTGTGTGTGTGTGTGTGTATGTGAGAGAGTGTGTAAACAAAACAAAAGACACTGGTACCTGTGGCTTCAGATAAACTGATAGTTTAAATAGTTTAACTATTCCATTCCCACGGCACTCACTAAACTTTGGGTCAAGTTAATTAGATATTTGGCCAAAATGTAGATTCATTTCTTAGTGTCTGTTTTTAATCCATTACTGAGGTACTACCAGGGAGTATTTTTTGCTCATGGCTTTCAAGGGACATTCTGTCCAAACCATGGGAAAGTTTGGGTCAAAAACCTCCTGTTACAAGAATGACTAATTAGATTGAACACAGTTAATTTTGTTGATCAGTTACAGTGATTTCATTAATTTAGGCACTTCCTATATAATGAAGGAACAATACATTATCCACTTATAATATATACTATAAAATAGCATGTGCTAATTTGATTGTTTATTACATATTTGATTACATTCATAGACACCATTAAAATTATAGTTTCTAAATGGGTATGCTAATCTTCAGCCCAGGGTGACTTCTAGAGCTGAGTTATGAACCCAAAAGAAATAGTGGATTTGACAATTTTAACTATAGCTGCATGAACAACATTGGAAATAATAAAATCCTTGCTTAGATATAACTCACATAAAAAGTAAAAGCCAGAGGCTGTGAACAGCCCAGTACATTTAAACCATTTTTCAATCCATTTGAAATCTGAAGACTACTGTATTCCTTTCCAAGGATTACCTGGTAGTCTTTCAAAATTCTGTTGGTGTGACTTAAAAATAATTAATAAAAAACCTGAATACATGAATATGTCATATGACTCCCTATGAAACATTTCCCCCTTTATCTTCATCAAATAAGAATGCCAATGTCACTTTCATGAGGGAAATGTTATTCCTGCCTTGCCTTGCTCTTCATTTCAATACTCCTGGGAATAGACATGGTCAGTGAATCTACAGAAGTAATAATGTGCTGTGAAGATTCTGATTTTCAAAGACTGTTAAAATGACACTATATTTGAAAAGTCTGTGTAAAACTAAAAAAGAATAAGACTGCCTCACAGCAATCTAATTAGCAATTGTATTTCTTCTTGAATGCAAAGGGAGTTAGTGCTATTTTCTCTCATGAAAATGAAATAAAAATAAAGACTTTGGAAAACAAGTACTTTACCCAGGAAGCTCTAGCAAGAACAACAGTGGTAGTTGCTATTTTATGTGCTTGTTTATTTAATGATGCTGGGGATCACACCCCAGGCTGCAGCCACTTTAGGTAAACCTTCTACCAATGAGACACACCCTAATCCTGTTTTTAACTAAGGGATTACAGTAGTGAGACTTCTACAGCAAGGCACATTAAACCTTTTGATAGCAGAAAATAACTATGCCAGAGAAAACATTGATACCCAGTACCTCTTCCTGCCTGTAGTTACGCTCTTGAAGTTCAGTTTCACAAATAGAATAAAACAGAAGTGATGAACTCTGTTAACTGTTATTGGTACACTTTGGTAATTAGTTGTGACAGATTGAGTTTTGTGTTTCCTCTTAGCTCAAATATTTGCTTACAACATAATAATGTAACATTTAAATATAAATATAGATGTAAAAATCATCTTCCAAATTGCTCTTTGACACATGCATTTCACATTAAGAAACAAACAAAAACAACCAAATGAAACAAATAAACCCCCCCTCAACACTATAAAGTCTGGGTAGTGGTGGCTCAAACCTTTAGTCCCAGCATTTGAGAGGCAGAGGGAGGTGGAGACCAGTCTGGTCTACTGAGTGAGCTGTACAGTGAAACCTTGTCTGATAAAAACAAAAACACAACAATCAAACAGCAACAACAAAACAACAATAAAAACCCCAAACCAAGCAAAACAGTGTAAAGGCAGATTCAGGCAGGACAATAAAGATTCTTTGGGAAGCAAGAACAAGTGATTATACATATCTTTCTTTTCATGGTTTTCACTGATTTTCCTTCAATCAAGATAATGTTCACAGATAGAATGTTCTACCTTGATTACTAGCTGCAGAAAATTACAATTGCTCTTTCCAAAATATTTGTACTTTTTCTCGTTTAAAATCACTGTAAAGCTTAGTATGTACTTCTACGTGCTATCTATTTCAATTGAAAGTAAATCTTAGAGAAATAATTAGTTTTGGGGAAAAGAGATGCAACACAAAATATAAAAATGCTAATTGTTTGACCTCACAAAACACTAAAGTTTTCAGACTTAGTCAAGCAAAATACACTTTTATACTTTCTAATTTAATTGATGACACTGAATCTCAAACAGTAACACACAAGATATTGAGCTTCATTATATCACTTTCTATGCACATGTGCTTTTATACTGTGCTCTTCTTCAAATTTATCTAAAAGCACCCTAAAAGGATATATAAATGTGTAGCCCTGGCATCCTACTTTCTTTTCCTGTTACTGTGAGATAAAATACCCTGCAGAAAGTAATTTAAGGAAAAAGGTTTGGTTTTGGTTTAGTTTTTTTCTGATTCACAGCTCATAGACCACAGCACCACGAGAGGGAAATCAAGCAAGCAGCTCTAAGCAGCTAGTCACTGTGGGGATATGTTTAAAATTTAATAAAAACAGGCTGAGATATCAGAGAGTAAACACCACAGTCAAATCTCACCCAGCTGGCTTCCAGCTTCCTCAGCCTCGCTGCTCCTGACTTCTGTCTGCTCTGTTTTTCTATGCCTGCCTTAAATACTTTCTTCACTCAGTTGTTTCACATGTAGGTTAAGATTAAAGGCGTGGCACCACCACTTGCCTGCCTGGGAGCCTGGAACTCCTTCTGTAATAGTTACCTCAAGCTCAGGTTTGATGGGATTAACGGCATAGGTCACAACACCCAGATATTCCCTGTGCTGGGATTAAAGGTGTGAGTTACCGCTCTTTGATCCTCCTAGACTGACTGTGGGTAAATCCCTCTGATATCTCAGACTGGTTTTTTATTAAATTTGAAACATTTCCCCACAGGTCACATCAAACCCACAGTCAAAAAGTAGAGATGAATTCATGGTGCTGCTCACTTCCCTCTGTTGATTTATACATTCCAGGATCCTAGGTAGACAACTTCATCCTCTAAAGTATTGATTCTCAACTTGTGGGTCTTGATCAATTTAAAGAAGGACAATAAAAGACCCTTGCACAAGTATATCATATCAGATGTTCTGCATATGAAATATTTACACTGAAATTCATAACAGTAGTGAAATTACAGTCATGAGGTAACAACACAATAATTTTAAGATTAGGCATCACCACAGCATGAAGAACTGTCTTAAAGGATCACACAGCATTAAGAAAGTTGAGAACCCCTGCCCTAGTGTGTGCTAGTCATCACACCTGTATTAAGGTAATCAAGACAATTACCTATAGGAATTTGCAGAAGCCAAACTCCCAATGAGTCTAGATTATGTCAAGTTGATAAGTTACATTAACCATCTTGCCTGGGTGTCAGTATTTTCTTAGAAGAATGTTAACTAATATGGTTTGTAAAGATGAAACACAAGAATGGATGCACAAATTCATCTAAAACATAAGTATACTTTAAAAAAATTACTATCAAAAGAAACCTGACATTCAAAAGAAGACACATACAATTATAATTTAAAAACACTAGGTTTCAACTGTAATACCATTAAAAAAACATGTATTATTAATGATCAGACCTGTCAAGAAGGTAGAAAAGAGCTATTTATTATTTATTTAGCATTATATAGTGGATAACTATTCTAAGTATATGGAGAAGGAAAAATCAGTTTAATCAAATAACAAATTTTATGAATCTAACTTGAAAAATCATCCGTTTGGTTTCATATTTTATGTGGATGAGTTCTTGTCTGTATGCATATAAGTATGTGCACCAGGTGTGAATGGTATGCTCCCTGTCTACAGGAAAGCATTGGATCCCTTGGATCAGGAGTTATGGATGGTCATGAATTGTCTTGTGGGTGATAGAAATTGAACTTATGCCCTATAAAAGAGTAGCAAGCAGCTCTCTAGGCCTTGACATAACTTTTATGCATTTAAAAGATGACAATTTGAGAGTAAATCAGTGTTTGTAATTTGTATGATTTCATTGAATACACAATATACATATATATAATTCTAATAATATTCTTTAAAACACTTTGTAATCAATATATTAGGAGACAGTCATAAACTTCAATAACTGCTTAAATTCTGGTATCCAGATTTAAGTATGTGAACATGTGACTAAAACATAAGTAAAACTATTCATAAGTTGCTATACTACCAATATTTAAATTGCAGTTATATTGGAGGCTAAGTAGAATAGCAAGCCTGTAATATACTTATGACATGCCTTTCCTGGACTATACATGCAAATCACTTTTCCACATACAATATTCTAATTAAAACATAGAATAAAAACCTTTATTGGTATATCTTAAATTTATAAATCCTTTATACCTTTTCTAATTTTTAAAATGTAATCACCATACTGTTATACTATAAAACCACAATACAGTTTATAACACCTTAGTTCTGAGTAACTGTGCAGTCTTTACACCTATTTTTTTTCCTAGAAAAATCACACAATCTTCTTTTCTATAAAACCAGGCTTAATATTGCACATGGCACTTACTAAGTTCTGAGATAAATACTAGTGATTATTACTGTCAATTATAGGCATATAAATGTATAACTAAGTGAAGCAATAGTAGTTAAGGTAAACATTAACTTTAGATTTCCTGTGGAGAATGCAATCATAAGGCACTCCTCGAAATTATCCACCAAAGAATATGCTTTTGATCATCTTATTACTTATTTTATGATCTTTAATCTATATCTTTTATGTGTCCCTGATTTTTTCTTATAAATTATACAGATTATCCAGTTAAGTACTTTATAGTTTTTCACTTCTTTCATGTTTATGTATGTCAAACACATAGATGCTAGAATTATTATCAGATATTGGAACTTTTGATTGCAGACCCAGATCAAGGATTTTTCTATTAAAGATTAGAGATGTCATTCAAAGTAATATAAACTTGGATCTGGGAACTGGGTTCAGTTCATAGGAGAATTAGGTGGTTCACAAATGACTATAAGTCCACTCCAGGGGGATTTGATGATGTCCTCTGGTCTTTGTGGGCATCTGCATGCACGGGGTACATAGACATTCAGAAGCACACACATATACACATATAAATAAATAAGACATAAATCTTCAAAATAACACAAGTCTATATATTTTTAGAATATTATTTATAGGAAACCACTCAACTGAGAAGAGTGTGAGAACGTGTAAAGAAAATAATACAAGTTAACATCATCATACAGTATTTCAGAAATATTTGTGATTTAAAATGATTTATTTACTCAAATAACTATTTATTATTTGGTTTGTGTACTGAATATAAGGTCTTTCAATTGCTAAACATATGTCAACCACTGAGATGTAACCTCAGTATTTGACCTTCAATTTTTATTTTCAGTCCTGTGAACTTTTATTTTCCAAGCAAATGGTCTATTTCACCAAGTTGTGTATAGAATAAACAGAATCAGGTGTGTCCAGTCTTTGACACTCTGACACAGTGTTGTTATGTACAAAGTGCACACTCAAAAAACCAGCAATAGAGTTACAAAACAAACAAATAAATAGTTTTAAAGTAATTTTAGAACTGCTTGGTTGGGCTCCATTCATAACTATCTACAGTTGTGTACAGTCTACAGGCCATGGGCTGGAAAGACTTTCTCCTGAGCACTTGGGACATGGAATGCAACCACGAACGAGTCAGTTTTCTTTGTGTTTCTGAAACTAAGTTGCCTCATATAAAGAATGTAGGTGAAGAAGGGATTTTTTTTGGTTCATCCATGAGAGGCTTCAAACTCTGTGGCTCTGTGCTTGGGCATATCATCATGGTATCAAGAAGGCATTGCAAAAGAGCTTCCTTACCTTATTGTGGAAAGGAAGTGATCCAAGAAAAGAAGTTACTAGGGACCAGGAGAGAGTTATCCTCTACCCTGCAATTTTAAAATGAATCTAAACACAATAAAAAAAAACCTGTTCAAAATCAACTAAAATTAATATCCACATACAAACTTTAGTAAAGATGTTGTTATATATGTATAACAACTTTTTCTTAAAGCACTGCCACATTGAATATCATAATCACTACAGAGAATAAATACAGCCATCTCTATTTTACAACTTTAAAAATGTATACAAATGAGAAAATATGCATTGAGGTGTTAAATAGACTATGATCAAACAAGTAGCTGGAAGACAAAAGTAAGACTAGAGTTTACATATGTAATTAATTGTATCCCTGTATACTATATGTTTCTTTTACATATAGCTATATTTGCAGAGCCATTAGCTTCCAAAATAGTACTGATGTTTCTCATAAGTACTATCAATGTCTGCAGATCAAATTACTATCTCCTTTCATCCTATTTTACAAAAAAAAAAGCTACTAAGGAATTTGAGACATAGAAAATTTGGAAATCAAGAGGTTGTACTTACTAAAATTGTATGATCAACTTGGTTAATCCAAAACCCAGAAGAAAATCACGACAGCAGTGGTCACTCATTTGATTAAAGTTAAAAGTTAGTTTGAAATGTGTAAAAGTTAAAGAATATAAACAACTGTTTGGGTAGCTCTGATATGGTTCTGGAACTTTCTTCTGCAATAGCCTTTTTGTTACTGATAACACAGTAAAGCATCAAGTGACTAAGGTAGTGGTGAAAATTATAGCAACAGTAACCAAGAAGATAGCCAGATTTCAGCAATTTTCCACAGTGGTATACAGTATATCCAATTAGAGCCATAATCTATCTCCTTTTTATAACATGACTCCTGAAGCATGAATGGTTGGTATTGCTTCATTTCTATAAATCTACTTTCTGCCCATTACCTTCTCTTTCCACTTTGACAATACTACTTAACATTAGTCATTTAACCTGTTACATCAAACTTGTCTTTATGTTTTGTTTGTTTGCCAAGTAAGTGAGGATAACTGATGCATTACTTATAAAAAAACTAATTGGAACTTAAAATGAGATTAAATTGACCAATAGTTAACAAACATTCTATTTACAGACACTGAAGTAAAAACACAATGACTGATTTAAAAAATAAAAATGACAGCAGGAAAAGGTTTGGTAGGAATTTTAATTCATTGTGTGCTAAGATATGTTAGAATTCACCAGACAGCATCACATAGATAACAACTGGAATAAAGACCTCCTTTGATCTTTACTTGTATAGAATGTGGTTGATGGATCTTGTTCTTTTACTAAGTAAAGAAAGCATAAACATCACTCTTAGATTAAAAGATGCTTTGATAAAAATATAAAGTGACATATAACTTGCAGAAAGCATCAATTATTTACAATGATGCCAGATGAACTTTGACAACGCTTGCATATTTATCTTTATACAATGCATATGATTGTTTTAATAAAGAATGCATAAAAATAAAATGATGCTTTGAATTAAAATGTAGTATCTGCCTCACTTTTCATGAGCTATGACACATTTCAAAGTCATGAGTTATTATTTTTAACATATTTTAACTCAAGTTAAACCGAATACAGACACAGTATCTACAAGAAACACTATTGACCAGTACACATAGAAGCTCTATTGTTTCTAGTCAGAAAGTCACCCTAAGCATACCCAATATGATGATTATTTTATCTTAGCTACTTTATAAGGATATTTTTGAAAACAATTTTTCTATTAATTCCTTTAATATCTGCAGACATGATTTAAGAAAGTAACCGTAAAGTCCCATAGTAGGTTTAGATAAAGACAGCAGCTAGACTCAGCTGATGCTGGATCAACATTCACTGGGATGAATCTGCTAATGCTATGTTAAATATTGCTATAATAAAGAAGCCTAAAAATATCAATCATTGTGGAGAATATATGATTTGGGGATATAGCTACAAGAAATGGAAACTCTGTTCTAAATAATGAGATTAGAAGTTTTCTCATCTACAAGTAAAAAAAAAAAAACTATTGAAAAACAGAACAGAAGCCTTTCTATAGAAGGAGTAACACAGAACACAAATTTTTGGGAAATGGAGGTTATATTTCAGTTTGAGAAAAAAGGGTATGGGTGTCTAGGTTCTGACATAGTTATGGTATAATTTGCCAGCCAAAAGCCTCCAGAATACAAAGGCTAAGGTGTTCAAACAAATAAAAGTTGCATACCCTGACACCTTTTCAACATAATTATAAGAAACATTTGTTAGAGTCTCTGGAGTTACTAATCACCTGCATCTGTAAGGTGATGTGCTTGATTTCAAGTATTGCAAAATTAACAAACAAACAAAAAAACCCCAATCAAACAATAATGAGAATATTGCACAAATTATTCAAATCCTAATAATGAATGGCAAACAATAATATATTGGGAATTTATTGAAATTAAGGTTCACCATAAATGTTTTCACCACACTTAAAATGGATCTGGAGAGTGTCATCCTGAGTGAGGAAACATAGATCCAGAAAGATAGACATGGTATGTACTCACTCATAAGTGGATTTTAGACCTAAAGCAAAGAATATCCAGGCTGCAAGCCACAACCTCTGAACATCTAGGTAACCGAAGGAGCTTAAGAGAGACATCCAGGGATCTCCCTGGGAAGGGGAAATAAAGAAGATCTCTTGAGTAAATTGGGATTAAAATGGGGAGTGAGCAAAAAGAGATGAGAATATATCTTTAGAGAAGGAGGTGCTTAAGTGAGAGGAGAAACAGAGAGGGAGGAAATAAAAAGAAATAGATATCTTGATAGAAGGAGCCATTGTGGGGTTAAAAAGAAACCTGGTGCTAAGGAAACCTCCAAGACTCTAAGAACCCACAAGATGCAGCAAGAAGGATCAGTGTGTAAAGGATACATTTTGCAACCAAACCCCTGATGACCCAAGTTCTCACCTTCTATCCCACCTGTAGTCTGGAGAAAACCAACTCCTGAAAGTTTTCCTATGACTTCCACTTAAACATACACAAGCACACACACACACACACACACACACACACACACACACACACACACACACACATATATACAATGCATGCTTTCCACATTGGCATAATTTGAACCTGTGCTTCTAAAAGAATATAACTCAAAGTCTAAATGTTCAGAAATTGTACATTTTGACATTTTCTCACATCATCAATCTTGTGAGTGCCTATAAGTGCTTTAAAAACATGAGAATTTTATCTTAAAATCCATACGGGTTCTCTTTTTCGGGGAAATTAACAATTGAGAATATAGAAGTGATTTTTCAGGCAATAGAATAAAGATAGCAGTGCAGCTGCTACTATTGGCCTTACAAGACAATCCCTAATGCTCCCCATAAATGTCTCTTGTTTGGTTGTCTCTACAAGTTTAACTTCAGTCTATAATTAACTTAATTGTTTTCACTTTTAACTGCTTCATTTAAAAAAGTGAACTACAGAGAAGGAAATATTCTTCAATCACAGTGTCTTATATTGACTTGTCTAGCTTGCTTTCTTAATAGTGAGAACCAACTGCCCATAATGTCTTAACTGTCAACTGGCATGAGCAGTATGTGGAGGCTCGAGGGGAGGGATCAGGCTTGTTCCTGTGTGGGGGCTGGCACCTTGGAGTCTTGACTTTGGGATGAGAAAATCGGACCTGCCTAGAGTGGATGTGTCATGTTGAGCTGACCCATCTTGGGACTTCTTGCCCTTTTGGCAAAGGGGATGGGTGGATGGGGAGGAGCATGGCTGAAGGATGATTGGGAGGAGTTGGGAGAAGGGAAGGGAGAAGGGAGCAGGGGATGCATAGATAAAAATGACATTTTAAATAAAAGAAATAATAAAATAAAAATAAATGTTTGTTGCATTAAAATATAATTGTTTAATTTCAGTTTTAATTGAGCACTTAGTTATGTCCAGGTTGCTGTGTGTGCACTGAGACTGTGAGCTCAAGTAGGAAATAAACTGTGAATCTAAGAAGTAAGTCACGACAGTACAAATAGAAACAACTAAATAAAAATCTAAAGGTGGAATGTGCTCTATTATCAATTAGGCTCCAACGCTGCTACTGACACCAATAAAGAAAAAGGTTAATTCTTTGCAACTGGAGTAAGACAATCTGTAGACAACTACACAGAGAAGGGGACATTTATAGCTATAATAGGCTTTTTAATTGCTCAGCATTTACTCTTGTATATTTTCCAATATCACTGTGTGAGTCTCAACTGAAAATATGGCTAAAATTTGAATAGTCTTTCATAGAGTTGTGTGATCACAGTCAATTTCTACATTATTTGTGGGCCCAGCTCCTTCCACTATAAAACGATGAAGCTGAACTCAATGCCACTCTGTGTTGCTTTTAGCAAAAACTAGGTGACCTCTAAAACTTCCACTGGTTCTATGTCCTTGAATTTTTTCCTGTTTCCTCTAACTCCTATAGTTTAATATTTGACATTTGTTATTAATTACTGTTTCTTAAAATGTTTTGCTTTTGCTTTCCTCTCAAATTTTATTCTCCAATTTACAACTGTAATTCCTAGAGTTTTCAAGCAAAATTTTTTCTAATGTGAAGTTTCACAATGATTAATCCTGAGAAGAAATCAGTGTAGTCTGTTATTAATATGACATAGAAACAAGACAGATATCAAAAGGCAAAGCTAGCTGAGAAAAACATAATTTAATTCATAAGAAATTAGCATTGTTCATGGAAAAGTTAACTAGCTTTTATATTGTAAGATGCCACTAATTTAACTGAAGTGAAAATCATTTTGGATTTATGTAAAACCTTAGGATTAATAATGCCTTCAAATACATTAATATAATTTTCCTGCATTGGATAGAATAGTTTTAATTAAACTTTACTAAACCTTTTGGTTTAATCCCTGGAGCTAACTATAAAACAGTAAAGGTTTTAAATCAAACTATAAAAATTCTGAAAGCTAAAAATTAAAGTGATAGCTATGGAGAAGGAAGTGGCTAAAGAATTCACCAAAAAATGTCTAGTAAATTATTAATATTCCATATATGATACAGCTATTCCACATAAACATATATTCACATGTCTCAGTTAAGATTTTTATTTCTGTGATAGAATACTATGATCCAAATCAATTTCAAGTCCATCACTAAAAACACTAGGACAGAAACTGAAGGCAGAAACCTGGATATGGGAGTACTTCTTACTTACTTGCTCATTCTACTTTCTTATAACACACAAGACCACCAGAGGTGGCAGTACCCACAGTGAGCTGGGATGTCTCACATCAATATTCAATCAAAAAACTCCACTACAGGATTGGCACAGAAAATCTCATGGGGACATTTTTTTAATTGAAGATTTCTCTTCCAAAATGTCTGGTTTTTGTCAAGTGCACATAAAACAAGACACTGCACCACACATGTATAATCATTAAAACTAATATTAGGAAAAACTAATGTGGTTTATAATAGGTATATTTTAGTGTTTGAAGACATGAAAATTTGTATAGTCACAATAATTTCTTTCTTCGGACATACTGGTATGTCAGTCACTAATGAAAGACTCTCCAGACTTAAAATTTACCGTAGAATAAAGTAACTCAACAGTACTATTTTATTAATTTCACTGATAATAAGGTAATATTACATACTAGTTGCTTCGGAATGAGATTTACAAGAATTTTTATTTAGAAGAAAATATTGAACTTTCTTACTCTAATTACTTGCCTCCCTTTCCCAGCAATAATAGCTAACTAAATAACTAAACAAATTCAAATAAAACAAAACTACTTTTGAAATCTCCAGGCAATGCTTTATAAAGTTCTCTCACAAAAGTACCCCTAATGGAAGAGAAGATTGAACATGCACCCCTAGGGATCTGCTGCAAGTGTGAAATTTCTTTGAAGTCATCTGTTTTATTTTAAGAATTCATGTGGCTTTTGCATTCTACTCTGTAATATATATCAGTTTTAATGTAAAAATGATGTGCTTTTTCAATATCTTTGAGTTACAGAGCTCTAGGAAAATATGCTAAGTTGATACCAAAGGCTTGCTTCTTCAAGTATTGCCTAATTTTAAAGCTTAGCTCTGTGAAGAATAAAGTTAATTATACAAATAAAGGTTGTCCTACACTGTACATAATTTTTGTGTTTCTTTCAGCTCAAAGTGATGGCATTCCATCCATTATCAGTAATTTTGAGGCCTCTAGTTTTGGTACTGAATGAGAATATGCCTCTTATTTTCCACACTGGATAGAAAGCATCATTTTCTCATAATGTAAGCACCTTGTTTTCTAATTATCACAAAAGATAGATATATATATGACCATATTATTGTTCTATCAGAGATGAAATGAAGTAATTCATTAATTCGGGTTTTGAATTATTCCTATACCCCCAGCGTTCAAAAAGTTCTGCTTTTAACAGAAAGGAATCATTTCACAAGGAGATGATTCCTTTTCAAAAATAAACTCATTATATAGTGTTGATCTATTCTTTATTTCCACTAGGAGAGTATGACTACTGTAAACACAGTATATTAAACACAGTAGTGAAGGGGGCAGAAGTTGACTCGAGTGATCCTGAAATTTATGTTAAGGAAGTGAAGACAAATTAGACTCAAATATTAAGGAAAATCATTTAACTATAAACGACCCATAAATGGCTTGGCCTGTCACCATTTCTTTTCGTCCCTTCAGTCTAAACTTAAAACTATTTTCTCCTGAGGCTTCGGTAACAAGACATTAGAAAGAAAGGAAATGGATTTTGAACAGTGTTTTGACAAATGATAGTCAGTTGTCTTAGAGGACAAGGTAGGTGAGATTTTCAGGCAGGGGATGCAGCAGGAAATTGTACACACAGACAGGATTATTATAAAGGAATAAAAATGGCTCAAGAGAATATATGTCTGGGGTACACTGAAATAAGAACTAGGAGGAAATGAAAGTGGGCTGCAAGCAGGCAGTGTGTGCTTAAGAAGTTTTTGAGTTGAGGACTCTTTGAATTTCACAGGAAAGAAAAAGAGCTAGTCAAAAACAAGTTTTGAGAGTGGGGATTGCTGCAGCCCAGACAGTGAGATAGAAAAGGGTATTTGGCAACAGTCTTGTGAATATACTGGCTAGATCAATACACAATGCAAGTAATCAGAACACAATGGATAAATTTGGCTGTTGAAATAGACAGGTAGAAAGTAACTGTTAAAGAAAAATATGAAAGGATTTATCAAAAAGCCTAGACATATGAAAGAAACAAAGCTGAATATAATGCATGCTTAGCTGAACCTTGGGGAACTATACAACATATGTATAATTATTCTCTTCTAATCTAACAATGAAAACATTGCAATGACCTTACTGGTGGATCAACTGTTAATACTATTATTATTACTATCAGGTCTAATAACAGTAATTTGACAGGTGTGTACTTATTAAGTGGCAAGGATTTTTACTGTGTGTTTTATATAGGCTGGTTTATTTAATCTTACTGTTATTGACATTCGTTGTCATTTTTGAGATGAGGACACAAAAATCCCAATCTCAGTGCTCTGAAACTAGTAAATGATACAGTTAAAATTAGAAATTTGTAACAACTTAAAAGGTTTTGCTCTGGATTTACCTTTATCAGGTGTAACAATGGCTAAAATGATTTGGTAGCATTGTTTTAGCAACAGTTTAAAGCATATGAAGATATAAAATATAGTCAGATGTTCTATAATAAAAAGGGCTTATCAGATGGCTTTATTTTTGTGTCAATATGAGTATACATTCTAATATTTCTTTGAAATCACCAGAATAATACTGCGTGTTCAGCCCACACTGGGATGCCATCTGTAGAATTTGGTTTTTGGTTTGTTTGGCAGGATCTAGACCCACAGACTTGTAGTTTTAGACTCTTTAGCCTTATGGTTTGGACCTATATATCTTCTTTAGCCCCCTAAAAATGACTTAGATGTTTATATTAAGTTTATGTTCTTTGGCCTATGGCTTAGGCATATTGTTAGTTAGCTCTTTTTATCTTAATTTAATAATTTTTATTAATTTGTCACATGGTCCATGGCTTATTTGTTTTGTTATATTTTGTATCATGGGCAGCTGGATCACTTCTTTCTGACTCTGCCCTACTTCTATTTATGCTCCAATTTTCTACCTACAACTATGGTGCCTGTCATGGCCAAAACAGTTACTTTATTTCACAGGATATAAAAAGATATTCCCACATCACTGACTCATGGGGAAAATGTTATATATGAAGCCCCTTGATCATGAACTTCCAAACCTATCAACTGTGAGAAATATATCTATCTTCATTGCTATTTATACAAGCATATGGGATGGGATTCTATTGTTGCAAAATAAAATAGACTAAGCAGTATGTCTTTCTGTGTGTGTAGCTGTGTGTGTGTTTGTGTGTATGTTTATGTACATATATACAGATATTTAGAATTAAACTAAATTATTGTGTCTTATTCAACTCAAGATACATATTTTCAATATGGTCACAAAACATATCACCATTAAATTGACAGGATAAATTATTTTAAACTAAAATCGATATATATCCTTTTAAAACATGTTACTAAATAAATGAAATTAAAATACGATAGAGATCAGTTAAAAATAACAGCAAAATATGACCTAATTTTTGAACTAGTTTTATTTTTGATAGTCTATATATTTCAAGTATAATGTAATATGTTAATGACAGGTTATTTGCCAATTAAATAACACCTCAATTTACAAACGTATACATTAAAACCTAAGGGATCCCGAAAAGCTATAACATCCTTATAAATATAGCTTCCTATGATATTATGAAAATTTACTGAAGAAAGAAAATATATAATACTATGGAATCATTCTTTATCTTCGATAATTAATTTTGGTACTTGGACCATGGCACAGGACACAACAGAAAAAATTAAGACAAGAATTGGACTAACAATTTCATAGCAGCAGTGAATTGCAGAACAATGTGCACAAGTAATAGTCTGGACTGTATAGACTCTTGCTTAAAAGGACACTAATAGGATTATCTAGTTTGTAGTAAGTTTGGGAAACAAATGGTTTTGTGTCCTTCCTTTAAGTCTCAATGTTACAGAATGTAATCACCATAGTACACATTTCTCTAATCTAAAAGAAAAAAAATAAAATTTGCACCTAGATAATATCAACTGTAAAAAATAATTCCTTGACCCATCCTCCTCTGACCACTTGTTAAGTGTATACAATGTTGACAAAGTTACTTACCCTGCCTTAAAATCTCACAAGTATTCTGCTTCACTTCTGCCTTGATGCCTGAATTCAGTATACAGTGACATGAGACTAGAGTTTGCCTTGTATGCTTCTGAGGTGCCTACTTTACTCCTATACCCTCATCACCAATCATTGCTTTTAAATGCCATAAAATATTATGTTTGTTTACTTGGAACCTGTTGGTTTATCTCTGGTAAGAAAGTTTTTTCATGCTGGTAAAACTTCAGTCAGTATTTTCCCACTCTGAAACCTGCACTTCTTTATCTAAAATACAGAACATTATCCTTAAAATATTCTAAAAGAACAATGTCTTAGAATAATTGTGAAATTAACATAGTATAGTTCCTTTACAGCATACATTTAAAGTTCTTATCAACTTAAAGAATAGAATGTATTATTTGATTAGAAATCCAAAAGCTTTAATAACCTAGCACTGATGAAAATAAAGAGGAGGACAAGTTATTTAAATGTACAGTCAAATATAATCCAATAAAAACTGTCTTTTTACTTTTCTTATATCAACAAAGAAATTTTATGATTAATAGTGCAGGGGAACGCAGATCAAAATGACTATGAGATACCATCTTACATCTGTCAGAATGGCTAAGATCAAAAACACTGATGACAGCCTATGCTGGAGGGGATTTGGAGAAAGAGGGATACTCCACTGCTGGTGGAAATATAAACTTGTATAGCCACTCTGGAAATCAGTATGGCAGTTTCTCACAAAATTGGGAATCAGCCTACTTCAGCAATCAGAAATACCACCCATGGGCATTTACCCAAAAGAAGCTTAACAACAACACAAGGACACTTGCTCAGTTATGTTCATAGCACCATTACGTGTAATAACCAGAACCTGGAAAAAAAACCAAGATGCCCCTCAATTGATAAACGGATTAACAAATTGTGGTACATTACAACAATAATGTACCAACAAGTAATGTGGACTATTACTCGATGGTTTAAAAAAAAAAAAAAACAAAACACCCAATGGCATCATGAAATTTGTAGGAAAATTGTTTTTTCTCATCTCCTTTGTACTTACTCACAAGTGGATAGTGTATCCTAACATATAGCCAAGATAAACAGCCTAGACTTCACAGTCCAAGAGGAAATAGGTTCAGAGGGGGACCCTAAAAGGGATATAGATGGATTGCCTCCCCCCCAAAAGAGGAAATGGTTAAAATCTCCTGAGTTAACTGTGGGGGGGTATAGAAGAGAGAGGGTAGAGAGTGAGAACCGGAGGGTTAAATTAGGCAGAGTTGGGGAATGGATGGATAGAGGAGCATGAAAGATACTCTGACAGGGTGAGCCATCATGGATCTGGAGAGAAACCTGTTGCTAGAAAAATCCATAGGAACCAGCAAAGAGGTCCCAGCTAAGATGCCTAATAATGCTGGAGAGGGTGCCTGAACTAGCCTTCCCTTGTAATCAGATTGGTGTCTTCCCTGATCATAGAACATACATCCAATGACTGATGTGATGGAATCAGATGCAGACACCGAAGGCCAAGTACTTGACTTAACTTTTGGAGTTCAGTTGAAGAAAGGGAGGAGCAAGGCAGGTGAGGGCACAATGGAGAAAACCACAGGGACAACTAACTGGAACAAACAGGGAGTTATAGACTCTGGATTGACAGCTGAGGAGACTGCAGTGGATGGAACTAGGTCCTCTGAATGAGGGAGACAGTTGCATTGCTCAAGCTGTTAAATGGTAACATAGGTATAGAACCAGGAATTATTTCTGATACATGAACTGGCTTTTTAGAGCCCACTCCCTATGGTGGGATGCCTTTCTCAGCCTTGATACAGAGAGGAGAGTATGGTTCCTGGCTCAACTAGGTAGCTTAGTCTGTGCAGGAATACTCAAGCAAGGCTTCACCCCTTTTGAGATGTAGGTGGAAGGTGGGGTTGGGGGGAGGGAGGGAATAGTAGAAGGGGAGGGAGGTGAACAGTGGAGGGGATGTTAAATGAATTTTATTAATTAAATAAATCTTAAAATAGTGCTCACAGCTTCCTTTTTAATCTTCCCATTTAAACTAAACTGCAAGGGCTAAGAACAATGTCAAGGCAGCTGCTAATTGATTACCTTTGCTTGCACTTTCCACATGTTCCAGCTCATCAGGAAATTTCAGGATATCTCGGTGTTTTTCCTCACAGATTTCAGCAAGAAAATGCAAAAGGGTTGTTTTTTGATCTGCTGACTTTGTATCTCTGATCTGGAAGATAAAAAAAGCATTTTTGGGGAATTGAAATAGATACTTTCGTCAACAAGTCAAACAAACGATGAGTAAATATAGATCATGATGAAGCTAAGTTGAACTTTTTTTTTAAATTAAGTTGGCAGTTGCTTCTTAATGGCATCTAGTAACATAGCCCAGGATCTTAAAATGAACCTGATATTTTATAAAGGAGAAAAAAAAACAATAATACAAGTGGCAAATTAAGCCTTAATCTATAGTTTTCAAAAATGTTTGAATCATTATGGCAAAATGAACTGTTCTTTTTATGGGACATGAACAGTCATTTAAGTATTTATAGTAATTGCCTCAGTTAATGTGTGTTGATGCTAATGACACTGGTCTTTGCATTATTATAAAAATATATTCTTGAAAGATGCATTCATTTGTGAGATTAAATTTATTTCTAGCTATCACTAATCCAAACGAGCACAAAATAGTCAACATGCTTTAGATTCCTTTACTTGCATGGGCGATAAGAAAAAAAAAATCAAACTTGTTTCATACAGAATTTTAAACCAAAATAAGATTAGATATTCATGGAAACAAGAAGTTACTTATTATTTATTTGTTTGAGATGATATGGTTTTTTAGAGATGCTAGAAAAAGGATGGCACTAATAGAATAATAAAAAAAAAATCTTTAAATGATAAACCAGAAAGATTTAGGAGGCATTAATGTTCGAGATACACAGAGCTGCAAATGAAATCAAAGATTTACAAAGTATAAATACAAGACAATGTATCACATTCTTCTGAGATTACTGGATGTTTTAATTCAATAAATCCTTAGATGACGGGTTTATCCACTGGTATTCATAATGATTTGCAGCTTTTAGCTTTAAGGATTTCTGTGTTTAGAATAAATACATCTTCCTCACAAACAGGTTTAGGAAAGGGTACAGAGCATACTTAGGGTAATTACAAAATAAATTAATCCTTACTGTTTTAGTGAATAAAAACAAAAAAGAATCATAGCACTTATTAAATCAGGCCTATATAAAATCTGCTTTGTGCTAAATCTTTTTATGACTATTTACATCCTCATATATATATATATATATATATATATATATTTTAAAATATAAAGAACATTAGTTTCATGCTCCATAAAAAATGGCCAAAGGAGGTATAATGTTCCAGTGTCCATCATCATTTCTCTGAGAAATTCTATAAATATAGCATTCCATATCCAGAAAATATTTTAAATGCTGTACTTATGCTCATTCACTAAACATCCTGTAGTACTATAAGGTTGGAACCAACAATCCAAGGACAAGCTGTAAGAACAAAAAGCAACAGGAACCTCAAGGGCAGCTTATCTTAAGGCAGGCTAGCAGCCATAGAAGAGTCAATGGAAGGCTCTGGTCTCCAAAGAAAACTCTTTCGCTGGGATTACTATGCTATATGTTTACAAAGTACATCATTTTTTTCAGTATGTGGGACATTAAAAAAATCCATTACAATTTTACATCTGAGATCCCCCTCAACAAAAAAATAAGTGGTTAGATAAATTGCAGGAAACTTCCTCCTTCCTAATAGTACGAGAACTGATTTTTTTTCAAAGTCTGTGGAGATCAAGACATACAACGAAGAGAAAAAGAACAACAAACTCTCAAACACTATTCAAGACACTAAACTGCACAAGTATTTTATAGTTATTAAAATGTACACAGATAATTGTTGCAAAAATCTTAATTGGTCTTTTAATAAGTCAGAATCCAGCAACAGATACAAACAGAATCTTACATTAAATGAGATGATCTAGAGAGAGAAAGAAAAATATACTATCTAACATATGTATAATTAAATAAAAAAGTTAAATACATAGAAATAAGGGATGGAATGGCAGTTAGCAGGCACTGGAAAGATAAAACAAATGTCATGCTATAGGGAACAGAGTAAAAAGTTGCAGTTATATGAACCAAGTTATTCCAGGAATTTAATGTTCAGTAGGGACAATTGGTCCTGTAATAAAAACCTGGAGCCAGCTATCAGAAAAAAGCTGAGACGCAGAGAGACAGAGGAACAAGGCACAGCCACTTCTTACCTAGAAAACTCATCAGCTGAAGGGGGAAGATAAAACTGCACATAAAACAGAAAAATGGTATTGTAGTCACATGCCAATTTTATGCCTTTATTTTTCTTATTTCAGAGTAAAATTTCAGCTTCAGCATGCACTCTTAAATTGCTGAATTTACACATTTGTGTGTATGTAAGTGTGTTGCTATTTCTGTGTTGTGTGCATGGGCATGCACATGTGTGAGGCTAAACTTGCCTGTCTGTGCATGTGTTGAGCACATAGGTTATATGTGGCATCTTCTATTATTCTCCATCTTGCTTTTTGAGGCAGAGTTTTTCACTGAACTTCAAGCTCGCTATTACAGCGAGGCTGCTTGGCCAGCAAACCCTAGGCCTGCCTCTGCCTCCAATCAATAGCAGTTAGTCATGCTTCACTAAGGCCACTTTTATTTTTTCTTGTTTTGTTTTATGTGCTTCCTGAGGATCCAAATCCTGATCTCTTATGAGATCACCAAGCACATTAGTCACTGAACCATTTTCAAGCACTGAAATGGGTTTTCATATTTATACACTCTCAGTGCCACTAACAATGTAATTCTGTTATGAAATTTGCCATGGTCAATGGTTGAATCTACAAAATCAAATGCAGAATAACATCTCAGTTAAGCAAATATGTTATTACTTCTAATTAAATAAATAGGCCTCCTAGACAAAATATGCATTTGCCTTTTTAGAACCATAGCATTCCCTTCAAAACATGGGAAAGCAGGTTGAAGCACCTGCCTTGTTAATCTGAGAGTGTCTCCAGTTGGTATAAGAGACGAAGTGTTTTGTCTATATAGCAATATTTATTTTGAGAAACCCTCACATGTAATCCTTTTTCACATCTGGAACTGGCAGGAAATAATGACCAATAGGTGTTTTGTTGTTTTTTTTTTTTTACTGTTTCTCTGTATATATAACCTTTAGATCAATTATTTAATGACCAATAGGTGTTTTGTTGTTTTTTTTTTTTTACTGTTTCTCTGTATATATAACCTTTAGATCAATTATTTAAAGTTAAATAATGTTAAAATATGATGCAAAATAATTTTCCTTAGTGTAGCATATTATTTTATATTGTGTCTGCAGTATTTCTCACTCTGCATGATTTATACAGGATCTATAGTTTTTCTGTCTCCGTCTATGTAGTATTTTTCATTTTCAGCACAGAAGGCAACTAAAAACACTTTCATCAATCGTGCTAGTTAATGACATTTATCCAATAATTTGCTGTTGTAAGCAGACAAGCTGGATATATTCATCTCTTGAGGGTAGAACAAAGGTAATCTAATCTGAATAATGCCCAAAATTACTTCCTAAGTAGTTCGGTTAGTTTATTAAGACATAAAATTGATTTCTGTTTGATACCTTGTTATTTGAAATCATGTTAAAATTTTCTAATATTCTTAACTATCTAAAACAAGGAGGTATCCAAGCACCAGCTTGCCTATGTGTTAGAGTATGCTCTAAGCATTTCACAGAATGGTGTAGCCAGAAGAAAAGTGCCTTTTGGCATCATTGTCTGTGTTCAGCTTTATTCCTTCTTCAAACTTCACTGAGGAAAGACACAGGACAGATACCTGACATTTTTATAAGCTGCTATTGTGTGTATATTTCCAAACACTAAAATAAAAATGATGTATTCATAAAATAGAAATATTTAGAAAAGCTAAATGATGTATTATTTCAACAATCTGACTTAGTGAACAGCTAGTAAACCACATACACAGTAGTTTTAATTGCAGTCACCTGGCCAGTAACTGTTATACACAAAGATTATAACTGAAATTACATGAATTCTATCTTCCTAATCTTTAACAACATTCAGAAATGGTACATGAATACAGAATACCCTTGGTAGAACAGCAACTACTTCTATGGTCAATTCTGTTCATCTCTGTCTCTGTCTGTCTGTCTCTCTGATTTATTATTTATTTGATGTGTGCTGGTGCTTTCTGTGTATATACTTTGTGTGAGAGTCTCAGATGCCATGGAACTGTAATTACAGATAGCAATGAGCTGCTATGTGGATGCTGAGAATTGAACCTGTGTCCTTCGGAGGAGTAGCCATTGCCCTTAACTGCTGTGCCATTTTTCCAGTCCCTATGCTATCTCTTTAAAATATATATAAATAATAAACTACAAAAGATAAAAACTTTTACAAATTAATAATACAATACCCAAGCTTTAGTTGGATAGGGAGAAAAATAAATGAGTAATAAATGGGCAACTAATTTAAATAAATTATTTACATTTTAAGGTGAGTATGTATGTTTGCATGTATGCCACATGTATGCAGGTGTCTTATGAGGCCAGAAGAGAGTATTAAATCCCCTGGAGCTGGAGTTGGGTGTTGGAAACTGAACTCAGGTGCTCTGGTATAACAGCAAGTGTTTAACATTGAACCATCTCCCCAGGACCCACTAAAAGATTTACTGATTCTAATTCTAACTCATTCAAGTCTAATAATTGTTAGTCATATCACTAATTACTAAGGCGCTGAGAATTAGGTGAGAGTAAAGCCAGAGTACAGTTATGATAGTCTCCAGTGTGAGATAGACACTGTCCTAAATGTGAGCATAAGAGACAAATATGATGTATGGTAACTTTGAAGCCTCAAGGCTTTAATTTAGTAGAAAATATAAAACTACACAGGAAGGAGAGAATATACAGAGTAACTTTGTGGCAAATGTCAAGGACTGATATTATAAGGAGTTGTCAGACACAGGAGGAAAAAAAGATAAATTTGAGTCACTGTGAAAAAGAATGTGTTTCGCCTATGAGTAACAGGAAGAGATAACGGAAATATCAGAGCCCATTAGTTTTAAGCTGCGCTAATTAAAATAATAGTGTAACATGTCTGAAAGTGCTAACTTTAGAGTGAACTAGTTTTAGAAAGGGGAGGGAAGCAATGGAAATACTGTTTGAGACAGTGGCTATAACAATTCATTCTCTCTTCTTTATTGTTCATAATTATTAGATAAAGAGACCATCCAATTTCATAATTATTGGATAAACAATCAGATGTGAACATACAACATTCTAGTTCAACCATCTTGGGTAAACATTTTACTTAATTAAAAACTAGGTGTTACATATGTAGCTATGGTCCCAGACATCTTTGTGGAACATGATATGATAAAATATTATTAGAACCATCATCATCAAACTGGAAGTAATGTGAGCCTCCCTTAGTTTTCCCATCTTAATACTGTTATCAGAGTCATAAAGTCCCTCTCTGATTTCTTCTCTTGCCATTACCCTCTCTCAATTATCTTCAACTTCATCTATGTATGTGTCTAGTCACACACAGTTGTTACTGTTTTTTAAACCTTTCTTAAAAAGGCATTTTATATCAGCATTGAAAAAACACTCTTGAACATATATTTGTTGCTTGAATGAAAGGGAAAGATTCCCAAACATTCAGTTGGTTTCTTGGTACCTATGAATGTACTTTTCTCCTTTACAATGAAGAAATGCTCAATGTTTGTGTGAAGGAGGAATAATCAGTATGTGTTATCATGTGTTATGTGCCTATGGGACAGGCACTTTCATAAGTGCCTGTTATGCACATATTTTTAAATTTGCAAAAGAACTCAGTGAATTAGTTATCCTAAAGCCCATTTCCTAGGTAACATAGAGCACATAAGCAGAGTACACACAGTTACTAGGGGTTGGTGCCAGTACATAGCCTGTTCACTTATACACATTGAGAATTACTATTTACTGGATTTAATAGCAGGCTATAGGTTATAAAGTTGTTTGGAAAAGGGGAACCATTGGCCAGGAAGATTGGTCATTAATAATAATGAGTCTTTTCCAAATTCACTTAGTATAATTAAGAAATATCACTTTTGCTTTTCCATAGTGACTTATATATTCTCTGGTTGTAACATTTATTCCACAAATATATAATTTTGTTTACATACTCAGTATCACCAACCAGATTGTGACCTCCTTACAAATGAGGACTACGATAAGATTTCCCCCTGGAATGTTCAATGAATAAATGCTCCAAACAAGCCAAAGATAATTAAGGTTAATTTGATGATTAGAGAAATCTTTGGTGACCTTCAAGTATTGTTTCAGTATAGTGCCAAGGACATAAAATTAAATGAAATAGATAGGCAGGAAGAGGAGATAATGTATAAGGATAATTTATTCAAAATATTGACTGTGGATAATAACTGGATAATAGAGGGGGCAGTAGAGCCAGCAGCTGGAAAATGGTGAGGCTACTGGCAAAAGTTATCATAATTATCATCCTGAATAAGTTCAGCATAATTAGGCAGGAGGAGAATAGGATTCTGAAGGACTAAAAATAGAAAATCAAGAAGTCATAAGTGCCTGCAGCTACTCAGGCCCAGAAACAGGATTAAGTGTTGGCCTACCCCAACATCCACTCCATCTGTGATCTGCTGGAGCATAGGTGTGTCTGTGTTGGGGGGAAGATATGTACCCAGGGCTATAGGATCTCCACTACACAGGGCACACAGGGCAGCAAGGGATGTCTAGGAATAGTCCATGTGAGGGCCAAGTGTCCATAAAATAACAAACCAGGAGCTTTGAACCAAACCAATGATTCTTTGTGATTAGGGCCTGTATGTAAAGATATGGATAAAGGGGTTTACTGTGTAACTCACTGTGTCACACTGCAGCTTCCACAATGAGAGCTTCCTTCTTTCTTTCTTTCTTCCTTCCTTTCTTTCTTCCTTCCTTTCTTTCTTTCTTTCTTTCTTTCTTTCTTTCTTTCTTTCTTTCTTTCTTTCTTTTCTTACTTCCTTCCTTCCTTCCTTCTTTCTTTCTTCCATTCTTGTTTTAAAATTATTATTATTTTTTATTGAGAGGGTTGCTCATACTGACCTTCACTATGAAATCTTTACATTTAGCTTTTAACCCTAACATTTGTGTTAACTAGTCTTTTATTTCCTAATTAAAATCCATAGCTACTTCTCTTTGCTCACATCTATGTTATACAAATATTAAATACATAAAAGCTTTGTGTAAATGGCAAGAGATATTTTGTAGTGTTTCTTTGGGAATTATCCTTAGTTTGTATACTTTTGTAGTTTTTTGTTGGACAGAGCCATGCTTTTCCTAAAGCAGAAATTACTAATATGAATTTTTGAGAAAAGTTATGACTACATATATTAACCACTTATAAATTTTTTATGAATTTATTTTGATATGACTACCGTAATAAAAGTAAACTTCTCAAATTAAAAAAAAAAAAAAAGAATTCACTGGTGTTAGGCTACTACAGTTCAGTGAGTCTTGTACAGCCCTAGGTTCAACTCTCAGTACATTTAAAAGATGGTAAAATAATTCACAGATATTGACTAGATTATTAAACAGAGATCGCTTGACCAAGAGTATTGGCTTCATCTAGGAAGCTGATAGAAATTCAAATCAATGAAATCAGAAACTGGGGTGGTGTTTCTTGCTATAACAAGTTCTGTGTTTTATGACAAAGCTTCATGTCAATTTAAAACTAGAGAACTCTCTAGCAATTTGTGGCTAGTAAAGAACAAAAACTTATTCTTTTATCATAACTAAGAAAAATTATAACTATGACTATCTAGTCTTCAACTGCAAGAAAGACTCCAGAAGGATGAAAATTTAGAATTATGGAAAAGTCCTGAGTGGAGTAGTCTGTGAGGCTGGATCATATCAGCTGGCAGCCTTGAAGCTGTTGTGAATGCAGAACTCAGAAAAAAATGTAGCAAAGGTTCTCTGAAATGCACCTGGGTCATTCATTCACATAGATAAGCCTTTAATCCCATCACTAGGGAGGTTGAGACAGGAAGTGATATGGCCAGGCAGGGAAAGGAATAGAAAGAAGAGGGAGACAGGAAGGAGCTCAGTCTTTTCAATCAGAGGATTCTTAGAGACAGAATCTCCCCTTTTGGCTGAGGAGTTAGCAAGGTGGATGTCTCTCTAATCATTCAGCATTTACCCCGATATCTGACTCTGTTTATTTTTAATAAGACTAGTTAAGATCTGTGCTACAAATTCTCACTGGCTAATCTAAACTGTCACTCAGACATTTTCTCATAAAACTTTACTCAGAAAATTAAAATTTAAGTTGTAGATGATTGGACTTCAATGTTGGCCAGGAAAATACCTATGCTTCTTCATGTTTACATGTTAGGGCTATTATACTTGTTTTAAGGAGCTCAGTGCCTGAACCCTTAGTCCATACAGAATGTACTTATAGGAAGTGTGACCACCCTATGTCTATGAAAATAAAATAATAAATATTATCCATTAGGCAGTGTATGCTGATATCATGTTACCAGATTTCACATCCCATTTTTAGGAGGAATGTAAATTGTAATAATGTGTTATAGAGGAACAAAACAGTGGATTTTACGCATCTACCTGAAAGAAATCTTACACATCAACTTTAGAGTGTTACAGTGAACATAATCAGCTAATTTCATGAGATGGTTCACTTGTGGGAAGTAGTCTTTCACAAATGGCTGAAGAATGAATGTATAGTGATTATAGACAAAACAAATTGCACATAAAGAATAAAAGGAACACAATGGTAAAGTCATACACATACTACCTAGTGAAATATTTCTGGATATATTTAAGGAAGTCTAATATGGAAGGGTGTTAAGACTTAAATTTGAGACAAATGTCCATGCCAATGAACTGTATTAGAAAGTGACCCTTTCAGGACCCCCCCTCCTTATATTTATACAATGGCTACAAGGAACTCAGTGAACTTGAAGTCCTGTATTAACAAACAGTTGCCCACTCCCCAGGTGTGAAGGGAACAGCCCTAATATGCCAAGAGGACCCAAGACACACTTATGTTGGACTGATTAACTTTAAAAAGAAATGAGATACTTCATTGCCAAGACAGAATTTGGTTAAATTCTTGAAATTAAACCATTTAGTCTATCACTGTGATCAGGTAATTCAACTTTATTTTTTTAGTAAAATGTTTCCTAATTATCACCTTCTCCCTATTATACATATATATTCATGAAACAGTTAATATTTAAGCAATCATGAATGCTCCAGTGCATACATCAAAACAAACTAATACTGCTTGCCAGTCTTGATACAGCACATAAATTTCTAATGTTAGTTTCCTTTATTTAAAAAAAATAAGTTATGTTCTCTGCCAAGGGTTGTTTACAAATTATTGCTTTCTTTAACAATAGCACACATTACAACAGCATTGAGAAAGATAATGTGCTTTTAAGAATTGCAATTACCATAAAGACATTAGCTCTGCATGTCTAAGTCATGCATTCCTGGCTTTATTTCTGAATCTGAGTCTGTCACCAAAAATCCTTTTTTTTTTTTAAAGGTGTTACATGACCAAGGTTGACACTAATTGAGCCGAATGTAATTTACAGTAAAGATGTCCTAATTCTTTATATAGCCTTGATTGTCCCTTTTTTACACTCTTGATTTTTGTATTATAATAGCACTTCTAACAAAAAGGGAACAGATGATATCAATTGTATAAAAAGCCATGCAATTTAATAGCTTTACACTTGTTAATTTATGGTAGCAATCTGGGAAAGCAGAACTTAAACTTGAAACCATGACAACATTAAATGAAATAAGGATTCATCTCAATTGCTACCTTCAGGCCCAGCAGGGCTTTTGTGCTATTAGCTCAGAGAAGACAAATTCTGCTTTCCTACCATCAATGCTCTACCTCTCAGGGTTTTCCTTGTACTATCACTTATTCAAGGAGAATGCACTACACATGCATTAGTCTGAAGTAGCCAGGACTAGTGGCAAATTAACAGCTACTTACGTTCATTTATGAAAGACCACAATGAATTAATGAAACATGTCTGTACTCAAAAGCACGTCTGCTACTTACAAGTGCTTTCAGTTAATCAACCTGACTATATATATATATAGTAGGACTTCCAAACAAATTCTTCTGAGAATATTTTTAAGAACTTCAAATTATTTTTAAAAAGGTATAAAATAGTCTGCAAGCAGAAACATCTCTTGCATTTTTAACAGCTTCTTCAATAAGGCCTGGTTTATACAAAAACTAATACCACTCAACTTTTATTTTATTAGGAATTTTTACTTGAACTTGACTATATGAAATTTAAGAGAAAGTGAAATGATGTGGGAATGTCTTTCTATACGTTGTGAATAAAGGACTGTTTTGGCCATGGCAGACACCATAGAGGTAGGCAGAGGAATCAGAGCATAGGTTCGAGAAAGAAGGTGGAATCTGAGACAGATGGAGCCTGACATCCAAAGGAGCAACATGTAAAGAACACAGGTGAGCCACGGGCCACATGGCAGGATAGATTAATGGAAATGGGTTGAATTAAGATGAAAGAGATAGCTAGCAATGTGCCTAAGCCATAGGCCAGACAGCAGGAATGTAATATAAGTGTCTGAGTCATTTTGGGGGGTCTTAGCAGCGGGCTGCTAAATGATTTGGGACTGCAGGTCTGTGGATCTGGATCTCTGGCCACCTGGGGCCAAGAAACCTATCTATAACACTGAAATCAATTCTTTGTTGTCTTTTTCTGAACAGAACTTAAAAGATTATTACAGCCAATAAAAGACAACATGGGCAATACTGAAGGTAGATGACACGCAGATGTTTACCATTAGTAACTCTGGTAGTCAACAATAAATTTTTGAAAAGAAAAATCAACAAATGATAAACAGCTCTCTAGGAGTTGTTTAAATATATTTATGTAATAACTTCCTTCAATCAATAATTTATTCACTCATCTTTAATTCTCTATATATTTTTATCAAATGAATTAACATTAATCATTTCTTCTGTTGAATATTTTTCTTATCACTTTCTGTTTTTGCAATTCTGGAAATTATTATCACTGATATCAGTGATATCTTGTTACAGACAATGCAGCTGTGAACCCTCTCTTATATTGTAAGGAATGTATATGAAATTTAGCCATTTAAACATTTGATTGTTAGTGACACTAAAGACATTCACATGCCTGTGCAAGCACTCCCACTATCCATAATCAGAAGTTCTTGTCATCTTAAGCTAAAATATTAAACACTAACAGTCTGTCCTCTTTCTAACCTTCCATACAGCTACACCTCTAGTCTGTGTCTGTAAATTCGACTATTCTAAGTACCTCATGTCAGGACAAGATACATCGATGATGCAGCATGTACCAGACATTCATTGCTTAATCTTTTGGTAGTGAAACACATGAAAATATTAAAGGAGGAGGGCTTGTTGAAAAGAAGGGTACCAGTAGGAAGACAGAAGAACTTAAGAGAGGAGGTGGTTTGGGGTGAAAATAAAATTCATTGTTTAAACATATGAAACTGCCACCAAAATTTAACAAAGATAAAAATAGGTAAAACAAATTAATAATTGTCTGGAGATTCAAAGTAGATCAACAGAACATGGTTGTGAGGAATCTACTCTGGAGACTTTGGTGGTTGATCTACAGTACTAGAAAAATGCCAATTTTCCAAAACTTTATTATAATTGTTTAAGTTTTATTGTATGTCAACTATGTCTCACAAAAATCTCTTAAATAAATTATAGCTGAAAACCAAGTCTCTTTTAACCAAACAAAATTTAATGCTAATTCTGCTGCTGAAACAGAACAAAATAAAAGAAACAAACAAAAAATACACAATACGAAAACTAAACTGACGCTTTAGAAAATTAATAAACACTCTGGTTTTTGTCATACATGTTATAAAAGCTGAAATTTGGAAGTGCTACAGAATTTGGAATGGACCAGACTATTGCTGATGAAGAATTCTGACAACTAAGCATCTCTATCATTCTCCAAATATTTGAATGCAATTTACCGTAAGTTTTCATGGTCTTTCATACTAGATTTCTAAAACTTATCATTTAAAGTAGTTTTTATGTTTTGGCCGTGATGTGTCCTCCTAGAAGGCTCATGTGTTATCCACAGATGTTATCACTTTGACAGTTAGAGCATGAAGATATTAACCTCATAATGGGATATTAGGAAGTGGCCATGGCATTAAAAGTTATATCATATGTCTGTTTCCATCTAAGTTCTCTCTGCTTATTGTCTGCCATGAAGTGAGCTGCTTTGCTCCACCACAAGCCTCAGGTATAATAATCTACCTTGATTCTGTTTAAAAACCTTGAAAGCAAGCATTTTTCATCTGAAACCATGAAGCCATGTTGTGAATCAATCTTTCTATCAAGTTGTGTTTTGTTATAGAATATTATTTTATGTTGTTACTTTTGTTTATGTTAAGGAATATTTGTTTAATGATGCAAAGATGTGTCACATTTCTTTGATCAAATAAAATTCATTTGTGGTCAGGATGCAGAGTCAGCAACTACATGACTAGGTGTACTTGAACTTTTAAATATATTATTATGAAGCTCATCGCTGTACAGTGGATACTAATAAAAATGTACAAAAATAAATGCAGAAGGGACATAGACAGTAGAGAATCATTTTTAAATATTTTAGCATTAAAAGAAAAGTGTAGGGGCTGGAGAAATGGTTCAGTGGTTAAAAGCACCTGTTGTTCTTGCAAGAGGAACTGTGTTTAATTCCAAGCTTCCACATGATATCTCACTGCTATCCATAAGACTAGTTGCAGGAGCTCCAAAGCCCTCTTCTGAATTCCACAGGCAGCAGACATGCATGTAGTGCACATATTTACATGCAGACAAAACATTCATATAAATAAAAATAATTAAAAAGAAATGTGTATTCTGAGATTCCACAATGTAAATGAAGAAACCAAAAGAACAGGGAAAAACAAAACATTAAGGCTTTGTTCTCACCTTCCACAGATTTCATGGAAAATCAAAATGAAAAAGGAGCAATTTCCATGTCGTACATGGGAATGGTATTATTCCCTTCCTTTGCATAAAAACGCAGTAGCTTTACAGTTTGGGATGTCACCTTACAGAGTGCTTTATTACCTGGTAGCTAGCATTTATGAGCAACATAATTGATTTTTCATGTGTGTTGCTATATCATGTCTACCCATCCCCCTTATAGCCCTCCTCACACAATTTTCTCCCTCTCTCTGACTTTAGCATTACAATGTTCTATATGTACCAGCAAGCTCATAAAAGACAAAAATATTGGAAATGTTTGACATATCTTTTTCCCTGAAAGAAATCCTAGCAGTGGGTTCCACAGAGAGTAAAGGTTCAATAAATGGGGCTGTAAATTACCAGCATGGAAAAGGTATTTAAATAGATATAAATAATTCCTAAAGCCTCTAAAATTATCACAGACCTTTCTGTTAGTATAAACTGCCACTTTATAAACTTCCTTCCAGTCATTGGCTCCCCTTATTAAGGTTGTGCAGTGTGTTCATTAGGAAGGCTTCATTTGACTGGAAAAGCAGCTTGGAATGAGTGGTCACATTCAGTCACAGTAGCCATATTTTATTTTGAACAACAGTTTCAAACAGGGTTTAAATTGCCTGTGAACAAAGCTTTTATAGAATAAAAAAGCATTTGTTTTCAAACTTACTAATTATATTCACTAAATGCTGCTCATGTTGTCGACTTTCCCCTACTGTGAGAATTACAAAATCAGTCATAAGATTAAACTCAGAAAATGACTACAGCAATTCACAGAATACTAAGCCAGCTGGGATCGTTTAAATCCTCAATGGAAACAGTCTTCATGGTGAACCAAGTAAGACCTACAGCTAGTGCCAGAAATCTCACTTTTTTCCTGTTCTGGTGCTAAAAAATGTTTACAACCACTTTAAATAAATAGGAAAGTCATCAAGAAGCACCCTTCAAATTTTCTAAACTAGAAAATGTTTTATTTCAGTTTAGCTGCACCTCTGAACCTAACATTTGTCACTACTACTCTTTAGTCACCAATGTCTCATAAACATAGTTTTGAAACAATATTAATTGATCACCTTGTGGTTAGTGAATAATTTTTTTAAGAAAATAAAAGAACTTGGAGTGCATGTCTAGATAGAGTGTACAAATTTTTCAATAAAGAAAAAAAATGTTGCATTAAAAAAGAAAGATGACGTTTAAACAGTAGGTATTGCCAAGGAAAACCAATCAAGTCTACATTTCCAGGCAGTGCTCTCTAAACAATATAATAAACCAAAGATTTGAGGATTTAATAAACTTAAACTAGAGTGTTGTAAATGTGCTAATCTACAATGATATAATCAAATTCTGAGAAAACAAACAAGTATTACATTTAAAGTATTATCAGACTCATTTACACTCTCGAATATAGATGAATATTTCAGTTTTTAAAATACTCCTTAAATCAAATCACAAGTACTATGCTTCAGACTTCAGTTTAGACAAAAGGAGAAGAAAGTAGAACTAAGCTGTGAGCTGGTTTTTACTGTCTCAAATTTCAAGTCTACTGCAAATCATCTCCTAAGAGGAACATTCCTTCATAAACAAAACAATTGGAAGACACACATAAACAAACTTAACCCCTGCTGTATTTGGCTTCTCTGAAAATTAATCTCACCAATAGTCACAGAATACATTTCGCACACTGATCTATTTTTAAAAATCTGATTTCAAAAATTTGTTCTGGGAAAAATTTTGTAAGATATATTTTTCTACTTTTTTATCTGTTAAAATCTATATCAAATGACTGTATTACAGTGTTATTTAATATATAAATTATATTGTTCTATAAATATTTTCATTAGTCATTTTTATTTACTGGGTAAAAATTCAGAAACACTCTATCAAGGGGACATAACACCAATTGCATTCATTTATCTTTTCTCTCTCTTCCTACAAATTTTCCTCTTTATCCCATGCTTCCTCTCCCATTTCTCTTGCCCCTTTCCCCTCCACTACTGATCTGTATTGTCAGATACAGTCTCACTTTGTAGGCCAGGAAAGAACTCACTTTTGAACACAGGGTAGGTTTAGGCTCCTAGGTAATTCTTTGCCTCAGCCTTCCATATGAGGGGATTAAAGGTATAGCATACCATACTCAGTATTTCAATTTTGATTTTCTAGAAAAGTCTCCCTGCATTGCTCAGATTGGCCTTCAACTCTTCTTGTTGCTCAGACAATGTTTAAACCTGCTATCATCTTTCTTCAGCCTCAAAGGTAGCTAGGATACAGACCTTCACTGCTATGTGTGTTTCACTTCAATTACTGGCCTATAGAGAATAAGAAACATCAATAGGTGACTCTAATTCTACAAAGTGTGTGATCATTTAGAAACAGTTGTGTCTATCAGTAAGAGATACAAATTCCTTACACCAAGTTTCTTTCTACTTTAGACATCAATCTGCATAGTAGCATTATATTAGGTAAAGAAAAACAGGTGCTCTACAGCTCTGAAATAGGAAAAGGACATTTATTTTCACAGAAGAACATTTTTCAAAGCACATAATACTGTATTTACAGGTTTTAAAAAAATCCTGGTTCCATAATCCATAATCACTTATTTCCCACATTTATAGGTATGCAACACTTGAACATAAACTCAGAAGTGGAATTTATTTACATTTTGATTTTAAATGGTATGAAGGGCATTAGGGGTGTTCACATTGGCTTGTTCATACTAGCCAATGTGAACAAGTCCATATGTACAGTTTACCAGCACGTGCTTTAAGATATAGACTTAGAAACATAATGGGAAATAAAACGTTAGCAAGAGTGCTTTCATTAAAAACACTAAATTTAACTAATATAACTTTCCATTACTGTCAAAGTTTTCACACTTATTGACTAAAGTGATATTAGTGTCTTGTACTTTTTAATTTCAAATTTTGGTATGTTTATTTTCATGAAAAACTGTAGGGAACAAAACTCATGACAGTTTTCATAACTGAGTCTAGAATATGACCAATAGCATGATAAGACAGCAATTAATATTCTTGTGCTCAAGAGGATTTATTGGTTCTCAATGATGAGAGTTCAATGAAGAAAAACAATAAAGCACAATCGGTGTAATTAAAGATCAAATATTTCATAAGTTGAACAAAAGCAACCATTAAAACTGTCACTGATATCTTGTTCTTGTATCCTGTGGTGCTTAAGTTATTTCAAATATATTATGTGATGAATGTTCTTGCTTCAATGTTAATATAATGAAACGTAGACAAACTCTCAAACTGAAATGTTTGTGTCCAGTGGTCATGAATTATGACTACATTGTATGGTGTGTCATTATATACTGACATTTTAAAATGACAAGCCATGAATGAATTTCTTTTTCTGTAGCACTGAATCTTATATCACTATTAACCAAAGACATGAAAACACATTGCTGTAAAGAATAGCGAAGGAAAGAAAGTTTAAAGAACTTAAGGGGAAATGGAATCTAAGACAATCTAACCTTCCTATTCCAATCTTTCTTTTCATAGGATTTGTTACACAAAGCCAACTATAAGCCTGTATCATTTATTTCTCAGCAGACTATCAAACAAACTTCCATTCCTACTCAAGTAATGGTAAGAACTGATTTTTTTTTTTTAAAAAAATAACATTTCAAAAACATAAAAGCATCAGAAAAAAATCCTGAAAATACTGTGGTTGGCTGAAAATTTTGTTTGAATACACTGTCACTGAATCACTCATAAGCCATCGCTAAACCACTGAGAATAATTTTCACAGTAAGTTATAATTGTGATAAATGGAAGTCGTTAAAAAGAAAACTAAGTATTTTTGTCAGAAATTAACAATAAATCTGTATTTAAACCTACTACTTGGCATTCACTCAAGCCTAATGGAGAGTTTTACATGCAAAAGAAACAGAAGATATAATATAAAAAATACTGATCCAAATTTTATGGGTTCATAGTTGAGACAGAAAAAAAAATAAAGTCCCCATGATAAGATATCATGAGAAAATGGTCATCTACAGTCAAATTAAGGATACCTCAAGAAAAATCAACAGGCATATTGGTCTGCGAATTATGGTCTTGGAAAAAAGAGAAAATAATTTTCTTTTGTTTAAAGCTCCAAACTTGTGGTATTTTTCACGGTACATGAACTGTCTAATATATTGGCAGAAGTATCCACCTTTTAGACCATTTGATTTGATTTGATTTTGTTTCATTTGGTATATTTTACTATAGACAAAAGAATATTAGCCTTCATTATATTCTAGACTTCTAACATTTATGATACAATTCACAGGATTTTGAATAAAAATAAACATTGTGAAAATTTAAAAGAATTGACATGTTACTAAGGTGGAGTATTTGTTCCATTAGATCCTTCTCCTGGATTATTTACAAATTTTATCATCATAGACAATGAGTACATTCTTTTGGGATCACATTTAATGGTAAGTAACCCTCTATTTCACAAAACTTATTTTACTTCCCTTCATACAACTTCTATGTGATGCCAAATATAGTATCATTAGCATCAGAATGATTAATGTGGTAAGAAGTTTCTGACCTGTCACTTCCAGTTTACCCTCAAGGTCAGGACCCACCTTCAGTATCTGCTTAGACACAAATAATCACATAAAGGCTTATTTTAATTACATGCTGTTTGGCTTATGACTTAGGCTCAATATTAGCGAGTCCTTACAACTTAACCTATTGCTATTAATCTGCCTTGCCACATGGCTCGTGGCTTACATGCACTCCATTACATCTTGCTTCTAGTGCAGCTGGATTGTGTCTCCAAGTGACTCCAACCTCCTCCGTTATCTATACTTGGATTTCCCACCTAACAATAAACTGCTTGCCATAGGCCAAAATAATTCCTTTATTAACTAATGATAATTCACAGTGTACATAAAGACATTGAACATCACTTCCACTTCTGTCTAATCCAAAAGAAAAGTTTTAATTTTAACATAGAAAAATTATATAACAAAATAGCTATCAAACCAGAATTATAGTTATAATATCTATTTTATTTGTATTTAGCAAAATTAAAGAATATTAATATTCTTTATATGTTTTATCATCTAACTTATCTTGTGAGTCTAAAGTATTCTATCTAATTACTTTTTAAGTAAGTAATACTATAACTATAATTTTTAAGTATATCAAAGACAAAAGGAATTACCTCACTAAATAAGAAGTTCAAGCAACTTTCAAAATCTAAAAATGACAGAGATGACATTTTGCTGCCTGGACAGTTACCCAAAGGTCCTCTGTAATGTTGGTACATCTAACTTTACTTACAGGCCTAGGGTCTCTGGCAGACTTTATTTGAAGCAGAAAATTTGAAGGACTATTTCATTCATTTTGGCATAGTTCATCAGTTGCTTTTTCCCTGTGTCCTGCAGAATGTTTGGCAGTTTTCCTGTTAAGGACCATTTCAGCTTGTTTTGTCAATGTTTAGAGGTCATTTTTATGAGTTTGCATGTCCATTTTAAACAGCACAGTTGAGACAGGAATAATTTCTTATTCAATGGCTAACTTTTGCCACAAAGGAAGTAAACTCCACATGGACCTTCTTTGATGCCCATAAGTGATATGGGAATGTCTTTCTATATGTTGTGAATAAAGGACTGTTTTGGCCATGGCGGACACCATAGAGGTAGGTGGAGGAATCAGAGCATAGGTATGGGAAAAAGGGTGGATTCACAGACAGATCCAACCAGTGGCCCAAAGAAGAAACATGTAAGGAACACAGGTGAACCATGGGCCATGCGGCAGGATAGATTAATGATAATGGGTTGAGTTATGGTGAAAGAGCTAGCTAGCAAGGTACCTAATCCATAGGTCAAACAGTGTGAAGTCTATGAGATTTCTTAGGACTTTGGGATTGCTGGTCCAGATAAGTGGTAGTGGGCAGGACCAAACTGTGGAGCTAGCTGGGCCAGAAACCTTAACGTAACACATAATTCTCTTGAAGTAATTCATGCTGCCAGGAGCAGACCTATCTCCCTGTTCAGAAAAATTTAATTTCTCAAAATATGTTAAATGCCACATCCAGTAGGTTTTTGAAGTATTTGAAGATTACCTACCTAATTAAAATATGTCTTTGTATAACTAAAATAACATAACTAAAATGACTATAAGATTGGGATATCATAGATGACCATTAATCTGCATTTCTTAAATTTACATTACAATTTAAAATGAGTTACATAAACATAATACCTTAAACAAGGCTATAAGTATACATACAGTATAACAAAATTAATCTTAAATTTGTATCAATAAACCAAAATCTATAACGATGTAAAGTATTTTGACATTAAAAACTGTTTTTTTGGATTAAAGTAGATTCCATAATCTATCTTTTTAAAATAATTTATATCATATCTTTCTTTTTTACCTATAAAGAGATCGACTATGACAGTTAATCATTTATAATGAAAACCAACATTTATAAATAATATTTGGAAATTTGGGCATAGGTTTCCTTAAACTACTTCTTGCTCTTTTGGGGTACTGGCAATATTATGAAGATACTGAGGCAGGATCATCTTAGTCAGCAGCCTTGAAGCTGATATGGCCATCTCTTTTTATCAGAGATTTTTTTAGGGTGTCTTCTTTGATCAAATTCTATTAGCTTGGAAATAATCTACAGGTTTTTGTCTTCCGTGGAAACAAAAGCAGAACTTCTTTTCTAAAGCAACATATCCTTAGACCCAAATTCTAAAGTCAAGATGTCTTTAAATATATAAGTTGGTTAACTTATAAGCCTTTACAATAAAATGTCTTTTTGTAGTTACTTCATCAACAGTTAAAAAATTAAACAAAAAGACAATAATAGATATAATTTAGACGCTGTATTTTTAGTTATGTGGCTTATTATACTCTATTTTTAAGAACATTTTTCTTTATTTTTTCAGTAGGCATATATTTTATACACATTGTAACCTGTTTAGAGGTTTTTTTCTATCTATCTGAATCTGTTTTATTGTGTATCTGTAATTATTTTTTAACCAGAAGAGTTTTTAAGTTGCAAAATTGCTTTGGCTGCTGTCTCTGCCCTGCTTGACTTTTCAACATAAAGGAGGTACCAGAGTCATTCTTATGTTACCAATTCTGGGAAGCAGTACTAAATATCATGGAACTATGTTTTAAAGCCCATATCTGTGTTTCTAAACTCAAAAGCAGCAGCTGGGAGAAGCCTCTCAATAACAAGGCCCATGAGAGAGACTGCAGAAATCAGCCACGCTGCTCAGCTCATGGTTGCTGGCGGCAGGCAACAACATCTCACAGGTAGCTGCTGGGCAACCACTTTGTTGCTGTTGCATTAGATTGTGAGACCAATGTGGCTCCTGTTTTGTGCATTCAGTAAGGTTTTCATTGCCCCACTTTGGGTACCATCCATAGTAAGAAGTTAGTGACTTGCCCATTCCACCCTAATCCCGAGATTTGGACCTACAGTCCCACTGCTGCTTAGCCCCAAATAATCACACAAAGGCTTATATTAATTACAAACTATTCGGCTTTTTTACATATATATTATTTATGGTATTAAACACTAAAAACAAAATAAAAACATTTCTGAAGTTCAGTGTTGGAACTGCTTAGAATTTTTAATGATTAACAGAGAAGTAAAGTTCAAGCTTCCACTGTAAGTTCATCTTCACTGAGATCAGTTTTATTACACTTAAACACACTGGTTTGGTGACTCACAAGTGCTAATTCACTACTAAAAAATACATATTCTACAGTCATTATATCCTTTACTGCTTCTTGTAATTTTGATTAAGTCATTTGTTTTCATTTCCTCCTGAAAAATCAAAACAGCTGATTTTGACCATCTAAATAAATTATGTAAGCACATTGAAGCATATCTGATGAGTTTAATTACTTATATCAATCCTCAATTTCTTGATATGAATATTTTAATGTGTTTATAGTTCTTATAAACAGCAGTAGATAATTTTATAATAAAAAGAATGTATCTTAAGAAAAAATTAGGTGAGAAATGGTATCATTTTCGAAGGATAATAAGTATTTTTCATGAAAATTCTGTCTGTAATGTATTAAAGAAAAAAATTATCCAAGTAGTCTTTTATAAGGGACATTTAACAGAAATTCTAGCTAATCCTGTATCAGTAGTTAATTCCAGATTCTAAAAGATTACAAATCTAAGCTATTTCTATGCACTTAAGTAAATTTCTGACATTTTAGACACTTACATCTACTCAGAATCCTTTGTATTCTAGGAACATCTTTTTATTCCTACACATTTTGTGAATATTAACCATGCATATTTCTCTTTATTAATGATGTGTATTTCCCAGAAGATAAAAATCCAACTGAAAAGTGTGTGGGGGATATTGTGAAACCTTTACTTCTTTTTCCTTTAGAACACCTATTACTGCATGATAGTATTTTCCCCAAAACAATTTTTTATTTTATTTGAAGTTGGCAAAAATCTTTGTGCTAAATCCTTTGAGCATACCTCTAGTGATAGATGTCAGATCAGTACTATATAGAAAAACTTTTATTTGACAGGTAGATGACAGGAAGAAAGCTCTCTCCAAAATAAAAGACATAAGAATAAAATCTTTCTGTGGGATTAATATAATCTTTTGTTCTCCTATCTAAATGAGTCATTCATTCTTGCTAATAATCACTTCATATAATAAATTTGAATAAGGTAAAATTGCAGCAGTTTAAAAGTGACATATTTGTTAAAATTATATCAGTTAACTTAAGATATATATTAATTAAATGTAAAATAAATATAATATGATATAAATATATACAATAAAAACTTATGACACTTTACTTAATATATATCTTCATGATCACAAACCAAAAGTATAGATTCACAAATTGTACATAGAGAATACATTCAAACCGAGTAGCCTTGTAGTAAAGCATGATCATATTAGAGCAGGTTATATGGCACATAATTGAATGAATAGGACCATAATAGTTTTTCCTTATAAATATAGATACAATCATTCTAATTTATTGTAAATATTACCTTACTCTTCTTGGTGCTATCTAATGAACAGACGTGTTCCCTACTACCTCAAGAAGAGAGAATAAAACTATTCTTGATAAAAATATAGCATTTTAAAATTATCTAGTCTATTTTTTTTATTATCTTTTCTTATAACTCTTAAATTTCAGGAGTAGGGGATAGTCAAAAACCCATTGCATATATCATTCATACATGCTATCTTTTGTACCTATGAGTGTTATAATTACCACAGTCAAATAATTTTTCATAATATTAAAATGCAAGTTTGGTGGTTTTGCACTTTGTATATAGTCAGTGAATGAATAAGATAAGTCTAGAAGGAAGCAAACCTCTACAATATTTCCTGATCTGAGAGTAAAATAAACTGTGGAAGCTTGGTGAGATGTCAAGGAAAGATTACTTCTCTCCAGATCCATTTTCATCTCAAGCTTCCTTAAAGGCCTTCACCTCAGAATCTGTTAAGTTGTTTGTCAGTATCAGAGAGATCTTTTCCTTAAACAAGTTGGGTTGCCTTATCTGGACATCTACAATTACTCTGGGGATTCTCTGAGGTGTTTTTGCATCCTTTTCATATGCTTCAAAAAATAATACTCAAGAATTGTCCAGTCAATGCAGTAATATTATTATTTTTAAAAATTTAGTCAGATATCTTAATAATCAGTGAGAGATGATTGGCTCAATGCTACCCAGAAACAAAGGGTTTTGTTTTCATCTAGCACAATAATGAATTAATATCCCCCTCCCAAATTCCTGACTCTTCCTCATGTAAGTAAGCTCTTCAAATATTTCTGAAGGCATAAAATAAGTAAAAAGAAAGTAAAATATGAGGCTAAATCTATTCTATAAGAACAAATTTTGTATGGTCTATAATCTCCAGGAAGATTTAATTGGAAGAACATGAGTTTAAAAAGGCTTCATAGTCTTTTTATTTTAATGCAATAAAATCATTTTCTTTTATTTTAATCATGATATAATCAGCAGTTATGCTTTCAACTTCATCAAATGGAATATCATTGGAGGTTGGTAAACTATTTCCATTTAGATAATTTGAGCTCACATACTAAAAAAAATTACTGTTAGAAATTAATACTATAAAATGTTGTCTTACCTTACACAGGAAATTGATCTTAAAGCCCAAAGACTGGGCATTTCTTGAGCCTGAATTCATGTAGTTTCCAACCAAAAGAACCAACTCTAAAAGTCTATTAAAGCCTTCACTTTTCTTCAGTTCTTCACATGCAAGAGTTACTGCTATGATGCTTGGTTTGATGTTGTTTACATGTTCTTCAAAAGTGAGTTTGAAAAGGATGCTCATAAGACGAGGCCGTAACATTTTCACAGAGCTCATCTGGAAGATAAGGAATTTCTATGAGAATGCCCATTTAAAATGTTCTATCATCTCTTCATTGGGGATAATTTCATGAAAAATATTGTATGTTCACACGCAGACAATTCTCTCCGAGATTTAAACTATATGGTTTTTATTTTCAGCTTCCTAAGGAAAACTTAGGTAAAGTTTTAAAAATCAAAAGCAGTCAGATTTGCTAAACAATAAATACCATCATGGTTATAAACTAAATAAAACACAGCTGAAGGTGAACAGTTTCTACATGTTAATTGAAAAACTCTGGCCACACATAGCACATAGATAGCCAAAACCCTCCCTAAAATTAAATAGGAACTGTGTATAAAATTAAGTCAAATGCATAGCTACTCATAGACAGTTGATGTACATGATGGAATAAAAAATGTAGCTGTAAGATTTCCTAAGAAATTATCTGTTGAGATAGTGTTGAAACCAGAGAATTAATGAGGACTAATAATTTAATAATTTTTTCAACTTATGATTTCTATTCATAAAATACAGTGATTATTTAAATATGTTCTAAACATTTTCACATGCATGTCAAAAGTTAGTGTTCACATATCATTTAAAATTTTTATGTTGGTTTTCCTAAACTTGGGTTTTAATCACTTTTAGTTTGTCAGAGTATTGATGTACATTTCAACTGCGCTTTGGTATAATAATTATTTTGAGATGTGAATTTCCTTTAGCTCCAAAGTATCTAATTAATTTCCATTTACCAAATGAAGTCTGAAAATTGAATGGGTGGAGTCTAGTCACACAGGAGCATTTTATGCACACACATTGAAAAGAAATTATTAAATATGCTAATTACACTTAATTTTGGATGTGTAGTTTAGGCTCTTAAATACAAAAGCTGAGCACAGACTAGGCACTGAGATATCTCCAAGCAGCAGAAATTCCCTGAAAGCATGAACAAAAGTCTTTTTGTTTTAAACATGTCTTCACTCTGTAGCCAAGGTTGCTCTCTAAATTAGATCACTCTACCTCTGCATTCTAAGAGCTGAGGTCACAGGCATGTGGTACCACACATGGGAACAAATGAGTCAAATAACAACGTATTTTTCTGTTTTATCTTCTGTTAGTTTTAAGTACTTGTTCTCTAGCTGTCAATAAAATTTTGGATTGTTGTGGAACCTTTAGGACTATGACTAAGCTGATGGAAGTGAGTCAATGGGTGCAGGATTTGGAAGGGTAAAACTGTCATACACTTTGCTTCCTGGCCTACCATGTTTTATGATCAGCCTCTGCCACATACACCCACCAACACCATGAACTCATCTGTCCTGCCATGCCTTCCCTTTCCATGACTAACTGAAACCCCCAAATATACCAAACCACACCTAGCCTCCCTTAAATCAGTTCTATCAGATAATTTGTCACATTTATGAGAAAGGTAAGTAATATACCTTCAGAAGCTACACATGAATTACTGGGTAAACCATACTAGCTCCAATAGTGAAGCAACAAAGTTGTCTAGCTCTCCCTTGAAATTAACTTGGCATAGGTGTCTGCTTCTCTCTATGTGAACTTCTAACTTCTATGAATTCTATGTTTTCATATCTTTACCAGGCAGAAATATAAAAGGAATAGAGATAATATTGCTCTGCTCTCGTATTCACATAGCTCTAATCACTTTGGATTATTTTACTTAAAGTATACAAATTGTCCTCATGTTTCTTCAGCACTCCCATAACAAGTACAAAGTGATGTGGGAATGTCTTTCTGTATGCTGTGAATCTCAATCTTTAAATAAAGGAGCTGTTTTGGGCCATGACAGGCACCATAGAAGAAGAAGTAGGAGGAGGAATCAGACTAGGTAGGAAAGGAAGGGCAGAGTCAGAGGCAGACTGAGCTGAAGCCCAAAGGAGCAACATGTAAGGAACACAGGTGAGCCACGGGCCATGTGATAGACAGATGAATAGAAATGGGTTGATTTAAGATGTAAGAGCTAGCTAGCAATGTGCCTGAACCATAGGCCAAACAGCATGAAGTTAATATAAGCATCTGAGTCATTTCTAAGGGCCCGAGCCGCATCGGCGGGCAGCTGGGCTGCTAAGGCATCTCCGGGGCAGGGTCTGGGTCTCTGCCCGCCCAGGACCCTGAAACACCACTACTACAACAAAGCATGCTACCTACGTTAAGCTTACCTATATCTGGAAATTCATAACACATACACATGAAAATAACAGTTGGCAATAAAACAGACAATTCTATATATACAGATAGAAATTCATTTCTAAAGAAATTGATGGAAGAAAAAAACTTTAAATTTACAACTGCAATGTTTAAAAAAAGCTTCACAATTGAGAAAATAAATTTGTAAACGAGTCTGTGTTTACATATATGTAAATGAGTATACACAAAAAAAGACCTACAGAAAATGGCAGAGAAAAGTTTCATGAGAACATATTTATATATCAGGTAGGTATGAAGAAACCATATAGAGTCAATATACAGTACATGAAACTGAATGCTAATGGCATCAAAGTCTACCTTTAAACATGTATAAGCCCCTTTGTGTACACAGAAATCAAGTCCTATATATATTATTCTGTCACTTTGTCAGTGCTGAATGTTGCATTAGATATTTGAATATTTTATGATTTATATTAGCAACAGTCCTTAGATAAATAAACATTTTCATATTTTTACAGGAAAAGCATTGAACAAAATTGAAAAGGAATGATAATTTATTTTCCTCTAAATAATTGCATCACGCATGATGTCAAATATGAAATAAAAATGAACTTTTTTTCAACAAAATTACTTTTGTTGAATTGCTAGTGTTAAGTTTTAATCTATCATTAGTCAGTATGACTCAGGAAGAAACGGTACAGCAGAGTGTTAGCTCCCTTTCATTCACTATAGAGACCAACATTTGATACATGGCAGGTGATGATAAATGACAGCTGACTAAAAATAAATAAATATATTCATCTGCACGAAGGAACCACTAGTGCATTAAGAAGATGCTTAGAAGCTAGAAGCTGGAGGTGATGGTAAAGGCCTAAAATTCCAGTGGATAGGAGGTAGAAACAGGATTAGAATTTCAAGGTCAACCTTAGGTACAAAACAAGTCCATCCTGTCCATCCTTGGCAATGTGAAATTTTATCTGGAAAACAAATGAATACAAATAAAAGATATAGCAGGTAACAGGGATGCCAAGAAAAAGGCTAAAAGATCATAACATCATTTGTTACCATTTGGTTAATCACTGAAATACTACTCACACTGAATAAAGTGATATTTTTGGTTATTTTTCAAGATGTGGTTTCTCTGTGTAGTCCTGATTGTCGTAGAACTCATCTGTAGACCAAGCTGGCTAAAAACTCACAGAGGTTTATACTGCCTCTGCATCCTGAGTACTGGGATTAAGGCATGCACCACCACTGCCCACCTCAATAAAATGTAATTTAAATTTTTTTCTAATTCAGAGAAAAGAGAGAATCAAATACCAGTATTCTCCATGTTCACGATGTCAAATGCCAGGGAAGAAGCAGAACCTTTTGATCTCAAGTGCCATGAACCCAAACTCCAGTTGTGTCAATTTCTAGTTATGTGGCCAAGTACAAAGCTGACTAATGTTCCTTAGATTTTATTTCATCATCAGAAAAATGCATTCATTACAGTATTTATGCATTTTCAGTAGGACATAAATGAGATATTGTGTGGAACATGTCTGTTATATCAACTGACACTATTTAAGCACAAGAAAACAACAGCTGCTGTTCTTAGCTTTACCTTCTTTATCCTTAGAAATTCCTACAAGAAGAGACATTAATGTGTCTGCCAAACATGATGTAAAGTCTTTTTGGATCAACAATTAAGCAATGTGTGCCTGTGCTAGTCAATGAAAAATGTGGCCTATTATCCACTGGGTAGAATGAAATTATCATGCTCCATTTATCCATTTTTCATTCATAATAGGCATTTACTATTAGACATGTTATAACTGAAATGTATTCTTTAAAATATCAAGACCCTTTAGAGAAAGTGAAGTCATTTGGGGATATCTCTAACCGTCAAATTACTATGTCTAGAACAGCAGTATATATCGTTAGGCAAAAGCTGAACTGCCATCAGAGGGTTTTGCTATGTAAAGGAATAGCATGGATAGTCAAGTTTGAAACAAAAATAGGAATCACTGAGCTACATCCCTAACCACATCCAACTATTAAAAGGCTTATGTCTCATAAAGGCACTTGAGTCCTCCTAAGTGATACAAGTAAATAAAGCAGAACCCTGCTGAAAGGGATGTTATTGTGGTCCCTTGCAGCATTTTAGTTGACTGGCATCTTTTGTTTTATAATTCATTCCTTGAAGTGCTTTGGAATGCTGACCAGGGTATTGTATTATGAAGGGGATTTATTTGTGTTGCAAGTTTCTTGTCTATCAAATCACATCAAGTGACTCTCATTTCTTCAGCAGATATGAACTATATTTTAAAAAGTGCATTGACAGCTTTATTGAGAGTAATACAAGTGGGTTATTTCCCCAAAGAGTTAGGCATAGTTTCATTTCTATAATTTGAGTTGTATACATTTAATAACTATAAAGCTGGTAAATATAGATCTGATAGCTAAACAGTAAAGAAATGCGCAGATAAAAAATAAAAAGCAGCAGTGCTAAATATCATGCGTGAATGAAGAGGTCATGAAACCTTTAGGGTTATTCATATTGTCTTTTATTAATGCATATCATATGTGAATATAATTGAAACTTTAATCCCTTGAAAATAGTAGAATTTATTCCATTATTACATGAATATAAAAACCATCATTAGGAAGCATTATCCCCTGAATTTACAAAATGTTGTTTATTTGTATTTTACTATAGTAAAGGGAATGAATTCGGTTACATTCAAAGATGGATTTTTGTTAGGTTGGCAGAACTCCCAATCCAAGTGAGAATCAAAGTCAATGACTGACAAAGTTCTGTTTGGAATTATAGGAATGAGACAGATACATTTGAGATTCTCAATTAAATGAATACTTTTCTTATCTTTTAATACACAATGTGTTCTCAGGGGCAGGGACTTTCCTATTCATTGTTTTACTCCCTGCACAAAATCTAGTAACTGGACAATATAATCAACAAAAGAATTCCTCCTATATACAGAAAACAGGAAATGTTTGCACATTAGCTGTCATGAGAGATGAGAGCCATGGTTAATTTGTGAATTGAAGCTTTAAAAATTGAGAGTTGAAAAATGATTCTACATCAAAAAATAATGATGTGCTGATAGAAAATATTTCCCCAAAGATAGTTATATGTGGAAATTATGCAATGAGAAACATCTACTAGTCTTTAGTATAGAACAGAACACAATAACAATGTCTGCCCCCAAAGACACTGTAAACTCAGAGGAGTCACACTAAGAAGTTGTACAAGAATTTCAAAATATTCTTGTCAAAACACTTATTTGAAGCAACAAATGACTATTAAAACTACTGTGAAGCTTTCCTATTCTATTAGGGAATTCAGAACATAGTAGAAAAAACATAAGAGGGTAAAGTTTTCATTTTTTTTAAGATTAATAAAAATAATAAATTACAGAATTGATTGACAACCATCCACCTTCTGTGAATATCTAATATTTATGTGGTTTTATTTTATTTTTATTATAAAAAGTAACTGAAGTAAACAATTTTGTTATGAGAATAGGTTAATATGAGAAGTTAATGCAGTAATAATATAGGTACTTCAGAATGACTCACGGTGAAATTTCTTTTACTTGATCAAAATTATTATTAAACTGGTTTCTCTCTCTCTCTCTCTCTCTCTCTCTCTCTCTCTCTCTCTCTCTCTCTCTCTCAGACAGAATTTATTTACTATATAGGTATTAGATCTATATCTATATTTACCAGCTTTATCCATATTCCCTTGCCCATAGTGCAGGCTGGCTTCAGACTCACAGAGATCTCCTTATCTCTGCCTCGCCAAGTGCTAAAATTAAAGGCTTCTTCTTTTTTTTTGGTATGTTCATTTTATTTTTTTATTTTTTATAAAAAAAAGTTGTCTGTTTATCCATGTATCCCCCTGGTTCCCCCTCCCTATCTCTCCCAGTCAACTTTCAGCCTCCCTCCTCCCCATTCCCCCATTCAGTCCCCTAAAAGGACAAGAAGTCCCAAGGTAGGTCAGTTCAGCTTGACACATCCACTCAAGGCAAGTCTAGTTTCCTCATCACAAAGTCAAGACTGGGTTAGGTGTTCCTCTGCAGGGAATGGGCTCCAAGGTGCCAGCCTATGCACAGGAACACAGTCTGATGCCACCCCTGCCAGGCTCCACATACTGCCCATGCAATTCAACAGTTGCCTACCCTTGGAGGGCCTAGCTCCTCCCTCCGGATGGTTCCCCAGTGGCTGTTTTCGATTCAGTGAGCTCCCCAGAGCTCCAGCCAGTCATCATTGTGGGACTTCTCTTCATAATTCCTATATCCTTGTTCATTCTGCCTGCCTTTTAAACTGCCTTTTTTTCTCAGATAACATTAACCACATCTATAAGAAACAGCTAGCGTTCACATGTGCAGAAAAATAAAAGCAGAAACACCAAGTCATCACACATTAAAATACTGAACACTCCATTTGCAATCAAAATAAAGAAAATGTGAATTTTTCTTAATGAATATACAAACCCAGGAAATGGTGTAATATTACATCTAGGACCTACAATTTTCTTTCTAAATTAACTGCTTTCAATATTACATAGGAAGGGGAAAAGCTTTTTATCAATCCCCTTTTCACCTGGTTAAGCTCTCTTGAACAGGCTTATAAGCTCTTTAGAGGCTTTAAAATAATTAGAGAAAAATGAGATTACAGTTGTATTTCTAACTCTCTTTGCTTTTATATTCTTGTGCAAAAGAAATAAAAAGGAAACATTGTTCTGTCAGTAATATCATATAATGTTTTTTCGTTATAAATTTATATGCATGAGGTTATCGAAACATCTTTTTTTTTTTTACTAGATTATAGCCTGAGAATGTTTTTAATTGAAAAATATGGGTAATTTTGAAGTCAGAAAAACAAAAGTACTGATTACTAAGAGAACTAATTATTGGCTTCTTTTCTCAGAAGACATGCTAGTTTAATAGATATACACAGTATGGGTCTCCATCCCCAGTGCCAGACAAGTAGGAATTTCCACATCTCTGAGGTTTGCGAACAGCTGAGCTGCAAACACACTCCAAACATCTAAAAGCTCCAGCTGGGGGTTCTGACTGCCAGAGCTTTCAAAGATCTGTGCTTTTCTTACAGTAAAGGTACAGCACATAATTACAATGGATGTACCAAATTCAATTCAGTAGGAGGTAAGTTGGAGGATAAGTCAGTGGGAAGCTATGCAGCCAATCCACCCCTTTAAAGAAGATTATTGATCATAGAAGGTGCAGGAAGTAGCATGTCTCTCTTGCTGGGAGATCTGCCACCCCACAGAGAGAAGATCTCTGGCTTGCTACTGTTTGTTTGTTCCTGCTTAATTTCCTCCTATTTTTTTTTTCTCCAGTTGATTACAAGTGATTGTAAGTAAATGTAAGACTGCAAGACTGTGACAGTTTAAAACAAACAACCAAACAAAAAGCTTGAAGAAGCTCACCAACCCAGGGGCTGACTTGGGTAAATATTATTTTCTCTTCTTAAAAGAACCTAACCAGAAAAAAGAAACATGTCATTGTTTCTTACTGGTGGTAATATTTTAATCAAGATAGAAGGAGTAATCATGCATATGGTACACTTCTTACCCTAGCTGGTAAAACTTGATTGCTATTTAGGGAATTAGGTAATAAAAGAAATTCTTCAGTACAATGGGAGAAGGATACTGAAATAAAAGTGACAATAAAACCCTTCTTGTTTAGGGGAGAAAGACAAGAAAATATCACACACACACACACACACACACACACACACACACACATACACACACAAAGAGTTTTTAAAAAGTGGCATGTGGGTTGAAAGTAAAACTGGAATGGCTTTACATCTAGGCAAATGGATTCAACAATTCGATAGATACATATGAATAACATCAGTATCGTTCATGTACTTATAGATCTTACAATCTAAGACAAATCAACAAATAACCTCAAAAATAATAAAACTATTACTTTCTAGAAAGGAATTTTAAAAAGAGGACCCGAGAGTTTAACAGACCTGTGCTTGACAGCTAGGCAAATGACATGACTATTGGGAATGTCCAACTTAAGCTATGACATAAAGAATGAGTTTTAAGAGAGGCAGGTATGGAATGGGACAAAGGTAATAGCACATGCAATGATTTTGAGAAGTAAAGAATAAATTCAAACACATAAAAATTAAATTCAATATGGTAGAGGTAAAATGAGCAAGATCTCAGTTTACACACAAAGCTTATACCTAAAACAAAGAAAGGTTTGCAGATGCCAGGCTAAAATGTGCGTGATAAGTTAAGATCAGTTAGTACCACGGTGGTGTGTAGGAATACGTCTCAATGGACATAGAGTGGTTGCTGTGTAAACAAAAGGACCCAAGTTCAATTCTCCAACATCCAGGGAAAGAGGCATATCTGTAAAGGCAGCACTGAGGGAGAACAGAGAATGGGAAATTCCAGTGTCAAACTAACCAGCCAGTCTAGTTGAAACAGTAAGCATCAAGTTCAGAGAGGCCCTGCCCCAGAAACAAAGTCACAAAACGGAAGGAAAAAGATAACCTGATGCTTATTTTGCTTCTATACATGCAGACATGTGCAAGAACATCCACTCATACATGGCCATACCTGTGTATATATGGTATATATACAATGAAGGAGGAAAGAAAGAAGGAAGAAATGATGGAAGAAATAAAAATAATGTTGTATTGGTGTTTTAGGAAGTAAATGATCAATTTAATATTAATATACTCTAGACAGAGGCACACAGACTGAGGTGAGCTAAAGTTTAAGTAGGAGACACAGTTAAAATACATGGTAACAATTACATGGAATAATCATGCTGCCTTAGACTATGGAAGTGCCAATACAAATGGAGTGCAGATCTGTTCGGTTGTGACTAGTAAGTCAGTAGTGACCTTTTCTTTATCAATTTCAATGCATAATTTAAGGCAGAATCCTGAATTCTACTGGTTGAACAGTAAAGGAGAATTAAGGCAGTATAGAGCAAGTGGAGACTTCTGAAGAAGTTGATGAGAGGTAACTAAAATAGTGCAGTAACTAGTAGGATCCTTGGGTCAGTGATACATTTTAATTCAACCTTCTATCAACCCACTTTATGCAGCAAGTGACAAGATTTATTTTACTGAAGAGAAGGTCATAGTAGACTGACAAATTGAAGCAGCAAGAGAAAAACACAGGTATAATAAGCAAGAAATAATGCTGTCAGGAATTAGATGGAATACTAATATCCAAACCAGAGATAAGGGAAAATGTGTATGTATTAGAGCATCTGTGTCATCAAGCACTCCTCCTCACCTTTTTTAAAGCAAATAACCTAAAAGCATCGACTATGAATTCTAACTGAACTCAGTCAGCATCTACTATTTACTTTACAACCTTGGAATAGTTATGTGAGTTTGGTGAGCCTCAGTTCCTCAGCATTAGTACAGAGATAATAACAATGTCAACCTTTACCTTCAGATCATAAGAGAACAAAATATTTTGACTGGCTTGACTTATGCAACCATTACACGGTAAGCATGGTGCTGTGAGTTGATATGGGCACTGGTAAGTTGCCCCATCCTTTCTAAGGATAACTGCAAGGGAGACAGGAGACTAGCTTGAAACCCTAAGCTAGAAACTAACCTGGGTGATATAGCAACAAAACAACTTTGTAGATAGAAGAGCCCCTGGAGGTTCTGAAGTGCTTTGTTGGGTAACTGGCAAGAAGGGGTACACAGATAGATGAAGAAATGAAAGACATAGAGAAGACAGGGAGCTCGAATCTTATTTTCTGAAGTCATGGAAAGAGTGAAGAGTTTTGATACTGAAATCATAAATACAAATCTATAATATGAATATACTAATTAATATTGGCAATGGGTGAAGAAAGCTGAGGACAAGGGCTTTCTCAGGTTGGGGACTCTTTCATTACTGAGAAGGATTGTACTTTCCAAAGGTCTCTTCCCATTAGGCAGCTAGTACAAATTTAAGGGTTAAATAGTATAATAGTATATTCTCACAGAACTAACTTGATAATATTTTGGTGCATATTTAAATTTTCTGTCCCTTAAAAATCTCTAGCTCACACTTCTGTTTAAAAGATTGCTTAGAACTCAACAATCATCACTACCTATTTTACACAAGAGACTACGTAATTTTAAATGAGTAAGGTTATAGTTAATTATTAATTATTAAGATTATTATTATACAATGAATAATATATTATTTAAGAAGTGTGTGCCTAAACTTTACTCAGCAAGTTTCAATTGATACTCTTAGGCAACTTACATACTATAAACTGCTTAATAATATCCTAGACTCTTTATGAGCCAACCACAGTAGAGATAGAGCAAAATCCAGTGAGAGTAAACATGGGAGCTATAATTCATGTACATACTGACTTAAATACTTATGCTTATGTACATAAACAAAAAAATTCCCATTTTCTACTTCTGCCTTTAGTTCAGAAGGTATTTATCTTTTTATGTCCCCCCATTTCATTTCCTCAGATCTGATTTTAAAATAAGAGAAATATGTTCCCCATGTCCATTATATGTTCTATTTGATCCCAAATTTGCTTGTCTAGTTTCCTTTTTAAAGATTTGACAAATCTTTCTACTTCAATGAAGGCAACAGCATGCCATAAAAATCAAAGAATTTTAAATATAGATAAGCCTTTAGTGTATATGCTAAAAAGAACATACACCAATCTAATAGTTTACTATGAACAAGATTTTAAAACTTAAGTAGGAAATCAGATCAATTCTAATAACTATTTTGAAACATTATGAAATATTTTAGATGAAGCAGATGCTATTTGAAAAACAGGTTGAATGACAATTTAAAAATGTTTGTTTACAAATGGAAAGCAATCAGAAAGCCAAACTAAAGCAGAAATTTACATAACCAACAAATCTTTCCTGAACACCAGAGCTAAAAACAAACAAACAAACAAACAAACAAACAAACAAACAAAAAACAGAAAAACAAAAACCTTTTAGGGGCTAGGGATTTAGCACAGTCCCCAGCTCTGGAAAAAAATAGGTTTTAGTCAAAGAAACTTACTTCAGTGTCCTTTGTGCTTTTTTTCTGGCCAATTATTAGAAGCAGGCTTGTGATATTTTAAGTTATATGATGATATTCTTTACACTTAATCATTTAGTGTCATTTCAAATGATGGGAATATGGAAAAGTGATTAAACTACATAAGGTGTGCTTGCAAGTTATTTGTCCTTATGAAAATGACATATTGTAAGCTATCAATAGATTATCAAGACTTTAGAAAATTTAAAAATACTTGTGACTTGTTCTGATACAATTTATAAAGTAAACATAGTTGCTAATTTTTTAAAATTTTCTCTAGGTTTTATTATTTTATTTCACCCTATGTTTACAATGGGCTAAATTCTAACATTCAGACCTGAAGTGGGGAAAATTAGCCAATGTAATACAGCATACTATTTTGAATGCATTAATACCATTAAATATCAGCACTGTTGAAGTGAATATTTCATTATGCTTTGATGTTTTTTGTGAATTTAAGAAGTAATGCAGTTACTTTTCAATCCCACAATATTTAAGGTAAAGTTCTTTTTCCTAAGTCAACATTATACTTAAGTTTGTAGTTATAAAGAAAAAGAAATCAACTAATATATTTCTTCTATTTATGAGAAGAGTATTCTTAGGCTTTTGTAATCAATACATACCACAACCCCAAACTGCTCAGGCTCACAGAGATCATCATATTCATTCTTAAGCTGTGCTAGTTCTCGAAGAACATTCTGCTCAGGAAGATGTTTAACAAGATTCTAAAAAGAAAAGCATAAAAGTTAGTAGTTACTGGTTGATCAGTAACAACAACAATAAGTATGCATCAACATCTCAATTAAGAATACTAAAAAAAGCCCAACCCTTTTAATGAATAAAAACACTATAAACTAGGTTCAAAGGGAAGATGTGTCATTATATTAAAGACTCAAGCCTTCCATTATAGCTATATACCACCAAATTGTATAACAGAGTGAGAAACTAATCCACACAAAGAAAAAGACTAGACTTTAAAATAAACGGAAAATAAGAATATATCAATACATAAAAGATATTTAATTAGAAATTTCCAAATAACAGAAAAGCCTGGATATTATGGCTTCGAAAATACATTGTATAAAACAATTAATTTACAAGTATTATCATTTTTCCTCACTCTTAAAAAGTCAAGATACAGCATTTGCTAATTTAGTGTGCGAAACCAGATCTATTCATAGCAATAGTAAATAAAAGTACCAAAAGAGTGAAACTAATAATAATACTAAATAGTGATAATAAACTCCTTACTTACAATGGATATATTTCTGGTTACTTATTTAATCACTCTAAATAGAAAAATTAACACTATGGTGTATGTGAGTGGTGAAAGTAGATGCGATTGTTCTATTTTTGCTACTGGCTTTTCAAACTTCCGTGTACATATAAATATATGTGTGTATCTGTGGGTTTAAGCACATGGGTACAGTGTACAAGGAGACCAGAAGCCAAATCTCAATGACCTGGACTTACAGTCAAATGTGACCTCCATGGTTTGGATTCTGGGAAATGAACTCTAGTGTTGCACAATAGTAGTATACAGTTTTAAACACATTGATAATACATATTTTAGGCCTATATGTAGGCTCTAACAGAAAATCTTGAAAGGATCAAAATTATAATTAGCAATTTTTAAAAGGTAAAATGTATCTATGAGTTGATTTTTTTTGTTTTATTTTCTATTTTTATTTTTGAGACAGTCTTTCTCTGTGTAGCCATGGCGTTCCTGGAACTCACTCTATAGACCAGTCTCCCTTGAATTTACAGATATCCAAGTACCTTTGCCTCCAAGTGCTGGGATTAAAGGCTTGTGAAACCTCTGCCAGGCTATTGGTTTTTTTTTTGTCTTATTTTATATAAGTATATTGAAAAGAAAAATAAAAGGATCCACTTTGGCAATACGAATAGTTTTCACCGCAATACAACTAAATTAAAATCAATTAAAGGCATTAATAAATTTATGAGCTAAGTTAATTTAAATATTTAAAACTCTCCATTTTAAGTTTACATTTTAACTGGGAAAATAATGCTTAACAAAATCAAGCCGAAAAGAGAAATTCAGAATGTGAAAATTGTTACTATTTTACTTCACTTTTGGCTAAAATCTATTAACTTGCTTCTGAAAGCAGGCTCCTCAAAGATTATAATACTTCTTTTTCTCTGAAAAGCTATTATGTAATATTTATAGCATTCCATGGGTTAGGGATATATTCTAACTTAGGCTATCATTTCATAAGAATAACATTCACATAACTAGTAATGCTTTGGAGGTTCTACCTGTGACAAATGATAAAAAGAAACCAGCATAGGTGACACATGCAGACTATTATGATAGTGCATATTACGTCAATGAGTCAACTACTAGAAGGATCCATATTAAAAGCAGCCATACTCAGCAATGTTTAATGGAGCTTTTAAGCATAGGCAATATTATATAGCCAAGACTCAGTTTTATGTTCACAAAATTCTAACCAGAAGAGGAAGATGGATCAGCAGAGCCGGCATGAAAACAATGTGCCTATCCTAAGAGTTAGTCTAACATCTGCTGAGACTCAGTTTCCCAAAGGATGTAGCAAACAGACCACCCCCCCCCAAAAAAAAATCTCAAACAAGGAAAGAATTAAAAAGATTCGTCATCTGAATGTATCCCCAAGCTAAGTCTACTTGCTCCCAACATGCTCATATCTAAGAGATTAGTAGAAAGGAGAGATGTATGAAGATCATGGCTTTGGTATATATTTAATGAAACACATTAAAACCCAAAAGGACTCAGATAGAAGCTCAGTGGTAGAGTGTGCAATAATATGTCACATGCCCTGGGCTTATTCTGACCCCTACCTGTCACTACCCCAAGAAATAAAAGAAAGAAAAGGCCATGAATCCATGCATTCTTGGCTCTTCTAAGGCTTCCTTATAACAAGAGGTAAAATCTTCTCTCTACAGTTACTCATAGACTAATTTTACACAGGAAATGGGTAAAATCACTATCAACTACTACATGGTAATGGCAAAATTCATTTAAAGAATGCACAAGTTGTTTGAGAAGGTACCTAGAAATGCTCAATGTAGAAGAGGCTTCTGCAACAGTGGCCAAGAGCAATCACCAATTAAATAGAGGTATACTCACATATACCAGACTACTATTGTAAAATCCATATTATCTAAGGACTCTTTGTTTGAAAAAAATAACTCTTAGATTTAATGTTTCATTCACATTGCAAATACTCTGGTTTGTAAATAAATTGCAAAGGTATGTTAACAATTCATATACCCACTACATGTGATACACGGGGGAGAGTTAGTCATAGTCATTGAAACTGGAAACAAACAAATAAACAAACCAAAAAAAATACATTAAATGCAAGATTCTGACAAATTACTGGGTGATAGGTAGGCAAACAGCCTGTAAGTTTTAAGGTAAAATCCATCTTATTTCATTCTCTCCTGATGCTGCTTAATAGCATGCTTTTTCTCCCTCAAATATTTCAAAATTTGTGTTTGGAAGATCAATTCTGAGTGAGTATGAAAATTTCATTCTAGAAATTGTCAGTGAGTTGAAGTTTATTAAGAAAACAACAAAGGAGAAAGAAGTAAGTATGCCACCAGATGAGATTTTTCCCCTCATCTTTTATGAATCACAAATTCATTTTCTGATAAGTGTCAGTGTTATTTGAAGAAATTTCTCCTTACAGACCACAGGCTTCTAACTGCTTTTTACATTTATGCAATTACTCTATACTGCTTCCAAAACTTTATTTCTTTTAAATGTTAATTGCACATGTAAAGGTTACTTAAGTAAAGGTATTGAACCATACTGCCCTTTCCTTCTTGACAAAACTTAACCTTTCTTTTTTGTCTTATATCTCATTAAGTCATTTTAGTAGTAGAGAACTGAGTTAAGTTCACTCTGATTAAGCATATCATTTACCACATAAATGGACAATATTTCTTTTAAAAAGATATTCTTGCAATATTATTAGCCATATACTGATGAATAAATAAATGGATACTAAAAATGTTTTGAATTATATTGATAAGCATAGAGGCACTTAATGAATATAAGGATGTTGTTCTCAAATACTTAGCTAAGTCTGTCATTTAAACACAACTTTCTCCACTTGCTCAAATAGAAAATTCAATTCCTTAACTACTATATGTTATTAGGTCATGTTTATCAACACTTTCTTTTGGAATACAGTTTGAATAGTGGTGTATGTATGTGTTCATATGTGTGGGGCAGTTTTATGTTGACTTGACACAAGCTAAATTCATCTATAAAAAGGAGTCTCTATTGAAAGCCCAGCCCATTGTGGTGGTGCCATCCCAGCGCTGGTGGTCCTGGGTTCTATAAGAAAGCAGGCTGAGCAATACATGAGGATCAAGCCAGTAGGCAGCATCCCTCCATGGTGTCTACATCAACTCCTACCTCCAGGTTTCAGCCCTACTTGAATTCATGTCCTGACTTTCTTTCATGATAAACAGTGATATAGAATAGGCCAAATAAACCCTTTCCGAACCAACTTGCTTTTTGGTCATGGTAATTCATAAAGCAACAGAAATGCTAACTAAGCACATTTAAGGCTTTTATATCATATTTGTATGTTCTTGTTCTTTGTTCTTTGAGGTAAATGAAAACACAACTGTTTTCCTTTAAACCTTACCAAAGCCTGGTACTGTCCTTATTTATTTTTTTTATTTTATGCATGCTCTTTCCCTGTAATACAGTTTGCCTTCTATGTAATTGCCACATTAGCCATTAGAAACTGTGCTACTGGAGGATTACAAGTTTCAATTGACATGTATGCTCCTGTGAAAGCACATAGCTTAAAGCAACACAGTCTATCTTCCCCTTGATATCAAATATAATTCTTCTCATGTAGTGATGGGGTAAATCATTCCTTTTGACCAGAAATACCCAATTATCTGTGCAACTCTTATAGTAAGAGAAAAATAGATTGTGATTTGAAAGAAAATGCCCCCCCAAAACAGTGGCACAATTAGCAGGTATGGCCTTTTTAGAGTAGGAGTGTTCTTGTTGGAGGAAGTGTGTCACTGTGGGGCAGGCTTTGAGGTCTTTTTCTCAAACTTCCCTGAGTGAGACAGGAGTTGACTTCCTGTTATCTGCAAGATTTAGGACAGGGCTATTGCTGCTATGATCCCCTTCATGATCATGATGCACTGAATCTCTGAAACTATAAGTGACCCATCCAAAATTAAATTTGTTCCTTTATAAGAGGTGCCTTGGTCATGGTGTCCCTTTATGGTAATGAAAACCCTGATATAGGGGTATTGCAGTGATAGGTCTGACCATACTTTTGTTCAGAGTAATTTGGATTTTGGTACTTTGGTTTGGAAAGTAATACAATGCTTTAAGCAGTGCTTAATGGGGTATACGAGGAGGAGCCTAGTGTGGAAGACAGTAGTGCTGATAATGATTTGAAATATTAGGATCTGGCTCAAGAGGCTTCAGAAAAGAATTTTATTATGTTGCCTAGAGATCATTTTGGTAATTTTATTGAAAGAAGTAACTGCATTGAGTCCTTGTCCAATGAGTCTGTCCCTGGCTAAAGTTAAAAGTTTGGGATTAATTCCTTTGACAGAAGAGATGTCAAGCTAAGTCAGTGAAGGAAAACAGAAAGCTGGTGAAGATGTAGTGGAAAAGAAGGCACAAGTTTCAGCACCAGTAAGCAGCAGAACTTGGCAGCTTTGGTTCTAGCTTTAGAGTTAAGGATAAAAGAAAGAAATGGGTTATAGAAATTGCTTCCACGACTAAAGACAGACACTGAGGCCAGGCACGTGTCAGGGGTGTCTGAAGTCCTAGTAGAGAGGCCATTTTGTGAAGCTGGGAATTTGTAGCCTGTATTGCCTTGGAGAACACATAATGTTAGAGATGCTGACAGAGAGTGGAAATAGCCCAAGAGAAAGAAGAGTGTTGCAGTCAATGAAGCTGAATAGAATTGGAGATTTGAAGAGCATTTTGATATCAGACCTAGAGATGCAGAGTCTAAAGTTTGCTCAATTGGTTTTCGGTCCTGCTTTGGTTCAGTACTTTCTTGATATGTTCAGTTCCCTGAGTTTTGGAGTGGTAATATATATCCTGTGCCATTATGTGATCTACTTTTTGATTTTGATTTTTATAAGTGATTACAGTTAAGACATTGCCATGCATCCCAGAAGAGACTTTGGAATCTGAAATAAGATTGAGACTGCTATAGACTATGGGAACTTTTGAAGTTGGACTGAGTGGATTTTGCACTATGATATGGCTATAAAACTTTGGCTGATAGGGAGTGAAACATGGTGGTTTGAAATAAAATAGTAGTAGTAGTAGTGTAGGAGTGGCACTACTATAAGGTGTGGCTTTGTTGGAGTCTGTGTGGTCTTATTGGAGGAAGTGGGTCACTGTGAGAGCAGGCTTTGAGGTCTTTTTTTTTCAAGTGGGGAAGAAGTCAACTTCATGTTGAATGCAAGAAGTAGGACACTAGGCTTGCATGCTTCCATGCTCCCCTTCATGATCATAATGGTCTGAAACTGTAAGTTACCTACCCTCAGTTGTTTTCTTTTTAAGAGTTGTCACGGTGTCTCTTCACAGCAATGAAAACCCTAATTCAGAACTCCACATTCTTGAACTCATTACTACCATTGATTAAATCAATTTCTCCTAATAGGATCATTCTTTCACCAAGACTGCTTCTAAGTTTTCAAAACAATAGTTCCAATTTCACCTACAGTTGAAGTTAGCATGTTTGAAGTCCTGGGTTCAGTCCCAAGAAATGAATAAACAGTAATCAAGTAAATAAAAAATTCAAATCAAACAAAAGAAAAACAAGCAACAAACCTAGAAACTGAGATACTACTAGTTTATAGCCATGTGAATTCTCATCTGACACAAATATTATATATTAGCACACCATTTCAGGAAACAATCCACCACTACTTAGCAATTCTGAAGATGCATATAGTTCACAAAACATCTATTCTGAAACCCCAGAGACAGTACTAATAATCTACTATGTAAAAATTATAGGAAGATCTAAACAGAGACAAAAGGGCCCTGCCCACAATGTTTGTGCTTGTAAGTTTGAGTTAAAGGCAGAAATTATGTACCTTGAACATATATGAGAAAAGATACTTGAAAGCATCAGATCTAGAGATTTCAAAGATTTAGATAAACAGCATGTACACACATTTGATGTGACAATATTATATTATCAGGGTTTATGATAATAAATTAAAAATAATAAAATTAGCAAGAACAACTAAAATGTTTATCAACACAATAAAAAGCTATTTCAATGCAAGTATATGCATGCAATAAAAATTATACCACAGGGAGAAAAATGGACTACCTTCAAAAAATGAAAAAAAAATTTAATATATATGTTGTACTTTACCTTTTACAGGACATTTGAAAAAGTGGGGGAACTAAACATACTCTATAGTTGTATTTCCATGTGTGGCAAAATCATAAAGAATAGAAGAGGAATGATGAGTATCAGTATCAGGATCATGTTTTCTTCTGGGTAAGAAGGATAATCAATGTGCTTCATGAGCATTGGTACTGTGGGCATTGTTATATATTATGCTCTGAACCGTATACATATTGCATGATATTAAAGAAATATCCTGAATGAACATTTTGTGAAGTTCAATAAAAGAAATTATTGTCTTGGAACTTTTATGACATTTTGTCATCATTTATATTCTTGTCTTAAAACTTCATGGTACAGTTTAACTTACTATTAGTAAAATCCAATTTAATATAGATTACTTTAGATGACTCAGTCAGTTACATTATTCTACTGACCACCACTGTTGAGATAATACCCTTCACATTTGCAAGGGATATAATCACTTTTCAGTTTGCTTTTCTTTGAAACAACAACCACGAATACATAAACAAAACTACTTCAAGTCTAATCTTATCATAGTAGTTGCTTCAGAAAACAACTGTCAACTTTTTGTATACACTTTTAAAATATCTCACACATTCATATGGAGAAATCAATGACATTTAAAAGAATAAGAGATAATCACATGAGTTTGAACAAGTTATATTCTCAGTCATTTAGTTATACAATGAATAAAAGGGAGCTAGTCAAACATAAATTGAAAAAGTGTTGCAAAAAGTCCAATTTTGTATTGTTTGTAATATTTCCACCTCAAAGCAATATTCAAACTATCTATGAAAATAATGCATAAAAGTATATTTGGATAGGAACACTGATTTTCTAACAGATAGAAAAACAATAACAGTCTTTTCTGAAATCTTCAAAATAGGATTGTCTTTTCAACTAGCAATATGTACTCATATTTATAAATATTTATATAACTCGTTCTTCCAACTCTCTACCAATAAGTGGAAAATAATAACGATACATGACATGTACAGATGATTTGAAATATATGCCAATGCCAAATTCTACATAAAAAGAGTGCTAAATATACAACAGAGTATACAAATATGTTTGTTAACTCATGACTGGTATTACAATGATTAAGTATTTTCTTTGTCATTCTCATGAAAGCTTGCCCTAATCACCACAGAGAAGAGACACTGATGTTTGGAATTTAAGGAAAAAACTGGCAAAGTTTCTTCAAATCATGTTTGAAAATAATTCAAGTCTCCTCTGTACCTGTGGCTGTTTTTGTCCAAAAATGATGAGCAATTAATTCATATTGCATGTATAGTATTATTCCATACTACTTCAATGTCTTTTTTTAAATAAGTTTAGCACATCAAATAACTACTAAATGTCAAACAGTAGTTTCAAATCAGCAACAGATAATCTCTTCATCTGGAATAGTTATGTTCTTATTCAAAAAATTATATATACCAAACTTAATGACTGTTTCCACTGATTTTAGTTTTACAAACACATGTGTATGTCCTATGAAGACCATATGTAATCATTACAAAACAGAATCTTAAAATATTGGAAATCTGTGCACATTAGGAAAAACCTCCAATGATGCATGGGAACATTCAGAGGAATCAATGTCTGTAATGGTTAGTAGTGACTTGTTAACTGGACAAGATTTATTATCATTGAAGAGTCAAAGAACTGTGCATATGTATAAAAGATGCTCTTTTTTTTTCTTAATTGGTGTACCATTCTCTGAGCAGGATTCCCAGACAAAAAGAGAAAGTAGATGGGCAGAAGCATACATCCTTTTCTGATTATTGACTTCTAAATCATGACTTACTGACTTTTTCTCAAAATACTAGCCAAAATAAACCTCTTCTTCTTTAATTATATTCAGGTGGTTGAAATGTTAGAAACTCATGATTTTTAGATTGGACGTGTGTGTGTGTGTGTGTGTATGAGACAACTAAGAAATACACTGTCTATGAATAAAAAAATAAGGAGCTGGGCAAATACTCTTCCACACTGCATATGTGCCAAAACAATATTGTTTGATATTTTACCATTTCCATAAAAACACTATTAAACAAAATTGTGTTGTCTTATCATTTTATCTCAGAGAAAATAATATTAGATATAGGCAGTCAAGTATAATATGGAATTTTCATCCCTCCACTATTATAAAACAGAAAAGGTCCATCTAACAGGTTTAAAAATTTTTATTTCTGCTATATAAGATGGTACTATAACAATTACCATAGAAGCTGTACACTCAAGTATAACTGAGACTGATTCTAAAGGAACAAGAAAGAATAAACTAAATAAATATTAGTAAAGTCCATATGGCAGCATCCAAACAAAGACCATTTTCAAAAAACCATTCTGAATTACATGGTTAGAACAAGCAGACAATAAAGCATGAACAACTTCCTGTCATATAAATTAAGCAACAATTTTATAAGATATTGACATCATATTTTAAGATATTAATTACATGTAACGGGTAGGCAAAACATGCAAAGCATACAAGGACTCAACACAAAAAATACTACAGGCAACTAAGGACTGCTGAGAGTAGGAGGAACAGTCTTTCCAAGTACACAAATGGTCAGCATAGAAGACATACATACAAGTATTTTAGAGACTGAGAGGGTTGTATTTAGAAATGAAAAATACACACACATATAAGCACACATATAATACACATATATCTACATATATAATATGTGCACATATAACAACAATTAATGAAAAAGGCTATGAATTTGAAAGGCATCAAGGAGAGGGAGGTTTTAAAGAAAAAAAGAGAAGGAAGAAATGCCATAATTAAATATAAGCTTAAAAATTAAAAATCAATACTTTAAAAATATGAAAGAACAAAAATACAGGGGTCAGGACTTGGAAAAAAGGAAAAAAATGTTCTAATTTTATTGGGAGTGTTTCTAAATAGCAATAAAATCTTCAACTGAAATATTATTAATATTTAGATAAATGACTATTAAAGGACAGAAGTTAAGGTGAATTAAATATAAAAGAATTTTCAGGCATTAAAGTACTAAACCAGTAAGATATTACAGTGCACGAAGGTTTTAACATATGTAAAAATGTAATTTTGTGATATGATTTGTCCGAAGATATTTTGCACCAGATACTGGTGAGGAATCTAATGAACAAGTCCCTATTTCTGGTGTGACAGGCACAATATGTTACAAGGAATAACAGAATGGAACCTAAAATGTTGGGAGCCGCTGGCCCCAGCCCCTCAAGATGGTGCCAATATCCGGTGCTGGCCAACCCTCCTGAGTCAGTAATCAAGACAAGGGCCTGAGTCAGTAATCAAGGCAAGGGCCTGAGTCAGTAATCAAGGCAAGGGCCTGAGTCAGTAATCAAGGCAAGGGCGCATGCCTTTGCTAATTTTCCGAGACTGGTCTCTCCGCCTCTCCCGTGACGTCATGTGGGATGATGAGCTGCAGCCTATAGAGAGGTGACACGTCCAAGGCGGAGGTCTTTGGCCTATATAAGGGCTGGGCTTTTCCTACCTCACTGTCTCCATTTTATGTAAGCTAATGCTCTCCCTCAAGGAGCATTAAAACATTGCTGCAGAAGGATCCTACGTGTGTCGTGCCTTTTCTTGCGGGCGAGAAGTTGGCGCGGGACACTAAAACAAAATGCTTTGTTTTCCCACTACACTGGACATGTTACTACTGAACTACACTGGATATAGGTTATCTACTAAAGAGTAGAAACTGTAAAGAAATGTTGTGGCAATTAGCCATGACACCTGTGCTGGCAAGTTTTATGTGAACATGACATAAGCTATAGTCATCTGAGAGGAACAGACTAAGTTAGAAAATACCTCTTTAAGATGAGTCTGTCCCTTCAGAGATCAGGGAACCCTGCTGAAGGGGAGGCAGAAAGAGTGTAAGGGCCAGAGAGAATGGGAGCATAATGATCAAATAATGCCTTCTCAATCAACATGAATAAAGCTAAGAACTCACAGACTAATGCAGCAAGCCGGGCTTCCTGCATAGGTCTGCAGCAGGGTCCTGTGCAATTATACCTTCCAGTTTAGTGTTTTATGGGATTCCAGACTGTGTGTGTGGGTGGGGATTTGATTCGTGTACCTTCTCTTTGTCTCTTTTCCTTCTGTTGGTTTGTCTTGTCCAATTTCAATGTGACATTTTATATGATCTTATTAATCTCCTTTTTAATATCTTAAAAATGAATGGATGACTGAATGAAAATTTAGCCACTAGTGTAAAGGTTAACAACTGAACTGTCATTATACCTGCTGGGAGAGGGAAAATCAATGGAGTGAAACTGTGTATATTATCTACCACTGCAGGCTAGGCCTCATGCTCAGGAGTAGTTGGCCAAAATATAATAGGCTCCACAGATTTTCCTTTGCTTTTATATGGATATTGATTGTTAGGCTTTGTTGTTGTCCATTTGATTATTTTCTTTTTGGGTGATTTTTTTTTTGTTTTTTGTTTTTTGTTTTCTTGGTTTAGGGGCTTTTGCTACTGTACTGGGGTTTTGTTTTTGAAAAAGAACTTAAAGTTGGCTTGGGGGTGGAAGAAAATCTATAAGAACTTGTGGGAATAAAAGAGCATTACCAAATATATTTAAATTTAAAAATTGTTTAATAAACTCAGGCTGAAGGAAAGCTTATAATACATATAATTAGTGATTAATATGGGATGGCCTAACCCATTGTGGGTAAGACTATCCCTGAGCTGGTGGTCCTGGGTTCTATAAGAAAGAAGGCTGAGCAAGCCATCGGCAGAAAGCCATTAAACAGCTGTGGGAACGACTGCCCTAACTGTATAGCTCTTAAACAGCATCCCTCCATTGCTTATGCATCAGTTACTCCAGGTTTCTGCTCGGTCTTCAGTGTTGTGGGACTCTAAGCAAAACAAACCATTTCCTCCTCAACTTTGTATTGGTCGGGGTATTTCATCACAGCAGCAGAAACTCCAAGATGGCACTCAAGGAAGAAAAGGTTGCTTTTCATTTAAGCAAGTTATTTTTAATTCTATTCTATTATGCACTGTAGAAAACTTATAAAGGGAATACCAAATATTTATTCTTATCTTTCTCATGAGACAAAAATGATTATATTTCCTTTGAATCGGCCACTATGAATTCTTCATAAAGGGTAAAATCAATAATAGTCATGTTAAAAGTGGAATAATACTTTCAATTTACAAAAAGCATACTTATTAATGCAGAGATAGAATTCAATGTTCCTTTTATAACATCTAGTAATACTTGGTATTTTATTCCTTGTTAACTAGCCATATATTTATTACAGAGCACGAAGATAAGTATCAATGAATTTTGATATTGTGTGAAAATGTTTAAAAATCTAATTAAAGGTCAGCACTGATTTTCAATGAGGGATTTCCAATTGTACCACATGTTTAGATAAGAAATTATAGGAAGATACATCTTATTCCTTTCAAGCCGTAAAATCAAGTAAGTCAGTCACCTACATACCGCAGTAGAGGCAAAGATGGTAAATAATGCTGTTTGTAAAATGTCAATGAACTAAGTATTATATAAACTAAGTTCTGATACCAGATTGATTGTGTGAAATTATTTAACTTACCTGCTATAGTTTAAAGCCAAAGTATAAATTGAACATGTTAACATTATTAAGCTCTGGATATAAAACAAACAAATGGGCTACTCTGTAATAATGGATAAAAAGCCAACTCTTAACAATAACATTACATAAATCCAGAATTGAATATTTGCTTCCTTTAATTTAAATAATGCCTGAGTAGCGCTATTTGAAACTAAGTGAAAGCCAATTTTGACAAAAAAGTAGATTTTAAGTTGTGGTTTTGATTTTGATCAGTACTAATCAAATGTACAAACCTGAAGCCATCAATTTAGCAATAAAATAAAATAAAAAGCAAATAATTGGAAACATCAAAAATTCTGAAAATTTACTACTTGTCTATCAAACACAAAAGGAAATCTTAAAACAATGGTCTGTAGATAGGTACAATTTTTGATCCCCTATATTTATTGGACAAAAATTAAAGTCATAAATATTAGTAAGCACTGTTACTTGTATTTAGAAGATAGATAAAATCCCCAAATCCACTGTTCAAAATGTAAAGTCTAAGGTAAGGAGTATGCCTTATTTGTGTTCACTAACAAAATATTATAAAATGGCTTACTTTTGTTATGGAGATATAAAATTTAGATATAAAAATATGTCAACCACAGAGTTAACTCACTATTACATTTTCCTTCTAGACTGCACATCTATGACATTTAAACAGGTTAATTAACATATGACTATGTCAAATATATATTATACCATGCTACAGTCTCATGTAGTATGTTTATACTATCTTGAAATAAAACCTAATTTAAGAATCAAATATTCTTAATAGAGTTGATGGCTAAGTAAATTCTACATTGCACTGAAGATACAGAATTACAGAAACTTGGAATAAAAATCTGTTATGTGAAGACTTAGTCCTGAGGTATGGAAAATTTCTGACTCTCTTCATTTCTGACTCTCTTCCTTAAAACAAAACAAAACCAGCAATAACAAAGTACTATAATTTAATAAATACTTGGCTAATCAACCATCTTTACATTTCAAGTCACTTTACGTACTTTAAAAATGAGTTGGAAGCTAGTGTGTAAAGTACAGTTGTTTTCTATCCCTTTCCATTTTTATGCTGGATGACATTTACGCTATCTGCTCCCTTCATTTCTTAGATTTAGGGTCGTAGAAATTTATGTGAAAAGAGACAGATATTTTCAATGCGGTACAACTGAAAAAAAAACAACCCCGAGTCTATTCTGTTCACGCTCTCAGTCTACCTGAATCCATAACCAAAATTATGAACCAACTGAACATTCTATGGAGTTCTTCTGTAGGTAGAAAGGTGCAAGAGAGGGAAAACAATGATCAATGAGGCAATATTTTGCACAACTACGAACAAAATCCTGTTGTTATTCAAATTGAAAGTAGGCTCAATTTTTCCCATTGAAAAATATTTTAATTGGTATGAGAAATGATTAATGATTTAGATCTTCCTTTTCTTTCTTTACAAATAATAAGACAACCAGTCATAGTAACAAAGGAAACACTATTTATTCTTAAAGACAGAAAAAAATGACAATGAGCAGACACAATATTTGTTTGGACTAGGTTCAGCTTCACAATAGACTGAAATTAGTACACAATGCTCAACAACAAAACTGCTGTCAAAATAGAATAGAGTACATTTAAACAATTCCATCTGATAAAAAGTTAGAAGCAAAAGATGAAAAGAACATCTCAAAATATTCCTCTATGATGAGAAATAAGAAAAAAAAATGTTGTCAAGATTGTTCTTGTCATTGCTAATGTTTCAATTTCCCTGCAGAATTATGAAAATAAACTTGGAATTGTTAGTAAGAAAAAGTGTTTTAAAATTCTATAATAGTAATACTTTTATAGCCCTAATTGATATACCTGTTGTCTTCTCAAGCCATCAACTCTTGTAAAGTGCACAAACACATGCAGACTCACAAGTCTGCATAAAATACAGATGGTCGATAGCCACGTAAATAGATCAATGATTACAAAGATGGATTGAAGAGACAAAAACAAGCTCAACTATTACACATGCATGAACTTCCTGACTATAAGAATAATTATACACTAGAACTGGTTAATTGAGGGAAGTTGAAGAATCTTTTTTGTTGCAGAATCAATAGATACCCATTTATCTTTGATGACTTAGGTGTAGCACTGCCTGGAATCCAGGGGATGGATTAAATGCCCTTTACGTCAATCTAATCATTTTGTCAGTATTCAGAAATGAGTTATATAGATCACGTAATCTGTTTTGAGATGTAAAAATCACATTTGAGAAGGCAAAATCATGTGGAAAGCTGTAGGTTTTATGTCTTCCATGCACTACAGTATTAAATATTCAACTGTGATTCAGAACCATAATGCACACAGAAATCTAGGGAAGTTATAAGTAGGGGCTACCAGAAATATTCTTGTGCAAGAATCGCTAGTTTTGAAGAAAGTATTATATTTCTGCATTTTATCCAAAGAATTATTGATACATATTTTAGCCTTCTACTAAAGGATTTATGCTTTAAAAAGTCAGTAAAAAACTAAGTGACAAGACAGCAGCAAATGAAACCCCAGAAACTTCCATCCTCTTCAAGAATTGCACTTATTTCTTAAATAAGGGTGATGAAGGGTAGGGTACCACAAATAAACACAACAACTGGTTGCAAGGATCTGGTGTAGAGTTTAACATATTTTAAGAGAGACCTATAAAATAAGGACTACCAGATGTAACTGCAATTGGGGATGATAAAAGGAGCTTTTTATATAACAGGGTGACTGACTGTATGCTTGCTAAAAATGACAAGACAAAATAATGAAAGTTTCCATTATAGTCCTATGACAAAAGGTTAAAAGGGTATGGTTAGTCTGGTTTAAAACTATAGATAGATAGATAGATAGATAGATAGATAGATAGATAGATAGATAGATAGATAGAGATAGAGAAAGATGGATAGAAGGAAAAATTACATAGTACTCTATTAATATGAACTACTTTCTTTCTATGCCTTAGTTAAAAATAAATGTAAAGAAAGTTATACCCCTATTCTCAGTCAGTTCATCAATCTTTACATCACTATGGTATCTATATTATAACCTATCCTGGCTTGATGTGCATATTTCTTTTTTTCCTGATTTTACTATCACCACCCATTGCCTCACCAAATGTGGTCTACAAAAATAAATTCCTTGATCTTCCATGTGTCACCAACATTATTTCACTAGAAACCTCAAGTATTTAAATGTTTCTTATACTTTAAGAATCAATACTTTGCAGATGACCCATTGATCTTGTTTTCTATGCTGACCTCAATTCTAGCTCTGAAACATGTTGAAGTATAATATATACATGTAGTTCTTTTCTACTATGTCCTGGATTTTTCTCCTACCCAGTTTATATCTTTTTAAATACCCTAAGAGTACAACCATTTTATAACCAAAACTTTCAATGTATATATATATATATATATATGTATGTATGTATGTATGTATGAGGTTTCTGGCCCTGACTTTTGGGCCTAGCCTCAATGTTTAGGTCCGCAGACGCACAGACCCACAGACCCACAGTCCCACAGAGACACACAGATGCTTTCAATAGTTTTTAGGCTGATCAGCCTCAGGCCCAGGTATATAGCTTTCTAACTCTGTACCCTTCATCTAACCCATGATTCTTCCTGTTCAGCTATGGGGCTTGGTACCTTTCTTTAGAGCAGCATGGATGGCTTCTGCTTCTTCCGGCTTCTCTCTGGTGTTCTCTCTGGCATTCTCTCTGGCCTTCTGCTCTGTGCTTCCTGTTCTCAGAGTTTTTAGTCTGGCAGACCACACTTCCTGCCTGCCTTTGGCCCATCAGCGCTTTTTATTAAACCAGTGGGTGGGACAATTATTTATCATGAAACAACACAATACCCCTATATATATATATATATATTTAAAACTAATGCCTGCATAATTCAGGGCTTTGTTTATTTTGTAATTTTAAAAGTACTTTGTATTTGTCTATTCTATTAATAGCAAGCCACTTTACATATACCATAGCTGAAAATGAAGTAGTAAAAGCTGCTAAAAGTCATTTAAATATAAATGCTACTGCATTAATTCAATATATATTTTGTAAATGTACTGACATAAAATTAAAATAAAAAGTTATGCTACTTTGGAGAAGAGGTTTTCTTTTTATTTCTACAGAAAAAGAGAGTCTATGGATTTATGCCCAATTTAAGAAAATAAGGTTTGATCAAGGAAGACCTACTGAAAATTCTCTAATGGAAACAGATAGTCCAGATGATCACACATTTCAGAGCACCCCTGTTGCAGTTTCCTCTGAGCTATGTATGCATCAAAAACAGCTTCACGGAGACTGGTTGAGTTGATCCAGCCTTACAGACTACTCCACTAAGGACTTGTCCATAAATCTAATTGTTTTCTTTGGGTCCTCATAATCAGTACCCCCAATCAGCAGGAAGTACCCTAGAGAGCTTTGCCCACATTTTCAAGGATGGATTATGGATGCCTGTCTTTGTTTACAGTGTTAGTTACCAGTTGTTATAGATAATACTGTACAAAGGAAATTAGATTTGGGGGTTTTGTTTTAAAAGAAAAAAAAAGAGATGATGTAGGATTGGGTTCTTGTACATTATAAATATTTGTCCTTTCTATTGGCTAAATAAAATGTTGATTGGCCAGAAGGCAGACAGGAAGTATGGGTGGGGATACTATACTAAAAAAACCTCTGGGAAAAGAAAGATCAGAGAAGAGATGCCAGGCAGACACAGAAGAAAGAAGATGAAATGTTTAATTGTGGCTTAGTTAAAGAGTAAGATTTGGCAAGTAATATGCCTGAGCCACAGGTCAAACAGCATGAAATTAATATAAGACTTTGTGTGATTATTTGGACCAAGCAAGTGATGGTAGTTTATTTAGGATTGGTGATTCAGATCTTGGGGTAGAGAAGACAGAAATGCGACAAAAGACCAGTCATTAGATTGTGATCTCTGTTTCTATGATTGGACTCCAACCAATTCATTTTCCATATGCATATCACTATTCTGTTAATTTAGAAATATATACACATATATTTGATATTCTCTTATATTCCTAAGAAATTGCCTACTAATCACTTTCAATAATTCCTCATTGAATCCCATTAATATTTCAAAGTCTAATTCAAGATGATTCTTGTTCCAGAAAACTACCTTAATCACAGCATAGTTATCAATTTCTAGCCTTCTTGGTTATCGCATGGACTTCTTTTATTTTTAAATAAGTTCTCAAAATAAAATCAAATACATATCATTTAAATGAAACCATCTATATCAAAATAGTTGTCAACGTATTTACCAAAGCAAGTCATGTATAATAATAGATGTGCTACTTGATTAAAGTATTAAAAACGATCTAGTGGCAAGTCTAATAAATACTTTAATTTTGGGTGGTATTGAGTATGAACAATTTTTTAAATATCAGATACAACTGTAATGTGAAAAGAAAACATTTATTATTTCTATTACTGTCAGTCATAAGTACTGTTATGATTATTTTGGTCTGTTGTCTACATTTTTAATTAAATGAAATACAAAATTTTAATTAGAGCTACATACAAAGAAAGATGAACTGTCATTTTACACTTCCATGTTCAAAATCTGATGTTTTTTTTTTTTTAGAATTGCACTGTACTAAAATCTCTTTTAAAACTTTTCTGTACTATATGATACCTTCTATGTAAATCTTATTTCACATATTCCTTGGAAATAAAAGCATAATTTCATTGTCAATATATTTTTCCAGCATTTAAAAATTCTTCATAAGCACTGTTGATCTCAAATAAATAATTTTTCTCTAAAAATTAAAAAAACTAACCTGCTAGTTTCATTTTTTGTAATCCTGTATCATTATCAACCATACATATATTATTTTTAATATTATATAACCTATTAAACACTAGTTGTGTGCATGTGTTTTCTTATTTCTTTTCTGAAATGATCAAATTAAATCATAATAAATTAGATTTTCATTGATAGAATAGTGATTTTATGAATCACCTAAATCTATTACACATTATTCAAAAGACATTTATAATTACATATATTAAGTGTATTCCCCAAATTTGAAAATATAGTACATGCTGAAGTATTTCTATACGTAAAACATTTCTGTTTCTACCACACAGTGAATTCAATGTTTAGTTTAAATTTTGATATATGGAAATATAAATATGGGGGTTATTATTTTGTTAATAACTAACATTTCATCTGTCTAGTGAGGAAGAGTTTATTGAGTCATAGGAGTGTAACCCTAGTGTTAATTCAAGTTACTCAGAAATGATGTGTCCTAATGTTTTTTTGTTGTTTTTGTTGCTTTGTGGAGAAATCAGGCTCATGAGCAACAAATTGTGATTATGCATGGATGGAGTTATCACTGTAATCAAATAGAACTTAAAACAAAGTTAATCTGATGATACATATTTAATGCTATGCGTTATTGATGTGTTAACATGTTAACTAGACTTAGTAAATACCTCATATGAATGGAAAATTGATGCTAGTTTTGCATCAGTGAAGCAAACATATCTAGTTTGGGAATGAGAAAGTGGTCTTAGTGATACTAATCTGTTCTGCATGAGGAAAGCAAACTTTTGGGGGAGCAGCAAGAGTATAATCATTTCACCTGAGGAGCATCCTTCCTTACCGGAGTATCTTCAGACATATGACACATCCAGAAAAAAACTAATATAAATCTTAAAATCATATGTGTCTTGTATTCATCTTTCATCTAATCATACATCTTAAATACATGTTTTTTTTTTTTAATGTATGAATGAGAGAGTCAATATGGAGTGACCAGGATAGGTAATGAAAGAAGTTTCTCTAGCACACAATTGGAAAGCTGGCTTTTCAAAAGAGTCTCATCAAATAGAAGCTCTGAAAACACAGAAGACTGAGGCTGGACAGATGGGTCAGTGAGTCAGAAAGGATCGGGGTTCGGCTCCCAAAATAAACTTGGGTACTGTATAACTGTCTGTACCTCAAACTCCTGGCGGAATCTGATGCTTCTGGCCTCTAGAGAAATCTACACTAACCTGAACTGTTCTAGAATTGTTGGCACAATAATTGAAATGAACAAGCCACAGAATTAAATGTGACTTATTCTTCCTTTGGGTCTGACATTCTGTTTTAAAGTTTGACAAGTCATGGTATGTAAACTTGTGACACCTTAATAATGAAAGCTTTTTAATATTTATTATGTAATGGAACTGAAGTAAGATAAGATCATAGTTTGGAGAGTCAATCAATGTAGCCGTACTTTCGTTAATTATAATATTATATATTTTCCTCTACATACCTTGGCAAAAGAAAAAATATTGCAAATATGAAGAATCAAGTTGCTTAATTTTCTTACCAGTATAATGTATCTTTGTTATTCTTTAAATTGTTTGAGTATCATCTAGTTGGAATGAATGAACTCTTACAGTTTGGATATTATAGCAACTTACATTTATGTTTATTAAATTTCCCAGTTTAATGTGGTCTACATTAGTTGAAATTGTTACGTATCATTTTACTTTGCATAATAGTAAAGAAAGTAAGGGACAGTCAACCAAATTTAAATTCTGCTTAACAACTTGGTGCTTCCAGAATTTGCCTACCCATTGTGTGAATGCTGACTTTGACCAATCTCACCTATTTGTGCTTTGGACCTCTATACATGTTGCTAAGCCTTTAACTCTTTCTTTTTCAAACATCTATGTGACTGACATTTTTTTTCTGTGTTTCACCCACTTTGTATCTTTCTATTTTTACAAAATATTTGTATATTTGTTAAATTATTATTAATTTTCTGTGTGTGTGTGTGTGTGTGTGAGAGAGAGAGAGAGAGAGAGAGAGAGAAAGAGAGAGAGAGAGAGAGAGAGAGAGAGAGAGAGAGAGAGAGAGAGAGAGAGAGAGCTTCTTCACATGCACATGCAGGCAGTAGGCTGAATGTGATCAGCTGCCCATTTCAACTTAAGGATCTATGGACATGTTTGTTGCCCACAAGAGATTAAAAATAATAAAGCAACCTTTTTTTTGTCTACAAGAGAATTCTTGTGAATTTGTCACATTGATACATAAATATGTATCATGATAGCAAAAGTCAGCATAAACTCATTAAGCCTTAACCCAATTGTAAATAAGTATGTCCAGGTTGAAAATATGCACAAGGTAAACTGTGATGCAGACATAAACCATCCACAAAAATATGACTTGCTTGTGTCATTAATACAGGGAGTATGGGTGAAATAAATTGTCAAAATTATATAACATAGATTACTTAGTATCTGTTTCCTTTTTCAAATAAGACCTAACACCTGAATACTAGGCCTTGAATTTGCTACGTACGCAAGAATGGCCTTGAACTCCTCTTCCTGACTCCTCCTAAACACTGAGATTACAGAAATGAACAATCATAAGTTTATAAAGGAAAGGAGCTCAGAGCAGCATATAAGGTAGGCAAGCATTCTGCCAACAGAGTTACATTTGCAGCCTCTTTAAACATTGCTTTGAAGTTTAGGTTTGATACTTCAAGATGTTTACTATTGAATAAATTAATATTTTCTTTTTGCAAAGTATCACTGATACTTATCTCATGAGAGATAGCAAATAAATAGCACTTCATCTAATATCCAGCACAGGTTAAGTACCCAGCAAAAGAATAGTCTATCGCATTTACCTATGAATCCTGAGAAAGATTATTAGAAATGTAATCTTTAGATAACTTTGCTTCTTTATCCAAAATATGGCAATTAAAAACTATTTAGTGGACCCATTATGATGATGAAATATATGCAATTTTGTGATATACAGAGAATGGCATATGAATAAGTGCACGTGTTTAAAGTTAAAAGTACAGAAGCTCAGGCATGGCAGAAAGAGAACTAGAACCTGGATATTAAAAGTTGAGTCATCCCAGTAATAAACAAAGATAGACACTAAAGATTCTATTATCCGAAGTAAGAACTTTTTTTTCATAAAAGCATTGAGAAGAGATGCATCTAAAATTTCCATGAAATTCAAAGATATCCAATCTACCTGAATTAGGGCTTCACTGAGCAACTCTTCATTAACCTCCAAAATGATGTTCTTTATTTCTTCATATGGCATGCGGTAAGATCCAAGGAAGATAGCTAAAATAAAATTATATTTTACTAGAGAAATAATAGTATCAATATTTAAAATTCCTAACACATAGCCACATAATTACTGTATAAATGAAAAATATGAAATTTTTGCTGTTAATAAGGTAATTTTTAGAATTATTGGTTTTTTTAGTTGATGTTCTATTCTATCCATATAGACAAAATAACATATAGCATTTGCAGCTCAAGTATCTATAAGTACATAATAATGTTCAGATTTAGATCTCTCAAGACACTATGCTTAGACATTTTATACTAAGCTGATATAAAATAACGCACTAAAACTTAATAAAAAGAATTAGTTATGAGTCAATGTAGATTTTAATGTCAAAATTTTTAGAGATATCCAACAAAAACTTCTTAAGTAATGACAATAAGGTAAACATTATTCCATTTTTCTCACTCTTAGTCTAAAATTATTCATTAGGAAGTTGGAGAAGGAATAGCAATAAAAGGACTTGTCCAGACTGACTATGGACTATTTCTTAAAAAATATGAATCCCAGGACTAATAAGGAAATAATCATAAAATAATCAATAATTTTCAATACCAACTTATATTAAGTTTTATAATGTTCACTCTAGGTTTTATTAACAATACTTTCCAATATTTTAAAAATCGTAGGTTTCAGTGGGTTAAACAGTGTTCAACTTTTATTTTCTTGATGTGGCAAAAGGTAATGTGAGTTATATTTATATAGGTTCTTTCTCCCTTGCTACCTTCCCCCTCCCTCTTTCTCTTTATTCTTTTTATTCTCTAATATATTACATCCCAACTGTAGACCCCTGCCCCGGCCATCTTGCCCCATCACCTCCCCTCTCTCCCAGATGTACTCTTCCTTAGTTTCCCTCAGAAAAGGGTAAGCATCCTAGGGATGTCAACTAAACCTGCTCTACTAAGTTGCAATAAAACTAGGCACCTCCCCTTGTAGGAATGCTGGACAAAGCGTTCCAGTAGGGGGTTTACATTAAATCTTTTTTCTAGCTGTATATCTTGTCAAAGAAGTTGTAAGATTTTTTACATTGAATAATCTATCATCACCACACTATGCAGAACACATTACATACAGAGATTCTGGGCTGTTTTGGGATCCAAAATTCTCAGTTCCTTCACTCTCTTCTTTGGAGGCCCACTCTTATTTTCTTCTGCAGTATCTGTATTCCTTTGACCTGAAAGAAAAATGTTGATTCATAAACAATAATGGTTCTAATCCAAGTACACGAAATAACATTAGTAAGGCATGTTAACTACATTAATAAAGGTGATTCTAAAATCAATAAATGTGTTTATTTCATTAGCTCAGGGAAGAGGATAAACATAAAAATATGGACCTGCTTAAAGGTTTCCCTACAAATTAAATATCAGCACTTAAGCAGAAAAGATAACCCAAATAGAACTAAAAATCAATTCCTGCTTCTTCCCTAATGTGTAACATAAATTACTCCTTTACAGGTAACTGCAGCAGCACTGGGATTAAATATATAGTAAAATCTCCCTAATTTGGACTAATTGAGGAAAGAGGAAGACATGCCTTCTCTCCTAAAACATTCTAATATTTAGACATTTATTTAATTCGGTGAAACTGCTTTAAAAACCTAAGGTAACTTAAGCCAGTAAACAGGCTGCAACAGAAAATATCCCCATTGAGACTTCTTTGAAGAATGGGTTTGAAGCACCTGTAAGTTATATAATAATATCAGCTATATGCATACACATAATTACAAATTCTTAAAAGATATGGTATGTTGAGTATTTAAGTTTTGTCTTAGTTGCCATTTTAAAACATTGTCTTGCAACAATATTATGTACTGTTTCTTCAAAGAGATCAAACAAGGAGTGCAGTATCAATGGGAGGGAAAAGGCCCTATTCACCCATCAAAGACACTAGTGTCAAAGCCCATGGCTGTCTGCTAAGAAATGAAACAAGAAGTGAAGTCTCCAAGTCCTATCTGCATAGAAATGTACCAAGAGTTGTGCTCAAGTACTGTTGCTTTACATCTCTCTTCCGTGATAAATACAAGGCTGCAGGCAACGGGATCACTAAATCATGTTAGACAAGAAAAGCCAACTTACTTTTTCTATCAAGTAGCTTTCTTATGTTCAAAGTAAAGTTGCTAAATTTTGTCACTGACTTATACAACTGTGATTATCATGCTGTCATTTTCTTCAACAAACAAAATTCACTTCGAGGTAGTAATGATTCTTATTATTTTAATTCATTTAACCTTGACTAAAGACCTGACACATAAGTTATTTCCTTTAATAGTGAAAAAAATTCAATCAGTGTATTTTTGTCATAAGCATCTGTAAAACTTGAGCAATATCTTAAAGAATGCATAAAAATATTGTAAATCTATAGATTCCCTTTGCATTAATGGCATAACATATACAAATTCTGCTTCCTTAGCAGACAAATAATACGTAAAATAAATTACATACAGAACAAATATTAAATGCTCTAAAGTTTATTAGACTGATAAATGTAAAGATAGACAAGGTATAATAAGGCTAGATAATAATTCCTTTAAAATTATGATTTTGTGATAGTTGTCAAGTTCTTTGCAATGCTGCCAAAACACAATCATTAGAACTGGTGAAAGAAAATGACTTTCAGTATATTTCTTTAAGACTATCATAAATGTTCCTTAAAGGATCTTTCTGGGAATAGAATCTTTTCTATGCAATAGTCAACACTTCATTTTTTCCAATTTTAAGCTGTTCTCATCTTAAGACAACTGCATAAAGAAAGAAATGACAGTTCAATAGCTATTTCTCTTGTCAACAAGGAGAATTTAAATTATATCAAAATTACCTGGAAGCACATTCAGAAATTTATACACAATCAAAGTCGTCAAGAAAATGTTCCTAATTTCAATGGGCCTTAAACATTACCAAGAAAAATGAATTAAACAGAAACATATAGAATGAAATACTGTAGGATTAAAGATGTATGATCATTATTTTATTTATAAACTATTGGCTTCTGGCTAACACAGGTTTACATAATACTCATTAGTGTCACATTACAAGCAGTGGTTCTCAACCTGTGTAGCTAATGATGCCTTTGGGGGTTATATATCAGATATCCTGGGTATCAGATATTTATATTAGAATTCATAACAGTAGCAAAATTACAGGTATGAAGTAGCAAATAAAATAATTTTATGGTTGGAGGTCTGTGGGGATATAACAATCTAAGATATTAAAGGGATATATCACAGTCAGTCTAGGAGGATCAGATAGTGGTAACTGACACCTTTAATCCCAGCAGGAATATCTGGGAGTGGTGACCTATGTTCTTAATCCAACCAAATCTGAGTTTGAGGTCATTTTAATTTATATAAGGAGTTTCAGGCTCCCAGGAAGGCAGTGGTGGGGCCACACCTTAACTGAGCTAAGAAGGTATTTAAGGCAGGAATAGAAAGACAGAGCAGGTAGAAGTTGTGGCACACATTATTAGTCCCAGCACTTGGGCAGCAGAGACAAGGGAATCTCTGTGAGTTCAAAGCCAGCCTGGTCTTCAAAGCAAGTTCCAGGACAGGCAGGACTGTTACACAGAAAACAAAACAAACAAAGATTGGAAGAGGTGGATTTGTCCTCTGATATCTCAGACTGTTATTATTATATTTGAAATATATCCCCAGAGAGGTCAGCACTACATGAGGAAATATATTAAATGGTCACCTTGTTGGGAAGGTTGAGAACCACTGCTTTATCTATTAATTTTCATTAAAATCATTACTGAGATCTTTCATTTTCAACTGGACAAAATTTCTGAAATTAAAATTAGATAGCCTAAATTTCTATAGCTCACAGTCTTCTTTGGAACTGTAGTTTATTTTGTTGCTCTTATGTAACTTGCCTAAAATCCTGAGTTTGATTAAAAAGCAATAAGCATTTCATCAGTGAGAACTTCAGTTTTGAGAATCAAAGTAGGGTCACAAGTTCAAAATAGTTCCCAGAATAAACAGGTTTACAAAAACAATGGCTACTTTTGTGGGATTTTTTTTTCTTACCTATTCTTTACGGATCAATAACAGAGACTCACACAGAAAATTCAAAGAATGATGATGAGATAGCAAATGTCCAGAACAGAACATATAAAAAGTATTTATATGTTAAAAAACTGTCTTTCACAGTGATCTCACAATGCTACTTTTCTTAAACTAATTTAAGTTCATACATTTCTAATGCATATAAACTTTTAAAAATACATAATACCAAAACTATAATCCCAAAACTTATTTGCTTAAGACTACAGAATCATTTTATGTTTCAGTACAAAAATTCTTCCACTTATTCATCCAGTAGTCCAAGCAGAGGTCCCAAGGTGGCATTTGTTCATTCTAGGTGGTTATCTCTGTAGCCTTCCTATATTAGTATTTGTAATGTTCTACTTTTTTAACATAGAAATATAAATCTAGACTAAACAATATAAAATATCCAATCTATTTCGACAGTTTATAAGCTGACAGTCTTGGAAATAATGAAGAACAAATGTAGGAGTCACGAACAAGAACTGAGTTAAAAGACTTGTCTTAAGGTTCTCAGGATCATACAATCAAACATGAACTCTGCTTAGTAGTAGAACAGTTACACTGGAACTGAAACTTACAGTCCTCTGTGTTAATGAAAAGAACCAAAATGAAACATAAAATATTGCCTGTGAGAAGATAACAATGCTTATGATAAAGATATTTGTATTATTGTTAAGATGTGATACCACCAAGATACTAGATAGCTTTTATAAAATATCTAATGATTGCATATATTCTTTAATATGTGGGTTTTTATATAAAAGTGTACCAGATATTTATCCTTTTATGAAAGAAAGTAAATATGGGTATATATATATATATATATATATATATATATATATATATATACACACACACTTTTCATAATCTAATATATGCAATATTTACAAATACACTTTTATTTCTGTTATCCCAGTGGATGTTCAAAACATTTGATCCAGATGTTTATAAACGCAGAATGTTTAGGATATCTTAAGTGGGTAACATTTCATGGCTTATATGCTGATACAATCTATAAATATTGTTAATTATAGTGGGATTATATGTTGTTACATTGTAAATCACTGTCCCACCTGCTAGTTTAATAAATACACTGATTGGTTGAAGGCAGACAGGAAGTGTGGGCATAGCTACCAGCCTAAGAAAACTCTTGGGAACAGGAAGAACAGAGCAGAAATGCCACAGGGTTGCCAGACAAGCCAGAAGATGTAGAAGACAACCATGCTGCTCTGTGTATAACTACGGAGCCGCATAGCTGAACAGAATAAGAATCATGGGTTAGTTTAAGTGTAAATAATTAGCAAGTTACATGCCTGGCCCCCAGGTCAATCAGTGTAGAATTACTGTAAGCATCTGTATATCTCTGTGTGACTGTGGATCTGTGGGTCTGTGAGTCTCCACCATAAGGCTAGACTGGAAAGTCTGGGACAGAAACCTCATACAACAGTTAATTTAGATTCCTAGAGGTAGACTCAACGGCATTCATTTTTTAGTTCATCACACACTCCTAGCAGAGGTCCAAAAGTAGCCTCTGGTCCTTGTGGGTGGTACATCTATGTCTTTGCAGTATTAGACTTTGTAATTTTCTACTCTTTCAACATGGAAATAAAAATCCAGACAAAAGCATATAGAAGTTCCAATCCCTTTCAGTAGTTTATAAACTGACAGGCTTGGAAATTATGAGGAACAAATGTAGGAATTATAAACAGTAATAGGAAAGAGTATAGCCTTTTAAATGTAGATAAAGTTCGTTCAGTTTGGAAAGCAACAAACTATTCAATTACGCTAGCTTGTCTTTGTATAGAATAGCACATTTGTTCACAAAATCTTGAAAGGGAAAGCTGATGTAATGTTCAGAGAAGAGTTTCTGTCTTCTCTTCCATGCTACATAGGGCAGCTGGAAATTTCTCCCCTTTTCCTACAGCCTACAGCTGCACAGTAAAGCATCCTACAGAAAAGTAGACTTTATCCTGACACCTGCATAATACCTGAAGCAATAGGAATGACATTAAGAGTGTTCCTGAAGTTCAGTGAACATTAAACAAGACTAATGGTCCTAATGGTGTCGATCTCACACACACACATACACTTTGTAATGATTTCCTAATTAAGGAACAAATCTTACTAGCTGTAGTTTATATAAGAACCCACCCAAATCAGGAAGCACATGTTACTGCAAATTAGCATCTGCATAACTAATATACTTGTACACCTGTTCATTAAGCCAATTACTGAACACTGTTAAATGTCATTAGAAAAGTATGTTTAACAACATGCAGAGCTAATGTATATTTTCAAATCAGTCACAATATCTTGATACTGTATATTTTACAGAGAAAAAATAAATATGTCTTAAGGTTTTAGGGATAAACTTTGTTTCAACTAGTAATTTTAAAACCCAAACCAAAGCCTGGTTCTTATTTTATTGCAGAATGGTGAATGAGGTATATGTTTTTCCCATTAACCTTGACCGATGCTAAGTACACTATTCAAGTTAGAGTATGCCCCTTTACTCACATGTTTTCCCTCACTTTCTATGAATCGATGAGCATCTTCCTGGCTGTTATATCTACTCAAAAGTCCTTGATATGTTAAACTGCGTAATTCATGTAAAGTTAATGTTTCAAGCAATAAAACACAAGAGTAATATGTGTCAAACACAGAGGATTATCAACAAAGTGTAACTATAAGAAGTATAGTGCTAAGGTCTAGTAAGGACTATGGAGACATTTTGGGGAAGGGGATGGAGAGATTGGGATGGGGAGGCTGAAGGCTGATTGGGAGGGACTAGGAGGGAAAGGAGGGAGAGCAGGGGATACATGTATAAAAAGACACTTTTAATAATAAAAATAATAAAATGAACAACAACAAAAAAAGAATGTGGTCTAGACAAGCATCATATACAAGCTGCTCTGATTTTTGTGGTCAAATTTAGATGATTGCAAATCCAGTACTCAATTTAGCTTAATATGGATCACAGTTAATTTTGACAGGCAAGACTCAATAGCACACATATAGCTGCAATGAGGCTCAATACTAGATATATTCTCTTAGCAAATGAGCAAGATACTAATTTTTATTACGCAAATAGAGGTGCGATGAAATTAAATAAACCAGGTAGCTTTAAACAACGACCATTAACTTCTTTACATTTCAGAGTTTCAAGATCAGGGTGATAGCAAGGAGGGTTTCATTTTGTAGGTCCTTATTCAAAGAAGCCATCATCTTACTGTATGCTTATATGGCCTTCCTTCAGTTTATGCCAGGGCCACAGAGTGCGACTTTCTGTGTCACAAGCATACTATTAGAGGTGGATCAAGCCTTATGTCTTAGTTAAACCCTGATTACTTCCTCAGAGGCCCTATACCAAAAAGAATCACACTTAATAGTAATTTCAACCAGCAAATCTTGGAAGGAACCAAATATTCAGTATATAGTAATAATAATACTTTCCATTTTTGCAAAATGAATTCTACAGAGACATACTCGTGAAAGGTCTCAGAAAAGAGTTAAATGGCTGAGGTATCTAGTGCCAAACTCTCTTCTTTTAGTACTAAGTTCCACACAAGAAACATAGTTTCTTGACACACTTATAAGTAAATACCTGGGGATAACAGAGTTCACTGGCAATGCTGAACTGTGGTGATATACTGTATATTTAATAAAAAACATCTGAAATATCAGAGGAGAGAGTCACTCACAAAGCCAAGCCATGAATGAAGGTCAGAGAGTGGTTACCCATGCCTTTAATCCTGTCATTCAAGAGACAGAGACCCTAACACAGCCAGGCAGTGTTTCTCTGTCTCTCTTATACAGACTTTCCCTCAGTATCTGGTTCTGGATTTTTATTATATCAAATAGAATTTGTTTAATATTGAACATGTGTTATACTTTAATTTTCCCAAATAGAATTCTTCCTAGTGTCCAAAATATATTACTGTATATTGTTGGGCACTAAATCAAAGGTGTTTCTTTTTCTTTTCTTTCTTTCTTTCTTTTTTTTTTTTTTTGTTTGTTTGTATGGCTTGGTATCCTCAATTTCATAAAGTGGAATACTGAATTTGGTGGCCAGTTAACTCAGAAGGTTCTTTTTTTTTCTTTTGATTTTTCTTTTCTTTTCTTTCCTTTTCTAATTTAAGGTGCTTGAAGAGAAAGGTAAAGATCTGACAAAGAATAATGACTTGGGGAATGTTTTTCATTCATGCTTAATCCAGCCTGACAAAGTGATGTTTCTATAATGTATGAACAGAGAATTTTAATGAGAAGATTGTTGATAATGTCATGGATCTAAGGGCTCACAGAAATCTCTAGATGAAAAAAGGGTAGGGGTTGTTGAGAGAAACACAGCATGCTCATTTAAGTCAAATACATGATAAATTTCAAGACAAAGAATAACACTAGGCTAACCGACCACCTCTACCACCCATCTCCAATCTCAGCATCAACAGGGATAGCCTTTTAAAACTCTAGGGAAAACAGATGTCAGTACTATGGATATGCACATATTAATGAGAAAACATTAATATAATAGCTGTAGAGACAAGAGATGTTTAATTTAGCCTGGTGAAGTGGTGCACACCTTTCATCCCAGCTCTTGAGAGGCATAGGCAGGTGGATCTTTGTGAGTTTGAGTCCAGCCTGGTCTACTAAGTGACTTCCAGGAAAGCCACAGCTGTTTGTTATACAGAGAAACACTGTCTTGAAAAACCAAAAATAAATAAAAGGATGCTAAATTTGTTACTGTCATATGGCACCAATGCCTATTTCTTAGGTAGCTTATGAGAAATAAAAAAAATATACATGCAAAAGTTGAAAAATAAGGAAACACAAAAGGACATTTGTAGCAACAGAGGGCAAATAGTCTTGACTTTGAAGATCAAAGTGTCTTTTTCCAAAATGCTCAACTCAAACTCTTTAGTGTGAAGCAGCCATATAAAATAAGAAAACATATGAGGAAGGAAGCATTTCAATGAATATATATAATGAAATATCTGTTTGCAAAACCACATGGTCAGATAAAGTTGTACAGAATTATGTCATTTGCTAACATCTGGTGTAAGAGATATGCAATAAATCCCTTTTCTTTCCAAAGAGGTCAATTTATTATTACTTATACTTGTGAACATGTGAGTAAATGTTAAACACTTTCCTTGTAAAAAATGTTTAGAAGTGCCATATTATAACTGTTAATAAATCTAGTTTTCAAAAAGCATTCATAATAAATCACTTTTATATGTTTTAAGAGTGTCTATCTTGCAGAAATTAACCATCTAATAACAAACTATGCCTTTTGTTTTTCTCCTCCTATATTCTCTTATATATCTTCATGTAAAATAAGCATAAAAGCAAATCAACATCAATGAAATTATAAATGAAGTTTCTACTTTTCTATTATTTTTTAAGTTTGAATATGTTTGATAGTGATTTACTTTATGAATGATTGGTTTGAAGTAACCTGAAAAACTGAATTCTACAAAAATATCACATAAATCTAAACTTTGAGTTTTAAGTAATATTGTTCTTCTTGTTTAATGCACATAAAAGTATTACTGAGTGTTTCAATTTGGTCTGTTGCTGGCTGAGCTCAATGGGAAATACGTAGAGCTATATTGTCTCTGTTTTTGCCATTTGGATTCCAACCGCTTTCAATTTTATCTTTCAGCAGTAATTTTCTTTAGTTCCGAAGCTACATCAGTGTAATCTGTTGAAGGTGATCGAAGCATTAGGAAATCTTTTTGCAAGGGGAAAATAGAGTACCTGAACTTTTCGCTTCTTTCTTTGTTCTTAAAGTTAGCTTTAGCCTGCTGGTAACTTTTGATTTGAAAGCAGAAAGGTAGCATTTGAGACTCCTTTGGAAATGTGCAAACATGAGAAGAATAAAATTCAAATAAGCATAAAGATTCCATTCTTAGGACAAATTCCTGACCCTCTTCCTCTCAGCCTATTATCCTTCGCTATAACACCCACCTACTATTTTGGCAGAATACCTGACACATTGCCTTCATTTTTCATTCATTTCTTTAACTTTATAGTGTTAAACCTAACTATACATTTACCTACTGAATAAGACTATCAATCTCCATATGAAAGGTCTCAGGATGGATGTATCTTTGAAACTCCATGTATTATTAGCAAACTTTAAACCAAGTGTTTCAAAGCACATAATACATAAACGTGTGATGGCTCCATAAAGGAACTTCAAATTGAACAATGCAGAAAAACTATCAATAGCAATCCCCAAAAGTCCTCCTTACCTGTCCTCTAAATCTCAGATCTATCAGTAAAGGCAAATTCTTGTCAATTGTATCTGATCCTCAATGCCTTAAATCACTTAAGGAAAAGATGCATCCTTAAATTCTAGGACCTTCCATATTTTTGTATAACACAATAGTTCATATATACACATTTCTAGAATTAATAGGAATGTATCTCACACATTAATTAAAACTGGCTGTATACATAAAATATTAAAATGGATATTGCATAAATAGCTTCTTTCTAATAGTTTCTTTTTTAGCAGATGGTTGTGGCTGAACAGTGGCTAAAAATAAAACATTTCTATATTATCTGTTAACAGAATAGCCAAGGTACATAAAAATTTGGTATATGTAAAACAAGAATATTTTATTGTATAAAAGCTGGATTCTTTATTTTTTTAAAAAAGACTGTTTACTCTAACTCCTGAGTTGAGATAGCTAAAATGCTAAGAAACACATCAAAGCTTAGTTTCCTTGCTATTGTATACTACACAGTCACGGTAAAGCCTGTATGTTTTAGAACAATAGATCTCAAGGACAGAATTCTAGTGAAAGTGTGTATTCCTAAACATAACACTCTGTTTTATGTCAAGTAAATGTTGGTTAGGCTCCTAGCAAGTAGAATGATGATACCAACTGTACATGATGAGAAAAGGGATCACCTGAGTTCACCATGAAAGTTGCTCACCAAAATAAATGAATTAAATGTGTATGAAGGATATTAAACAAGTGAATATTGCTTGATACTAGATAGTCACAAATTGTTCATTTCTCTCCTCTCTCTCTCTCTCTCTCTCTCTCTCTCTCTCTCTCTCTCTCTCTCTCTCTGTGTGTGTGTGTGTGTGTGTGTGTGATAAAATATATCACATTCAATGGATTCAGGATTCAGTTTAGTAATTAATTTTCATAAGGTGTTGTATTAATGTAAATAGCTGAAATCGTTTCCACAGTAAGCTTCTAAGAACTAAATAAAAAAGTTCTTGAATGAGGACCTAGCTATAGAAACTGTCTCCCATAAGAACTATGGTTGAATAATACCATGTTTGATGCGATATAGCACTTTTAACACAAATGCAAAACATTAAATCTTATACAAAAACATAGCCCTGAATAATTGCCTCCCTCACATTGGCCTACAGCCTGTCTATGGGTATTTCTTTTGTCTGCGTGTATGTTTGTACATTGCATGTGCGAGTTTTTGCACGGGTCAGAAGAGGGCATCAGACACCCTAGGGCTGGAGTTACAGATGGTTTTGAGCTGTGTTTCCATGCTCAAGTCTGTGTTTGCTATGCTTGGGCCCCTGTCTGCCATGCACAAGCGGGCTAGAACCCTTCAGCCAGGCCACAGTACCTGTACAGAAATGGGACCAGAGAGGAATAAGACCCATTGTCCACTGCAATTCTTCACTACTCAGCTTACATGAATCAAGCTGAACACATGGGACCTTCTCGGGTCCCTCTCAGGGTTCAGCGACACTGAGTCCTTTATCCTCCTAGATGATACTCCTTCCAGGAGTAGCTCCTCAACACACACGGACTCCATGATTCTTTGGGTTTTTTGTTTTGGAGAGAGAGAGAGAGAGAGAGAGAGAGAGAGAGAGAGAGAGAGAGAGAGAGAGAGAGAGAGAGAGAGAGAGAACATGAAGTTAGGTGGGTAGGGAGATAATAGGAATCTGGAAGAAACTGAGGAAGGGAAAAGAATAAGATATTATTTTCCATATATGTTGTATGACTATATATTGTAGGAAATTCTCAAAGAATAAGTAGGAACATTATTTTTTAAAACCAAAACCCCCTGATTGTTAGGTGTTGCCTACTATACAGCTCTCATTAATTTCTGAGGCCACAAGTTAAATAACAGAGGGCTCTTTGCTAATTATAAAGGCATGTTGAAGACAACTATAATGATTAATAATAACACTGATTGCACACCATAACCTCACGTGTGTCCACCAAAATTTGTACTTGTTTTTAGAAATGTATAGAATGCGAATAGAGCTATTAGAATGTAAAGTTAAAGCACATTTCATAAAGATTAAAGTGAAATTTTTATTGTGCTAGAATAAAAAAGAAATACCTGTAATTTAAGGTTTTACCACAAACTTATTAAAGATAAAAGAGAAAGTAATAGCCCAGATAAGAAGCAGCCGCTAATGGTCACAGATAGTAAATGAATTTTACTGGATCAGGATAGCAACCTGCTGGTTCTTTTTCCTCCTAAACCATTTCAAACCTGCTGTGCTTGCCATTAGGCTGGCCTTTACTTCACCCTAGCCACTTCAGTCCTAACACAATGGGGGATCATTGTTGCTTTCCTATGGCTGCTGCCAAAGTGTATCTCTTTCTGCTTTTAGCTTTTAATGTTTTGAATCTAAACTTAAGCAGTAGTTATAACTACAGAGAAGGGGCAAGAAGTCAATATGTAAAATCTGAGAAAGGTGTCATAATCACACACAAACACACACACACGCGCGCACGCACACACACACACAGAGTAATAGAGAGAGAGAGCACACTTGCTTCAAATTGGCAAATAGAGCAGCATAATAGATTTCTAAAATATTACTTAAAAACATGTTAGAAATGTGTTTCTATTATGGGCATTTTCCACATATGTCAAAGTCACTATGAAGCTCATTCATTTATATAAAAAATATGCTTTAATATATATATAATAAATACATATTCTATATATGTATGTATCTTAAATGAACTCTAAAACTTTTTATGACAGAATGAAATCATCATAAATGTATCTAGCTTTCTATTTAGATCTTATGGAAATGAATATGAAAAGTCATTAAAGGGCAGGTATGTGAAACATTCCTTAACAAAACCCATACATACTATATACAATAAGTGAAAGTAAACACAGGCAAGAAACAATTATATTTATTCAGAAAACCGTTCAAGTCTTAATATTTGAATAGTTACATTTTAAGTATATTATTGCTCTTGAGTGAATTGCTGTATGTACTGTTACTCTGTGTGCCTAATACACATAGAAGAAATTGAAGCATTCTAATTTTGAGTTATGCCCACTGTATAGCAAAGATAAATATAATTAAAATAGAAAAGTTGCAACAGGACTCCTGAGTAGCTGCAAAATATTGAGATTTTTTTCTCTTCAGATTTTTGATTCTGAACTTTTCTCTGCTGACTAAGATAAAAAACAAAGTATGGTGGTTTTTATTAAACATTCTCTACTTAACCTATCTTCACCTATAGCACTAATAATGCCCTTCCTTATTAGTGCTCAGCTTAATTAATGCACGGGTATGTACCTTATTGTTTTACCTGTGTCACAAGTTCATAGCAAAGAGAATATGCTCTATCTTCTCCATTAATACCTTCTCCATTGAATGAAATGCTTGAGAGCTCATAGCAAACAGATGATGAAGGTGCAGGAGAATGATTGTTAATCTCATTGCTATCTGACTTCAGAATTTTTGCAATAAAGATACATACAGGTAGGCTGAAAGCCGGAATAATAATGGTTGGGACAGAAATCCTAATAAAAACGTTTTAGGAAACAGGAGTATGTGATGTTCCCAAAGTAGAACAGAACATAGTTCAATAGGAGAAACTGACAATATCATCACATCACAGGAAGGTCACGCATATTCTAAGTCCTTCAAAAACAAAAACTCCATAAAAAAATAAGTCAATACAGACTATTCACAATAGTTTCAAAGAAACTATGGTGAGTACATAGGACTCATTTCAGATGCTTAGTAGAAATATTTCTACCTGTGGTGTGAAGAAGACAAAATGAAGGAATTCTAACTTTGTAACTTTGTATGAGCTGGCCTATCACAAGAATGTAACTGATTTTCAAATTCAAGAACAGCTTTTATGCTGCAAATGATTTCAGACAAATCCAGAATACAATGATTTACTGGACAAGATCAATAAAAACTGTGCAAAAGAGATTATACTGTTCAGTGATCCATGTTCCATCAATATCTATAATGGAATGAGACAAGGTGATACAATGGCCCAGAGCTTCCTAAAATTGCTCCTCAACAAAATTAAATAGGAAAAAAAATGCCACACAGTTAGCACCATACACTCTTTTTTCTAATGAAAAGGAAAAACATTTTTAATGTCTTATGACAAGTAGAATGTAGTACTATGTATTTAGCATCAGAATAAAACTTAATGCCTAGATAATAAAAGATGCATGCAAAAATATATCTCACAAGGCTCTGTGAATATTACTACCAAATACATATCATAATACTACTTATGTGATTCAATAAATGAACAAAGGTGGTTTCTTTAGTGGCCAATGGCACAGAAATAGTAGCTCATGCTTGTTTATTGGCATAGAAAGAGTTACTGGAAAAAATACTAATGAAGATTAGAACATCATTGAATTTTATCCTATTGAAGATAAAGTGAAGTATGAGTATTTATCTATCTACATCATTAGCTGAACTTATAAATTGATGGTCATCTCATTGCCCATGGTGTCCTGAATGCATAAAATCTGACAACATACAAAGTCAATGGTAGTTATTAATACTTCTCTCAACTCTCAGTACAGATGGATTACCTAGGTGAGCTGCCAATAAGACAACAGGTAGTTCTCTCAACTTACTGACTACATTTGTGGCCTTATTTTTTTTTTAAAGATATTCCAAACAACATCTGTTGATGATTTAATGAAAATACATGCTGTCTCAAACAATCACAATGCAATTATAATCAAAGACAGAGTAAATTTCCTGGTGGTGGTACTGGCGGAAACTTACTCTAGGAGTTAGAAAAGTTAAAAAAGTCATTAAGAAATATGGACTATCCAATGTGACGCCAAATTATCAGTTAAATCAAGTCTTCAAATTGTGTATGAGAGGTGGTTGAATCACTTTATCCTTCTTTAAGCAAAGCATAACTTACCATTCATTAAAAGTACCCAGAGCAAAGTAAACATTTAATTCCCTTTCTAACAGCAACTAATAATAACACTATTATCATGTTATTTTTCATTAAATGAGTGTCTCACTCAGTATATTTCTAAGAAGAATGACCATTTCCTCTTCAAGGTAAAGATCCCATTTTGGCATGCTGCTGCCTTTAGCACATTGTGTTTAGTTGAACTGGCATTCAAAATACAAAACAGAATGAACAGCACTTAATTGAAACACCTGTAAATGTCATTTCATATCTCATGCCCTCCCTCAAATACTTGACAGCATGCAATCTAAAATAGTAGGGTGTAAGAGCAAAAAGATTCTTCAATTACAGGTGAGCATACCATGCATAGAGAGTTGCCTTAGTAAAGATGATAAAGGAGTAATGAAGCTTTAAAAAAAAAAAAAAGAACAGAAGTGTGGATCATTCACCATATCTACTTATACATTAGATTCTAACTCAAACATGAGGCGATAACTTTTCTAACAATGTCTATTCAATAGGAGTTTTTGTAGCATATTTTAAACTTTGTGGTCATTATTGCCTTTAAAATGGTACCCTGGAATGTGCTTCACTTAAGCAATTAATAATCCACATAAATAATTATGTGTACCCTACATGTCTATAGAAAATAGAAAAACGGCTCTAAATACATAACATCTCTGGGAATAACTTACCTGATGGCAAAATAAAGAATATCAAAAAATAACAAAATAAATGTCACAGATTCAATAAGAGAAGATGCTATATTTTGGTCAGTTATTAAATGCTAGAAATTATCATTGCTAAAGGATATGACAGCTGAGTCAACAAAACTTAGCTACATTAAAAGCTTTTACAATAAGTAATCAATGAAACTAAAAAAAAAAACCTATATACTGCAAAAAGTCTATATGAAGCTGATAACTAGAAAAATATGAATGTATTTTTTTAAGATGGTATGTTAGTCAAATTTCTATTTCTCAATTTTCCTACGATTTCTCACTGATTCAAAATTTGATGTTGTATAATTCAAGACAGCAACAATCTTGCTATCTGTCAACTCTATTAAAATACATTATATAAATATATATCCATATACACTGTATTTATTGAATTATTTATATTATTCCTGAAAATTTCTTCTCAATGAAATTAAAGCCCAGACTTCTTAGATGTACTGTAACTTTCTCTTTTTTTTTACCTTTATTTAATATTTTTTAAATAAAAAATGTCTTTTTTATCCATGTAGGCCCCTGCTCTACCTCCTGCCCTCCTGCCCATACCTCCCTCCTGGTCAGCCTTCGGCCTGGCCTCTCCTCTCCTCATCCCCCATTCCCTCCCCCAAAAGGAAAAAAAAGTACCAAGGTGGGTCAGTTCAGCATGGCACATTCACTCCAGAAAAGTCCTATTTCCTCATCCCAAAGACTTGAGACTGGGCTAGGTGTTCCTCTGCAGGGAATGGGCTCCAAGGTGCCAGCCTATGCACAGGAAAACCATCCAATCCCACCCATCTAGGCTCTACATACTGTCCAAGCTAACTGACAGTTGCCCACCCTTGGACAGCCTAGCTTCTTTTCCTGATGTCCACCAGTGGCTGTTTTTGATTCAGTGAGCTCCTTAGAACTCCAGCAGGCCCTCTCTGTGGGAATCTTCCTCATAATCCCTATTCCTTTGTCCATATAGTCTCTTCCCCTCCCCTCTCTCTGGACTGGGAATTTGATCTAGTGCATAGATATGGCTCTCTGCTTCTGCCTATATTCATTGGTGGATGTAGGTTCTATAATGCTATTTATGACACTTTCAGTGGTTATTCATATGATTGTAGGGCAATTCCTGTTTAGGCACCTCTTCCACTATTGGTTGAAGTCCTAGCCAGAGACACCCTGTGAGTTCTTGGAGGTTTCTATAGCACCTGGCCTCTTTCCAACCCCACATTGACTTCTTCTACCAAGATATTCATCTCTCTTTTCAACCTCTTTGTTGCTCCTGTTACTACTGTGTTATCATTTAGAAATTTGAAGATTTTATCACTCCTCATTATTTCTTACTTATTACCTATAGGATAACACTTATGACTTTCCAAACTTAGTTGCAAATAAACTCAAAATCACTAGTTCTCCAGGGTTTGAGACACAAAAGAATATTCACCAATCCTGGATAAGTCAGGAAATTTTAAGACTGAGTAATTTTGAAAGTATTGCTTTCTAGGTTTGCACACACTGGGCTTGGCTAAAATGCCACCTCCTCAGAGGGTCCTTCCTGAATTCTTAAAGCAGAATGATTGATTTTCTTCTGTGGGCCTCTACAATATTTTGTTCTTATGGTGAGTCGCTACAATATTTTATTCTTATCATGGTATAGCATTTAATAAATTTTATTATCAATACTTTAAATGTCTGTTATTTCAATTTGTATGAGCTTCCAAGTATTATCAGCTGTGACTTAACCATCTAAAGAAATTATTGTTAATTGAACACTTACTAGGTATTGAAAATAATACTTAATGAACTGAAGATTTTATTTTCTGAAACTAAAATTGCTTTATTTGTAACAAAGGCTTATAACACAGATTATTATTTAATTATATATGTATGTGTGGGTGCACATACATGTGATGTGTGTGAGTGTGTGTGTGTGTGAACACAAATAACTATAGATTAATACAGTGGGCAGATTTCTTTTTGTTATTCTCCAGGTTTTGGAGCTGTAGACAAATGTGAGCCACCCAAGATTTATGTCGAAAACTTTCCATAAGAACAAGGCTTACTCCTAAACCTAATCTATTTTTCCAGTTCCCAAAGTTAAATAAATAGAAATTAAAATCAATCATAGTTTAACAAGTCTCCTACAGCAATCGGATCCAAACACTTATATTGTTAACATGCAGCAATTATTATTTGGTATGTATTATATCTATTAATGGTGAATCTAGAACTACCTTTTAAATTTCTATCTTTAGTAGGAAATAGGGCATTTGTGATTTTCCTCTACAACATATTATAGGTGGCAAAATTTCCTATGGCAAAATGTTCCAGTGTCAAATCACACTGCATGACAGAATTTCTATGAGTGTTCCTAGACCATAAAAGGGTTACAGGCAGGCAGATTTCACTCAAAGCTCCTTAGTCATGATCGGAGCAACCATAAAGCATACACACAACAATACACATGTATTCATAATTAGTGGTCTGTTCATAATAAAAGATGTGCTTATGTTGTCTTGTTTATGTTATGTAGACTGTGCTTATGTTGTTTTGAACTTCTCTCATGTAAAGCATTATTATGATACTTAAGAATTTGAGCTTAGTATGACTCATTGGAAATTAAAACTTATTTAAAAAAGGGTTTTTATACATTTTATATAAGATGTCAAAAGAATTATTCTGGTTATACAATAGATGGTCATATTAATATCTTTAAATAATGAGAATTACTACCCAGTTAAGGTTAAAAGAAGAAATAAGATATAGCATTTTCTCTATTCAAATATAAATTATTTCTTAGCCAGAAAGCTGCAAAATAAGTCTTAAAAATGGACATTAAATTTTAATGTAAATAAATATTCTTCCATGAATTTTATTTCTGAAAGTACAGTAAAAATATACATCTTGACATGATCTTCTAAAGAAAAGATTCTATTTTTAAATATATAAAAATAACATGAAATATACAAAATATCAAATAAAAAAAGCAATACCCCGATGCCAAAGAGGATAAACATCAGAAGCAGCAATCTTGACTTTGAGTGAAGATTAACTTAAGCTTCAATTTGCAAAGCCTCAATATGGAGAAATGGAAACCAAGCCATGTTCCTGAATTAAGTAAAAATTAAAAGAAAATGGTTCTGGAAGTTACTCTGGAGTGCAGTTCAGTTTAATAGTAAATTAGAAACAAACTTGTTCAAGTCCCTGGGGGCTTGAAAAGAAAATTGCCCATACCAATCCTCTGAGTAGAGTAAAAAAGGTAAAAATATTCTCTGAGAAATTTTAAGTAAAAAATCAACATGAATACAGTTTAAAATCAACAGAGATGAAAACAACATAAAAGAAAAATATAACCTGACCCTAAACTGGTAGAATCTTAGTAAATGCAAATTTAATGCTGTTTGAAGATCAGTAACTCACATTTGAAGATTTAAAATATCTATATGCACAAAAAACGTACAAAGTACACAAATGTTTAAGTTGTTTACACAGAAGGAAATATAGTAATTAGTCTCTGCCTGGACTAGCCCTGAGATCCAGACTAGCAGTACTACACCAAGGCTTATATGAATTACATACAGTTTGACCTATGATTCAGTCTTATTCCTTACTAGCTCTTACAACTTAACTCATTTCTATGTCTTGCCATGTGGGCCATTGCTGACCTGAATCCTTTTACATCTTCCTCATCATAAGCAGCTCACAATGTCTCTCTCTGACCCGACCCTCCTTCATCTTTAACTTGCTTGGATTTCCCTCCTCCCTATAAGCTAGTTTGCTGTAGGCCAAAACAGCTCCTTTGTTAATTAATGGGATTTTACAGTATACAGAAAGACATCCCACATCAGACACATTTCAGTGCATATTAATAAATAATATAATTGGCATATCTGTAACAATACCAAATTAAATTACTTAAAATGTTTAGAAAAAATGACACAAAACTAAGACATAATAATTACTACGATTCCTATATTTGAAAACAGCTTCTTTTCTATTCCCAAGAGTGTGAGTGTGTGTGTGTGTGATAAACATGATTATCATCAGAAAAAACAAGGTATGTTCATTAAGTGAAATATATAGGGAAAGGAATTATCCAGAGTATATCACTATACTCTAAGACTATAAGAAAAGTTAGGAGAAACGGAGCTTAGAGTGAGAAGGCATAACGTCAAAGTATTAACTCATTTAAGTATCCTGTTTGTCAGGTTTATTTTTCAAAACGTGTAACTAATTGGAGAGGTGACTTTACAAAAAAATAGATTGGCCCAAGAATCTCTCGCAGAGATTATCTCATCAAAATATATAGAAAGTCAGCCTCTCATTCCACATTTATGATTCTAACATAACTAATATTTCCACCTTGCTGAGATAACAGTAGTAATATGAAATTAGCCTTAGAAATCTTTTCACTCATATTTAAGGACTGGGGACATAATTCAAACAGGAAGGTAGATAAGCAATTGAGTGACCTGAGGAAATGAAAGGGAAGAAGAAGAAAGGAGGAAAATGGGGAAGAAGGGAGCAAGAAAAGGAAAATCAAGGCAATAGTATAGCAGCAAGAAATCAAGCAATAGACATTGCCTAAAATATTAGAGTAGAAGACAGGTATCTTTGAGTCCATTTGCTTAGCGTATTTTTAAGCCACATTCTAGAAGCATCTGTTAAAAACACAGTCCTCCAAGCCATCAATCAAGCCATCAATCAAGCCATCAATCAAGCCATCAATCAAGCCATCAAGCAAGCCATCAAGCAAGCCATCAGCTGTGTGAACTATTCACTTATTTCTAGTATCACCTGGAAAATGCAAACTGTATAGATTTAATTACTTAAAAAAAACCTGACTATGTTGTATTTCTATCTTCCCTGTATCATAAGATTAAACATCCCTGGCAAAGGTGATTAGACAAAAATTAAAATCTTAAAATTTTAATCAGTGTTTAAAATCACCTTATCTATATGATATATAGTAAGAAAGAGAAAATGTGATTTTCTATATAAATCTCAAGACTCCTTAGATTCAAAAACAAAAATATGCCCCAAAGACCATTTACTTTCATATTTTCTAGGTATCATATAAAACTATATTTAAGAAGTCTCTTAGGAATTTATAACTACTGATGATATACTGCTTGGAAGGCTGCTAAGCTTTGAACACAGAACTTTTGCAGGCTATACAAGAACACTATCATGCTCCTATTACTGTGGTCTAAAACTGCTGCTCTCAACAAAATAAAATTAGAAATGTAAAAATCATATTATATCCTTAATTCGACATGATTTTAATTAACTTTACTGTATCCTAGATTATTTACTTAAAATTTGACAAGAAATTTAGACAAGCATATTTTGTATACAAGTATTCAATGGCACCATAAAAACCCAGCTAGAAAGAAATGACAGGCTTTACAAAGATGAAACAAATCAAAGGCGAAAGAAGTACCAAAATTCCTAAATCAGACGGACATAACAAATAAGATCCTTAGGCAATGATCTGGCTTAATGTAACACTCAAAGAGCATAGCAAAGTTCTTCTGTTCCCTTAAGCTAAGTAAATGTCTTTGTATAGTTTCACAGACCTGACACATTTTAATAAACTCAGATGATAACTTCAATTTCATTGGTAGTAGTAAGATTATCTCCCTTTTAGAAGAGGCTTAAAAAACACCAAATAACCAAATAAAAACCTACATGTTTATGTTTAATCATTTTCATGTACATTGATCAATTCTAAATGAAATTCCTTTAGTATACTCTCCTAATTATGCCACTGTTGTTTAATGAACTGTGTGAGAATAATTATTCATAACACACTGGAAAATAAAACGAAAAATGACTCAAAATGTGGCAATATTGGGAAAAGAGGAATTGAAAAGAAGGAGTGGTCTAAAATATATCCAGTTTGTACATGCCAGAAAAATGTTTCAAATAGCAAACATTTAATCACTGCCATCATAATAAAAAGAGTACATTAATTTCAACATACACTTTAGAAAAAATTGAATGATTTACAAAGTGGGATTTGAAAAGACTATACCTACAGATGAAATCAATTAAAAAATTGTTTTCATCAACAGTTAAGGCACTGATAACAGAAGGAAAACATCAAATGCCATCATATTATAACCCTCAAGCTCAGGCCTGGTCTTAGCAACATAATGAATAATGTAATGTGGCATGCTAATCTAATGCAGTTTGGAAGAAAAGGGCATGGACTCTACCATGAACTTCAGTGGAATAGCAGTAATTCTAATGAACATAAAAGCCAGAGAGCCCCCTGCACAGTGCTTTGCATATAGAAACTGCTCAATTACTAGTTCTTGTCAAATAGAAAGCATGTGAAGTTCATGATGTTTGCAGTGGCTCACTATATGCCTATTTGCATTAAGATCAACTACCACACTTGTGAGAGGATGGAGAACTAAAACAAACACAGGCAAAGCCGAATTTGGAATTCAATGAACATGTAAAATTTTATTTCAGCAAATAGTATTTCCCAATTACAAAGTGCTTAAGAAAATGAAGAATTACCACTAAGAAGAAACACTACAATTCTGAAGGTTTTAAGTATTGGAACTATAAAATTAAACATAAAGTAATTTAAGAAGTTTGACCACTTACTGTACTATATAGTGAATTAGTAGAGCTTTTGTATAGCTGTAATGTTTTGGGGTAGGAAAAGATACTGCTTCCTCACTGAAACTCTTGGTCTAATTCTGTTTGATATTTTAATTTCTCATTTAACTGAGTTAATGAAGCAGCTCAACTAGAGCATTAATGTACAGTTAATAGGCAAATCAACATTTTTCCATATGTTGATACAGGTATTTGACATTTCCATAAATTTGATGTACCTTACAATTAAAAAAGTAATTAGTTACAATTTAGTCTACTAACACACACACGCACACACACAAACACACACACACACACACACACACACACACACACACACACACACACACACACAAATAAAATACACATAAGTTTTAAGTTATCCACCTGAAACAAAGATCTGGGTAAGACATAAAAGTAAAATGTCATTTTTTTTTTGCATTCCAAAAGTAAGAAATACATATAGATAGCAGTCATTCATATAATGCCCCATGAATAGTAACTTAGTTCTCCAAAGAAAATACTAGCTTTGATAATGCAGTAAGTTGAATATATTATTAAATTTAAATGTATTTTTGTTGCTATAATGTTTTAAAAATAGTGGAACATTACAAGGATATTACAAGGTGACTCTCCATAATAAATCTGGTAGAAAAAAAGAGCATAAAAATAATTTATTATGTACCGTAGAGACAGCTCAGTGATTAAGAGTGCAAACTACACTTGTATAGGATCTGAGTTCAGCTTTTAGAAGCCATGCTTCAGGAGACCTACCACCTCTGACCACTGTAAACACATTGAGTATGTGTGCATATATCCCAGCCCATAATTAAAATAAAATCTTTTAAAGAGATTATTTCACTAATGAATTATAATGCAAGGAAAAAGATTTTACCATAACTATACTGTTGACAGGCAGATGATTGATAGAAGACAGATAGATGGATAGACAGACAGACAGAGGATAGGTAGGTAGGTAGGTAGATAGGTAGGTAGACAATGGTGGGACATTTATAGGTAATGTTAAGCCTCAGAGTGGTTATTCAAGAACTGATAGGCAGGAAATAACGTCTGATTACATTAATCCTTTAAATTATTTTTCTAGGCTTGAATTAATGTGATAACATTCTCTGTAAATAATATTTTAAATAACATCTATCACATTAAAGCAATATTATCAATTTCAAAATATATACTACATATGGCTGAGTAATAACAGCAATACAGTATTATAACAATTAAATGATCTATACCTCAACTGTGACAGCTTCTTCAGATTCAATACTTCCCAAAACTGTCAGACTGTGGTACTTTGGTTCTACCTATAATTTCTTTCACAGTAACACACTATCTGATTCAAATCCTAAGAAGAGTCTTCTAACTATCAATTCTCTCAAGCTTTTGTAAACAACATGGATACTTTGCCATATCCCCATCTACTTCTTCAGTAGCATTTCATTTATAAGAACAAATCATCTTTCATGGAACAACTTATTTTGCTTTGATGGGACCAAATTACTCTAATTTTGAAGTGACAGATTCTTTAATTTTCTTTACTTCATCTTTTTTTTTTCCCCTAGAGAACTTCTTACATGATTACTGCATTTACATCACTCCCACTTCTCCTTCCCTCAAACTCACCAGCGTCTCCTTTCCCTCTCAAATTTATGAATTCTGCTTTCTTACTACTAAACATGTATACATAAATATGTATGCATAAATGCATATGAAATACACAAATGTATATACAGCTACTGAGCACAACTTATGTTTACATATGTGTAGGGGTATTGTGTTGTCTCATGGTAAATAATTGTCCCACCCACTGGTTTAATAAAAAGAGCTGATTGGCCAAAGGCAGGCAGGAAGTATGGGCGGGGCTACCAGACTAGGAAAAGTCAGAGCAGAATGCCTGACGAGCACCAGAGAGAAGCCACAGGAAGCAGAGGACAACCATGCAGCTCTAAAGAAAGGTACCGAGCCACATGGCTGAACAAGAGACATGGGTTAGATGAAGGGTAGAGAGCTAGCAAATGATATGCCTGGGCCTGAGGCTGATCAGCCAAAAACTAATGAAAGTGTCTGTGTGTCTCTGTAGGACTGGGGGTCTGGGGTTCTGGGGGTCTGCGGGACCGTGGGCCTAGACCTTAAGGTTAGACCCGAAAATCCGGGCCAGAAACTTCGTACTACAAATGGCAGCCCAACGTGTGGCAAATGTGCCCACATAAAGTCATAAAAAGCTTAAAAATGGTATAGAGCCAAAGCAGCCTCTGAATTGTGTCTTCCACATGAGCTGTGGTACAGAGACACCCTACAATGGCGGGCTTTTGGAGTGCAGCTTAAGGTGTAAAATGGCTCATTCCTGAAGTCTCACGGGAGCCTAGATGTAAACAAAAGGTTGTAAATGATTTATTTAAGGTTTCTGTTCATAAGGAGAAAAAGGGAACAGATTCAAAGATGGCTTTCTAGTGGCAGTGTTTTCTTGGATCAGCTCTGTTTGCCGGAGGCAAACTGTGGCTTGGTTTTAAGAGAAGCTTCCTGATTCAGCATTAGAAGCAAAACACTTGTGAGTTTTTAAAGAGGCCCTGCTACCTAACACTTTAATGGAGTTAATGAGTAGCAGATGGCAAAGATTTACTTGATATGGACCCTAAAATTCCCAGACTACCTGGATTAAAAAGATAAATTCTAAAATTAAACTAGGAGCTGGGTGGAGCCATCCACCCATCATACCAGCCTTTAATCCTGGCAGATTAAAGGTGTGTTCAGAAACAGAAGAAATAGAAGAATCTGGGTGGAGTCAATCACCCTAGGCAAGCAAAGGTGTGGTCAGAGACAGAAAAATTTAAGAAATAAATATACAGTACAGACAGTTTTTGTAAAAAGTCTAAGTGATTTAGAGTGTGTTGAAAATATATATACATAGGCTTAGAGAAAGAAAAGGAAAGGTATAAAAAGCCTTAAAAAAGAAATAGAGTAAAATAAATGAATGAATGAATGAATGAATAAATAAATAAATAAATAAGCAAGCCACGTAAAAATGGAAGATACAAAGAATGTCTGGATACTGTATGTTATTGTCTTATCTTTAAGCTTCTTGACTGAAAATGACTTAGTAAAAACTGCTAAAAGACAGTTGACTATAAATGCTGTTGGATTAATTCCAGGTATATATTTTGTAAATGAGTTTATGTTAAAATTGAAATGCAAAGATACGCTACTTTGGAGAAGAGGTTTTCCTTTTATTTTCACAGAAAATGAGAAGCTGTGGATTTCTTCCTGGATAAAGAACATAAAGTTTGATAGAGGAAGACCCCCTGAAAAATTTCCAATGGAAATGGATGGACCGATGATTCAGCATTTCAGAACACCTCCATTGAAGTTCCAGAGCTCTGAATCCAAAACAATTTCAAGGAGACTGGCTGAGATGACCCAGCCTTAGAGACTACTCCACTAAAGACTTGTCCATAATCCTACATTTTTCTTTGGATTCCCATGAGATTGTCAGCATCCCCATTCAGCAGGAAGTAGCCTAGAGAACACCGCCCACATTCCCAAAACATGGATTATGGATGTTTGTGTTTATTTACAGTGTTGCTTATAAGCTGTTATAGATAAGGGGGGAAAAGAATTTTAGAATTGGAGTTCCTTTTGTTTTAAAGAGAAAAGGGGATGTGTAGGGGTATTGTGTTGTCTCATGGTAAATAATTGTCCCACCCACTGGTTTAATAAAAAGAGCTGATTGGCCAAAGGCAGGCAGGAAGTATGGGCGGGGCTACCAGACTAGGAAAAGTCAGAGCAGAATGCCTGACGAGCACCAGAGAGAAGCCACAGGAAGCAGAGGACAACCATGCAGCTCTAAAGAAAGGTACCGAGCCACATGGCTGAACAAGAGACATGGGTTAGATGAAGGGTAGAGAGCTAGCAAATGATATGCCTGGGCCTGAGGCTGATCAGCCAAAAACTAATGAAAGTGTCTGTGTGTCTCTGTAGGACTGGGGGTCTGGGGTTCTGGGGGTCTGCGGGACCGTGGGCCTAGACCTTAAGGTTAGACCCGAAAATCCGGGCCAGAAACTTCGTACTACACATATGTCCAGGGATGAACACTTGGGATTGGATGACTTATGTGGGCACTCTGCATGAGAGGAAACAGATTGTCCCACTCCTAGCAGTCATCAGCCATCTCTCATATTTCATGTAGGAGTAGGACCATGCTGAATCTTTTACACTCATATTGCCATGTCCAGTGATGTTTTCATAATGGTAATCTTGTTGAAGCAAACACATTGTTGAGAGTTCATTGGCAAACTTTTTCCTATGTAGAGCAGGTGGCATTCTGGCCCTCTGGCTATTACTATCTTTTCCACAACCTCTTCTGTGATATAAAGTTCATTGGAGATAATTCATTTGGGGCTAGGCAATCCACAGATATTCTCTGTACTTTTTTTGTGGTCTCTAACTGACAGATGGCTCCAGACATTTATTCAACACTTCAATCTCCTCTCCATGCAAAATATTTTAAACAGTGAATTCATACAGACACATTTTATGTGACATTGTTGTGCCAGTGTTCTGTAATTAAACTTCAAGTTTTAGAATTATAGACTCAAGATGTAACTACTTACCTAATAGCTCTTTCTAACTAGTATCACCAACTAATAAAAGACAAGGAAGAGATATTTATTCCTTAATTGCATCCATTTTCAATTAATGAGCTATCATGTTGAACAGGGTTAAGGAAATTGAAGTCATTTGCATTTACTTTTTTAAAATTAGTTATCCAACACAGTAATTCATTATTAATACTTATTATCCTAGACACCAAAATATATCTCAAAAGCAGCTACCACTTTTGAGAAAACAGTAAATGGAGAGTGTACCAGTGAATATGAATGAAACAACGGAAATCACGGAACTATGGAAGCCAACATTATAAGTTCAATGGAAAACGGGGAGTGGTCAAGTGAATTGGATGCTGTTAAGAAGGTGAAATAAAAATTGTGAAGCAGACATTGAATGGCTATAGACTTTTGTTGTTGTTGAGAAAAAATAGAACAATGGGATCAATGTTTAACTGGAGAGAACTGTATGAAGAATATGTGAAAGGAAGAGAAACTTGTAGTCTTACAGGTGTTTGTTCAAGGGTTTAAACATTCTGTGAAACAAAGAAATGGTGAATAATTAAACAGAAATTTGAGGTGAAAAGTAGTTCTTTTTAATGAAGATAAAATATGATGAACACAGAATACAATCCTTAAAATTAACCAGTTATATTGGAAAAGTAAAAAATATGTAAGGAAGAATAGAGATAATGTAGTGGTACATAGGAACCAGTGAAACAAATGAATATGTTTCTATAGCTCAAAAGACTTTCATTTATAATAATAAGAAATAATGAAGAGAAAGATACAGGACAATTTATTGATGATGGGAGTCTTAGGCTATGGCTTCCAGATTTGATATTGAATTATAAGGAAGGTCATTATTTTTTTTTTTTTGCTAAATGCTTTATTAATTGGGGCTTAAGCAGATAAAGACGAAAAGAAATTAAGTAAATATTGCTGTTATTAAAAAAAACATAGGATAGAAGGAAATTTTAAGTATCTCAACAACCTATTAGCTCATATACAGAAATGTAAATTCTTCAGACATATTCCATATTTTTGACTAAAACATCACAATTTCGTACCACATAGCATTTTAAAAGATAAAAAATTATTATATATTTTTATATGCCCATACTCAGTTAAAATGATTCACAAATGAAATAACAATATAAACAAAGCACTTAGTCATTTTCTTTATATATGATATACCTATTTCTGTGTAGATATGTCACATTTAATTTGATGATATAGAAGAAAGCAATTAATATTTGACTGAGGTAGAAACTATATCCAAAGCAGAAATATTTCTATTATTCTGTGGATCACCACTGCAGGATGATTGAGTATGTTGTCTTAATATCAGGAGCATTCATTTGAAATTATATCAAGTAAAACAGTTACATTTACAGTACCAGCATCAGTGGCCGAAATTGTTTGCCTTCCCTTTAGCATTTTAATTTAGGGCTTTCTAAATGCAAATTAGGAGAAAATGCTGCTCAGATGATAGGGAGATGATTTCCCATTTTTAAATATCTCTATTGTATTACTGGTGTTGTCTTATTGGTATTCTATTTTACACCGAGCCCTCATGCATGGCCCTCAAAATACTTTGTAAATATTAAAAAAGCATGAATACATCACCGTATACTCAATTTCAGAAATGTACTACTAAAACTGTTCTCTAGGAAATATCAAATATTGCTATTTTAAATTATATATTAAGAACTGAATCCTTTTTTTTGCAATTTGACTTGCATGTGTGTGTGCATGCCTGTGCATGTGTGTATCAGAATATTAAGCCCTCAGACTAGAATATAAACAAAAAAAATCCATAAAACTTAAAATATCTGAAGCTACAAAAGTCATTGTGCTTTGCTCTCTTAATTCTAAGTTTTAATATAAGGTGTGTAAAGTACTCAGTGGGCAAAGTAACAAAGAAATTAGCTCTTCTCTGTAATACAAGTCCTCTTAAATTGAAAAGCTAAAACTGATGAAGCTTGCTCATATTCATAAAATGGCATTAATTCAATAGAGAAAAAACTCTAACTTCACTAACATGAACAGTTGGAACATTATAAACTTTTCTGTGATTCGGGGTCTTCAGTATGGCAAAACAGTTTTTTGTTTGTTTGTTTAATGATAACATGTTGCAAAAGGGTTTCTTGGTCCCAGGCAGTCAGAGGCCCAGACTCTGCTGCATCAAACCCCTTAGACACCAGCTGTTGCTGCTCAGGCCCCCAGAAATGACTCAAACGCTTATATTAACTTTATGTTGTTTGGTCTATGGCTCAGGCACAATTGTTAGCTTGTTCTAACATCTTAAATCAACCCATTTTTATTAATCTGTCTGCCACTTGGCCTGTGGCTCACCTGTGTTCCTTACATGTTGCTCCTTGGGCGTCTGGCTTGATCTGCCTCTCTGACTCCACCCTTCCTCTCCTACCTATTCTGATTTCTCTGCCTACCTTTTCTATGGTGCCTGACAAGGGACAAAATAGCTCTTTTATTTAAAGATTAAGATTCACAGCATAGAGAAAGGCATTCCCACATCATTTCTCCCTTTCTGTCTAATCAAAAAGAAATGTTTTAATTTTAACATAGTAAAATTACATATAACAAAATAGCCATCAAGCAAGAATTACAGTTATAATATCTAGTCGATTTGTATTTAGTAAAATTAAAGAAAATACTTTTATCATCTATCTTATCTAAAGTTTTATATATAATGTACCTTTCAAATGACTAAGAAAAACTGTACCTATAACTATCTAATCTTCAACTGCATCAAAGACCACATAACATTCACATGATTTTTCAGATTTTTATTCTATGTAAAGTAAATGTTTTTCGACTCATTTAGTTAAACAAGGACCACCTACATGAACCCTAGAAAGGAACTGGTAGATGTGTTGTCAATAGAGATGGGACAAAAAGTAAAACAGTAAGGAGACAGTGATCAGAATGCACCATATATATTAGCTGAATTGACAAACAAAAAGATTAATTAATACAAAACAAATTTTATCTTTAATGTTCAAATAAGGAAATGTGAACTGCCATATTTTTTGAATTTATATATTTGTTATATATGTAGATGTATAATTTAAATTCTAAGATTAAAAAAATGTGATTAAGACGGAAAAAGCATTTTCAATAATTTTATCTTATACATGTAGTTAAGTCCAGACAGATGACAGATAGATAGATAAATAGATAGACAGACAGATAGATAAATAGATATTAGCTAGCACATAATAATTATACATATTCACGGAGCGCAGTGTGGTATTTCCATGTAGGCATATGATGAGAAATGACTATTCCAGGTGAGCCCAACATAATAACACTTAAGACATCTATCACATTTGAGTAAATTCGCCTTATTATATGCAGATCTGGAATATCATGCTATAATCACATCATCCACAGCTTGGTGTTATTGGGAGCTGAGCCAACGTATCAGTAACAAAAGCCTCTAAATCAGTGAACAAAAAATAAAAATTATACACACACAATATACACCTACACTCAATATATTAAATTAATTGCTGTGATACATACATTTCCTACTGTGATACTGAATATTGAAAATTATTGTTCATACTCAACCAAAAGTACACGTTGATGATAATTTCTCATATTCTCTCCCTATGAACAGGCATTTCAGGACCTCACAACCAATATTCTATTTTCTATTAAGGATTAACATTTTAGGTTATACATATATGTAGAAATTTGAGGAATCTGTACTTTTGTGTCTGACATCCATTAGCACTACGTCCTCCAGGTTCTTCAACACTGACCAAACAATAAAACTCCTTGTTTTTATAGCTGAATATTCATGTGAAAATGCATCACATTTTATTAATCCAATTAACTTTATGATAACAAATTAATTCTCTCTTTTGGATATTTGTAGGGATATTATAATAAACAAATAAATGCAGATTCTATCCCATGTAAAAAATTTGATGTAAAATGTATTCATTTTGATTGTAATTGACTACAGTGAGTTTTGACTTAAGCAATATGTTTATTCAATACAAATTCAATTATACTCAATTCTGTTAGTATATATTATGTTATTTCAATATGTAAGCAATACATTTGATCTGGGTAGAGAAACTAAATCACTACAACAGTTTCTCATTAATCAATACATATAGTAGAGAAATTCTATAAAGAAAAAAAATGTGATGTAAACTTAAATTTCCTATTAGCTTACATTTCCCCAAAACCAACAAAAATTACTTCTGAGAAAAACATCAATGTTCAGAATAACTGTCAATTTATAATTAAGATTATAAAAGAAAACTTATCACAGTAAGGAAAATGGCAACTCACTTCTCTAATGAGTATCTGAAACATAAACATTTGCATTAAATCTGAAGTGAACACTCTACCATCAAAATACTTTGCCAGGAGTCATTTTCCTTTGTAGAGCCTTTACTCATTCATTACCTCATTTTAGCACTGGATATGCTTATACTGTCCATTTCCTGTATCATCTATCCTCTGAATATTTTAAGATGGGAAGTTCTCAATGAATGGTTGCACAGGGGAAAAGTGTAAAAATAAAAGAATGAATGAATAAGCCAAAAAAGGGCTAAGACATATCAAGAAATAATTCATAATCAGTGTTACACAAAGAAGACAATAGCACTTAAACTCATATAGATATAAAACAAACAAATTTTCACAACTAGTAGTTTATCAATGTTGTTCACCAACTATAGCAAAAGTATGGCACTAATGCTAAACAATAAGAATAATTTGAGAAATTCTTATAAAGAAAAAGGCAGATCAGCAGCACAATATTCCTATAGCATCTTCAAGGCCCTGGACTCAATACTTAGTACCATAAACACAAAAATCTGTTCAGAAAAGAAAAGGGTAAGTGAACATTATGGGATTTTTATAGTATTAACTTTTGTTTGATTATGTTTATGTGTGTGGGTGTGGGTGTATGTGTGGGGGCCGTCACAGTACAAAAGAATGTGTAAGACCCCTTGAGCTACAGTCAGAGGTGGTTATTAGCAACAAATTCCAGCTTCTCTGGGAAAGCAGGAGAACCTGGGAAGCATGGATTGTTTCCTGTAATGCTAAAATTGTCTTTCACAATGAAAACTATTTAAAAAAAAAAAAACCAAACATTTTTTCCCAAGTAGGACTTGTTAGGTCCAAAAAATTCTGAAAATTTTTGTTATTCAAACAGTTAACATATAAAAATAAAATATTAACATTTATAATGAAAGTTTACAAGCACCAAATGAAGGCATAATGATTAAAAAAGAAAAACCACCATGTGCATTGTTTTGATTTCTAAAATACAACGCATATATACAACAACATGTATAAAATGTATCAGTATACATATTAAATTGAAAATACTTACAAATACAGAACAATAAATCTAAGGTGGAGATGAAATTTAAAATACTTTTGATGCAAGCATAGGACTCACTCACATCACCAGACAAGATAAACTACTTTGAGGTATTCTTGCTCATACTTGCTCATAGCTCTGACATCTGATGATGTGAACTACAGTCCTGTCTGGACAGAAGAGAATTATATATTTCATGGGAAAGCTCGTTATTTCTAGCCGTCAAAATCCCAGGCATAGAAGTGATGGCCACGAAAAAGTGTTGTAGGATTTATACGTGATATAATGCTGAAACTAACCGAGATATGCTTTGTTAAGCTATATAAACTGTGAAAAGCACTTTCTTTTACCTCACTATGTTAACAAACATGTAAATGTGTTTTAGAAATGTTTTCCTTAATAATGTCTCAGATTGAACATGGCCATAAAATTCCAAAATGTTAAATCAATCAATCAATCTCTCTCTCTCTCTCTCTCTCTCTCTCTCTCTCTCTCTCTCTCTCTCACACACACACACACACACACACACACACACACACTCACACACCTGAACACATACACTCACTATTTAAGTATTTTATAAATTTTATCTTTAAAATTAATTTTTGCAATGGTAAAAAATATCAGCTAATGCATTGAATAAAACACTGCATGCTTACATGTTTATTCTCCATTATTAAATTTTTCCAGCACAATAGTCTACTAACAAATCATCATGTTCTCTATTCCTCAGTAAAGTATGAGAATGCACAAAAACACAGTGTCTCTAGATAACTCTCATGTAAGCAATGAGAATTTTAGACCACAAACTTTAAGGACTATTTACAATTCGATATGCTTCAGTTTCATGACATAGCTCTGACCCCCTTAATTTCAATATATCTGCTGACTAGTATCTCCGTAATCATAAGAACTCCAAGGTACTAAATGTCCATTAATAGGCAACTCCTTCCCAAAGCAGGAAAAACTGGCCCAGGATCAACCACAAAGATAAAAGTTAGGATTGGATGAAACCCTGCCAAAACACTGTCACAGATGGAGACTCAAGAAGGGGAGCATGAAAATAACACATCCAAATCCATTTGAATGGAAGCCAGGGGTAATGAATACCACATCTTGGATAATTTCTCTTGAGTCTGTCTATATTGGAGTTATTACATGCCACTCAGTAACTAAAGTATAAGTTTTCAGTTTTTAAAAAAAGTACCATTGTTTATATAGCTTTATCAGTTTCATATAAAAACTACCATTATTATCATAAGGAAACCAATGGTTTATCTTAATAATACCTTAAAACAAAAGTAATTAAGAAATAATATCTTAGAAAAAGACTACCACTGTAACAAAGGTAATGAGATGTTAATATAAACCTGTAAGACCATTATATATTAAAAATTATATCATTCAAATCTGAAATGTTTAAAAGGTAGAACCACAACAATCACTGGCCTGACAAGATATCTACAACAGATACACTGGCACATCAATCTTAGTGGTAACCAACAGATGTGTGCACATAAATCTTAGGGGTAACCAACAGATGTGTATTTGGCCTTCTTAATAAAAGAAAGTATTCATATCTGATACTATAAACCTGTGAGCTACTCTTAGCTAGAGAGATATCATTGGCCCTGAAGGTGAATGTAGTACTACCATTTTCAAAAAAAAGAACAGGGTGTAACACTGTTTGAAATACTTATCCTTATAGCCAAAAATACATAAAGCTCTCAGCTCTGACAAAAAAGGCATCTTTATGTAGTAGACAATGGCTACCATTGAGATCCACAAATGGTTAAAATGCAGAGAATATATGACCATGGTATATACATCTCTAATTCACACGTTCATAACAAAGCGGCTATATCTAAGTCTCAGGGAACATTTCAGGGGAGAATTTTAAGAAACGGATGCTGTAACCAAAAAGTCTCAATAACATAGTTGCAAAAAAACATCATAACTAACCAGTCAACATAACAATGGATAATGGAAGTTGACTAGGTCCTACATCTAGATGAAAAGGTAGTTAGTCATTAACTGGTGAATGAGAATGCATTTTCTCTCAGAATGAGCCTTATAATACACTATTAAATCTCAAGTGGTCAATTCCCTGTATATCCTATAAATATATACTTCATTGGTATAGATGAACAACACTAAATGAACTCAATATGTTGACGTAACAATAATAATAATAAGTTAGGAATTTCACAGGGGAAAATAGGAAGAATGGCATAAAGCATATTCGCCCAAAGGTCTAGTATATGTCATGATTTACCTCTGGCTAGTCAACTCTCAAGAGGCAGCACAATAGTAAAATAAATAATTTTATACTCCTTTATTTGTTTAGAACAAGGACATTTAAAATGCTTATCATTTATACTTATATTCTTAAATTGTAATTTATTTTACCATCTCTAATAATTCTATACTCCACTTATATAATTTCACATGTGTGTGATGTATGAGTTCAAGTGTAATGTGCAGAGTCTATTTCAAAATTTTAAGGCAAAGTCATATGCTACTGTATGGAAATATTTTATTTGTTGTTCACACTCCAATTTTACATGTGAAAAATACTGAAATTCCTTTTATTCTAATTTCTACAACAGTTTATAAGATGTTAGCAAAAAAACAAAATAAATATGTTACTAAAGCAAAATTTAAAAATGAGATGTTAACACTCAGAATTTTAAGAGAAAATAGAGGTATATATTTTACATTTCAATTTCAAATTGTTTTGAAGAAGGGTGGGAGTGGGAAAATCACAATTCCAGAAGTTAGTGCTTAAGACAAAGAAAATGTATTTTTTGTCATTTATTTTGTTTTATTTGTTGGCAATAGGGTTTCTGGGTGTGGCTCTGGCTGTCCTGGACCTTGCTCTGTAGACCAGGCAGGCCTCAAACCCTAGAGCCTCTTGCCTTCTTGTCCCACCACTCCCTATTGGCTTTTTGTTTATTTTTGGTTTGTTTTCTTTTTACATCCCAATCTAAGTTTCCCCTCCCACCTCTCTCCCCAGTTCCAAACCCTCTCCATCCATTCCTCCTCCACTGCTTATCTTCAAATCTGGGCATGCATCCTATGGATATCAGCCAACCTTGGTCCTTAAATCAAGTTGCAGTGAGACTTACACTTCAAATTTTGAAATGTGAAATGAAAATGGAAAGCATTTTCACTAAATGCCTAATATTATAACCTTCAACTTAAAAAATTTCAATTAGAGTTAAATCAATTTGAAACATCGTTTCCAAAGATAGATAAAATTCCTAAGCAGCTAAAACCCAAGCTCTGTGTCTAGGCTAGCAATGCATTTTTGGAATACATTCTTTCCATGATAACTTATTTAAAATATAAGATGATATTTCATACCTAGTGTTTACCTAATAAGAGACCAAGGGCAAGTCCTTGTTAATTAGTTGACTAGTTATCAAAGAATATTTTCTGTTCCCTACCTTATATATTTCAGATGTTGTAGGAAATGGGCCAATATTCATTTTACTACCCTATTTTATGATCTACAGCTTCTTTTTTTGGCTGTAGATATTGAGACTTTGCAGAATCAAAAAGTTAAAACAGTATTTTAAAATTCTTTATACAGCATAACTCCCAAATTTCTCTTCATTAACTTCATGTAAAAATCATTCCCAATAATGAAGGACTCCAATAGATCAAGAAGACTCATATGAATGTATTCATATTTCTTGCTAATTATCCTGTACATGTAATCATTTTCCCCAGTGTGTCCAGTACATGTGTCTCTGTCCTAGATTGCTCATTAAATCTGCTATAGTTCATTTGAACACTGAATCACTGTGACTGAATTAGACATTTTAGAATCCAAGGCCTATGATTTCTTCCTCCGTGTATTTCTTACGAAGGCTTACAAGCCAAGTTCTGGTAGCACTGGAATAATGCATACAGTAGTCTATATGTTCTGTAGGTATAAAAACAAGGTTACCATAAACATAGCCTAGTATCCACAATGCCTCCATTGTGCATGCAGGTAATACACCCAGTATCTGACAAGGTTTGAGAAGTAGCAATCCTTATTCTTTTTAATGGGGACCTCTGAGACCAACACTGTCTAGAAAAATATCATGTTCACTGTTATATAGATTATTCCTAGAATACTGCATCTAACACACACACACACACACACACACACACACACACACACACACAAACACACACACACAGTTTTTTAAAATTTAAGTTTCAGAAAATTTGCAGGAGAATAAAAATGTAATATATTCTTGTCTCTACTATAATGGCATTAACCTACTTTTTTATATGTGACAGAAGGAGGTTATGTTAAAATAGCATAGTGGTGCAAAGGTCTCAAGTATGAATTAATTTTTAAATCATTACACCGAGATAGTTTGATTTCTATATTTTTCCAGTTAAATGTAATGAAAGAGCATTGCTGGAGGATGAAATTTTGACTTTTCATTTAGAATCAGTTCTACATAATATCAAGGAAAGATATTTTTCAGACTTGACAATTCAACTTTTTTTTTTACTGTAAAGTAACAACAAAAGCCTATCTCTAACACATACACTGTTTTTAAGACTAATCTACACCATACTTGTGCTTATACAGAATATATTAGAAATTATTAATCATCTACATATATAAGAATGAAAACAATGCAAAATAATGCTTAGAGTTGTTGATATGGTCTGTAAATATATAAACAAAGTTATAAAGGTAGACTAATATCTGTAATGCCTCTATTGTGCATGAAGGTAATATACTCAGTATAAATGTACTTATAATACATTTCAATCACTTTTATCTTCATATTAATTTCTATGTATAAAGTATAACAAAGTACTATCAAGAAACACCTGTATTATCTCATGTTTATATTTATAAAATTAATAAAATGTATTTTTCCCTTATGTTGAAATTATAAAGCAGTATCACAAATAAATGAGGTCAGTAACAATTATCAAGCTATTTTTAAAAACCAAAAAATGATTTTAAATCTTAATAAAATAAAGCTGGAATACCTGCTAAATAATCAGTAACAAAAAAGGAATATCATTTTATTACATTCTCAGAGAAGACTGCTTTGTGAGAAAATTTAAATATCAAATGAAAGGGGTCATAATAAAAAATAAAATTAAACTATGTCTGTATGTCTATTATCATGGGAGAATTTTTTAATTCAGTACCTATCCATGAATTTATAATTGTAAAGATATGAATTTAATTACATTCATGAGGAAAGAGCTTGAAAGTTACTTTGAATCACTAACAAGTTAGAAGAAAAATACTACTCATAACTCTGAAGGCTAAAGCAGGTATAGCTCTTTTAGTTTGAAGTCAACAAACTCCTTCTGGCAACTTCCAGGCCAGCCAGGGCTACATAAAGCAAGCAAATGAACAAAAACACATGTATAAGTATGACAAATTGACATCAAAGGGACTCAATCTTTATAAGAGTGACTCAACCCATTTTTCAACCCATTGTTTCCAAACATTGCTAAACGCACTGTGATTTGGAGCATTGTAAGAATAGTAAAACATTATTTTTTGATTTTTTTTCTTAAACAGATACTTTCAATATTTTATAAAGTTTTATATTTAGCTAAACTTAAGTTTTATAATACTAGTTTTTTACATAGAAAAAGAGAGAGTTTTTTTTAAAGCCCATAAGGTAAACATTAGAAGAAATAATGGAGATGACCTTTTCAAGAGTCATTTACTAGCATTCTAATATAAATTGAATCCGTTTATTAGATGTGGCATCTTCTTGGTCTTCATTGTTACACTCCTAATTTGGAAATGCATTCATTTTGAATGTCCAAATTTTAATGTTTAACAATTTCAATGTTAAAAAATTCAGTGTTCAAAAGTTGTTTTACCTGTTTCTTAATCAAACAGATAAAAATCTCATTTTAATTACTCAACTTTGAAAACATATCTAATCTAGAAATATTTATGGATATGCAAATCTATCAAAAACAAATATTATCAAAGCAATTTAATATAACACTATGAACTTTTATTGTAGTATGTTGTAAGGAGTTTTAGTTGTCTGACATTGTGATTAAGACTTTCAAAATATGGGAAGGATAAGATATAATAATTTCCACACATTCTGTAAGGGTATGATAGTGTCTTATTTACAATACTGCTCTTTGAATAGAGTAATTTTGAGTAAATACTCTGTTAAGTAGCTGATGATCCCAAATAACAAACAAAAATAGTAGTGAAAATTATAAAACAACCAATGTGAGACCTTCTTAAGGTAAGGAGCTTATCCTTTATGTAAAACTAGAAGTATTATTACAGGGCTTTGATTATAATTAATAAAGAACATACTAGTGTACATTAAACACTGAATTTAATGTCCACTGCACACAAACATACACAGCCATACTAATACAAAGTTTGCAAAGGGAATTTTGAAATATGCTCTCTAATTGGTATTTTTGGAGACTTTTGGCAAATCAATTTATAATTGGGATAATTCTTTTCATATTTTTGTTACACTAAGATTTATAATCTTGAGTCCTTCTGTTTAAAATATAACATAATAATAAGAGATGTAAAAAGGAACAGAGGTTAAAAATTAAAGATGTAAGACTAGAGAAAACCCTCCACAAAATGGCTACTGTTAACAATACATGATAGGAAAAATGTATAAGCAGCCCAATGTATTTTTGCAAGACTATCATAATGTAACGTATACCTAGAAAATATATTCTTTATTATAGAATCTACAAATAAAGGCCAAGAGTTACATAGCTCCACTTGTATGCAATGTCCCCATGGGAGACTAATGTTGATATATAATAAAAAACTATGATTCATAGGAGAAAGTGATTAAGGTTAAAACACGATGTGAACTACTGATAAGTAAAAGTTTCATTAAAAAAATAAAAATGTCAATTTATTTAGAGTTTTGTGAAGCACAGTCTATAGAATAAAAATAATAAGAGAAGCCTAAGACAGGGCAGATGGTGGGAACACCACTTGCCTAACATGCATGTGGTCTGGGAATCAAGCTTTGTCAAAACAAAACAAAAATGTTAGGCAGAGCACTGAAAAGCTGGCTTCAGTAGAATAATAAACTGATAGGTAGGTGAAACTATCAGGACAGAGCTAGTAAGTAATAAAGATAGTAGAAGTCATCACATTGAAAAGGACTAATCATGAACCACCCCCATTTAAATGAAAGAACACTAGATACATTAAGAACAATTCCACGATCATTAAAAAAAAAAAATTCTATGGGCTATATTGATATCATTACTTCTATAATGAAATTACTTTTCTAATACCTAAAGAAGATTAAAGTAATATTCATGCAAAGGAGGAAGCTTACCCATGACATTGCCATAGCATTTCACATACTACAAAGTTTCAAATTAAAAAATGAAGTTTTGTATTTTTTGTTTGATTTTTCTCAATTAACTAATTGTTTCTTCTTAAAAAGACAGATAAAATTACATGTAAAGTAAAAAAAGAAACATGGGTAGATTTGATGTTTACATGTGACCCTGATGTTGAAAGCTTGGGCTGCCTTTCATGTCACTGGAATGTTCCCGTTTGTATAGGTCCATTGTGTAGCGATGAATGAAATGGCTACTGATGCTCCCTAAATAAAAGACTCTCTTTCCCTTAGCAGAAGCAGGTGCTATCAAATAGCTACTGTTTGCACAGTGACTTTCAAGACAAAAACTTTACACAAAAGGAAAATACAAATAATTCCTAGGAGGCCTTCTCTTGTGAATCTCCCAGACAATAGTCAAGCTGCAGTAATGCCACATACATCATTTTTAAGGTCAGTTTTCTAGCAGGGCCTTTTTATAGCAGTACTACAAGAATATTTATAAGGCACACATCACAAAGAATTCAACATTTTGGATTATAATTTCATTACTAGATGAACATCTTAGTATTAGACCTTTAGTGAAAACAATCTTTTGGCCTTGGTCACTTATACTTTTAACATAAGTAAGCACTGGCAAAAATTACCTAAAACCCTTCCCATTGGCTCTCATACTTTAGACTAATCTATTATTTTCAAAAATAGCAAATGCATATTCTTTACTTGTGGGAGATTGTGTTGTTTCATGGTAAATAATTGCCCCACCCACTGGTTTAATAAAAAGCACTGATGGGCCAAAGGCAGGCAAGAAGTATGGGCGGGGTTACCAGACTAAGAAAACTCTTAAGAACAGGAAGCACAGAGCAGAATGCCAGGCAGAACACCAGAGAGAAGCCGGAAGAAGCAGAGGACAACCATGCTGCTCTGAGCCCCATGGCTGAACAGGTTAAGAGTCATGGGTCAGATGAAGGGTACAGAGTTAGCAAGTTGTATGCCTGGGCCTGAGGCCGATCAGCCTAAAATTAATGTAAGTATCTGTGTGTCACTGTGGGACTATGGGACTGGGGGACTGTGGGACTGCAGGACTGTGGGTATTTGGGTCATTGGGTCTAAACCTTGAGGCTAGGCTGAAAAGTCAGGGCCAGAAACCTCCTACTACATTTACTTACTTTGCAAAGAGAAAATTCAGAGTATTTTTGAAGTATTAGTGAGAGGAACGAAGAGGGAGATAAAAAGAGGTGAATTATCTCGATAGAGGAAGCTAATGTGGGGTTGGAAAGAGACCTGGTGCTAGGGAAATGTCCAGGAACTCACAGGATGTCCCTGGCTATATTTCCACACAATAGTGGAGGGGGTGCCTAAACAGGACTTCCCCAATATTCAAATGAATAAACACCCTAAGTGTCATTACAGAACATACATCAAAACAGGGAATGTAGGGGGAGGCAGAGATCCATGCCTAAGCACTGGGCAAAGCTCCTGGTCCAGCTGGAGCAAGGGAGGAGAGTCTGTATGAGAAAGGGAATAGGGATTATGAAGAGTAGTCCCACAGAGATGGCTGGCTGGAGCTCTGGGGGGCTCACAGTATTAAGAAAAACCAGTAGGGAACCATGCTGAAAGAAGCTAGGCCCTCCAAGGGTTGGCAACTGTCAACTGACATGAGCAGTAGGAGTCTTGAGGGATGGGATCAGACTGTTCCTGTGCTTGGGCTGGCACGTTGGACCCCATTCCCTACAGAGGATACCCTAACCCAGTCTTGATATTGGAATGAGGAAATCAGACTTGTCTGGAGTGGATGTGTAGTGCTGGGCTAGCCTACCTTGGGACTTCTTATTCTTTTGGGGGAAAGAATGGGTGGATGGGGAAGGGGGAGGATGAAGGCTGACTGGGAGGGGCTGGGAGGAGGAAAGGAAGGGGGAGCAGGAGGACACATATGTAAAAATGACTCTTAAAAATTATATATATACATATGTATATATAATTTGAAGTACTATTATTTTGATGATACCTCAGGATTCACATTAATCTATATTATCCACTAATTTACCTTTGTATATAATTTTCATAAAAGTTTATGATTCTTAACATTAACAGAATTAGAAAACCCCTGTAAAATTACTATCATTATGTATAAAGATATAGTTGAATCACAAATGAAAACATCTGAAATTGTATCTATAGCGATCCATGGTCATTTATTTTGATACTCCTAAAACACCATGTCTTCAAAAATAAATCATGGAATAAAGTACGAAATTTACAAGAATACATATGAGACATACATCATAGATTTCTCATGGAATGCTACACTGAAAATAAGAGAAAGGAATATGAATAACATCATTTGTTTTTTATTGTTCTTTTTATATAATACAACAACACTGGTGTAGACTTTTAGAAGCATAATCAATATCATAATTTATGCTTACCAAATCCTATGCAGAAGGAGATCACAGGTATTCTAAATGTGGATTAAGCAATATTGGAAAAAAATATTTCCCATGTGAGGAAACAAAGCCATGATGCCTGTAAACCAGTAATAGTATAATCAGAAATTTTGAGGGGGGATTTTTTAATCTGGGTAAAAATATGTTATAAGTACTTATTGGACAAGAAGAATGTACAACAAATTTCCTACCATAAAAATCAAACTGAAAGATGAAATATCCACCTGCAGTTTGAAGTCAAAGATATAAACATTACTCAAACTATCTCCTATAAATTACTGTTTTTTGGGGGATGAGTATCCCAGGATCCTTAAATTGTACTTGATTAGCAAAGCATATATACATATGCTACTCAACTCAGATTAATTAAATATGTGATAAATCATGGTTTGAAATCTATGATATCTACATCGTTTTTAATTTTTAATACTAAACACTAATGAATTCATGTTTTAGGTAGTTATTATATTGTTTCCACTTTATCTCTCTCTGAATGAATAGGTCCAAGATCTATAACATCAATTGCATTGAAGTATGAATTAGAGATTCATATTAGTCTGCATAAGAACAACTTACATCTTTTTCAGGCACCATCAAAATACAAACTTAAATCTAGATGAAAGTCCCACAATAGGACTAATACGCATATGAACCCACAGAGACTATGACTGCACACATAAAATTTGCACAGGGTAAAATAAGAATGGAGAGTTGAAAGTGGGAATTGTACACAAAGTCCCATCCCTAACCAAGAGTTTGTTTGTAATTGATAGTGGATGAGAAAGGGAATATAAATTTTCTTCAATGAAGTGTCAAATGGTCTGTCAATCACACTCCATGGAAGGTTGCATGTCCCATGCACATAAATGAACTCTCTCTCTCTCTCTCTCTCTCTCTCTCTCTCTCTCTCTCTCTCTCTCTCTCTCTCTCTCTGTGAGTGTGATTATTTTCTTTTTCTTTTCTTTCTTATTTTAGTTGGAGGAAGATTTTATTGTTTGTTGATTTTTTTTTTAAAGAGTAAGAACATGAAGTTGGGTGGACAGGAAAGTGAGAAAGATCTTGGAGGAATGTGTACAGAGCAAAGAATATTATCAAAATACATTATATGAAAAGTTTAACACATTTTAAAAAATGTATTATTTACTTTTGTTTAAGTCTCTATTTTCATATTTGGATGAGAAAGATTTTCAAAAACCCCTCAATTCATTCTAGTCCTAAGAAAAGATTATTATTGTTTTCATGAACCATATGAGATAAACTCTTAGATGACAGGGGCTTGGGTACTGTATAAAGATTTTAAGTGCAATCATAGTTTATCATTAACCATGATTCAGGAGTGTTAATACAGAGACATGTAAGGATATCAATATACGGGCATGGATGACACACTATTTCTGTTTTGAAAATTTTTCAATGAAGAGAAATCTTTTTTTCATTTAATACTTAAGAGAAAGGAGGTTGAAGCTTTAATTACATGATTATGAATCTGTATAAATAGAACATTGGATTTTATTTATTCATCTTTGTATCCTAAAAGCAAGTGAGAGAGAAAATAGCAAATAAAAGAAATAGTTCCTTAATAATTTCTAAATAGGCTGTAGTTTTCTACATAGTATAAATTACTCCCCAAGCCTCAGTGTAATTCTTTATCAAATGTGCTTGTATGCTAATAATTATTTATTATTTTCCTAATCATTTCAGGTTTTGTTTATGCTTTTTGTATTTCAATATGACTTATCATTTGTTAATTTCATTTTTGAACCACAACAGTATATAGTATATCCTTCAATTTTATGATAGTCCTTAGAAATATTGATTCGAAATGTATATTATTCACTTATATGGTGGTAAGAGAAGGCGGAGGTTTTTTTAAAATATATTAATCTAAGATTATTATTTATTAAAATATAAACTAACACTTATGGTATAAGTAACAGCTTAAATAGGTGCTTGATAGCCTGGATTATCTAAGTGGTGGATGATGGATGTCAAACCGGTCTCTTTAAGTTAGAAACTCTATGCACAATTCCAAGACGACACTAAGATATACAAAAAAGACAATGCACATGAATGTCTCACCTTCCCAAGGAGTCAAACAAGAGTTAAGCTTGACCACACATGTTCAATTTGCATATTTATATGTAACATTTGGCAATGGATGATAGAAAGAGCTATTGTAAAACTGCCTTCTAACCACAAAAAAACACCCAAAAGTTAACCACTACTTATCTGAAGGGAGTTCCACAAGACACAGTCACAGGCATGCATGCATACAATCAAAGAGTTTTACATAAATCAGAGTTGTGTTTGTGAGACAGCTCAATCAAGGGTTTATTTTCACTATGCTTCAAGTTCATTCTCACTACAAACGCTTTCAAGTAATCACATTAACCAGTGTTTGTTCAAATGCATTGATAGTCAAGCCAGTGTTAACTAGATTTTCTAAACAGAGAAGTGAATGGGTCAACAAAAATACTACACAGACAAGAGCTTGAATTTTCTTTTTAAAATTATTTTCTTTAATCCAAAAAAGGCTGAAATCGAGTAAAGAAAAACATGTAACACTAGAGTCTTGGTTAACATTAGCAAATTGACAGATTCCTCCAAGGATCTATTTCACATAATGATGTGACAATTGTCTTTCCTGATTTTCATAAGTTCACTAACAGCTTTCAATTTTAGAAAGCTTTTTTATGGTGTCATTAAAAACTATATCATTACTACTTGTAGTAAAATATAAATAGACAAACTAAAATCAGACCATTATTGCAAACATACAATTATTCAAATAATTCTTCCAAAGAACTTTTATCAATAAGTAACTTTAAATAACCAGTATGCAAATGGAAACATTAAGTTTAAAGTCTAACCATATTTATTTCAGGCTTGAAAAACTAAGGGGACAGACTGGTAAGCAGATGGACATACCTAGGAAATGACTATAAAGACTCCAGTTTTTGTTTTGGTTGAAATAATGCCAATCAGAAAATTATAGGTAAAAGCATAGGTAATGGATGGAAGAAATTTGGGAATCAAAGGAAAAATGAATAGGTGCTTTATGGTGGAGTAATAGGGATGTGAAACTCTTCCACATGACACTACAATGGTAGTGCTTTTATATGCTATTATATATTTTTACAAACACAGAGAACTAGATGGAACAAGGGATACAACCCAATCTTTATAATAGATAATAGTGGAAGGCATAGATAAGCACAGGAACACATGCATTTATTTAAATGAGAGCTTTCTCTGTATGTACACTTGAATGCCAGTAGAGGGCATCATATCCCATTAGAGATAGTTGTGAGTCACAATGTGGTTGCTGAGAATTGAAGTCAAGACCTCTGGAAGGCCAGTCTTAATCACTGAGCAATCTTTCCAGCTCCTGTGCTGTCCATTATTTAAATGACTAATCAACAACTCAAAATATGTAAGTATGAAATATTGATGCAAGAGACTTTAAATTCTTCATAATTTAATTTTTATGCTTAAACACATCTTGTGCTAAAAACCTGCAACAGGTTTTGCAAGCAACAAGTTCCTCAATTCCTTTCCTCACCTTGGCAATAAAGTATTTTTTTAACTTTAAGTGTTTCACTCAAGTCCAAGCTAGCCACCATTCTAAATCTTGATAAAACTATGAAGTACAAATAATCTCTGGTAGGTCAGCTCCATTCACATTGCTTTTTCTCCTTCTATTATCTGGTTTTCACACACACACACACACACAAAACCTAACCAACTCAATAAGTAAAATAAAAATAAACTTATAAATTTCCAGTAATCAAGAGCCACCAGTAGTTCTCTCTCCCTTTTGTTTTTAATTCACAGCATTGTAACCTTCTATTTATTTAATGTGATCATCATTGAAATATGTGGGAAAAACTCCTTCCTAGGAATTATATACACCTACTGTTCCCATAACTGTTGCAACATAAGTGGGATGGCTAGGTTTAAAATTATAATTTATATGGAATGAAGAACTATCATGAATTTAAAATCCATATGCTGTAATTTATCTGTATCATCACCCAAAAAGCACTAAAGCAAAGACAGTAACAGCTAACACCAGACATATATCATGAACAAAAATAAGCTAAGTGCCAAAATATCCTGAGATTCACCTCTGAATAAACCAGCCCTGAAACATTCAAACTAAATGTGATTCATGCAAATGCATGTGTTGACTCATAAATTTTACTGTATTTATGTCCATTGACCTTAATAAGACTACTTATGATCTTTGAAAATGATCATTTTTCCTTTACACCATCAAAAAGGATGTTTAAAAATTCTAAACTACTGAGGTACATATTGCAAAATTTGTAGATGGAAATTCAAAGAGGAATGGTAGTCTCCTCTTCAAAGGTACATATTAAAATGATTTGGTGATTTTATATGATTCAGTTGAGAGACATACTTCAGAATTAAGGTTTATTGCTAATTATGTCTGACAGATATTAAAATAAGTACATTTCAAGTCATGTGCCCTGAAATTCATTTCTGACAGTTCCAAGAAAAGTGACGTCCAATGTCAGAACCAGTTTCACAACAGGGTTTTCTTGACAGATTTCAGACACTTCTAGCTAGATCATGGATTAGAAATGCGGACATTTAACCTTAACTAGAAGAAGAAACCACTAAGGATTCTGCCATAACCTATGTATTTTCTCCTGCCATCAACACAACTCTAATAAGCAACAGATAGCATGATCTCAGACAAACTGGAGACATGGTGATTGAAATCAGGTAGCACTCTTCAATATGAAATCAAATTACATTTTGATGGAAACGTCAGAAACAATGGGAAAAGTTAAATACAATACAGCTAAGGATGGGATGGCTTCTTTCATACAATTTCCTTTGAGAAGACATTGAAGCAACTTGTCAACATTACTCCATTGTGAAAAACGTTTCTTGATCTTGAAAAGACCAACATAGACAGAGCATAAACTCCATCCAATTGGCTAGTTGTTCACAAAAATAGTTTATAATACATAGAATCTTTCTAATGGTTAAGTATGATGATTTATTCTCCAAATTGTCCTTGATAGTACTTAGAGTGGCACACGATGTGTTCTCCAATAAGAGGTGAGGAGAGCATTTTAAAATAAGAGACTAAGAATGAAATTAATTTTTATTTCCAGATATTTCACTTTCTTTTAAATTACATAAACTTATAGGCTATATGACATGCTCTCTAAGTCCAATAAGAATAAGTTAAACTATAGAAAAGACCCACACTATTTTTTTTTAATGAATTAGCCACTGGTGGGTTTGTGGTTTATGAAAAGAAAGATTAAATGTTAATTTCACACTTGGAAAATTGCACCACCTATAGATTCAGATGGAAACAGAAAAAAAAATCATCACTAGTGTTCTGGGAAGCTCATGGTGTGTTACAAGACATACACTTTCCACAGGATTCCAATCTGAAGTTAATATATTTGTGCTATACAATTAATTGTATGTCCTGATGCAATTATTTAATTTACTTCTCACAAAACTACTAACTGCCTTTTAAGGGCATTCATAGCTACAAAACGATTTCAATATAATTTCTGCAGAACTAAAGATAATATTCAATAATCAATTTATACTTAGAATACAGCTTCTAATTTTCTCATATATATACCATTCTCTAAAAACTGGTCAAGGATAGCACCTGGTATAGAGTGAGGTTTTGAGGAATTGGTTGCTTTAACTGAAGAAACAACCTCATTAAGAAAACATGTGCAAATGCACATGTAAATGAGTAGCTAGGTTAAAAAAAATCTTCAATAAAACAACAAGAGTGGAAAAGATCAGAATACTGAATATTTTTTGACAGTAAGAATCTTAAAAGGATTTGCCTAAACAAGGTCCCTTAAAGAATAGATGCAGGTAGAAAAGACAAGGGCAATCTCACACACAATTCAACCATATTTATTGCCCATCAATGAAAATGAAAATAAGATGTAGAAAATGAGGTACAACTTGACTTATGTAAAAAACGTACATAGTTACAAAGTAACATTTTAACAATATAAATGATATCCAGTACTCATATGACACTCACTGTGGGCCATATCACTACTCTTTATTTTCCTATATTTACCTCTTATGAAAATGATAATTTATTTGTGGACATTAATATTATGATTATTATCCTATTTTACAAATTAAGAAATTCAGATATTTGGAGGTTATACAATTTGTTGGAGGTCACTTGTCTTGGAAGTAGCAGTGTGATTACAAAATCTGCACTTTGACTCCAGAGTTTGTTACCATTATATCTGACACTAGAGCTTGAGAATCTCTTTGCTGTTCTGGAAAAAGCAAAATGTTGCAAGGACATTTTAACTAACAAATATCTGTCTATACTTAGTTCTCAGAAAGTAGAAGCTGAGGAATTGATCTGCTTCATGAAGTCATAAAGGTGGAAGCTCAGAATTTATGAAAGGATTAGGAATAAAGATTAAAACACAACATTTCATATAAAGGGTATAGAAAATGTGTGAGCAGAAACAAAGGCAAGGAGTAGTGCTTGACAAAAGTAATGACAGAAATCATAAACAAAAACAGACATATTTGTTAGAATATATAAATTAATAGAAACAATAACAACGACAAATCAAGTCACTCTAAAGAGCAAAACAGAATTTGCTCTATTTTTCCTGTATCACCTTTTTCTTAGACCAGTTTACAGAAACTGAGAGTTTTGTCTATGAATTTCCTTTGTTTTTGTTTTCCATTCTCTTCTTTTCTCAACTATAACTGAGCCATAAACATTCATTGCCCCTACCTCTTTTTCATCCTTTTGCAATTTGCCATGGCTCTTTCATAGAATCATAGCTGTATGCCTGATTGTGTTAAGTGATTGTTTTATTCAAAGACTCAGGTACTTGGGGGCTTGGAAACTGTTAATAGCAGTGGATATACCAGACAAAAACAAGGTGGGCAATGATGATAGAGAAAAAGAATCTGCAGGCTGATGTTCTCATAAACAATGTATTTTAAATGAGTCAAAGGGCTCTTTTAATTTCTATTTCTTTTCCATGCTTACTTTTCCTGGTACAGTGGTATGTCTAATTACAGATGAGTCTCAAGTAATGAATTACAGAAGTGGAAAGGCAAGCTTTCTGTGATGAGCAGTAAGGACTGAGTGCTACTAAAGTGTTTGCCTGCTAATGCTTGGAAGGTCCAGGCATCAAAAGTAATTCAGTAACTAAGAGGCAAAGGTGTTACAGACTCTAATTTCTTTAATGCTAGCACTTGGGCCCCAACTATTGAGGTAGGAAAGGCACATTGACAAGCATAGGAAGTGACAGATGACAGCAAGGGAGATGACAAAATACCTACAAAAGGCAAACATTACAACTATTAAGTGACAGCAGACTGGGACCATGAGCCACTGCTGGTATTCTCTGTGCATTTCTTTGCAACTGAAAACTGACAAGCAAGAACACAGCAGCTGTCCACCCCCTTTGCTCCATGCCTATTTTCTGCTCAATGAACACAAGAAAGAGAGATGTGGGCAGAGTTATTTCTCCAGTCTCCTTTAGTTTTATCTGTGTTTAGTCAATGCCTGCCTCTTTTTCCTGAAAAGATGTGCAGAAAACAGTCCAAGGCAATGCTCAACTTTGAGCAACTTTGTTAACAAATTTCTGATGGATTCTGCAGAGACATCATCCTGTACTTTCAATCTCCTTTTCTGCAGTAAATATTTTACTCAATCCCAGGCTTCAAAGTTTACTTCTCTGTTGTATTTCACAAACACCAGGGATTATGTGTAAGTAATACACATTCATCCCACCCAAAACAGGGGTCTCATTCACACACACACACACACACACACACACACACACACACACACACACACACACACACACACAAACTCATTTATATGTGTGTTTCTGTGTAAGGACAGAAGGGAGCATCATATTTTCTGGAAAATGAAGGTATAAGTTGCTGTGAGCAACCTCATGTGTAAGATGGAAACTTAACTTTATTCCTCTACAAAAGTAGCATGTCCTTTTGCCAGGCTTGCCATTTTGTACCTGAGAAAAACATACACCATTATATAGGTTTATATTGAGTAATCACAAAGAAAACCACAGTCTTGACAAAAATTCCAAATTTCTTCAAAGTCGTTGTTATCATTTGAAGAGATTAAATTCACCACACCTGCCCAAGATTTCCTCACAATCTCAGGACTGCTCAGTACATTATGAAATCTATGTAGTTTTTCTCATTTAGGATTAATAACACCTTTATTAGGTACTTATCTCAAACCTCAAAACAGCTAAATCACTCTTTGAAAAAAAATCAGTATTTAAATCCATCTTTTGTTCATTCTGTTGATTTTCTTACACTTATGGAGCTGCTCTCAGAAGATTATAAATATCACCAAATTAGCACATAGCATTTTCCTGTACAACTATTTATAAAATTCATAGTAAGTCCTAGAGTAAGGATGCCTCAAGTGGAGAAGCTGAGTTATTTTATACTATTCATATTTTCACTTCCATTACAGTATACAAAATGGGTTACTGCATGGACTTTACATGTGAACAAAGCATCCCGAATCAAACTGAGCAGGCTCCATGCCCAGGCCTGTCATTTCTGTGAGATCTTATGGGAGTCACTTAACCATCTGGAGCTACAACTATTGAAATGTTTTCCCTAATTACCCTTCAAAATTATATACTTCAAAGAGATATGAATATTGAATGGCAGATTATATGTAACATACTTAGTACAGTAAAATATTTCAATAAATATTATTGACTATATTTTTATGGTCGACATTGTACTCTCCAAGAACTAGGTGTTTCAGCACCACAATTATCTATGAACGTTTACCCTAAAATACCTCAGTCTATATAATCATGTCAGGGTTTTTTTTCAGTCTAGAAAAACTTCTTTCAATTTTCAGAACCAAAATTACTCCAAAAATGAAAACTTCTCATATGTCCCAAGCAAAATAAATATTCCCTAGGTAGTTCTCATATCTTAGCTATAGGGATCCTGACATTATAATATAAAGTATTCTTCATATCTACACTTGTTCATTAGAATAGGAAACCTTCAACATGAGGAGTCACAGTTTATTCAACAAAAATAAAACTGAATACATAGTTGATGCTCAAAAGAATGAATAAATAAAACAAGTAAAGTCAAAGCAACATATCATGTACTTGTTAAATACAATTGTGGAGAATCATGAATGAATACTTTAAAATTTTTATTTAAAAACTGTTGTGAATACTCTAATTTACATAAAGGTATTTAGGTATGAATTCTTGTCACCAATTGTTTGAGTTGAAAGACGAGTCAATACAAAAGAAAATATCTGGAGATGTGAAAAAGATTTTGCTTCTTGCCCTAAGGTATTTTCTTTAAATTTTTTATTTAAAAGTTTTTTTTTTAACAAAGCATAGTTCTCCTTCCCTTCCCTTCACCCATTTACCCCTCATCACCCCCTCCATCCACTCCCAAGAGAGGGTAAGGCCATGGGGAGTTAACAAAGTCAAGTATATCAAGGTGAGGCACAAGAAAACCCTTTCCCAGTGTCTAGACTGAGCAAGGTATTCCTCTATAAGGAATATTGTCTAATAATTTAAAAACTAGAAAAAAAACTGAAATGAAAGACTTAGATAGGTTTATCTTTAAGTATATGTTGCAATTTTCCTTTATAAGGACACCTTTATGGACAAATTAACCCTGGGGGGAAAAAGGTAGATGAAAGAAAGAAGCTTAGAAATGGGAAACAAAGAAAGCAGGAAAAGAAAGCAAAGATGTGTGGCTTATATTTGAAAACCAGAATGAGAAAGATATGCACCAATTTAAATTACATTACAGTGTTGCCTGAGTGTTCTAAATGGCAATGTTTTCAAAAACAAAGCTTATTTCATCACAGTAAAAGGACATACTTATTAATCATTATCTTATAAAGGATGATTCTCTACCATTGCTCCATCTAGCCTCTTGGTGATTTTTGAAAATCACCAAAAAATTATAAAGGGAAAAATTAAGGAAAGTTAGAAAGTAATTGATTTTATTATTTTAATAGTTAATAACAACCTGGAAAATGACCACTAATTAATGAGTTAGAATAATAAGAAAAAGAGAATATATTCAGATTTTGACCCAACAATTAATATCTCCCATGGAATCAATATGGCTTGACATTTTTAAAGTATTAACTAAACTGCTTTAACAATAATTATTCCAATAACAAATAAATTGAAATTTTGTACTGATTTATTTTATACATATCTTTTGAAATACACAGGGGGAGGACACAACACTGAGGGAAATATACATGTGTTCATTATGAATTATCAGTTTTTAATGAGACAGTAAATAAAATGAATAAATTTTCTAAAATATGGGATGTTTGCATGTATAAAAACATGAAATGCTTAAAGACACAGAATTAAGCCAATGTGTAAATGAGTAGTTAAGACTACAGATACATGGGTTAAATTTCACCTACTGAGTGTCAGGGTACTCTTAGCCATCAAGACTAATACACATTCATAAAATAGAGATTTAAATTATCATGACAGTATTTGTTCATCAACCCTATAAATCTTTTACTTCTTAGAAAAGTTAATTTTATCTATCAATTATTTCTCCTTCGAATGTTTAAACTGTTCATGAAAAAGACAAAATTTGCATAAGCCAGATTTGAAAAACAATTCAACTATTTTTTTTTACATTAAAAGCCTATTAAATAGAATACTAAATAAGACTGCTTGACTAAGCAAGGAAAAAGATTAAGGTGGTAGATACAATCTTAATGAGGATTTCCCCCATTATCTATAGTTATAATGGACAAGAGGGATGATTCAATATTATTCTATGCCATAATCTAAGTATATAGATTTTAGAGGTGTTAAGAAATAATAAAACTTAGCAAACTCTTTTATTTCTAGTGTCATAAGATGATTTCAAACCTCAGATTGGTGTGATAGTGCAGCAGATACAGTCGCCTGTGGCTAAGACTTGCACCAAAATTTGATCCCAGAAACCCAGAGGGTAGAAAAGTACAGATGATTCCTACAAGTTTTCCTCATACTTACATACATGGGCAACTCCATACCCAAGTTGTGCCCAACATATAGTCACAATAAAGAAAGAAGAAAAAAAAAAGGAAGGAAGGAAAGATATATGATTAAAAAATGAAAATGTCTACATGTGCATCCCCACTGAAGAAGTCTGTTAAGAAATAGTATGAACAAAACATCAATAGTGTTATAAAGGGAATAATACAAACAAATGACTTGTTTCCTACCTTCAAACATCTAAAGAGAAGTAGGAGACACCATGGAGAACATTTAAATATAACTAAAGCATATTTTGAAAGCAAATGCAGAACACATATTAAAACATTGAAAAGCTCCACTAAAGCATATTTAAGTCTGTTCAATATTCTCAAAGCTGATATCAGGAATAAATAAGAGTAAACCATATCGTAAAGTAAGAATTTACCAAGATTAGAAGAGTCCAAAGCATTAAATTTTTCATTTTGGGAAGTGGTGTCTGACAAGTACAAGCCAGCTAGGTCAGTTATATGCATAGATGAACAACCAAATAGGTCTGTCTGAAGCCTAAGTACAGCACATACACTGAAGACAGAAAACAATGACCTTGTACAGTGGAGGCGAGGGGTCAGCTAGTACATAAAAATGACTGATCTGCAGATATAGCCATAGGTGAGGAATTCATTTTTATTTTCATATTCAACAGTGTGATTAGTATTTTCACTTAAAAATAATTTCATAGGAATGAAATAACTAAGATAACATTTAATATTTTATAAAGACTAATATCTATGAAAACCTAAACCACAGAACTAATCAAAATATGAATCAAGTTCACTTGCCTTAAATCTACAGGATTAAATGTTTGAGAATTTGCAGATATCCAGATTGTTGAATATGAAAGAAATATCAAATATACAGGTGTCAGGCCCTTATGTGTAAAGGATGTAATGTGTAACATTACTTTACACCTTTAGTTTGAGAGTGGACAGCTTGAAAATAATACATTTCTAGTATTGATCTCTTTTTTACAGGCTATGATTTCTAAAATAAGAGATAAATCAATCTGACTAAATTTCGATTTTATTATCATTAACCTAAATCCTCTTCATTCTCAAGTGTGATTTTAATCACAACTTAAATGCTAATACATACAGTGTCAAAGTAGACAGTATAAAATGATAATTCTATTAATCTCATTCTAGAATACGTATGTCTTATGTTAAAATTCTATACACTAAGTAGCTCTGAGCCTACAAAAATACATTCAAAGCAAAAAGAAATACATATGTATAACTTTATGTTTGATAGGAAGCTGTCTGAAGTTCTACATTCAAAATTAGGTGCTGAACTACTAGTTTTAAACCATAAACAAGCATATGCCTTTTTGACCATGAGTTTGTCACCTATAATATAAAATTGCTGCATGTTGTGCAAAGCAAAATTGTTGTATGAAGGCTTAAGCACTCAAAGGAACTCAAGGAAGTTCAACATATAGTGATACAATCAAAGTTGTCAAACCATAGGCCTTGAATATACAGAGAAAAGATTTGACTGTATCTGTAGGAAAAAAAACAAACAAAAAATGACTTCTTAGGTTTTAAGAGATGAGTTGTTGATTAAGAACACTGGCTGCTCTTGTAGAGACTCAAATTAACTTCAAGGTACCTACATGGCAGCTCACAACAATCTGCAACTATAGTTTCAGGAAATATGATGTCATCTTCTGGCCTCCAAGGTATCATCAGGCAAGCAAATGGTATACAGAAACACATGCATGTAGACACAGACACACACACATACACACACACAATTAACAATTCATTTTTTTAAATTAAGAGATGCTTCTATAACAAGTGAACATGACAGTGGCAAAAGTGAACTGATTGTTATAAATATTAATTAACTCTCTAAAGAAGCATAAAGTAGATAACATTATTATGCAGGTTCTTAGTAAAAAAAAAAGAGATTAAGGATATTACACAATATGAAATAAGCAGTGGTAGATGAGGGCTTAAGCCCAGAGAGTCAGTTCCATAACCTGATTTCATATTACTTCTCTAACAAAATCTAACTTGTCAATTGGTACAGTCTCTATTTTGTACTATGACCTCCAACTTATATACAAAATACAAAAACAAAATAAGTAAACTTTACAAATATTGATTCTATCGTAAATGGCTGTCTTTAATACAAAATGCAGGCTAGTCCAAATTACTTTGTTTATTGTTGTAAGACTGTGAACCAAGGAGTCTCTATCTAGACTATGTTGGTCTCCAACTTAAAAGATCATCCTGTATTTGGTTCATCAATACAAATTACAGGCATGAGTACCACACTGGTTCTTGTCTAATTTTAATTACCCTAAGCAATTTGAAAATTAATATGAATTTTGTTTCAATAAATAACAAAATTTACTAATAATAATGGATTCTAGTTTTGTGAACTGAAAATGATTAATGTATTCTTTAGACAGTAATATTTTTACTCATATAAAAAATAGAAGAACTAAATTATAAGACAATAGTCATTTTCTAGCAAATAAAATTTTACTCAAAAAATGAATAGAGAATATGAGAGTGAACTAATTTGTAAGGACATATATGTGGCAAGTAACACAGTTTACTTGCATTTTCTAAGCAGAGAGGCCATAACAGTAAAAGGCCATTATGTTCACTGAGGTATATTACTTTCACTGAGGTATATATGAATAAATCTTCAGAATGCAACTAAATTTAGTGACTAGTAATAATACAGTTAAATCATAGGAAGCAGAAATTCAGGATGTCCTTTAAAGAAAAAAGCATTTTTTCCTTTGCCAATAGCTATCATCTACAAAAACAGTATCCCTCATTTAATCTGATCTAAGTCTGTACTGGTGGAGTATGACATTTGTATAGAAAACAACTGTACATAAGAAGCTAGATGTCTACTTTGTTCATTTGAAAACTAAATTTAGCATTTCACCTTTAATGCTTATATTACCAATTGAAATCTTTCAAAGAAAGAATACTAAAAGTGGGATGGTTAAAATAATAAAATACGATCACACTCTTTAGGTAAAATGAGAAACTCTTAACAAAGTTCATAAGACACTGAAGAACCTTAACAAAATGGAGATTACAATGGAGGTGGGGTGTGAATGTAGCCCTACCTAAAGAAAGATAAATAACATATCAAGGTCTTCTGAAATAAGAGGAGGCTGAAAAAAGGCTCATAAAATTAAAAAGAGTTGTATTTATAATCTATAACTTACTAGTAGCCAGTAGTCATAACATTCCTATGTAATATACATAGTTTAATATGACTAAATGTATATAAAAAGTTCAAGATTTTTAGAGTCATAGGATGTAAATGAGAAAACAAATTAAAAATAATAGTTTCATTACTACCTTTGTTTTGCCATGGTCCTAGATTGGAGTATGAGTATAGGCCAATTTGTGTATATTTAAGTTCAACCTAAATATAAAAAAATCACTGAGATAATACAAATGTTAATACTTTGGAAATATTCAGCTTAACATCAAACAAATGCATAGCATAACACACACAGACAGAGAGAGAGAGAGAGAGAGAGAGAGAGAGAGAGAGAGAGAGAGAGAGAGAGAATGATTCAAGTTTAGCAACTTAAATCAAGTATCCATTAAATTAGAATTTTGGTGGTGACCTAAATTTTAACACAACACACACTCTAATTAAAGCAATATTTAATGAACTCATGATTTTTATGAAGAAAAATAATGAGCAAAATTTGGCCTTATCATTATACAATTTAACAAATGTGACAGTATTGTCAATGAGAATTCAACTACCTAGTTAGTTTCTGTCAACATTTTACTAACAAAAATGCTCTAATAGAATCCTTGACCTTTAATAAAGAGTTTAAATGCATCAAATACAAATCATTAAGTATTTTTCAAAACCATACAATAACAAATATGACATTTTACAAGGTAAGGTCATTTTAGAAGCATAAATGAATAAAAGTTTCATTTTGTAAAATCACTAATACAACTTTTATTAAATTGTATAAAATTAAATTAATAAGGTCAATCATACCCAATACTTTCTTTTACTTGTAAGAAAAACTATGTAATAAAAAATTTTAATCAAATTATGGATGTTTTCTCATTCTTACCCATTATATTTCATTGTGAATGAAGAAGTCTGAGCATGAAACTTCTACATGGTGACTAGTTTCAAAAAACATGTATAAAATGCAGTAATTTTACTGCATTGATGCCTATGTAGATAGCAGTAGCAAATAAGCTTAACATGTAATAATAATACACACCTTACAGATATCTAAGATATAAAAATTATAAAAATATCTTTAAAATCTATCTTTAAACATTTATTTTTAATTATTTCTTTTTAAACGGAAGAATCTTTTTGTTTGGAAACATACTTATTCAGTTATTGTGTGTGTTGTATGTTTGTGTATGAATGTTTGTATGCATGTCCTCAGAGGAAGGTTTTTGAACATACTAGTCAAATAAGTCAGGACAGCCTAATACCTTGATTAGGTTTGCATTTTATGAGAATGTCTGATTTCCCAATTACTCACAAGGATATGAAACCCAGAAACTGTACTTTTTGCGTGTTAACTATCTTAATCTATATTAGACTACATTCAAATATTTAGTATAAGTGAGAACACACCTCATCAATTTTCCATTAATGTCTTTTGCAAATCCTGATGTATGAACGTTGAAATTAAGTATTATATATTGATATCATTTTACATTATGCTAATATAATATAACTTGACAATTTTCTAAGAGGGTTTGTACTTAATTTTATTTCATTTAAATATCCATGAGTACATCCACTGAGGCATTCATTATGAGAAGCAACAACAGGCAAACAGAAAACAACAAAACAATAAAAAAAAGAAATACTTTTGTCTGGACGAGGTTGTTATTTTAATTTCCAGGCCATAAATTTTTCTAGCAGTTGAAAATCTCCAGTTATGTATTATCTTCAATAAGATTGATGGTGCATTCTTTCAGTATCCTCCAAAAAATTATATTTCCTTTCTATTTCTTCAATGAATGGCATCATATTCTGTAGTCCTCAATTTAATGAATTTTGATATTACTTTCATCCATTCTAACTGTTTGTACATGTACAGGTTAAAACCACAAATATTCTCAATCCTGGAATAAATCTAAAAGATTTTACTCTGTCTTCCTCCAATTTTACTGTCTCAGAAAGAGTCAATCTGTGTAACACACTTTCTATCTTCTTGAAATAGTTCACTCTGGTTTATTTTCAGAATGTATGTTCTTCATTCAACTACTTCCTTTTTAGCATTTCTATTATTGGGTGTTCCTCTTCCACACTTCCACAAAAGTTTGTTCCACAGGGCCAGCACTGTTTTGCTTTTGTGTGTTTAGTCTGGTTTAAATTCTTATTATTCATTTTCTACCCTATGTCTTTAGGTAATTCCATCCACATTCAAAACTTTAAGTTTTAAGTTTCTGAAACAAGGCCTATGTAGTCCAGCTTGGCATGGATCTCCATATGTAGACCAAGCTAGACATACAATTTCAATTCCCTTGCTCATCATTTAAGTATCTTGGGATTGTAGGCCTGTAACTACTCTAGCTAGCATCATTTCCATGGTGGGTAATCACATACATATGTAGACTACCCTAGCTCCTAGTCTCTCTATAGAGCAAAACCAGAATTTGTCTGAAACAAATTTACAATATATTATTATTCCCAGCATGTGGTAATTAAATTTTTTACTTCAGATATTTATTATTTGAGAATATTAGCTTCTTGCCCTCTTCCTTCTCATCACTGATCTTGTTATAGAAGCAAGATTAATGAAAATTATTTTACTTCTCCTTTTTCTCTGACACCTTACCTAATTTAGTAAGTCACTAACACCTGTTAATTTCTCTCTAAATGTTTATCTTCTTCCTTAACAATGCTATTGGCACTATATTAGTTGTAATCATTAAAATATCTGAGATAGACTATTATTTAAAAAGCCTTTTTAAAGTGCTGCTTCTGTCCTAAACTTTCTTATCCTAAGTGTCCATAACTAAAACAGTTTGATCACACCATTAAAAAAAAATCTCTAATTACAATCCACAGAAAAGTACCAAAAGTGTTCTCAATTTGCATTTCTGAGTAAGCACCTAAGTGTCCTTCATAACATATTCTGCAATTATATTTTTAATTAAATGTTATTTGAAAAGTTCACTCATATACATTCTGTAGTTCTCCCCCCGCCTCTCTCTCCCATCTCTCAATTTCTACTACCCATGCCTCTCCTTGCTATTTTACAGCAGTCTGTTTCTCATATTCAAGTCAATTCATTTTGTTTTGTGATCCACTGCATTTAGTCTGTGAGATCATAGGTTTCAGAAATACTCACTAGAGCTTGATGGGCTTAGCAGTGGTTCCAATTGGAGACAATAATGCCCCATCTTAAGGATGTATCAGTAGCCAAGGTTTCAGCTGTAAGAGACAAGGCCACACAAACTCTTCTCCAATCCATGAGTAATTGCTTAACCAGCACTGGTACCGAATTTTTCATCAATAGTATGAAGATTGATTTTTCATCTCTCTCTATAATAATCACAACAGTGTATTATAGCACTTACTTGATATCACTACCTCATCTCATTCCCTGATCTATAATCTGTTTTGATAACCCATATTATTATAAGTATACAAAATACAAAACTAATTTAAATTACTATGACATACTATTTTGTGTCATTCGACTAAAAATACTTAATATACCTGAACTAAAAGGTATACTATTCTTATTAATATTTGGAGAAGTGGCCAAAATCATTTTGACAGATAACTGTGTTCTAAAAGAGAAGAAAATACAGCTGTATGATACAACATGATTGGTGTTCTAACTCGCCACATAGTATCTATTTCTGTTGAGAAAGTTTGAGTGTAGATTTTTTTCCCTCACAAAATTCCAATTAGAAGTAAGTGCCAAAGACTCAAAAGGAATATGGTAAATAGCGTGGTTTTTATTTAAAAGAGAAATGTAAATTCTTCTTTTATATGGTTTTATTATCCTGGTATTATGACTGTCCGTTTTCCAATTACTTTCTGACAGTTCTATTCAGGTTTAATGCCAACCAACCAGTGAAAATACTATTGTCAATAATCTTCCTAGCTTAATAGGTCTGAATATATCCAAAGCCTAATACTCTTCATATTAACATTTCAGGCCAGAGAACAGTCTAGCACCATGCATAGCAAGTATATTCACCTATGCTTGTGGAGTACATATCTATAAACTTTAAATTACTATTTCAAACTTCAGTGATTATGGAAATTCAGCTTGGATACGCTTTCAATGTGCTTGATCACTAGCAAATGGACCCCTTAAAGGAGATAGTGAGTAAGACAATTATTTCCCTCCATATATTATTATACACTAAAACTTTTGTTTATTCATTACTGCATTCTGGGCATGTTCTTTCTAAATAAATGCTTTGAATCAGTTTAAGTAATTGTAGTGGAGGCTTCTCCAATATCACTGCCATAGGGAAAGAAAGCACACTGTGTTGGCTACCAGCGTACTCACACATGTGCAATAAACTGGCTTTCTAAACACCATTTGAAAGTGGAAATTTTATAATGCACTATCACTAACTTATATAAGCACTAATTGATTAAAAAGACTTCTTATATAACTACTGATAGAAAGTGACTCTATTCACAGTCTACAGCTAATATACAATGTGATGGTTAGATGCAAAGAGGATGAACAGTAAAAGAGAAGATGGTACTTATACAATTATGCAAATTCATAAAATTTCACAGTTTTTAAAAGTTCATAAAATATAATGTCTTGATCTCAGTCATCACTGTCCTGTTATTTTCTTGAGCAAGATAATTCATTTCTCTGTGCCTTATTTTCTTTAAAAATGAGTTAATACACTTAAGGCAATTATAACATTGACACTGAGCATCAAAGGCAATATCATAGTAAACTATTATAATTGTCATTTCCCATTTTCTACTTGTGAGTGCATTTTATTTAGTTTTTTAACATTAAAAAAAACTGAAGTCATTCACATGACTGTCAGGAGGTGAGAAAAATATAATTAAATACGTTATATGTTGAAGTATAGAGTTATTGAGTAAGGAAATGCTAAGATATAATACAGATTATATCCACTGATACTGGCAAAATAATGACGGTAAATATCATTCTACAGGGTATTATCAGCTTTATAACCCAAAAAGAGACAAAATGAAGAATTGTTTTTGAAAAAATTAGTTTCTTGTCAGCAAGGAAAAGATAAAATTATCAAATCAAAAGGATCAGCATATGAGAGTCAGAAACCTTCAGGCACATAAAGTATGTAAAATTCTCAGATCACAGATTTAGTTGGAATGAAAATATAATTCTCACACCAGAGAAAAAGTATTCATTTTTTTTTATTTCATTCATTTCTAGTATACAGTATGACCTCAGCCTGGAGTATATCAAAAGAAACACAGAAAGGTGCAAATATACTTTTGATCAAATAGTTAAATACAAGGGGGGAAAAGTGTAAAGGGTTGACTTTACAGTCAAATCAAAAGTAGTACAAACCTCAAGAATTAAACAAAGGTTAATGCTAAAGCAATATAGTTTATCACTATATAGCAACACTGAACTCATTCAAACACCAGTGTATTCTTAACTAGGAATATATTAGCAAAGTATGTAGTAATGGCTTGTCTTTGTTATCACACTATTTTAAACTTCTAACCACTTTTTACACCTATACTACTCTCTTCACACTTTTCTATTTTGACAGCTAGAATGGTATATTCATTACATAACATTAACTTTGAGTCAAGTCACAAACTTATCAAGAATTTGATCCCTTGGGATTTATATTCAGCATCTAATTCATCAATGATTCCCTTGGCATATGATCTTGAAGATAATGTTTCAATTTCCCTAACTCTTATATTTAATTACTTTTCATTATCATTACACTTAATCCCTATCCTAAATAATTTCCCATCATATTACTGTGCTACTTCATTTAGAATGATTAATAATACTTGAATTTTAGGGTAATTGAATTATGTTTATTAATTTTTTTTTCTGTCAGCCTGTAAGTTCTAAACAAGCTAAGATCACACTTACTAGCATGTAGCATAGAGTAAATACTCCATATATGTTTGTAAACTAATAATGCCCAGAAAAAATTAATGTACTGATTATTAAGGGACTCATACTTTCTGAAACTAAAAAATACATTACAGAGATGATATAAACAATGACCTTAAACAGCTATTAATTTAATACAATGAATGTCTACTTAGGTAGGAAAGTAACTCCCACATATCACCCCAGTAGTATTTACCATTAGTTTAGCTATGCTTTAAGTGTTTACAACATTTTCCTTTCTAGCCCCATGTCTAAACTCCAAGCTCCAAGCTGCAGTTCAAACAATTATTTTTTATATATTGTTTTTAATGCAATAATAGGACACAGATAAAAATAAATCTGGAATAAGTTATAAACATAACTAAGTGATCACCTTTAAAAAATATCCTACACATCAATACTAAATGGTTGACTCATCATACAACAATCTAAGGATGTATAAACATGTATAAAAACTAATGATTTGTTGTCTAGAAAACTCCATAGGGGAGTTAGAAATAATGTTTATCTTTGATCAAAACTATTAAGGACTTAAAGGACAGACAAACAAGGATACTGGCAGAACATGAGAATTTAAAAAAATTTTGTCTGTTACTGAGAATATAGTTATTTATTGTGTGTGTTACAGACCTAAAGCAATATGTGCCAATTGATACAAATTTTAAACTCACTCTCTCTCTCTCTCTCTCTCTCTCTCTCTCTCTCTCTCTCTCTCTCTCTCTCTCTCTCACACACACACACACACACACACACACACACAGGGATATATATTGAATAAGCAAAGAAATAAAATAGAATAGTCTCAATGGTGGCTTGGAAGATTTGCTAGAATAATAATGTTATCTCATTTCTATCATATTAGAATCTATGTAGGCTCTTACTAATTTTTAGAAATTGTACACAGAAATAAAGCTTCCAATGCCTAACATGCCTAATTCAATATTTATGAAATAGTAAAGTTTCACTACTTTGATTATACAGGTCTCCATGTCTGATGAAGATAAACAAAGAGAAGTTAATATGTTGTGAAAATTGCCTGAAAGACAACTTTGAATTTAGGCATATGATGTTGTCTGCAAGGTTTGCAATATTATTTGATCTTAGAAAAAAACTTGGCTTCTAAAAATCTTTAACCAATATTTAGTCATGAAACTTAAGATAGAATACATTTTGTGAAATATACTGTGAAAACCAGCAAACCTGGTTATGTATTTAAAATAATTCAATAAAGTAGTATATTTTTGTTTTAGTTGGTGTACTCATTAAAAGGTTTTATTTTATCACAATATTGTCTATCTTGCCTTAAAAGAATAAATATTTGCCATTGGTTTATACTCTTGTACATTATAAGTACTTGTCACTCTTGTTGGTTAAATAAACTCTGATTGGACAGAGGGTAGAAGGAAGTATGAGTGGGGCTACCAGACTATAAAAATTCTGGGAAGAAAAAGAGACCAGCAGATGCAGAGGAAAGATGATTAAAATGCTGTACTGAGAACAAGTACGAAACCATGTGGCTAAATGAGATAAGAATCATGGGTTAGTTTAAGAGTTAGCAAGTGATATGCTTGAGCCACAGATCAAACAACTTATAATTAATATAAGCCTTTGTGTGTTTATTTGGGACTAAATGGCTGTGGGAACAGTGGGCCAAATGGAGGGACTTCTAACATATATACTGTAGTCACCAATACTAGTATTTTAAAGAAATGGGTTGAGTGAGCATCATAGATTTCAAAGGGAATGTATTAAGAGCACATCTGTCCAATAATATTTGTATTTCTATTATATGAGTGTAACTAAACAGAATTTTTTTAATTACCTTTCATCAATCTCAATGGTGATTTCAATAATATAGATAAAATTCATATAATCTATAAATGTATAGAGTTAATATACATTGCTTTTCCTAGTAACTCTACAGGACAAACTCTTTGGTTCTAATGTGTACTTCCTCACTGGCAGTAGTCAGGATAAAGTATATTCAATTCATATCAAAGAAACCTAAATCTCAACAACTATTAAAATACTAAATTAGTATGAAGTGAATCTATAAACACATACAAATATATATTGTTAGTAGTACATTGCATCAAACTCCATTCTTATGTTTTATTATCAAAGATTCAAATTTAAAATACTTAAAGTAAATATTGTAATTGGATCCTAACACGGGATCTGAAACTGTAGGATATTAGTGAATCTAGCCTACTTATATATCAATTCAGTGAAAAAATATACATGGTCTTAAATAGAAGAGTTGTATAACTGATCATTTTGCTTTGTATACAGGTAATGAAACATAACAAAACTTTATTGCTAAATCAGAAATTTGTTATAAAATTCAGCTTTCTGAGACATTCAAATATTTTATGATTTTGCATAACATTTAAAACACAGTAAAAGAAAGGATTTGGGCTAGGTGACTATTGAGTCCTTTCATTCAAATTGCACGCTGGCATCCCTGCAATTGTCAACAGTCACTGAATGACATGTATTTTTTAATGACCCCGGAACACAAAATTCCACATCTCAAATACTGTGAAGAATGCATTAATATGTACATTATAGCATGATAATATATTTTAGGTAGTAAGATTGTAGTATGTCTAGCACTCATGTGAACTGGAAGCGTACAGTAAAGTTTAAAAACGTTACTGGCAGATAATAATCTTATATAGCCCCTTCTTTTAATAAAGATGAATGATGGAGTAATGATGTCTATTCATAACAAACAAAAAGAGTAATGCTTGTTCCTAATGTTCAGAGTAATAGCCTCTGACATAACTATAAAATAAACTTGGAAAACATCTTTATATTTCATATAAAGGAATAGAGTACTTCCTATAAAGTAGTTTCAATAAAGGCCTTTTGGTAAGTATATTAAATTGAAAGGGTTAAGATAACAACAACCTGTGTTAAAGTTTTTCACCTCCTTCCAAAATTGAATGCCACCTTCAATATATAATTCAAGAAGAGGTTTACCTAGATTCCAAGAATGAACAAAACTGTTCAGACTGAAAAGTAACTCAGAGATAAAGAAATCTGGATCATCTGAATATGCCTTCTTAGAGTTCAGAACAAATCCATGGCAAGTCCATTTTCTTCTCACACCAATACTCATTACCAAATACTTGCCTCAGGTAAATAAACTAGGACTATGGTATCTGAAATATATGCTTCATATCTATAAAGAAGAAACATATATTTACACTCATAAGTTTCAGGACACCATGTGAATGCACTCAAAGCTGGCATTCTGGCAATTAAAGCCACCAAATTCAAATTTAGTTGGGTTGTATTTTAGTGAGTCAGTTAATCAACCTGTGACTTTATGGAGATAAAACAATTTTAAAAATAGTTTTTCTGAAGTTTAATTGAGTGAGTACATGTAACAAAGTCAGAATTATATTACATAACAAGTACCCTATGAATCAACTCAACCCTCATTCTGTTATACACTCTATATTCAATTAAAAGATGCATTTTTATTTCATATACATATTTCTGGATGATAAATGCATATAGTATGTACATGCAACACACTGCTTAAAGACCAAGGTGAATGTATTACAGTTTTTTAAATTAAATATATTTATTACAATTCTAGTGATATTAATCTGAAGGTGTTGTAATTGAACAAATAATGTAAATCTTGATTCAAGTTGCAATACTGAGGTGGAATTAAGATAGTCTACAAAAATATAGTCAAGCAATTTAAAATAACACCCCAAATAGAACACATCTATAGTAATTCCTTTTGCAATTACGTAGTTCAGTAGCAAATGTAAGATTTCATTGTCATTTAAAAGAAAATTATGGTCTGATTGAGGGCATATGTAGTAATTTTATCCTTTCTCCTTATGCAGGAGAAACTTATTTTTTAAAATGCCTTTGCCATAGTCTACAAAATTATAAATAGATAAATGCTAAATATACCAAAATATAAATACAATTAAACTATTGCTTTCCATTCATATCCCAACATATAAACTTAGTACACTTCATTAAAAGAGAGCAGTGAATTAATTCATAAAATATTCTATTTTAAAGGGGAACCCATTTATAGATACTAGTAAAATTCATATGGATGAGGAGGGTCCAGTCAAAATTTTATACTAATTTACAAATACTTATTCCCAAGTAAATAGTATGATATGTAAACATTGGCAAAGAATTATAATCTATTCACAAGGTAAATGATAATAGTATCATCATAGTGGATTATAAATAGACATACACAATAAATAATAAATAAATATCCTGTTATAATTTATTAAAACTTGATATTAAAAATCCATTTAAGATACATAATATGGTGTTAGGGAAGTAACAACAATATAGCTATCATGTACCTTAAAACCCTGCATTTAAGCTAAGAAAGTAAAAATTCTATATAGGCTTTCAGTAATGTCCTGAAACAGATTAAGAAATTATTATAAAACAAATATCTAAAAACTGTAACACATAGGTTTTAGAACCATATTCTCATTTATCATGTGGACATAGTAACATTCGATGAAATAACTAATTATTTAAGCATCTAAATTGTCGGCATTGAAGAAAGATGAGCATGCACAATGGAATGAAAATACCATTAATTAGCAGGCTTGTCATCTGACACTGCAGGAGCAAAAGTAACACTCACAAGAGGAGTGATAGTATCTTTATTATTGCTCATAATGTAACAATAGCCACCCTTTCTTTTTCAATAAAATTATAAATATCCAAGGGCATCACATGTTACAAATGAATTACTTTTATTGTCTTAAATTGAAAGAAGAACATGCTAAGAAACAACACATTTCTCACATATTGCCAGGAGCTTGTTATCAGTCTATTCTTATCACATGAAGCCAGACACTGACAACTTTCAATAAGCCATTCAAGTAGAGGAGATAATGATAATTCACAATAGTTACATATGCCATTTGAGAGCATCACATATTTTCCTGTGGCTACTATGAAGGTAATTTAAACTATAAATTAATACCCTTAAATTCATAACAATGCTTGGCAAAAAGTATGAGGTAATGGTGTTGGTATGCAGAGAGAAATAATGATAGTATTAGAATTTGCCATGATAAGACAAAAGCAGATCACACTTGCAGAGAAAATTTAACAAAGGGTAGATAGTAATTTAAATATTTTCCCATTCCTTTTTCATTAGTTTTATACTGATAGTAGAGCTTTAATGAGTACAGTTACACTGAAAAGAAAGACATCAGTGTGTAAACGTTTGGAGCTACAAACTCAGGTTTCATTCATACACCGGATTTTCATGGTTTTGCTTGTATAGCAGGAACAACAAAGTCATGAAACAAGTATGCAAATGGTTAGACTGACCTTGACTTCTGTCCTCAGTTGAAAAGGGGAAAAAGGCTTCATTAATGTCATCTATAGTCTAGAACAGACACCGAGGCTGAGAAAGGCAAGTCATGTACACTTCACCTAGAATCCAGTACATATTATGTGCACGCAAACACACACACATACACACACACACATATAAAATATAGAAGCTGTCAATTTTATGAGTCAATGATATACATTTAGCTTAAGTCCCACAAAACTCTTGTGAGATAGTATTAGATTAGTCATTATATTTCATAGTTTTTAAATAGCAATAAGAACAATTTGAAATTTCTTTGAATTCAAACAAAATATTACCAAACACACATTTGGTTGAATCAACTTTTCTATTTTTAGTAGAGGATCAAGCATACAACTTTAAGATGGTATTAACTCTAGTGGCAGTAAGTTTCTCTAGATATCAAAGCACTAGATAATGATAATACAGAAGAAGGATTGGGATTTGATCCTAAACTGAGCTACATAGTGAGATCTAAATGGGAGCAGGAGAGATAGATTGCTCTGTGATTAAAAGCACTAGTGGCTTTCCCAGAGGACACAGGTTTAGTTCCCAGAACTGACATGGTGGAGCACAATGTTGTGAGCACATTCTCTTGTGTGTGCATACAAAAGGTACATAGACAAAAGTTCAGGCAAAATACTCATTCACGTAAGAAAAAAAGACTGAAGAAAGACTAGAAAGTCCAAAAAAATGGGCATGGGTTAAACCAAATACAAGCTATGTTCAAAAATAAACATGTAGCTTTCATATTTAAAAAGTAGATTTCTAATACTTAGTAAGTGATAAAGATATTGAAGAGACACATTTGTTCATATACATGTACAATATATATGAGTATATAGCATTTTACTAGTAATTGATTATGAGGAATCTGAATAAATTAATAACTATATTTGAGTATGTGCATGTGTATATAGAAACAATAAAAACACATTGTTCTTAATATGTAAGCTACTTTCTGCTATTACCTTCGGCATTATAAACCTAAATATGTACATCACTGTATTTCATTTGTGTATTCACTTAACATGCTTATATAGTGTAAGAAATCTAGAGGACAGGAAGTGCTATATATTCCCCTGACTGAAGGAATTAGGCATGTAATACAGGACACAAGATAATGACATCATACTGTGAGGACTATAATCTAATAAACATGGCACATGACAAGTTACAGGTATCATGAAAAAAATAATGAAAATACATTCACATAAAGCTAGAAATTCTTATTTATTTATTTATTATTATTATTATTATTATTATTATTTATTTCAGGAATTAGAGAGAGTTAAAAAGTAAATTGCCAAGAAGTCCATGAGGTGTTGGTCCTTATGAAGACAGTGAATAAGCTGTGAAAAATTCCACACATGTGAATGCTATGAAAGCCACAAAAGAAGCAACAAAATGAACTAAGGCTCAGCAAGAAAAAATACTATTACATGTAATGGGATTATGTTACATTATAAATAATTGTCCCACCTAATAGGTTAATAAAGACGCTGATTGGCTAAAGGCAGACAGGAAGTGTGGGAAGAGCTACTAGACTGGGAAAACTCTGGGAACAGGAAGAACAGAGCAGAGATGCCACGCAGATGCCAGGCCAGAGAAGCCAATGGATGCAGAGGACATCTATGCTGCTCTGAGAATAGGTACTGAGCAACATAGCTGAACAGTATAAAAATCATGGATTAGTTTAAGGGTAAAGAGTTGGCAAATTATATGCCTGGGTCCTAGGCCAATCAGCATAAAATTAATGTAAGCCTCTGTGTCTGTGGGACTGTGGGTCTGGGTCTGTTGGTCTTTGAGGCTAGGCCAGAAAGTCTGGGCCAGAAACTACATACAATAATAACACTTGTGGGTTGTTCTAAAACTAAAGACTTGACTGAGAACTGCCAGAAGTCCTGATTCTGTGGAAAATAAATGGTGAGTGTCTTTTCTTCTTCCTCTTTTTTGTCCTGAGAATATAGCCTGGATCTCATGCATACTAAACAAACATTTTTTCCACAAAGCAACATCCCAACCATAAAAGGTATATGTTGCTAATCTGCTAATTGCCAGGGGATAATCTCGAATATGCAAATTGGTACACTGATAATGATAATTGGAAAGATTAAAATAAATTCAACATGATAAGTCTATACCAAGTAACAAAGTATTAATCTACTATATCTGTAAAACAGGATTTTAATGTAACAATTTTTGATTGGATTTATTATTTCCCATAACATCTGAGGTGACTTGTAATAAATGTACAACACTTACAAGACATTAAAAAGTATTTTAATGCAATGTCACTAATAGGAAAATATTTATGAGCCCAATTTAAAATTATAAGAAAACCATTATGCTCACATATTGGTGACTAACCTATAAAAAGGAATAATTAAATTTGTGCTCATCAAAAACACTGACTAAAGGTTATGTATATTCAATGCTTCAGCAAATTTAAATTTCTCTAATTTAAATATACTTTGCATAACACAAAAATGCTTGCTCCTACTTCTTGTACAAGATACAGTCTGAGATTGGCTTAATGAATAATTGAAACAAAACATAATATTTTGGAGCTTTACATACAGTGGTTAAAATTTATATAACTTTCAGTGTATTTTATATTTGATAAAATAAAACAAATTTAGCTAGGATAATGACTTTAAATGACTTAATTTTTTGAAAATGTTATCAAAAGAAAGCCATAGCCTAGAAGTGGCATCACATGCCTTTGATCCTAGTCCTCCAGAGGCCAAGACAGGCAGATCTTTGTGACTTCAAAGCCAGGCTGAGCAAGTTTCAGGACTATTATACAGAGAAACTGTGTCTCATAAAAAACAAAGAACAAACAAAAAATTTTTAAAAATCCTGATATTGTGCTTAGTTCATACACTGTTGAGTTAAAAATTAGAAACATATTAATGCAAAGCATCTATAATGTTTTGAATCTAACACCCAAAAGTTCCAAATGAAAAATTTGTTTCATTACTTTATACATGTATCCAGTGTACATTAATAAACCTTTACCTAACAAATAATTTCACAAAACTGTATTTTTTAAAATTACAAATAAATAAACTAAAAAATAGACTCCAAATCATCGTACTATTTTATCAGTGACATATTTCACAGCAAAAATGAAAATAGAATAAAAAAAAAAGAACCTTAGTCATAGGAAAAAAAAACTTACTTCCTACAGACAATAATTTAAAACTTGCTTCCTTTGGTTCCTACTCTAAAGAACTGCCTTCACTGCTAGGGTAATAGGATGGCACATTTCACAAGATAATACAATATATGTGGTACTACATCATTAACTGTGTGAAAAAAAGCTATGTTAAACTATGCAACAAAATGTACCAATTACTAAGGGCAGAAAAGTCATTAAAACTCATTACTACAACAAGAAGTCATTAAAAACAAACCTTGGTTCCAAATCACATTTTTATCACTTATTACCTATGAGATCAAGACATATTCCTTTCAAAAAGTCATAAATTATCAAGTTGAAATGAAGACCAAATAAAATATGGGTTCTGCAAACTGCAACATTTGAGATATATCAGATACTGTATTATCATGCTATTGTTATAATGGTTATTGTTATTACTGGTAGTCACAGTAGTGATACGCATTATTAAGTAAGGAAGTACTACAATCTTTAAAGACAGCCATTTTAAAACCCTGTTTTTTAAAAGGCAGAAGGTAGCCTATCTTAATCTCTAAAGTTGATTAATTATATTGGTATATGTATATCTATCTAAAATTCCTAATTACCTCTTTTGCATAAAGAAATAATGATAATTTGATGCTAGAAATGCCAATATTTAAAAAATTATATATGGCATCCTAAGCTTAGAATATTAATATGAGCAATTCTGATAAGATGACAATGATAAATTTACAGAAAACTAATGAATATATAATAAAATGATGGACTTAACATAGCTATTAAAACAACTAAATTTTAATGTTGTTAATGTTCTCCTAAAATTCACATAGTGAACCTAAACCTTAAGGAGATATTAGGAATACAGCCTCTGGTATGTGGTTCTGTCCCAACAAAGACATAAGGAAGAACCCTCATTATATCCACTGTATAAGGACACATATAAAGGCATCGTCCAAAATTCCAGTGCTAGATCAGGAATTTCCCATTTCTGTAACTGGTAGAAATATATGTCATTAAGATGAAATTCCATTTGTTATGACCCTATTTCCCTCTGGGCACGATAACACCATTGAATGAAGAATGTATACACTAAGGCTAGCATTGCATTATTGTCAAGACAACTAAAAAAATGTCTATATTATGAAAACAGATATAAATTAGATGTTTACCATTCTTTTATTTTTTTACCTAATATAGAAAACTGTGTTAAGAAATCAAGCAACACTGGATATTTTCAGAGTCAGACAGATGATATTAAAAATGAGTAATACAATTTTAAAATATCTTTTAGAAAAAATGATTTTATATTCATCATCAAATTGTGTTCTATGAAAATATGAAAACTATGATATTTTAAGTATTTCAAAATGAAATTTATCTACAGTTAAATATTTATGACACCACAATTTCAGTTATTAATAATTATAAATTGAATTATAGAAATATATTTAAGTGGCTAAATTTTAACTTCTTATGTTTATTTCTTATATTGCCTCCAAGCAACATTAAAACCAAAAAAAATTGCTTACAAGTTTCAAACATGTACTCTCTTTGTTCTTACTAAAGCCCCTAGAGAACCCTAAAAATTATAATTAAAATTAGCAGTTATAGGCTACACATTCTATTATTATTCCAAATTTAGTTAATATTAAGTATCATTACTTTAATTCTTATATAATAGTATTGTTATTATGTATAATTATTGTTCTTTAAAGGCAAAATAACATGATCATTATAGCCTCCATGGTGATGTCTCCAAGTATCATCTAATTGAATAAACATAACTTGAAAACATGCAAATCTCAATTTTTACAGTTATAATATATATTCAGAAAGATTATAGAATATTCTGCAGCTACTCTGTTTGCATACATATGCTCATATATGCATATACACATATATATAATTAATATAGATGATATGTTCAAGTCCATTTTGTATAATGGCATTATGATGGCCTATAAGAACATTAATATCATAATAAAGAAAACACCGTATTTGAAAACTAGAAAAGATGTGGGGATATGTTTCAAATATAATAAAAAACAGTCAAATATAATAAAAACAGACAGAGATATCAGTGGGATCTACCCACACTCAGTCTAGGAAGATCAGACAGTGGTAACTCACACCTTTAATCCCAGCACAAGGAATATCCGGAGTGGTGACCTACACCCTTAATCCAATCAAATCTGAGTTTGAGGTCATCTTAGTTTTCAGGAGTTCCAGGCCCCCAGGCAGCAGTGGTAGTGCTATGCCTTAACTGAGCAAAGAAAGTGTATAAGGCTGGCATAGAAAGACAGGAGGAACAAGGCTGAGGAAGCTACAAGACAGCTGCCTGAGATCTGACTGTGGTGTTTACACTCTGATATCTCTGCCTTTCCCAAACATCTGGCTCTGAGTTTCTTTAATTTGTGCAACAAAAGACCTTATATATAAAAAAAAAGATTCACATTATTTGAGGGTATCACTGTATCTTGCTAAGTCTAATAATATTTTATTCATCAGTAAGATCCATAATACTAACTGTAAATCATTATGAAACTTATGCAATAAAAAACCCCTAGTGTTAATCAACATGGTTTGGTATCTAATATAGGGAAGAAGGATTAGAAATTAAGATTCCCATTGAAAATGTGAAGTTCTCAGAAAGTCTGCTCACTCCAAAACCAATGGCTACTGCACATGCTTCTTTTCTCTCCAATGTTAATAGGAAACCATAGGCTTGGAGCTGGCTATAAACTTCTAGTAAAACCTAAACTTTATATATATATATATATATATATATATATATATATATATATATATATATATATAGAGAGAGAGAGAGAGAGAGAGAGAGAGAGAGAGAGAGAGAGGTTTTGGGATAACCAGCTGAATATCTACCACTCACAAAGACTCAAGTTTTAATCACAGAATGCTCAAACAAGGCAAATGCCTAACTACATCAAGCCCTATGATTTCTGTTTTTGTTTTTATGCTTAGCATTAAAAAAAAGCTTGCTGGTCACATAAATCCTTTTGACCCTGGATGTGACACAATTCATCAGTAGTTCTTTATTCAAATACATTTAGTCAAAGTTGAGACTTCTAAATTTTTCATACTTTGTTAATGCTGTTCCCTATCCAGAAAGACTTCCTTCAATCTTTCCCTTTTGAAACTACAGAAATGATCATACCACAGCTTCTGGGTTCCTCATTTTTTCAGTTCTAAATTAACTATACTCTATGCTTCCCAGTTTTTGAAAAAAATTCTATTACTATAGACATTTACTATACTTTGACTATAATTGCAGAGAGGTCATTAATCAGTTCTTCCCCATGCACATACTATGTATTTTACAAACTAGTTAAATGAAATGAGAGATATACCCACCCCTATAATAGAAGTAAACTGCCTTGTAGTCAAATGTTAAAAATAATTTTCTCTAAAATTTTAAGAATAAGTACTTTATACAGAAAGTATAACTTCATGGAAATTTTTGAACATTAAATATTTACAAATCTAAATATTATAGGTATTAAAATGTACATTTTAAAGCTCCTTTCTATTTAGCAATTCTAAGTTACTATAAATTTTTAAACATTCACTTGACAACATAGACTAGTAGTGTTTTATAGTGAATTTAGTGAGAATGAGACATGAGCTCTCCAACAGCTTTGCAGTAGGGGGTAGTTCTGGAAAGGTTTTGGAAGACTGAGTCTAACAGCCTTTGAAATAGTTCTTAGAAACAAGAACTTGGTGGCTCATTCTAGAATAGTGCTGACTGAATGCAATAAGCAATAGAATGGAGAAGAAAGTGGTGCCCTAAAGCTATCAGAGCCAGGGCAGGAGACTTTGTTTGCTGGAGCCAGAACTTCCTGCTGATTTCTTACTAAGCCTGCCATCTATTGACCAAATTATGAATCAAGACACTGTGAGTGTCAAAGAACTTCAACTCATAGAAGAAGACAATAGGGTCTTAAGAGTGTTAATTAAAGCATGTGGTGTGTCATTAAAATTTATTTGGTCCTTTACATGTATATACAGATGTCCTTTAATATTTAACTGATGCTGAAATGCCCCTTCTGAAATAATTCAACAACAACAAATGATTCCACTTTTCTTACATGTATTTGAATATTCAAAATTAGGAAAATAGGAGTAATGTCACATAGAAATTTCAAGAATTAAACTTGAGGGGAATGGAGAGGCATCATTCTGAGTAGTGAGTACCTGATTTGAATAATTTGGTTTGGTTTCACTCTGGTTTAATTAGGTTTTGGCAGGAAGATTAAAAAGTTCTTCTTTTGTAAATGATAAGCTCTAGTGAGAACTGCAAGAAGGAAATGCAAGTTTTCTTTCCAAACAAACGTATAATAATGGTCAGTAATTAAAATGCACCATACACATACTCAACATCAGATAAGCAAAAGAGAAAAAAGAAATAAACATTATTAAGTATCTATTAGATAACAAAGAGATGACCTTAATGACATGTGTGAAATAATTAAATTGTTTCCCGAGTATAATCATAAAAATGTATGATTTTGTCAAGCCAACAACGATGTTGCTGAGGATCAGACTTGAATATTAATTCATAACATATACTCATAACAAAAACTACGAGATTTCATGGTAAATAATGTTGAAAAATAATACATATTTACGAAAACAGAAAGTTTAAGCCCTATGGCACCAGTCTTATTCCAATATCATTTATATAATTCAGAAGCATAAGTATTACATGCTGAAATTTTTGTGATACATGGCAAATCCAAAAATTAATCCCCTATTTCTCAGAAAAATAGAAATTTTATTAGGTATAGCACACACATTGAATAATAAAATCTGTACTTTAAGTTTTATCATAATATTTATGCAAAACAAAACTCAAATGAGAAAATTTTCCTTTGGTTACAGAGTAAAATTTAGCTAGTACATGAATATTTTTATGTTTGACCCTATTTATTTTGAGAAAATAATACATTCATACATCCTTAGAATGTTTTAGCAGAGAAATGAATTCCAACACATGAAGCACAGGAACTACTAATGTGTAAAAATAAAAGGTACCTTTGATCTGGGAAGCAAATGTCAAGGCCAATTTTGCAAATAGATCTGGATTCTCAAACTTTTCTTCCTTTACTTTTAGCCAGAAACAGTTTTCAGATAATTCTTTAGGTTCAATCTAAGACAAAATAACAATAATAAGGTTTTCTGTTGCTAATTCCTGTTTAGTTTTTCAAACTCTGTATATATTTTGTTCATTTTCCACTAAATCTATTTGAAATATAAAAAATTATACTCATAAATATTCTTACTTAAAATTCTATTACGATATAGAAAAGTTACACAAAAAAACAATGTGTCATACATTAAAATACATTTGAAAGCAGCTACTAAAAAGACCCTCAAAATTAGTATATTTCTCTTCTATTAGAATACATTGTTCCTGGCTTTTAAAAAAAATATTTGATGCACCAAGTAATTGATTTTATTATGATTTTTTTAAATTTATTTTTCAAGGTAAGATTTCTCTGTGCAACAGTCCTAGCTGCCCTGGAACTGGTTTTGTAGATCAGATTGGCTTCAAGCTCACAGAGATCCACCTGTCTTGGCCTCCTGTGTGCTGAGATTAAAAGCAGGAGCCACTACTACCCATTGTAAATCTTTAATACATGAACATTATGTACATACACTCATTATTCCTTAAACCTTCTTGCCCTCCTATTTGTTTGGGCACTCCTTCCTTGCAATTTTTTTTACTGCACATTGTTTACATTTTTAAAATGAAAGCACTCATCATTCTCTAAGGCCAAAAATGAAAGAGACAATAGGATCTTAACAGAAATGATATAATAATATGGCAATACTTAACATTTATAATGATAAAAGTATGAAATTATTTTTATTTCATCATGTATTTCACATATTTTTCAATTTTTCACTTGTTTTTACCATAAATTCAAAGTTTTTGGTAAGTTTCCAACTATCTAGATCATACATTTAAAGATGAACATAAGATGCTTGGCTAGCAGAGAAAAGCAATGCCAGTAAGCACAATCCTAAACAGCATTTGATACTGACATACAGCAATGCATTTCTCACAAATTGTCAGGCATGGAAAAAGTAAAAAAAAAAAAAAATCCGTGGAGTTATAGTCTTACCTTGGACCAGTTAATTCTTTTCATGGATACTTCTGGGCTATATACTTTTTTCTGTTTCATCCCATATGGTAGCTCAATTTGTAATGGTACTTTAGGAAGAATTCCTCCAGGGGGTGGCGGTGGTGGAGGTCCTCCAAATAAAGGTGGTGGTGGTGGAATCCCAGGTAAGGGGGGTGGGGGAGGAGGAACTATTCCAGGGAGTGGAGGTGGTGGTGGAGGAGGTGGTGGTGGGCATTGTCCAGCACCTGGCAATGGAGGTGGTGGAGGTGGACCTGGAATTGTAGATGAGGCTCCCTGAAACAGAAATAAGTTTAAATGCTTATAAGAACATATAACACGAGGTATACCCATCTGTTAGGTTTACAGTGTTTAAGACAGAACCTTTCTAAAATTGTATATAATTTATCAGTATCTATAAGTAAAGGATTTAATATATACCATATACTTGGACAATGATTATTTCTGCTAATATATTAATAATGGAAGGAGAGTTGGCAATTTGTAAGATTTTGATGAAAAGCTCTAATATAATGAAACAATACCTTTCACTATAAATATAGCCAAAGAAGTATAGCATATTTCTTACAACTGTTAGTCTACCTTATTAAAATTTGATTAAAGTATGACAAGGTCGTGGATTCAAATCCCTTGGGTGTCAATTAGTCTTATAGAAAGTATTTCACAGTACCAATAATTTAGCTATCTTCAAGTCTGGTGAATAATACTAAGTACAATCCATTTGCATAGAAATCTAAGCATATCAACAATTTCCATTTATTCCCTCCATTTGTGTTTATTATAACCTTGTAATGTAGATAGGACATTTAATGACATCTTTATCTCAGTGTTTATAGAGAAGGAAACTAAGTGCAAAAACATTAAATGAAGGCTGAATGTATAGCTCATTTACTGGAGTGCTTGTCTTACATGTAGAAAGCTATAAGCTTGATCCTCAACACTAAAAAAGATGTTTGTAATAACTAATCAAAGATGGCACAGTAAAAAACATGAGGATCTGCATTTTAATGTGTCTCTCCTTTTTCTGCTTTGCTCTCTTCATAAAAGGGTGATATTTGCCATGAGATTTAATTCATACACAAAGTTCATGAGGAAAGAATAACTTCTTTCTACTGTCAGAAAGTAACTTCAAGCTTGTTTGCTCTGGCAGTTAATTACAGATTAATTAACCATAATTTATTATGATTGAAGAAATAAATAAACTTTAAAATATTACTGATAAAACTGGTTCCTTTTCCAAAATGAACATAAAAATATTTCTAAGTGACCACTTAACAATCATTTTTGTAGTCAAAATATTATATTTCATTAATTGAAATTTCATGTCATGTTCATTATTTTTTTAAATGAGGAAGAAACCTTTCTCTTCATTAATATAAAATTTCTACTTGGAATATTTCAGTTTCAGTCAAACTTTGAAGTATCTTTCTGAAGAAAAAAAACAATACAATTTGAATGAATAATTTAAATAATATTTTTATTTATAAAATATTTTTAAAGATTTCATTTATAGTTATGTATGATTGTGGAAATATGTCCTATACAATGTCCACTACAACTGATCAAGTTTTAATTCATATATATGTATATATATGTATCTTTGGAAGTGTATATATATATATGTGGTCAGGCTTATATACTCATATATATAAATACATATAAATATCTTTGCATGCTTAAAATGGCACCCTCTCCTGGAATGAAATCATGAGGAATTATATAACCCCAATTTTTATTCTTGACTAAGATTAATAAAATTATTAGAAAATTCAGTTTCAAATTTTTGTTATTACACAAGAATTCTGGATAATTTATCTTTAAAATATTTGAAAAGTAACATTCTATGTCTCATCTTTTCACTGAAGATGGCAAATTTTAAAATTAATGCAGATACAAAAAACAAATATTCAATAAACATTTTTAACACCAGTAATTTTTTTTTTCCACTATTAGATATAAATCATTTGACCAGCCACAACCACTAATTCCTTAAAACAGTTTAGACTGGACTATAATTTAGGGGGAATATTGTCCACCATGTGCATTGTATCTGAAAAAAGAACAAATGCATAGAATTTACCTCAAGTAAATTTATGCTCTACAAGTTTGAAGACTCTCAGTATTAAACCATATTAGCTACTTTTATCCTCACTAAATAATTAGGAGTTAAACAATCAGAAATATAATCTTGAACTATATTTGAAACAGCTTACCAGGACATAGTGGCACAATATGGACTATATAGAAAGTTTCAGACTAACCTAGGCTATGTAGTGAGAGTGTGTCCCAACAGATAAATATATGTATATTTATGGAACTGTGTGTGTGTGTGTCTGTGTGTGTGTGTGTGTGTGTGTGTGTGTGTGTGTGTGTGTGTGTGTGTGTGTATAATAAAAAGAAAGTAAACGGTGTTGGGGGAATTCACCAGAATCTATAAGTAATGAGTGCTATCAAGAGATAACTTTTTAAAAGACAGAAAACAAACATAGAAGGTACTGTAGTTGTCCAGGCATGGTGGCACACACCTTTTGTCCCAGTTCTTGGGAGGCAGATGTAGATGACCTTTGTGAGAGTACCCAGCTCCCCGGGAATACAAAATGATTTCCAGTCTCAAAAGCAAAATTGAAAACAGCAAAAGGTACTGTGGTCAAATGTGTCAGGGGCATGTGTTAAAAGATTCCTTCAAATGAGGATATCTCACAGTATTTAATATACGAACAAGTCTTGCAAATCTTCAAGAATTTCATGTTTATTTATTTTAGTGGACTACAGAATATCTTTTGTGAAAAAAAAAATATCTGTTAAGTAATGTGTCGACAAGTTGGAAGAATGAATACTATGGAGCCAGTATGTCATACATCTGATGAAAACAAAGGAAATTTAGCAGCAATAAAGGTGGTTGTAGATAGGAGAGCAGTCAAACTCTAGGCTTCAAAGGCCGTAATATAAGGTAGTGCACTCCAGAAGTCTTTTAGTATTTCTAGTAAGGAGATTTTGTTTAATTACAGATACAACAGGCAACCACGGTACACAATAAATCCTTCAGTTAGAATAATTCGGACAATGTTTTGTGAGGATTAATCGGCACAAATGGATGGATTTGAGAAGGAAAAGACTGCAGGTAGAAGAAAAATTAAGGAACAACAATAATATTTCAGCAAGATATAATGAAAGTAGACCTGAAGGGACTGAAATTTTGATGAAGAGGTGTAAAAGTCACTGGAATAACTTAAATAAAAGAAGAACTAAGTTCATTTGTCAGAAACAGGGCAAGAAACAAATTTCAGTATTAAAAAGTGGTAAATTTTCAAACAACTAAAAATGGAGATTAAGCTTGTTCAAGGAAAGGGAAAAGATAAAAAATATGAGTTGATTTCAATACTAAAGACATGCCTATGGGGAAAGTTAGAAATGCAAGATAGACTTAAATATCTTTACACCTACTAAAAGGTGATTTATGAACATAGACAATTTAGTTAGACATTTGTGCTAGGAAAAACAAAGCAGAGAAAAATGCCACGGGCAAAGAGAACACAGAGATATGTCACAATTGAGGAATAAAAAAAAATAAGAGAAATCAAGTTCTCCAACAAAACGAAAGGGAAGTAGGAAATACTGAAATAAGAAACAAAGACCTAAATAGTGGGTAGAGAAGATACAGGCTTTGACCATAAGGACTTTGCAGATTACCTGTATCTTTGGAAGTAATTTATCAGTATATTATTGGGGACAGACACAGTCAATCAGCCATGTACTTGACATTATCTATTTAAAGGAACCCCCTTGAATTTCATATTAATCATTTAAGCTGTAAAATGTGTTGAGAGTACACTTAATTTTCAAGTTTGGATACCACATTAAGATTTTTTGTGCAAGGTAATGTAGGCAGAGATAGATTTTGAATTGAAGACAGTCTAGATTTAAAGTTCTCAATAAGTTTTTCAGATAATTAAAATTCATGAGCATTTCTATATTCTTTTTGAAAGAAAATACTATGCACACAGTTTTTCAAATCATTATGAAAATTTTATGTCATAAACAGTTTGTCTTGGGTAATGTATTCTGTTAAAATATTCAGGGCAGTTTGAGGAAATGAAGTCTTATTTATTTTTTAACATTAAGATGATTTACTGTCCCAGAAAAATCAAATTTGTACTTATTTCAACTAAAATGTGAAACTGTAAACAACAACCAAAGAAGTCTGTTTCTGATCACGTTTTTCCTTCTGACTAAAAAGATAATTTTCTACCCCCAAATTCACTGTGACCAAAGTGTACATTTTGTTTCCTTACCTGGGTTCTAAGTTGCTGGATTTCTGTTTCCAGTTCTTTGATTTTTTCATCTCTTTTCTGAAGCTCTGCTTGAGCTTCCTGTCGAGCAGTGAATTCTTCATCAAACTGCAATGACCATCATCATAAACACAGTTACTAATCCATATTTGAAAAAGATGTTAGCAACATTAGGTAGTAAATATGCAGCATGGATTTTGATTTGCTGAATTCAAAACTTATTCAGAAAGATAACATTCTTAATTATAAACAAAGCATTTACATAGGGAAAATTATCTTTTTAAGAAAAACCTGGAGAAAACAGGTGGGCTATGAAGTCTCTGTTCACATGTAATAGAAAGCATACTGCTATGGAAAATTCAATTGCAGAATTAATATTGTTTATTAATAATTTGCCCTAATCATTTAATTTGAAAGTAAAATATAAAAATATGGAATACATTTACAACTTTTTAACAATATTCAATCTCAGAAGATGTATATTAACATGAATTGGCCTGGGGATTACTTCTGCTTTAATTGTCATTGCTTAGTATATAAAATGTGTTGCTTCAAAAAATCTGACAATTCAATGATATACACTAAAATTCTATTGTCTATCAGATGTTTAACAATAACCCTCTTTAAACAACTCAAGAGAGGAAAAGGAGGGAAGTAAATATGTTTCAGAGGATAGAGGTGCTTGTACAAAGGCATAACAACCTGAGTTTGATCCTTCAACTCCATAAGACAGCAGGAGAAACTCAGTCCTTTTGGTTGTTCTCTGACCTCTCCTGATGGGCAGACACATGTCAACATGAACACAAACACACACATACACACACATACACACTACAATAAATAAGTGCATACATACAAGAGGAAGAGAGGAAAGGGTGGATGAGAAATGAAAATATAGAATACTAAAGATACCAACTCTCAAAAAGATGCATGAACATTTCCTGCATTATGTCCTAGCTATTACCACAGGCATTGCTCCTAGGAGACAAAAACTGTGCTACATATTTACAGAAAATGCTGTATAGCTCTCATTATAGAATATGTTACTTTTTATTTTCAATGTAAACTCAAGTTGTATTTTTATAGATTATCCCAACAATATTACTTCTGTTTCTAAAAGTGATATACCTTACTACCAAGAACCATCTTTAAAGAATATGAAAGGATAGAGTTCCACATTTCCTGTTAGTAAATAGTATCCCTCCACTAAACATTACTTTTGGATATTATAGAACATTATTCTGGTTGGTTGAAAAATGTGTCAAAGTAGGTTGTTTACATCAAAACCTGAAACACTACTTATGCTTTTATTTATCCGCCTGACTGCTTGAAAAATGATTTATAGAGGTTGGTAAAAAATGTATTATAACCAGATCCCAAAGCTACAACAAAAACATGAGGGGAAGGATATACAGCTCCTTCAATGACATTGTGTTTCCACTTCACTGAGATGATGGAGATCTTGGGCAGGCATAACCATACACATCTATAACCCCCAAACACAAGACACAGAGACAGGAGAATCAATGTAAGTTCAAGGCCAGCCTGGACTGCATTGTGAGTTCTAGGCCAGGAAAGAGGACACATTGAAACTCTCTCTCCAAAATCAAAGAAAAAGAAAAAAAGGATTCTTTCAATATGTGCTTATTCAATGAACATGATTTCCCTGAATCTAGAATCATAATTCTTTTCTCAGAGGTAGTTTCTCCTATAGTGCTTTTCAAGTGTGCCATTTCCAGAACACAATTTTTCCTGCTTTTTATTTAATAATGTGCTACCTGTAAACACACAAATTAGGAGTGACAAACACCTAAATATGGTAAGTAGAATAGGTCTTTTCCTAAGCTCTTAATCTTATGCTCTCCTTTTAAATGATGACTAGAGCATACTCTAAGGAGAATCAAGTGGCTTTTTACAGTAACAGTGAATTAGTGGAAAACCTAAGATTTGATCTTATAATAATCTCTGTCTAACATTTTGAAAAAACTGGGAGTAGGGGTGAATGTCATGAAAACATTTGGTACAAACATCAAAACTATTAAAGACCTACTAAAAATTAAAAATTACTTTATATATATACAAATATAACTCAGAAGAAAATGCATATATTCAACCAGTAGGCTAAAGTCATGTATCCATTCTAAGTACTGGCGATACATAGTTGGTGATTTTTATTCATTTATTCATTTATTTATATCCTGACTGAATCCTCTCCTCTCTCCCTTCTCCACCCACTACTTACTTACCCCCTCCTCCCTTCTTCCCTTCTAGCTTCCCTTAATCCAGCCCTCCTGTATAATCACTCAGAAAGGAGCAAGCCCTCTTTGGGCCTCAGCACTAAGCACTTTCCCTTGTATTCAGCATGGGCTAAGCAATACAGAATGAGGATTAGGTTCTCAAGCACCAGTCAATGCACCAGGGACAGCCAAGAGACCCAACTCTCACTGATGGAGTCCCACATATAGATTAAGCTACATAACTGTCAAATATATGCAAAGGGTCTAGATAAGTGTCATGCAGGCTCCCTAGTTGATGGTTCACTCTCTCTTAGTTACCAAGATTCAGGCAAGTAGATTCTGTGGGTTTTCTGATATTTTTCTAAGATTTCAGGAAACCTCAGGTAATTACAGGAAACTACAAAGATAGGAAATCCAGTTTTACAATGTCTAGTTGAATTTAAGAAGAGTCTATGACATTCAATGGGAATATAAGACATGCTAATTAAAAGAAAAGCACAATAAGTATAAAGGTCTATTACTCAATCTCCTTGTCTGAAACTCAACTTCTTAATCTCCATGTTGGCATATGAGTAAAATATTTCTGCAAATGGCCCAAAGTAACTCTGTAATTCCCAGAGTGATATTAAAAAGTGATGATCTAATTTCCAAGGTAAGTCATAATGTTAAAGATTGTATATAATTCTATTTCGTACTATCAAATGGTTATACACAGGAGATTTTTTTCTGCCTTTTGTTTCAAATACTCTCTGCAGCTAATCAGAGAGAGAGAAATACTGTACTAATGATTAATAGGGTGAAGGAGGAATGAAAAAATTAGAAACCATTTGATAAACTGATAATTTTATTAAAAAATTATATGTGTCGTTTCAGCAAATCAGAAAAGGGCCATTTTCTGTCTAAATGAAATTATATTAGGATTTTTACTTACTCAGAGAAACTTATAAACATATAAAACAGAAGAATCTCAAGTTCTAAATAGCTTACAAAAAGTAACACCATCATTTAACAAAAGGCAATTACAAAATTCCAAAAAGTCTAAAGAAGGAAAAATGAGGGGTCAAGAAAAGAGAATGGATTTCGACTTTAGACTGCTAACAATACCAATAAGCTTTTTGTGTTGAGGATCAAAGCCAGGGCCTTAATCATGCTAGAAGAGCATTCTAACCACCAAATGTCATTATCAACTCAAAAGGCATACCTTTAAAGGGAAAGTAAAATTCTCCCAGTTGTCTATAGACCTGAGTGGTATAAGTGAATGATAAAGACAAAACAAATGGAGGAATTTATTTTGTTGGCTTGATTGAATGTGACTATGTCCCTGTTCAGGTAGCTAATTTCATTTCATTTATCATTAAGGATAATAAGGCTAGTGTTTTCCTTACCTAATGACTTAGGTTGATGAGGGGGGGAAATAGTAACTATATTATCTTATTAGGAAATAAATCAATATTGTACAATGTTTGATTCTAGCAGTATAAAGTAATACAAAATTGCGAGGAGAGGTTATAAAGAAACAAATGTGGTTATGGTTAAATAAATCATATATCAGGTTTAAATTATTACTTTAAAAATCAGTACTATTTTGTCAGTCTTACCTTCTTTGAAAATTCCATTGCTTTTTGTTCACTTTCTTCAACTTTTGCCTTGTTTACACAAGCATCTATTCAGATGAAGCAAAAATGATTAGAAATTTATGAGATGGAATCTCCAGATACTTAAACTTGACAGTATATGATTCTGAAATTCTCATAGGAATTATTATTAAAGAGAAATTAATATATACTTTCATGCACATATATTAGCACATTTTCATTCTTTAGTATTAAAGCAAAAAAAAAAAAAAACTCAAGCATCTATAAATATCTTATATGAAATTATCCCTGCAATAAAAGTCTTCAACTATAATCTGACTATTACCACTATGGAATTCTTCTTAAAATAGCACATTATTATATAGAGAGTGGGCTCCAAGACTTTATGTTCAAGATAATGAACACTTAAAATGATTCTTTAAAAATCTGAGGTAAGAAGAAGCAATGACATCCATCAGTTCAGGTTTTCCAGTAAAATCTTTTACTTCCGATATGGGAGGGGGAAGTATGTTGTACAAAGGGAAGCAAACTTAAAACTATTCAAGGCTAGTTAATAAACACAATGGAAAAACTTCTTTAGTTTCATGCTATATATTTGTGTATGACTCCAATATTTCCATACATGAATACTTCACAATATAAAAGAATATACTGTTGATACATGAACTATAATATGAGTCAATATTAAAATTATTATGTTTAAGGAAAGGAGATAGACACACAGAATATGTGATACATGACACTACTTAATTGAGATTTTAGAAAAAGAAATTGGTGACAGAAAATTAAGCTAAAATCAAGTCAGTATAAGAGAAATTAAAGAGTATGTCTATTTTCAGTGACATACACAGCATATGAGTAGAGTAGGGAAGAAAGAGGAAAGAAAACAGGAGAAAGGAGTAATACAGAATCTATGATCCTGAATATAATGGTGGTTTTAAGTATATAATATATTAATATATGTATTAATTTATATTTTAAATATATTTTATTGGCTAAATATTGATTAGCTTGTATATTAAAATAAAACCAAATTTCTCCAATGAAATGTATAAGAAGAATTTTAAGGGTTTTAAAATTTTATTTTATCATATTTTATATGTATGGGTGTTTTGCCTGCATGTAGGTCTGTGCACCACATGCTTGCAGTGCCCAAAGAGACCAGAAGAGGATTGGCACAGTATCGACCTGGAGTTATGTATGGATGGTTCTGAGTTGTAATGTAGGTGATGGGTATCAAGTGCAAGTCCACTGCAAGACACAGAATGTTCTTAACTGCTAAGCCCTCTCTCTCTTTGGTCCAAGTGTTTAATGTGTATCTTACTGCAAAAATGTTACAATGCTGCATGCAATTAGGAAAGTGGTATTGTCCAAAGGGGCTTAATATGTGGAATGGAAGTCATACCTGACAAGAATTTTAATTAGCTTTCTATCTATCCTACAAAGGAAAGTCACTAAAGATGTTTATTGAAGGATCTGATATTATTTAAGAATAATAATAATAAATGTACAGAAATGTAAAATACTCAGTCCAAGGGACTTAAAGAGTCCCTTACATCTCCTGGATAATACTGAAGCCCTTAATGATTTTGTGTGTCTATATGTATATTTTAATGAAAGTTCCACAATATTCATCAACTTTACAAAAGCGAGTGGAAGGGGATATAGCTCACACATTTAAAGGTTCTGAAACATCTACCCTCACTGATGTGAATTAACTCTGAAAAAGCAGTGAGGAAATATCCAGCATTTACATACAAAAATGTTCAATTGAGCTTATTATTTTAAAAAATAGTGACAGGGTTTGATTAGCAGATTAACTTATAATTTTAAGGATATGAATACAATCTAGATATAATAATGTCAAAGAAAACTGTTTCAAATAATAATGATAGATTATAATATGGCATGTAGTAACACAGTCCTAATTTGAATGCAAACACAGTCAAATCTTCACAAAACTACAAAAAAATTACCTTAGACTTAGAAACAATGTCAGACACACATATAAGGAAAAGCTATTTTTAAATGTACTCATTAAAAAGGGAGTGATCTTGATGTAGCTGATATTTATTTACAGAAATCTCTCAACTGCCTAAAGTAAGTATGCATTCCCTTTAGAAACTGAAAATAAAATGTGAAAAATAATGTTCAATCTCTGACTTCTTTATAAATCTCTCTGCAATAGAGTGAAAAATATTATATAAATGGTTTTCAACAAACTTTTTATTAAAAACAAGAAACTTCATGCTTCAACCTAGGCAATGATTGTTTTGATTAGTTGTAAATCCAAATCCCTACTATAAAGCCAGAGAGGCTAGCATATTGCAAAAGAGAAGCCCACCATCACTCCTCATACTATTCTACATAACATTCTTTAAGTATATATGGTAATTTCCTCATCATGACATTTCTTTCCTCAAATTTGAGAGCCAGCAGTAACATGTCTATAATACTGAGACTGTACTACAAACATAATTCCCAAAATCTTCCTATGAGGTTGAATTAAAGTATACTAGAGTCATGCTTCTAAAACAAAAGGCATTCTCTATTTAAAATAAAATCATGAATTTTTGTAGGATATAACAACTGACTGTTGACTGACTCGGTAGTGCTGAAACTAATCAAAAAGATTAATGTATATGAACCTATAAGGAGGATTCTTATGATACTCAAAAATAATAGTTTAAGCAGTTGAGCAGCCTGAGCAACAATAATTTACCAGACATCAATAGAATTTCAGGGAGAGAAGAACCTTTTAAAAGTGCTCAGTATACAGAAGGTGTGAATCATGAATGGCAGTAAAGAGTGTAATCCATACCTATCAGGTGAGTGAAATCAATGTCCAATCTTTGCCTGTACTTGAAGTCCGGGTCCATGCCACTGCAGTGCAACACTATCTGTGAAACACACTCCTCAATTATTTTATAATACTGTGGCCTGAAAAAAGGAGAAAAAATATTTGAGAATACTTTACTACTTGCGTCAATCAATTTTCTTATGAAGGGATTCAGAATGCTAAAATAACTGAGTTTTTTTTTTCCCCAGCACTACTAAAAAATAATTCCACTAACATTTACTGTCCTCTAGAGAAAATATGATTAAGGCCTACAGATTGTCTGAACATTAGTGAGGCAAACTGAATGTGATGTAAGCAATTGAAAATATGTACTAACTTAATATATTAATTTTAAGGAATTCATGCTTGTGTCCAAAAATATTTATCAACCCTACCTATTTATTTAAGGTGATGTTTCTAAAGTTAATGAAAATAAATAACCCCATAGTTCTATATCTATGAGCACGCAAATGGATCTAGATGGCCACAGTGCTCATTTTCAAAAGAAGATGACTTGCTTGGCATTAGGTAGCAAGCAATATCTTGAATTCAGGGCAGAACATTTACTCAGGACAGTCAAATAAGTTTACAAAACTGGGCTTAGTCATTTCTGTTATAAAGAAATGCAAAGACCTATGAATGCAACATATTTCTAAAAACTGCTATTTTATAAATCCATATATACTTAATATGCATAGCTGTAGCTGAAATCTGTGTTGTGTGTCAAAGGTTTTAAAACACATCATGTTTCAGAAGTCTCCCAAGGTAATTCTGGCCTTAAAAATGACCACTGACTGGGAAAGCAAAAATAAGGGATATTTTGCATTACAATTTGTGGAAGACAAATTGCCATGGTTTAATAAATTCAACAGTATTACAGAAAAGTATTACTTCTGACAAATTATGATATAAACACCACTAAATACAGCTTGTCAACATACTAAAAACTCCAAAATAAAGGAAAACAGACTCTAATTACCCTTTCGTGTGTTTAATCATGTGACTGTTCCTATGACTAAGAATGAAAAGAAGTACATAATGCATGTATAGGGCTTATAAAAATCATCAGATCTGGGAATGAGTAGTATTAGCCCTTAATCTCAATGAAGTAAAGCACTCTTTAGCTAACTAAGAAATACACAACACTTCTATTTGAGGAAATGTTAACAAGTCAACATGCGATATGAAAACACATGTCATATACCTCTATCTCCCAGGAATACCATTAAGATGAAAGTATGCTATGGGCTGTGGATATAGCTCAGTGGTTAAAAGTAATATTTGTGCATGAAAGACGGCCTGATGTCAAATGCCCAGAACCTAAGAAAAAGGCAGGCATGTTAACGTACATCTGTAATCTCAGCTCCAGTTTCAGTAAGAGACGTATTGTCTCAAGAAAAATTGGCAGAGTGAAAGAGTACAACCAATTTGACCACTGGCCTCCATCTATGGTCACAGAAACACAATTACACAAATAATTCATGCATACACACCACACACACAGAGAAAATCTATTTATATGCAAACATGTAATTGTTTAAAGGATGAAATAAGGGAATTGTTTATCATTTATTAATATTTATTGAGAAATAGATACTCTGCCAAATCATGTATGCAGATAACTGAATAATCATGACCACTGTACTGCCACATTATGTATTATTATTTATAGTAGTTTTGGTGAAACATACAGTAGTAGCTTTAACATATTTCTGTCTCCTAAACATCATGACTACTGTGTAGCATTAAGGAAAAAAAATGATCTATATGCTATTTTAAAAGTGTCAGTTTTTGTTGCCAATACAACTAACATTCTGGTAGTCTTTTTTTCTATTATTCAAGGAAGTTTTGAGAAGCTTATAAAACTACTGTGCAATAATGGCACAATATGTATATTATATGAATGTAAATCAACTAAGAGAACTTTGAACTGTCATTATCAAAAGCATATCTGAGCCTATAGATTATTTTAGTCACTCGTAAACCTATTGTTTTATAAATTTTTAATTTTTAGATATCAAGCATATCATATATTCTAAAACATAACTCTATAGGTTATAATCATATTCACATTTTAAAGAATTTAATTGCATAAAACTAAAATATATACAATATTATCCTATATTTACGATCACACATTTAATAAAAACTATAAAAAGAAATAATAAGGCCATAATTATTAAAATATGAAGATTTGAAAATTCTAGCAGCCCCAATGTTTTCAGTGGCTTATCAGCATCAAGCAGAAAAACTATTATAGACTCAATAATATGACAGGTTAATTTCTACTTACATTCTGGTTGCCTGTGTTAACCATACTTATATGCAGCTATCCTCTCTGGCCCAATTAAAATAAATAAATTCTTTTATAAAGTGAAGCCTCAAGTAGAAAAACCTTTATATTTTATGCACATATTATAATGCATATAGTTCCTCAAACCTTTATATTTTACGTAAATATAATGCATATATTTCCTCAGCTCCACTAACTCACTTTCTTTTAATATCCAATTCAAATTATACATGAAGTAATCTCAGATATGAGCCTTACCTGATATAATAGTCATTTCTGATAAGCAGGAAGTGTTGCAGAATAGATAATAAGTAATTTTCAGCAGCAGTATCTTTCAGCATATTATAGAGAAGATGGTAGACTTCATTCATATCAGTAGAAAGTGAGTAAAGGAAACTAACAATTATACTTGATGAATAGTGCATTTATAACTAAAGCATCCTAATTTTTAAAATTAAACATTTGTCACTTAATTCCATTATTGTTACTAAGAATTCAACTTCATGATACAGCATTTAAACATCTATAACAATAACAAATTCGTATAATTAGAAAAACAATCTTAAAAAAATCCAAAAGCAGTTGGATGTTAACTTTATTAATAAGTCACCCTTTATATTGCCAACTTTATATGATATCTAGGTCCATTTAAATAGCAATGTCATCAATGTAATAGGTTTGTCTTGATCTGTCAATAGTTCAGCAGAGCCACTGCTATTCTAGTTGCATTGCCAGATAAAGTTGCTATTCAGCTGTCAAAAGGTCACAACACTAGCTTTATATTAAATAGCCAAATGAAATAAACTTAAAATTGTAGTCATATTTGACCCTTTGAAAATTTCATGGGAATTACAACACTTTTCCTTAGGATATAATAACTAGTGGTGTACATGCTGCTAATAATTTAGGAGAAAAGTTCAGCAGTGGACTCATGTTATATTTAAGTACTAAGAATGTTAAAATACATACAAACTATGAGGCAAGATATAATCCAAAATCTTAAAACAAAATAAAATGGACGGTAGAATTAAATATACAATATACTACTTTAATCAATACATGAAAGTGCTGAATTAAAGAACCATAAGTATATTAAGTGGCTATAGAATTGATCAAATGATTGATTATATAAATTAATACAAAGTATGTTTATTAATAAAAATTAAAAAAATATTAGTGATACTGCAGCAGACTGTTTTTACTAATAAAAATAATAGTGTACATAAAAGAATGAGGCAAATAAAATACTAATGGAGTTTCAAGAGGAAATATTGTTCCAGTTTGTTTAGAGTACTAGAAGAAGTAAGGTGTATATATGTGTGTGTGTGTGTGTGTGTGTGTGTGTGTGTGTGTGTGTGTGTGTGTGTGTGTAAAAGCACAGATAAAAGGTTACTTTGATTCTGAATTGTTTTCCTACTTCATGGAACCCAGGAGGATGAATTTTAATGGGTGTATGTGGTGGGATTCAGGTGTCAGCTGATAAGATCCAAGAATGCTTGCCCAGGGTTCTGGGCCCCTGAAGGGGACATGGCCAACCCCACTGATAAGGGCCTGCTGGGACCCTAGAAAAGTTTTTGCCTGGTACTTGGCTGCTGGAAAGACCAGTTTGTAATCCATCGTCCACCCTTCCAGACTCCAGTCCCTGTTCAGGCTCCACTATAAGCTGTTATCTGTACCGTGAGTGTTGGTTTATATTTTAATAAATATCAATCTTGGACTGATACCTTCTAAGTAAAACTTCCCCTACAAAGTGATGTGGGAATGCCTTTCTGTATGCTGTGAATATCAATCTTTAAATAAAGGAGCTGTTTTGGGCCATGACAGGCACCATAGAAGAAGTAAGAGGAGAAATCAGAGCACAGGGAGGAGAAGAAGGGCGGAGTCAGAGGAGACCTAAAAAAGCCACCCAAGGAGCAACATGTAAAGAACACAGGTGAGCCACGGGCCACGTGGCAGACAGTGGAATATAAATGGGTTGATTTAAGATGTAAGAGCTAGCTAGCAATGTGCCTGAGCCATAGGCCAAACAGCATCAAGTTAATATAAGTGTCTGAGTCATTTTGGGGGGCCTGAGTGGCAACTGGCTGGGCGGCTAAGGGGTCTGGTGCAGCAAGTCTGTGGGTCTGGGCCTCTGGCCGCCCGGGACCAAAATACCCCACTGCAACAGGTGTAGAACAAGTAGCAGAAATGACAATGATATCTTAATAGTTTCCCACCAGATAGGTTGCACAGGAAGATTATGCTGCTGTAATTTTACAACACTGATTTGTTATAGACAGGTACAATTTCATCTATTTTGCTATCATTAAGAAACCCAAATATCTAATAAAAAGATGTTCATTTCCAGTGAATTGTACCTATAAGTGGAGTAGGATTTAATAAGTACAGAATGTCTCTTAGTTAGTAACACATATAAATATAAAGAACTTTTCCTCACTCTTATTGGTAAAACAATGCTGTCTTAGGCTCTTAAACTCTTATTAAGAACCACTGAGCAGAGAGTATCTCTAATACAGTAAACCAATGTGCACATTTTAATAGTATGAGTACATCATTAATCAGAGTAGCAATTCCTCAATATGGATGGATATCAAGGATAGCATCATGCTAGAGTACTAATACAAAGGAGCCGTCAAAACTTTTTTCTCACAGACAAGAACACTGATGAGATTAAAAAAATTATCCTCAATTCCTGAACATAGGTGTAAAATTTGGATTGATTTGACTAAGGATATTCCATTTCGGCTCGAATGTCATTGAGACGGTGAGATAATTCAGTTAGGTCATCTTCTTTGTTCTCTTCAAACACTCTCAACTGAATATCAAGCTCATCATTCTCTTTTTCTTTAAGACCCTAATATAAAAATAAATTTAGCAAATGAATGACAATTTAAAAATATAACACTTGTTAATCAGGAATAGAACAAAGTAATTCAATTGTACACAGATGCAATTTCAAATTCTGACCCAGGATCTTGATTTCCTAAAAAAAAAATAAATGTAGCTATTTTTTTTTTTCTGTTTCAAAATGAAAGAACCTCATACCATTCTTTATATTTTCTCCTAATGACATACGTCTTTACTATTCACATTAAAATATTAATAATGACTTCTGAAACAACAACAAAAGACACTAATTTCTAACAATCCAAATTCAATGCTAACTAAACATTCATTAAAAGTCACAAAAAAAAAATCATGCAGTTAGAATATTCACATGTGCCTTTGGCACCAAGAAAATGAGGCAAATGTAGATCAATTCTGTTAATGAAGAACAAATGTAAAGATATATTCAAGCACAACAGTCCCATGTATGGCCTGAAAATATTGTATAAACAAATTTATTATGAATGATACTTTGTGATTTTAACGCTAAAATGTATTAACATATTTTTAATCAAGATATTGCTAGCCACTATGCTATTCTTTCATTTTCACTTAGCCTAGTCACAAAGTACCACTTTGGGCATCAAAGATCTGTTTTTGCAATACGTCATAAACACATGCATTACAAACCTCTGATAACATCCCAAATGATAATTATATATATTTAATATTTTAAAAGTTTGAAAGCATGCCACACTAGAGATTGTTGGGCTTAATATATATCACCTGGAATATCTTTTAATAATTGTCCATTAAGATGCAGCTTTGAAAACTCAAATCGATAATCAGAACTGTGGAAGCTCAAGTGTGATACTCAAACTGGGATTATGATGTTCACAGCTGAACTTGACCTCTAAAAGAAAATGCAAGCAAGGCGTGCTTCAAATTAGGTAAAGAAAGAAAACAGGATGCATTTCTTCTATTTTTCTTTCTAGATTTATGCAATAAGAACATATGTAATGGCTACTACTAAAGCAAAATACAAAACAAAGTACTTTTTGAAGTTCATTTCTTTGAATGTCCATACTTAGGAATTTACAAAATTCTTAACACATTTGAAAATATAAAAATAAAATTTTGTCACATGTTTAAAATATATTTTAAATATTCCTAGATAATCTGATATAAAGTATATGACAAAATTATTATCACTTAATTCCTTCTATATTAAGAAATTAATTTTTATTTACTTTCAAGGGGAAGAGTTTTATTAAAATACAGAGTAGTGTAATGTCCATGGGTTATATTACCATATGAATACCAAAGGCAGTTACAACCATGTGGTGGGATTCAGGTGTTAACTGATAAGGTCCAAAGACACTTATCCAGGGTCCCAAGCTCCTGAAGGGGTAGTGGCCAATCCCATTCTTAAAAAGGCTGTTGACAATAACACTGTTACACAACCAGAAAATCAAAAAATTCATTTCAAAGCAAGAAATTTTCTTTAATCTTTTCTTTAGAAAAAAAAATAAGTTCAACTATAGCATTTGAACAATAGAAAATCTTTCACTAAAAATTAGAAAAGAGTCTACATAGTTGAATATTTTCTGGAAAAGTGGTACATGGCAAAGTATGTATTTTTTCACAAAATACATCCATATAAATATAAACATCCTAAGTGTTCTTGATTCATAATTTTTTAGCTTATTAATATGGAAATATATAAATATATGCATTCATACTGATAAGTTTATCTTCCAATTGTCAAAATTTTGAATATATACTCTTAATTTGAAAAAATAAACATTTGAAGATTTAAATAAACTTTACACAGTAAAAAAGAATATTAGAGTTATAACAGCTATTGTCACACTTAGACATATAGTCAAAGGATAATAAATCCTACTACTGACTTCAGAAAGATATAAAATATGTTCCATTGATTGAAAACATTATTTTTACTATGTCATTACCTCATATGCCTGATTTGATTATGTATCTAAACAAAAGGCAGATATAGAAATTTCAAAATAAATCAATATTAATTATTTCAAAAACATATACCTCTTAAAAGTCACTGTAGCATATACATCAATTCATTTATAACATACTAGTAAAGCAAATTATTAAAAATAAATAAACAACATTCAATTTAACACTAAAAATTTAACTATGGTGAAAGAGGGAATATGATAAAAGTGTTCATATAACATGTTAAAATTAATTTATTGGCCATAAAGACTCTGATAATTATTTCTAAATGTTCACTGTTCAAAAATATTGTGTTGATTTGAACAGGTACTAAAATACACTACTTCCTATTTCTCTAATCATTTAGTTATATTAGAGAGATATAATTTTTAATGTACATGCCAATCACTGGCATAACCACAATAGCCTCAACGGTGCCAAATTCATTGCATTTAATAAGCTCTATTTTAGAAAAAATAGAGATCCTTATTTGATCTACATATAAAACAAGAATATATAAAAATAAAGCATTCAAAAGGCTTTGACTTATATACTCAAGGTTCAATGGCTACACAAAACTATATACCCTAATGCATTACATGAAAACGTTTAATTTGTGTGCAGTTGACATAAATGTACACCTAGAATACATTAAAATCTGACCGTTTTTCCTTTAAAAATCATGATAAATAAATAACATTTTAAAAAAGAAATGTACAGAGAGAAATGATTCCCAGTGTATGAAAGGCCTATCAGTCTAGAAGATTCTATTTTTCATCAAATTTACCAAGGAATATTATTCTCAAAATAGTCACAAGTGGACAACCTTCTTTTTCTGAGGTAATATATACATTATCATCTCACAGATACAGTCAATCCATGTGCTAAAAAAAATATTTGAAAATCCTTAGCAGATAGATGTATCTCAAAATTTTAGGAAAAGATCCACAATGTTTTCCATTTTCCACATACTTAGAAACCACTGAGATCTAAAGCAGAACCTAGCAGAGATGTGATATTTAAAAGAAAATATCCAATCCCCAACCAAGAAGCTGTTCACATTTGAGAGCCGCTGGGAGACAGAAAATCAGTTTTTATGAATGAAACAATACTGCATTTATCTACCACAGCCCATGGCAGGTCCCATGCTCAGGAATGTTCAGCCAACACAAACCATGTTCTGGCAGTTTTGATGTTGTTTTAAAGAGAAAAAAGAACATGAACTTAGGAGGGTAGAGAAGTGAGAAAAGACCTTGGAGGAGTTGAGGAAAGAGAAAGAATATGATAAAATATACTGAATGAAATTCTCAAAGAATAAATAAAAGTATTATTCTAAAAATAGTCACTTTTAAAAAATAAATATATAAAAATATAAGGTGATGTGGGAATGCCTTTCTGTATGCTGTGAATATCAATCTTTAAATAAAGGAGCTGTTTTGGGCCATGACAGGCACCATAGAAGAAGTAGGAGGAGGAATCAGAATAGGTAGGAAAGGAAGGGCTGAATCAGGAAGATAGAGCAAGCCACCCAAGGAGCAACATGTAAGGAGCACAGGTGAGCCACGGGCCACGTGGCAGACAAATTAATAGAAATGGGTTGATTTAAGATGTAAGATCTAGCTAGCAATGTGCCTGAGCCATAGGCCAAAAAGCATAAAGTTAATATAAGCGTCTGAGTCATTTCTGGGGCCTGAGCGGCGGCTGGGCGGCTAAGCAGTCTGGCGCTGTAGGTCTGTGAGTCTGGGCCTCTGGCCGCCCAGGACCAAGAAACCCCATTTCAACAATAAGGTAAATATTGTTTTGTAGAATATACAGAGTGAGGGTGCTCAGTTATCAAAGATAGAGACTATAAAAGTATTTCAAATATTGTTTAACATTAATTAGAACACTAACAATCAAGAAAAAAAGTTATGAAGCAACCAAATAAGATTATCCAAATATCCCAATTGTTATAATCACATCTCAATCTGTATACTTATGCTGACTACAAATTAAATCAATATAAAGTATCAAAAATGAAACCAGGAAACATTTAAATGAAAAGCAAATATATATGTGTGTGTATCACATCAGTAATTGAATTATGAATCATGCATTATATAGTGAGAGTAATTCTATAAATATACACACACATATATATTACAAAATGTTTTATTTGAAGCAATAACAAAGGACAAATTTGTACCTTCTTAAAAAATGTACTTTTGCTTGAAGGGTAAAAAACTTTCAAAGTTCAGCAGTACAATAAATAGGAATATTCAACTTACTGGGAGTAGTGATTTTAGTCCTGAACGCAGGAATTCATTCCTCAAATGAATTCGAAAATCAAGATCATATGGAGAAGTGACAAGTGCATTTATGAATTGCATGCAGGCCACCTACAAAGAGATTGTAAATTTCATTTTTATATATAGGTACAGTAAAGAAACACTTTGTTAATACATGCTGGTAACAAATTCAGTAAGAGCTTATGAAATGCAAACATTTCTACATGTATAATGATGATCATAACTTGGCAATAAAAACAACATTAGCAAACAATATCATGATGTCCCACATAATATTAACAACAATATGAGCATTAAGTGTGTTTGTTTTGCTAAACAATATGAAAAAGTATTTCACTTACCTAAAGTAATCTCAGGTTCCCAAATAATAATATCTAAGCCCTTTAAAAGCTCGTGAAATTCATTCTTTATATCTGGCTGCCCACAGATAGTTAAGGGAACTAATTTCTGCATAGCTATAAATACCTTTCCAGTGTAAATCAAAGAATTTATGAAACTACATTAGATAATTTAGAGATATCACTAAATTAACTTGCATTCTTTCCATGAATGTACATTAAACTGATTGAAGCATATGAGCAGAAAAACTGAATGCAAGGAAAACCAGAGAAAATAATTTAAAAAAAAAAAAAAACCTACTTGGGAATTGGGACTTCTTGTCCTTTTATGGGAGGGGATGGATGGATGGCGAGGGAGGGGTGAGGCTGAACACTGACTGGGAGTGGTTGGGAGGAGGGAAGGGACAGGGAGCAGGGGGATACACTGATAAAAAGACAATTTTAAAAAAAAATAGATAAATAAATAAAAAGAAAGATGAATGATCCAAAAATATTGGAAAACACTTTGATAAAAATATTATTTATGCATGTTCAATTGACTTCAACATGCCTTTCATTATGTTATATTTTCAAAGCAATGAGAAAACAATAAAAGGTGCATTGCTTTACTTTTGTATCAAAATGTTGTACACTGAAGTTAATGTTTAAGTGAGGCTAATGTACCAAATCTAGTATCAAAAATCTATACTTTTAATTGTTTCTTTGTTTAAAGAAGAAAAATGAGCTTGTTAGCAAAATTACCAGGTAAACAAAAAGTAATTGAACACTGTATTCCAATTTCTAGGAATGCTCAAGTATTTATATGAACATGTAGGCAACTAAATATTTGTCATATACTTTGTGTCAACACAGAAGAAGTAATGAATATGCTATTAGGAATTTAAATTCTAATCGAGTACAGGCCCCTCCTCAATAAGAAAATGAGTAAATCTTCATAGAGTCTCAATAGGATAGTATATATGTTTATATATTGTGTGCAGTGCTATATTGATGTATTTTCTCAAATGAGTCTTGTTAAGCTACAATTATGACATGACTACTGAACAAGTCAAAGTACATGCCCAACTGAAAATTCATAGGCATAAACATTACCATCTGCTAGGATTCTTTTTGCCAGAAGAAATCCTAGCTTAATGAAGTATAGTATTAATAACTTACAAGTAAAGACTGTATTCTCATAAGAAACAGGATAGTCAATTTTATAACAAGATCTTTATAGAAAAGAAGTATTTTTAAGGACATGAAAAATACTAAAAATCAAAATTAGTGACTACATCACAATCAATAAAATATACTATAAAGATATCATGGCTAGTAAGTACTTTATAGATAACATATACAAACATGGCTGAATATTTTTTTAAAGTTGAACAGAGAGTCTACTATATGAAATAAGTAGGAGGTAATTTAAAGCCAGCAGACAAACAAGGAAAGGCAAAAAATTATCATTTACTGATTACCAAATTCTCAGTAACACAGTAATTGTACACTAAAACTACTAGGGAAGAACTATTAAAGACAGACTAGTAATGTGAGGAAAAATATTTTTCCTAATCTATGCTCCAGTATGTCTTTCTGAAAACAATAACTTATGAATTAAAAGCTAAGACTATCCAAATTATCTTAACGTAAAATGTAAAAAATTATTTCAAGAACCACAACACATTACTATAAATTGTGATTGTGTGGATCCAATATACAAAATGCAAATAACTAAACAAAAAAATCTAAACTCTTATCACCTTTATTATTTAATTTTTATAAATCACCAGAAAATATATTAGGTGATTTATATAATTTGCTATCCAATGTCTCTCTTATAGAGCATGAGATGAATATCACTATTATATTACCTTCACACATGGAAAAGTTGAAGTTTACAGTAGATAAATAACTAATTCAGGGTCAAATAACTACAAATTCCTACAAATAGGAAAAAAAATCCAGAATGCTTTAGATATTTAGAAACTCCACACATAGATTATAAAAAGCGATAATTTAAGGCTGTATAAGATGAAAAAAATTATACACATAGATTATAAAGGAAAATATTTTGAAGCTGTATAAGATGATAAAATGTATCTATTTCATCATGTTTTGTGAACTAGGAACATCCACATTATAGCTATACATTAACTATAAAACATGAAATTAAATTAACATTATGTTGTCTAGAACAAGAAGTGAACAAATATATAATTAAATGCAAATAAAAATAGCCTAAGAAGAAAATGATGCTTGGTTTGAAGTACATTCCATTACATACACATCCCATGAATTAACATATAGAGAGTATCTCATTATTCAAATTATTGGCTTCTCTTTTCATTTTTCTGTCCATCATCTTGTTCCATATTCAGTGTGAATGTACATTCAAATACATACAAGTACGTGTGTACAGGTACAGAATGCTACAATAAACAGGGCCTTTTAATCACAGATTAATGTTAATAAGAACTGAATGAAGAACTCAACTTCACTAGTTATTATCCAATAACTTGAAAAATACATGGGATTTATAGGTCCCACTTCGGACAATATGAATAAAGAAAACAGCAGTAAATTTGACTGAATAGCACTGTATGGGAAACATAAATGAAGATAGAGATTTGGTCCTTAAATTAAGCTTGAAATAATTACAAACTTCATTGTAGTGGGATTCAAGCATTAGTTGGGGAAGCTTGGAGGTGTATCTTTGGGCTACCAGGACCTGGAGCAGGGCATAGCCAGACACCATTGATACCTGGGGCACACTGACACTCCCTCCTGTTTTATTCTGCATTCTTGGGGAACAGATCAATGATCTGGCATGGGGCAGCTCCACTCTCCAAGAATTGTCTTAAGGTTCAATTTCAATCGTGAGTTTTTTTATACCCCTCAATAAATATTAATCCTTAATGTGATATATTACGAGTAAATATTTCTACAATACTTTATTTTCAATAACGGAAGTTTCAAAACTTTGATGCTCAGATTCCAAGGATATACACTGGCACCTTGGAGCCCATTCCCTGCCTAGGAACACCTAACCCATTCTTGACTTTAGGATGGGGAAATCAGATTTGCCTGGTGTGGATGTGCCACATTGAGCTGACTCACCTTGGCACTTCTTGCACTTTGGGGGGAGGGGATGAGGCATGGGGAGGAGGGAGGCTGAAGGCTGACTATGAGGGACTGGAGGAGGGAAGGGAGGGGAGCAGGGGGATACATGGATTAAAAAAAGGCATTTTTAAATAAAAAAAACTAATAAAATGAAGAAAAAATAATTTTTAAAAGATGTGACTGAACTCTGTTGTCCTCTTACAAAGGAAAAGAAAATAATCGGCTTTTAAAATAATCTATAAGATGTAAGCAGCCTAAAATACTCTGGTTCATTTTTTTCATACACAGATAAAGAAACAAACCTATAAAAATGACTTGATGTCCCTGAGATCACATGACTAACAATCCAAAAAACAGGGACTAGAACTTCTTATTGTACTGCTGGAGTCTTTTTACAAAATACAATGTGCCAATGAATCATTGCTAAGCAAAACATATCTTCACCTTAGGCGAGAAGTAATACAAATGAACTTGAATATCAGAAATTCAAACATCCAGAATATTCATTTTTTGGAGTGTTTTATGTCTTTAATTTCAAAATGGTTTTTAATTATGCTTTTAATATAGTCAATGAGAAAGTGTTACAAAAATCAGAAGTAAACAAATCTTGTTCACTGAATAAAAATATGCAAGGGTAGGACCATAATTCATAAGTTATACCAGTAAATATAAGTAGTGTCTGTGCTTGTTAAATTGTTTTTTTTTCCACAAAGGAAAATTTTGTCATCATATTTTACTCACATTCATTTAATAAATATGACATATACTATATATGTATACCTGACTTTGGGTAAGTGCATATAAATACATTAATAAAATGAAATAAATATAATCATCTTCACAAGTAACTGAAAATAAGAGATGCTTTTATTTATTTTAACTAACAGGATTCAAAAATTGCAAACATTTGTCTTCCTGTTTGATCACAATCCAGAGTCATGGAGTACAGTAATTGCCAACTCTAGGGCATTCTCAGACAGATTATCCATATTGCCATTAGCTGTGACAAATTGTGCTTTTAAAATTTTATTGACACTGTCACACATTTGACCTTATTAAGTGCTCTGTTGACATTAACAAGGTCTTTCTTTATCCTAGCCACAGCAGGAGCTAGGGTAAAAGATGGTTTAAGTCAAAATAAGTACTTACTGAGAACTATACAAATGTACAATGCAAGTTAATTAAGTCAAGAAATGGAGAAGAGTTTCAAGGCAAAAGAAGTGATTAATGTACAAAGGTATAGAGGGAAAAAGAGGGAATTGCACAAAATGTTCATAAAGCACAGTGTAGTATGTGACTATACCAGAAAATGTTTGCATAAGACTAGTGAAATATACAGTTAAAAAGCAGTAAGATGAAAAAAATGCTTTTATTTATTCATTTAGGAAGAAGGGGTACAAAGATTAGATTTTAATCCTAGAGGTAATAAAAGGCCTTTGAAGGATTTTAAGCAGTGATGTGACAAAACACCATGTCAGAACAGTGACCTTTAAAGGGTTAGAATGAAAGTTGGAGGATATTTTTTTAAAGCCAGAACAAACTCTAAAATAGAGATAACTCTATGAAATGAAAATAAAACTTTGCAGCTGCATATTAACAGAGATAATATGCCCAGAAAGAAGTACAAAATTAACAGTAGAATCCAACATGTACTGACAGAATGGATGCAAGATGTATAGTAAAGAATATATAGTAAAGCGAACTATTATATTTTTGGTGTATGTTAACTGTTACATAATTATCAGGAAGAAATGCAAGAAAATGGTAGGTAATAGTAGGAGAAGGAATTAGATTAATGGTTAAGGATGAATAATTTCAAGATGAACATAGTTAAAGGCAATACAGAATTTGAACCCATTATGTTTGAAAGCAACAGAATGAAGTGCAAAAAGCATAGATAAATATACATTTTGTTGAACTCAAAAGGATGGATAAAACAGTAGACAAATGATCAAAATTAGGAAAATGGAAAATCAAAGGCTCCAAGATAAAACTTTCTCTCATATTTATAAACCTTGATTTTGATTTTCATAGATGTATAATAGTGATAAAGATCCTAAAATCAGAAAGGGATCCAGGAGAGGTGAAAAAGCTATCCTAAGAGGGAGATCACTGAAAATATTTGACATGAAAATGAAATAGGAGATACTGAGGGAAGAGGAAGTAGATCAACATAGGATAGAAGCATGGGGAACAGGGAGAGAAGCAGAGAAGGAGAAAGGACAAAAATATGTGGGAATATTTTATAGCGGACACTATTAATTGGATATATCATTATTAGGTTTTGGTTAAATGTCAACAGGTCTTTCTTGCCACAAAATTGGTTTGATATACCTGATAATTTCAAGAATGGCTCAATGTTTGATTTTTTACCTTTACTTCAGTTTTGGTCCTAATTCATATGCCATGATGATAAAACTAAGCTAAGAAAATGTGGTATGCCTGAGGGAAGCTACAAAAGACATATTTGGTGAAATTATTTTGTGTACAATATCCAATTATAACATAAGAATTGCCACCATTATTCTGACATACTTCATAACAGTTAAATACATAACAAATCTTACTACCTATCACACACTTCTCCACAATTCCTAAAATCATACAAAAGTGTGGCAGATTCCTGAGTAATTGTACCCTGGGAAAATGGGATATTTTAATATGTACTCAGTGGATGTTAAACCATGTTGCCCTCTCTACCCATAAAAGATTATGGTCAGTTTACTTTGAATTTTTCTGTCTCACTACAAAGAAATAAAGTTCAAGTGGATTTCTGTATTGTCTTTTATTGTCTTTTTTTTTTTAAATAATTGGCAGAATATGGGGCCTCTATTTTCATACACTATAAGCCCTTCTTGTCTCAGGTCTAATTTAATACTGCTTCTCTATTAGAATGTCAGTCAAATTCCTATTTTTCAAGGCTAACTATCACCTCAGCATATAGTAATTCTATGATTCTCAGATTTGCAGTCTAATTTAAATGAGATAACGTATGTAAATTGTTTGTAATGTTAAGAGGCATAGCAAACACAAATGATATTTTTAATTTGTTACTACTTGTGAGAGTCCTATAATAAACCTAGTTAGGTACTCAAGGACACGAATTTGAAAAGGGAGAGAAATATGTCCTTCACATATATCAGGAGATTTGCTAGAGCACAGTTATACACTAAGGTAGAAATACATCTGGAAATATGTATATTTATGAGCACATACACATTGGTCACTATACACATATGAATATAATGTTGACGGGTGTAAAATAATAATTGGTAAAGATGAGTAATTTTAAAAAAAGGAGAAATGTTCCTGGGAAATCAGAAGAGAAATGACATATTTAAAACATAGAAAAAACAGGGTTATTCAGAGACCAACAAAGAATAGTGCCCAGAGAAGTAAGAAAAATAAAAATTTTCAAGAAGACAATATAACCAAATGATGACAAGTATCCACGATTGGGAAGAAATCATTGGATTTTGAAGTTAGAGAACTGCCAAAGATTTTATTTTTCCACAGGACTGTGAGAAAGCTAAGTTCTGAAAGTTATTTAGAAAATAGAGAAAATAAGTATAGATTATTTTTCTAGAGACACGTGCTAAAAGATAAAAGGGCATATGAAAGGCTAGTGAGTGAAAAAAGATGCCAGTGATACAGGGTGGAGAGCCCAATAGTGCAACCAAGCTGAAGGTAAGTCAGTGAAGAGAGTACATATGTTAATAAGATTTATCCCCAAGCTGTTCTTCAAGCTACTGAAAGTAATAACAATCCTATCACAGCTGAGCTAGAAAACATCTGTAAGAAGTTCTTAGCTTAAAATATAATTAGTTCAGTATGTTAATAGAATTACTTCATGATGTTCTAATAAGAGGTCTCCAGACACTTCCAAAATAAAAAAGTAATTCTGTTAAAATACAACACAAATGATAATTTTTAAACAACAGTTTTTTCACTTTTTTTTAAATTTCAGTTCTCTTGAACATATTTTATAACTTTTACAGGATATTCTTCATTCATATTATATATGCCTAATAAACACATTTCACAATTCTTGGGAGAGTACTAGGCTCTGTATGTAATAGATTACTAAATATTGTGGCTCATTAAAATAGAAAATTTCAAACTGTAGTTTGCATATGTTTGCATCCATAATCAGTATTCAACAATTTCTTGAATATTTAGCAAGATGCCTGATTTTTCCATATGGTACTTGTTAAATGCTTGCTACTTAATCATACTATTCTGTGCAGCATCATGACGGCTAGAGAATGTCAATAGTGTTTTGCTGTCTGGAGTTATCTACTTTACAATGACAATGTCAGGTTCTTTATGGAAGTGCTACTATAAAGGCCATACAATTCTAGATGCACATATCAAAAAAGTTAAGTTCAAACTATCATTCTAAACTTTAACAATTGTGTGATTATTTAAGAACTGATAATTTTGCCTCCCTGCAACTAAGTTCTGTGGTCAGTAAACAGAAGATAATATATAATACAGACTTGTAGCTGAAATTCCATTTAAATATTTTCAACTATGCAAATATACTTGTACCACATATAGCAAAGTATTCCAAATTTTGAATCTAAATAAAATAATTGAGTCCTGATAAACTTTGGAAGTAAAGTACAGGATTAAACATGTCTGGCAGTGAAAGCCATCTATTCAGGCAATCACAGTCAGCACAACAATAAAAACAAAACATTGAAGAGACATCTAAAAATACACATTTCAGTATCTTATTGAAAAGAAAACTAATATGTAAAACTGTCACAGATAGCAAAACACTAAGGGAAAATTCTCAATTTAAAAACAACAATGCATAAGAGCATATGATAAAAGTTTATCAATATCCTCATCACAGTTGAAGAAAAATACTTTTAAAAGATCTTTACACTACTGAAGAAACATTATGCATAGTCTCAAAATACCACAGATTCTCTTTATATAAGCCAATTCATCTGTTGGACACAATTTACAACTGTGACAGAAAAGATTTCAATACTTCATATCATAATAAAAAATTGTGTTTGTTTCAAATCAAGTAGAAAATTTTCATATAAATACTCACTATAAATTAACTTCAAAAATTAAATACAAAGTCAAAATCTCTTTTAGTAATGGTATAATATTTTAAAAGATATCACATGGAGCATCAAATGGTATATGCACTGTCTAAAATAAAGAACATGTTGACATCAAATTCTGGTCTTTCCATACCATATCCACTAATACAAGTGAAGCAATCTCATTCTCATTGTGCCTATCCACCAGATAGAGAAATGGATAATACTTAGAAAGTTGATTTGTTAGAAGAATTAAATCAACTTATATAGGCAAAATAAAATGTGCCATTCAGGAGCTCGTGTCTCTGTGGGTATATGGGTAATAAACATGATTTCTCATCCCTGAAGACCAAAGTAGCCTTTGATAAAGACATTTCCTGAACTCACTAAAAAAAATTGGATTTTAAATTTTTAATAATTAAACATGTTTAGTCTGTGTCTACAGAGTTTTTACAGGGTCCCTCACACAGGGGATACAATTCAATCCCTTCTGCATTGGTGAATTAGATTTCTGATTGCTTGAAAGTCACAAACAAGTATATTGAAGTCTATAATTTTAATTGTTGATAATTTTGAACTCAGTCCGTCCACGAACTTGTAACACACCTGACTCACTTATCTGACTATTAAAGAGAATACCACGCTGTGACTCCATACCTAACTATTCTCTTACATTTCTACAAAAGTCTAAAAACTTTATTAAATTGGTCAAATAGTACCGACTGAACTGTTTGCCCTTTGGCCCAGATGACTGTTAAAGCGTCAATTTCCCAATAATTATTATAATGCATGTCATATTAGCAACGATGAAGAAACAATTATTTTAAAATTTTAAATGAATAAACAAGATTGTAAGGAACACAAATACTTGTATTTTTCCATTCCATTCCATTAATCTCAGGTAAAAAGGGGTTGGTATAATACAGGCAACATTATATAGAACTCTTGAAGTAATTTATGAAAAAATGACCCCACCTGGAGTTGTAAGGCTTCATGGTTTTCTAATGCTTCCACAATTGGTGAAAATCGTTCTCTGTTATTTCTTTCAGCTGCAGAAGTGATGGCACCCAAAAGTTTGTCTAGACTACAAACAAAAACAAAGGAAAACAAAAATGAGAAATATTTTATATGATGAGCACAGTTCATTCTACCTTTTATTCTTAGTAATTGATGTTGATATAGACCATTGGAATTTCCACATAAATTACTTTTAATAGACAAAACCTGCAAGTATTTGTAGTATATAAAACAATGTTTTTAAAATATCCTTGTTATAGAATAGCTAATTGGAGTTAATTAGCATACATACTACTTCACATGCTAATGTTTTTTTGTATGGGCTGTTTGAATTTGTGTTCCAAACATTTATTTATCTACCAACTTATACTATGCTTTCTTGTCTAAGGTCATTGCATTTTAAGTTACCATACAAGATAGAATAAAATACAATGGTACAATAACAAAGAATCTAGTCGATTTCACTGAAGAAGTCAAATTAAGGTCTAAGGGGTGGCTTAACAGTTAAGAGCACTGACTGCTCTTCCAAAAGATCTGCTAAAATGTATTCAGTGGTGATTCACAACCAGTTGTAACACTTCATACTGCAAATTAAACTTCAGTAGAGTACCTATGCGTACGCGCATGTGTGTGTGTGTGTGTGTTTGTGTGTGTGTGTGTGTGTGTAAATATGTATGTGCATCTCCTGTGTCATATCTTCTATGTTTGTCTTGTGTGTGTGTGTGTGTGTGTGTGTGTTTTCCAAAATAACTTTTTGAACTTAACACATTTCCAATAAGTGAGACAAAATTCCATTAATTTATTTTATAAGAATCTATAACAAATATAGGTCACATAATATCCAATAAAGGTAAAATAAACAGAAAAAGGCTATCAAACAAAAATGTTCTAAGATGTATTACTATTTTTCTACAAGTTTTCAAAAAGAAAAGACAATAATTTCACAGAAGTCATTTTTCAACACAATATAACAGGTCAATACTTACATGTTCTCTTCCCCAACAATGCAAATAGCAGAAAGTATTTTGAGTATTTCAGTCATCATGTTAGGTTGTTTGGGGTCAATTGCTCTTGCTAACAATAAAAGACTCCTGTCATCTCCTAGAATCCTTTGAAGTCCAAACTAAAAGAAAAAACAAAACAAAACAAAAACAAAACTAATGTCTATAGAACATATTCTTTATTTAACATAAACAAAAAATAATTTAAAAAAATATCTTCACAGGAGCATTAGATAACTCATTATGCATATTATCCTCAAATGCAGTTATTCAATTTTATTTCAAATGACTACACCTTAAAATTTTTGGCCTGAATAAAACTGATTTCCATTATTCCTCAAAAAAATTGTTGAAAATATTTAAGAGAAATATGAAAACAATTATTTGTATTTCTCTAACAAATAAGAACAACACACATCATGAACTTTGAGACATAGCACTTAGGTTTCCTTACCACAGAGAGGCAAAGAAAATACCAGTTTCACTTATTTTCTAGGCATAAAACCAGTGTTTATCCACAAGCATTTAAAAATGTCAATAAGTATTATACAAATCAAAAATTATTAAGATACTGCTTTTTATCAACTTTGTCTCACAAAGTATATTTCCATTTTCTCATTAAAACTTTGATCCATTTTACAGTTAGTTTCATGGCAACATTACACTTCATTGGGAAATATTACCAGATAATATATAGTGAAGTACCAAACACGAACATCGTGAAGGTTCTTAATTTAGATTTTAAGAGAAAAAGGGGTCAGGTTAAACTTCTTAAATATGACTTTAATGTGTGCCTGAATAAATAAGGGAACATGAAGACTTTTATAACTGTATTTTAAGTAACGTCGACTTCAAGGGCCATTAAAGTAACTTCAGATGAAATTTACCTTCCTCAAATTTGAAAAGGACTATTATCACTGTGTGCTTTCTATTCAAAATGTCTGTTTTATGCATTATTTCACATGCCTAAACTTTAAAGAACTTGTTTATTCATGTAGTGGGGATACATATCCAAATCATAAACATATCTTAACAAAAATTCACATTTATTTTTGAATAATTTAAATTAACTCATTTTCTTCAAAATTACCAAACACATAAGAAAAAGAATGAGTCTTGACATACCTGAGAATAATCTGTGTGAATAGGACTGTATAGAAAATCCTACTAATATAACTTCCATTACTCAGTATTCTAATTATAATTAGTTATTTTCCTGTAAAACTACGATAGTTGACAACATGGATTGATGTGAATGTAGAACAAAAGCTCCCATAGCTAAATTTACAAAAGAGGAACATGATTAACCAGAGGCTAAGTTAATTTTCAAAGGCCCTGTATGCTTAGGACTGGCAAAATGTGATCTGCTTCTCTGATTTATATTTCTGTGTTCTCTTTCTATAATGTTACTAATTTTGTTAGTTGCAGAAAGAGATCATTCTTGAGCAATGGAGAAATAATGTTCAATGAAATTTATTGTTTTTAGGCATTACTTCCCATCCCGTGACATGTGGTATTTAAATGACAAAAGCACAGAAGAAAAGAATTCTGTACTACTACTGACAGGAGTGTTTCTATATGAAACTTCCAGATGGATGAGCAAGTGACTTCCTTAAGTTGTACTTTGACTGCCACATGCATCATACTTATCCATAATAAATGTAAAAGATAAACTTCCAAAAATATCAGCAAATATATATGTGCAGAAAATGTTCATTTGCAACCATGTACTGCATGTACCAATAATACTATTTCCTGATGAATATGGGCATAAGATACAGATAGTAACATATAATTGCATATACTAAAGAAAGAGTCTGTATATATTACTTCAAAATAGAGCATTATTGCATTGTATTTATATATTACTTTGAAATAGAGTATTATTGCATTGATTATTAATAGCTAGAGTTCACATTTAGCAAGTTCCTAGTTATTGCTATAGTTATTTCTATTAAGTATTTTGAGATTATTAAAATACCATATAAAGGTAATTAATGTGATTAAGCATATTAATTATTCAAAGTTATTTTATCTGTATATCTCTACAATTGTATAATAGAAACAGTATTCTACATATACAAAAATGCAAGCTATTTTCCAGATTTATTTTATGCATGTTAAATCACAGAAACAGAAATAACTCTTATAAAACCAGTTGAACTATGTCTTTACCTTGAATTTTCCTTTTAAATAAAATAAAATCTCTTTCTCTGTATAGAAATGATATTCGACTTATGATATTTAAATTTCCATATTACTAGGATTTAAGAGATGCTTCTTCCATAGTTAAAAGTACATTCTCCTCCTATAGACAATCCAAGTTTGAGTCCCAGAACCCACATTAGGCAGCTGAAGCCCTTAGGCTTCAATGAGTACCAGCATGCATGTGCTACCTGTAAAATCATCTAGCAACACATACACATAAATATAAAAATAAATAAAATTTAATAATATCACAAAAGGAAAAATGTGAAATTAAATTTGAGAACTAAACTAATATTGCTTTCATAATTACAAAAGGTTACAGTGAATACTGTGTGAAGAAAAATACACTTTTAAAAACATTTATAGAAAACTCTAAAAGATCTGCATTATAAACATATTAAAGCTCAAGTAAGTACCCACTGTTTCATCCCTATTACTTTCATACTGTCAAGTAAGCTCTCCCCTTTTGTAAGAGAGAAATAAGTAAACAGCGTTTACCTTATTATTCATAAAAGCTTTTAGGCACTGAATGAGTTTGTACTGATTCTTCTTGTCGATATTTTCTTGCCTAAGTCAGTAAAAAAAAAAAATATTATGTTGTGCTTAAAATTTTTCCCTTGTATGAAAGTTCTTAAAGGTTTATTCTTACTGTTTCTTGTCCAGAAGCTTTTCCAGAACCTCTAGTAAAAGTCCAAGTCCTTCATGGCCAAAGTTGTTAACCCAGCTAAAAATTAAAAAGAATATTTAAGTAACTTCATATTTTTAGCACATTTGATATTAAAGTTAAAATTTTGTTTTCAAGTATGGTGATCCTGCCTTGGATAACCCTGAAATAACCATCGAAATCCTAGACCTGTCCTTATTTATGGTCTCTTTGCCCCTGCATTGCATTGCATTGCATAAGATAGTTCAACAGCTTCATATACTTAAGCCAGAATTTATGAGCTAAAATTTATTTTCTGTAATTTCCACTCTCCCAAATCAATTCCACCTCTACTCTTCAGTATTATCTTAGTAACAGTACTACCCTTTGATTTCACCAAACTTGAAATACTGGCTTGTTTGAACTGCCACTGCCTTTCACCTTTCCAATTATTTTGTTCATTTCATAAACAGCTGCTGGGCATCTACAAGGTACAAAGTTTGTATGAAAAATAGATATAATGGACAGCATAACTAAGCCCTTATCCTCATAGAGTCTACTAGCTACAAAAGAGAGACAATAAATAAGTAACCAATTATATAAACATCAATGTTTTGCTGCAATGAAGTCAAGTAACATTAACTAAACAAGTGAAATGCCAGGATGCTTTCATTTAATATGTAGTCAGGGAAATATTCTTGATAAGATGCTACCTAAACAGAACTCTGAAGAGAAACAGGGTTATATGAGTAGAAAGATTATCAGAAAAAAAAATGACTCCACAGATGTTAAATACTTTGTTGTGTATGTTCCAGAACTTTTGTAAGAGGAAATGAATTAGTGTGGCAGGGAAAAGAACATAAGAGTAAATCCCACTTGTATTAGAATACAAGACCTTTGAGTATCCAAATATGAATGTTTCTTCTTCTATAGTACTTATCCTAAATGACCCTTTGCCCTTTCCACTGCTTAGCCTAAAACCAAATTTACCACTAGTTACCTTTATCTAACATGGCTGAGGAAAGCCAGTGGAGCTCTGTGTAGCTTCATTTTTCCTTTGTTTATTTTACATTTAAAATATCTGACTAATAACATTGAACCACATTCCTCAGTTCAAAAATCTATTTGGATTGCTTCAAGAATTCTATCTATCGGGCCCTAATATACCTTTCTAGACTGGGAAAATTTTGCCACATTGACCAAGAAAATCAAATAAATGACATTTCTGGTGTTCTCTCTGAACTTCCTTCATTAGCTTCTTTATTCTTTCTTCCAAGGTGGTAATCACAATTTTATCTCTCAAATCTTCATAACCTCAAATAAACATTTTAAACCATAAATTATGTCTCTGGTACTTGGAGATTTTATGGGTTCTTCTTTAAAACATATAATCTTATCCCTTGATGTTGACATGGTTTTTTATCACATATCTTACTGATTTATTTGAATTATAAATGACCTGTGGGGATTCAATAAAAGTTTCAGAAGTTTCGGAGATATCAGAGGGAATCTACCCACAGTCTATGGAGGGAGTTAATAAAAGCTCCAGAAGTTCCAGAGCTCTAACCACAGTCAGTCTAGGAGAATTAGAGAGTGGTGATTCAAACCTTTAATCCCAGCACAGGGAGTATCCTGGGAGTGGTGACCTATGCCCTTAATCCCAACTGAGTGGAGGACACTTTAGATTATAGAAGGAATTCCAAGCTCCCAAGCAGGCAGTGATGGGGCCAAGCATTAATTACCAAAAGGATACTTAAAACAGAATAGTAACACAGGAAGGAGCCATTCCAAAGGAAATAAGGCTGAGAAAGCTGGAAGACAGCTGGGTAAGAACTGACTGTGGTGTTTATTCCCTCTAGTATCTCTGAAACTTCTGAAACTTTTATTGAATACCCACAATGACCTAAATATAGTATAATTCCTCTGTTTTTTTTCCATTGTGCACTGACCCAATAAAGTAGCTTAAATACAATATATGACATATTTGTAAGCTATACATATTTATTAATTTAATTATAGCACCATATATAACCAGAAAAAAAAGACAATCTCAGATTACCCAAAGAGTTCAAAAAAATAAATAAATACAGAGATGCATGTAAAATAGTAATCAGAATTTCTGCTACCCACATAAATATACAAATGTATAACACTGGGGAGAAAATACTGGGCTTTATACATGCTATGCAAGCACATATACTGCTGAGATCCTCCATATATTGAACATGTTTACATTACATGTCATACTCTTTAATTTTCTCTAGTTGTTAATGGATCTATAACAAGATATAAGCTCTCAGCTACTGTTCCAGCACCATGGCTTCTAGCCTGCCACCATGATCCCTATCATGAAGGACATGGATTCTAACCCTCTGAAACTGTAAGCATTCCAGTAATCTTTTTCCTTCAATTACATTACCTTCATCATGGTATATGATCACAACACTGTCCATCTCATATTTACTTTAGATGAATATAGCAATGTGAAAATAGAAAAATCCTGTAACTCTCTCCCCCGTGACCCCTTCCTGAGGTCCCTGAAACTAGCCAAAGTTGAGATGGCTGTTTCTTGGAAGGCTTTGTTCACAGGATGTACTTCCCCCATTGCCTGGCTGGGACTGCATTCCTAGCAACCTGGTGAGACTGCATTCCTCATTCCTGATACAGCAACCAAGGTGGGGCCATCCAGGAAAGCCCTACCATGAGAACTGTTAACAGAAGCAGGCAAGAACTTTCTGAAGCTTGCACAATGTGCCCTGCTCCAGGAAATGAATGTCTTTAGGTGGTCCTATTGTTTCACAGGAAATACTCTTGCCTGCCTGCCTGCCTGCCTGCCTGCCTGCCTACATTCCTAAACTCCATGCTAAGCTGACCTTTGGTCCTGCCCTGTTATCACTCTGAGCCTGTCCATACCCCCTCCTCTACCCAGAGTATGGTATAAGAATTCTGCCCTGAAAATATTCAGGGCTCTAGGCTTTTCTACAGTGCCTGGAGCCCACACATATGTGTGTACCGGTATTCATATTCATTAAACTTTTTCTTTAATGTTAACAGTGGTCATTAGCCGTGGTCTTGGGTGTCTTGGGGTGCTATAGGGGCGCCAGCCTATTACAGCAACCCAGTAATAATTTATAATTTTATCACATTGCCAGTGAGATACACCAGATAACTAAAGAAAGTATAATTTAATACAGCTGGGATTTAAAACCAGTCACAACCACAATACATATATGAAGTCTCATTTTAAATTAATATGGCTTTAATTTTCATAAGGAAAATTAGAAATCAATATGACATTGTAATAATAATTTACAATGAGCAATTGAGGCATGTAATCATCCACTGCCAAGTGCTATTTTTTCTAAAGACTCTGAATAATCAGTGGGGTAGTGACAGAAAGATAAAGAGACATCAGTTCTAAGTATAACATGCTGTATTTAATCTATCAGAAAGAAATCTACAAATACCATCATAACACAACAATCTTAACATAGTCTAAACAAATTGATATATACAACCTTCAGTATCTACTTTAGCATTTGAGAAGGAAATCACTATTTTTTTTTCAAATTTAACACTTCAAAATAGTTTTTTTTTGAAATTCTACATATTACTCATACTTCCTTACACTCAGTACTATTAAAATTATTAGGATTATTCCTTTCATCCTCTAGAAAATTCTTTGACAGAAGAGAATGATTTCTACTGTTCATTTTAAATCTTTCACTGCCACATCCCAAACTACTACATGTGGTGGCATTCAGGTGTCAGCTGATAAGGTCAGAAGACACTTATCTAAGGTCCTGGGCTCCTGAGGCGGGAGTGGCCAACCTCATTCATAAGGGGATGCTGGGATCTTGGGGTCCTGTTTTGTTTTGTTTTGGTGTGGTTTGGTTTGGTTTTGGTTTCTTGACCTGGAATCGAACACAGACCACGGTGGTGAGAGCGCTGAATCTTAACCACTACACCGAGCCAGCCGCCCTTGTTCATATAACACCCTCTGGGCATCCTCTGTTGGATATCATATTTCACACCCACCAGCTTTTCCTACTGATAATGATGGTTGGTTATAGAAAGGGCAGTGTTAGAATTCCTTAGTATTTCTTTTGCTCGATGCCAAGTGATGGAAAAACTCTTCTTTAGTCCTTTGCCATTAACATGATGTTTCTCATGAAACTCTGTGGCCTCTAGTTTCCTATTAGCACAGGGAACAGCTGACACCTGAATCCCACCACATCTCCCCCTAGGGCGGCTGGCTTGGTATGTCTGACTCTGCCCTGCTTCTCCTACCTATGTTGTGATTTCCCCTCCTACTTTTTCTAAGGTGTCTGTCATGGGCCAAAACAGCTCCTTTATTTAAATATTGAAATTCACAGCATGCAGAAAGACATTCCCACATCAACTACATAGTTAAGAGAATTTTGGATCCATTTACTTTTATTCAAATAAAATATACAATCATAAAATGTAAGGGTGACAGAACAAGTTTACTTCTTATAAGTTGCAGAATAAAAAGTCTCAACTGAGGATGCATCTGAGCAACAGAAAGAGGAAGCCTTGTGAATTCTTAAAGTTCTTAAAGTAAAAATGGATCCCAAGAGGAGTAGGGAGTGAATTAATCATACCATACCCTGATGATACTTAGGAGCTTGGTAAGTATTTCCCTGTCCTTTTATATTTTTTACCAACACCATTCCTCTCTTCCAGGCATTAAGTACTGTGTAGCCTTTAGCTAAATTCTCTGTGTGTACTCACTACAGCAGGTAGCTAGACATATGCAACAAAACACACTGACAAAAAAGACAGAATCAAACAGTTTAATTTAAACAAAATGTTGCCTTATTCACATGGCTGGGGTTTTTTTGTTAGTATGTTTGTTTTGAAACTGTAACACCAGATTAAGTTTTGCTGAAATTATGTACCTCAAACCAGCAGCATAAGCATCATCATGAAATGTACTAATAATTCAAATTGTGGGGCACTGCCCAAAAACTATGGCAACGGTCCCTAAGGGAGAGGAGATGGCAGCAAAGTATGGTTTAATGTGATTTTAATGCTTCACCAATTTCACAGCCACCAGCATAGAAAATGTTTGCTAAGTAGAGAAGTCTTTCAGAAGCAAGACCCAAGCTCAGAACTCTAGTCTGCTATATATACACTCCCAATCACAAATACTCTCACTACCAAAGAACACAGAACCAGGATAGGAAATCCAGCTGAAGCACATAAAGCTGATGTGTTGGGTTTTTTTTTTAATTTATTTTTCATTAAAAAAAATGTCATCTCAATCAATATATCCTCTTGTTCCCCCTTTCCTCCCCCTCCTAATTCCTGCCAGCAAGCCCTCTGCCTCGCCCCTCCCCATTCACCCATCCCCTCCTTTTAAAAGGACTGTAAATTGGAGCTCTTAGCAAATATTAATAGGGCCATGTGGAAAAACAAGAATACAGTTGATGACTATATTTAAAACATGTCTCAGACATTATTATACTTTAAGGCATAATGTTTCTATGCTATCTCAACCAGAATATAAGAAGTTACAAGTCACTGTTGATAAATTTGAGAGACTTAAAAATAAAGAATAATACAGAAAAAAGAGGACAAATGAAGAATATTTGTTTGTTACTTCCATAACTATCTAGAACCCGTTTTTTTTTTCTCCCCTGAGTAACAATTTGAGTGAAGCATATCTTGCCAAATATAACTCAACATGACTACAACACATTTTTATATAACATCTAGGTACATTATTTGTACCAAGATCTCATTCTAAAATTAATTATTGTTACAGAACTACATTGAGTCATAATATAAATGCCTTCATTATTTACAGTCTAGTTCATAAGTTCATGTGGGGCATTTTTACAATGCATGATATTATTGAGTTTTAATATCCTGAATTTTTTAAAAAAATCAATGAAATACCGCTAAATAAAGAGTTCAGAGTCTAAGTGAAATTTAACTCAAAATTTAGGTAAGGAAATTTATCAGTAATAATAAAGAAAACATATGTTAAAGAGATTAAAGAATTTTATTTCATTTTGTTTTTACAAGGAGATATTCAAATTAAGAGGTCTCTTGAAAAGATACTTGACACACATCCAAGCTGCTGCTTGAGGAAACTTCTCAACAGACATAGTTGAAACAAATAAAACAAAGAAAGACAAGAGAAACTCATGCAGAATATTTAATCTATAAATAATCAAAAAGGTGGAATTAGAGATGAAGAAGAAGCCAGGAAATATGTTTTTACTTTGTTTGTTTGTCTGTTGTTGTTTGGGGAGTTGCTTATTTTGTTTATTGTTGTTTGAGATTTGGTCTCTCTATACTGTCATGGCTGTCTTGAAATTCACCATATAGATCTAGTTGGTCATTATTCTGACAATATGTACAAAATGTCTGAGTAGGTTCAAAATCTAGCATGCTATTAAAAATGATAAAATTTAAAACCTATTTCCAAAGTTTTTATGACAGTTAAGAAAACATTCTAGCATCCATCAATGAACATAATCCAAAGCATTCCCCATTTTTTGTCAAACAGGGAAAACCTTTAACATAGTGAAATGATTGTAAATAAAAAGCAGTTATGAGAATTACAGTGACACTATCTAATTCATTTACATTTGGTAAAATTAAAAAGTAATTATTTTATTTTGGTGAGCCTAAAGCTTATTTCTAATTTCCTTTTTAGTTTAACTAAGGAAAACTATAATTAAACCTATTTAGTCTTTAGTTTCATCACAGACCCTAGAATGGTGAAAAGTTATAACAGGGAAAACAGACTGCCTGGACCGTCACCCAAAATTCTTCTGTAACATTGGGGCATCCAACTCTGGCCTAGAGGCCTAGAAGATCTGACAGACTTATCTGTTGGGCTGGTTAAAGGACTATCCCACCTTGTCTTGGAGAAGTTCTACAGTTACATTCTTCTATGTCTTGCTTGTCCAATTTAGACAGTGCACTCTTAGCAGTCAAGGTAGGAGCAGCTTCTTTTCCTATGCAGCTATCTTTTAACATTACAAAGATAAACTCCATATGGAGTTTCTAAGATGGCCATAATCTTGTTTAAAGTAGATTAGTGCTAGGAGGAGCAAACTTGTCTCATTCTCATGAAAAACTTTACATTATTAAACGTATTAACTGCCATATTCTGTGGGTCTTTGAAGTGTTTGAAGATCACCTATCTATCTGAAATATAGCTTTGTATACCTAAAAAAACCTAATTAACATGACTATAATTTGGACTATTATTGATGGCTATCAATTATTATGTATTTTTACATATAGTACATTTTTAATTGAGCTGTATAAACATAATAACTTAAACAAGAGAAATATACCTACAGTATAATAAAATTAACTTATAATTTGTATCAATAAACTAAAATCTATACCAATGTAAAATATGCAAGATTAATTTTTGTATTTGGAATTTAGGTAGATTTAATAATCTATCATCTTATCATAATAATCTATTCCTTCCCCATTATTTTTATGTCATACTCCCTTTTTTTCTTTAGAAAGAGATTAACTATGATAAATAACAATTTATAGCCAAATCCTCTAAACAAAGACAAAAATTCATAATCCATTTTTTAAATGTAGGCATAGTTTTATAAACTTATTCCTGCGGATTGGGGGGTGCTGATAATCTTTGGGGGATCCTGAGAAAATGTATAATTGTAGACAAATATTTAATGCAGTATTCTGTGAGGCCGGATATTCTCAGCTAACAGCTTTGAAGCCATTCTAGACACATATCTCAGAGGAAACTGAAACAGACAGGCTCTGAAAAGTTGGATCATCTAAACCATTTGTTCCCATTAAAGATTTTTCATGGAATCTTCCTCAAAAAAAACCTTATTTTCTTTAAATCAGAATAAATCCACAGCCTCTCACTTTCTGTGAAAATAAAAACAAATCCTCTCCTCCATAGTAACATATATTTTGACTTAAATTTTGAAGTCAAGATATTGTCAAAATATATAGATTGATTTTATTTAGCAGCATTTATAATCAAATGTCTCTTAGCAGTTCTTGCTCCTTATTCTGTAGTAAAAAATTCAAAGGAAATGTAACACCATACAGTATCTAGACTATTTGTTTATATTCTACCTTTATATGGCTTACTAATTTCTTTTCTACTCTATCTCTTTTATAAGGACTTTCTCCACACTTTTTCTTTTCTCTTCACAAGCCTATGTATATTTTTAAACACATTGTAAACCACTTTGAGGCTTGGTAATTTTTTCTATCTGAATCTGTTTTTACTGTATATCTATATCTTTTTCTGACCACATGAATCTTTAATCTGCTACACTAGGACTAAAGAGGCAGGTTTGGTGGTTGGCTCTAATCCATTCCTTGGATCCTTAAGAAGCTAGTTTCATGCTAGAGGCATGTTTACATCCAGATCTTAAGGACATGTTTACCACTCAGATTTGGGTCAGTTTTGGTGTCCATGCCACCACTGAGTAGTATGTCACCCACTGCTCATAAACCCCACTTAAGTGTCTGAAAGAAGAACCAGTGGTCAGAAAGCTATCTCTTCAGTACACTGCACCTCTGCTTTCTCTTCAGGACACACTGCACCTCTGCTGGCCTCTATGAAATATAGCCCAGCTGAGAAAATACTACTACCAAGAACCCATGCTTGACTCCGCTCTTTTCTGTCTAGAATCCCTTTTAAGATTTTGTCAGGTTTTTCGTGAGAATTCTTGCCAAACATTTAGGCACCGCATGTAAAAAAAAGTTTCTGTCCTGCTAGCAATTTCAAAATATATGACAGCCACTTCAGAAACTTAATATTACTTATAAATGTTCAATGAGTAGCTCAGGTTATTACTAACTAGCTCTTACACTTAACTATCACTAAATTCTTGTCTAAGTTTAGACACATGGCTTAGTATCCTTTCTTAGGACAGCATTCACATCTTGCTTCTTCTGCATCCAGCTGTCAACTCTCTACCTTTACTCTTTCCAGAATTCTCCTAGTCTGGTAGATCCCTCTATACTCTTAGCCAATTAAGTATTCTAATAAACCAATTCAAGTAATAAATCTTTACAGTGTACCAAAGCAAAGTCACACCAGATTTTAAATTTTGATGATTTTGTAACTAAGAAGTCAAAATTAAATATTTGGAGCTGAGATAATATTAGTTATGCTATAACTCAAAATTTTGTATACATTTAATTTGGATAATACCTCGTGCTATCAGTTCACACCATAAAACCATGGAAATTATACTGGTGTGTGTCTTTGTGACTAGTATGGGGGTTACAGTTCAGCACAATCTTGGATTATGTTATTGTCATTGCTCTTGATTATCTTTTATAATTTGATGGTAAGTGTGTTTTACGACAACACATTTATGAGTCATAGAACATAGAGAATTCAAACTGGTATTTATCTAGAAGCTTCATCACTACTAGATAACTTTCATAATTTTGGAAGGTCTCATACATACTAAAGAAAGATAAAAACAATCATGAATCTTGTTCAGCTAAAATTTGTGAGATATAATAACTAGTCTGGCAAAGTACAAAAGTACCATAAATGTTCTAAGAAAAACCAGTCATTTATGATTGGATATGAGGCCAACTCTAAAATATGGATCCCATAACTAAAATCATATTCGAGATCAAGAATCTATGGCTAAACAGCTCATGGAACCTAGAAGATAAATTACCTTTATTACTCCGCTTAATGGACTCATTATTATTATTAAACCAACTCCCAATGGTGCCGTTATAACCATAAACACATCTCTCAAATATCACCATAAAACTTTCTTTTCACAGTAGATGATTAACATGTAGAACTGCAACTCTTCAAGGGGCAGAGAATAAGAGACTGTTGTGTGCTCAGCCCTAAATAAGATATCTCTATTACACTCTTTCCTCCCAAGTCTCAAAGAACATGATTCCACAAGTAGAGTTGGGAAGACTGTAAGAGCCAGAAGCAGTCAATGATTACAATGAAAGGGTGTTTTTCATACACAGTAAAGCACATATTAACTCATATGAACTCACAGGACCTGTGACAGCATGCACAGGTCCTGTTCAAGCTCAACATAGACAAATTCCTAGCATGAAGTAGGGGATGGAAGCACGAAGCTCTACCCACAGCTGAATGGCTATTGATAATTGACTAGAAAAGCAAAGTTATTGCTTGTTTGTTTGTTTAATAGTAGAGTTCTTGATATGTGGCCTGTCCTTCAAGAGATGACCCTACATCCAAGAGTATATATAGCCAGCATAAATTAGACTCAATGATTTAAATAGAAAATGAAGACATATAGTTTGGTGTATATGAAAAGAAAAGTAGACTGGGAAGTAGTTGGGGTGAATATAAACATAATAAATTTTAAAAATTCTCAAAAACTAATAGACTATTAATTTTTAAAAATAAAATATATTAAAGCTTAAAACCGGAAAATACTAAGCATTCTGAACTTCTAATGTCATTATTTTGTAAGAGACAACTTATACTGACAAACATGAATTGAATGGGAAGTATAAAAGCATTCATTTAACAATAAATCTAAGAGAAAGCAAAATTCTCCCATAGCTAGTTTTTTAGGGCAAAACAAAACAAGAAAAACTACCTATAAATATAGTTACTCTATTAAAGGAGAGAATAAAAATTTGTTGTCTTTCAGATCTACATAAAGAAGAATCTTTCAGTTTCACAAAACGTCAATATTTTATCTGGAATTAGTTATTTATGCTCAGAATTACTTCAAACATTTCTAGCAAATATAACCTTAATATTTGGTGAAGACAAGAGCTTCTTATACAAATGCACAAATATAAAAAGACATAGTGATCAAATGCTCAATTTGATTAGATTCTCTAGATTTATAGCAACCTTTCCAAGGAGTTAAAGCTAAAATTAGAAAGTTCTACACTAAGTCCCATAAGTTGTAAAAGCAATTGGTCTCATGTGAAGGAGTGCAATATTAGTCATGTCATCCCTTTATCACGTTTGTGCAGTGCTAAAGGCTAGTAGAGAGGGTTATGTGTTCCGTACAAAGGATTTGATTTCTCTCTAATGGTGTTCTAATCCCATGTGGAATCTCATACTACAACCCAAAGCACTAGAAGAACACATAAAATGATTGATACATCAAAGTTTCTAAGGGAATCAGAAAAAGGGTAAAAATTATAACACATGAAACAATTTAAGCAGTTTAAGAGACTTAGAACTATACTGTAAATGTTGTCTTTCTAATTTTTAGACGAGATCATCACATTTTAATATCAATGCTCATGATGTAATGTTCATCAATGCAATGATAACTAAATCTAGGCTACATGTACTTGTATAAAGAGAATGAGATCCATGTGAATAAATAAAAACACTATATAACCTACAATGTCGTATATTTATTTCATGAATCAGTAACTCCAAATGGCAAGAAAAGAAAATTTCATTGTTTCACCACCTTTAAAGAATGTTTTGTTCAGCTAAATTAATTTCATAATTGTCCCTCTATCAGTGTTTGTGTGTGTGCATGTGTATGTGTGCGCATCCATCAAAAAGAAAATGTTAAGATAAAAATAAATAAAATAGCAATGTGCATATACTTTGATTTAAATAAAATAAAAACATTTATATGCATTCATTTTTGTCTACATGAAAGTAAATACAAAAGAACTAGGAATTTGTATTCTTTGAAATGATTCACATTCATAGATTAATGCATGAACTATCTCTGACCAATTATAATATACCTATTTGATGCAATACTGCTACTTCCAAGCATTTGTGCACAAGCTTTGAAGCATGACACTTGCTGACTGCTTATTTTGTCTGATTCACGAAAAGGTTGAATGTGTCAATTTTCCAGCTTTGCCTCTCAGAGGCTTTGACTTGAATGCTGTAATATATTACAATTTCCTTAGAAATTCCCAAAGAAGACATCCAATCGTTCTCTCTGACTGCGTTTATTCTCTTCATCAGTCTCACTGGAAAGATCCTGCTATGTTCGATGTGATTCACATACTTTCAAGAGGAGAATTGTTCAGCTTTTAAGGTTGATCATATTATATAAAAACAAATTATTCTTCCATAGTGTTATAACAAAATGCTGTAATACCTCAATAAACACACAAATTCTTCTTACAAAATTTAACCACAAATTTTCTCTCAGAGAAGAGTTTCCTATTTATTAAAATCAATTTCTTAGTCTGCTTAAATTATTTTGAAGATAGTCTAAGAAATAGCTTTAAATATATCTATTTTAAACATCAATAGGATAGGCAATAAAGAATATTTTCTTTCATATTTGCATTTAAAATTTATAAAAGTATAATATAAACTTGTATCCTGTAGCAATAATGGGACAAATTATTTAAAGTATAAATAAAAATAGAAATAGATTTCTTGATATATAGTAAATAGAGAAAAAGACAGAGTAAAGAATACTTCCCATACTCAAAACATAAGCCAGTCATATTTTACAATGTGATATATTTACAATTGTGACTACAATTATGTTAGAAAACTTACTAAATCTAATGGTTTAGTGATATAACAATTCAAATTTACAATAGAATGTTAACTTCCACAAGAAAAGCATGCATTAGTTTATTTTCCAAAGATAAGTAATACAGCTAAAATTCTATCATATACTCCACAAGTCATCCAATTTCTGTTGGTTCCATTGAGATTTATAAAAATGAATTTAATCCAAGAAATCACGTCTAACTGAAAATCTTAACAATGAAAATGGGTTGACAGTTTTTCTAAGTCCTTGAAGGCAATCAGGACAAACAATGACATTTAGTACATAACCCATTTTCCTAACCCAATTTGTATATTATGCTATCTGATTCCACTGGGAAGTAAACAAGTGGTAAGTGAATTGTCCTGCAGTACAAGAAGGGTAAGGAAAGCTGAAGGACAATTGTTCTTTGATGAGTAAAAAGCCAAATATGCAACCTTTCTTCTTACCTACCAGGTTTAATGTGAAAAACATGCGATTAACGTCTCATTATGCATGGTGATTGCTATGTAGACAAAGATCAAACAAAATATTCATAGATTAGCACAGGATACTTAGCCATATGTCTAAAAAGAACCATTACTTTGGGTACTCTTTTGGGATCATATTTGGCAAGTGTAAATGTTGATTTTTAAAAACATGAATTTTAAAGATAGGAAGCTTTGTCTTTTTTTCTGCTAATCTTTATATCTTGTTTTAAATATATCTATGTAAAACTGAGAAATAAACTGAGGGGATAATGTCTTTTGTCTGCTATATGGTTAAATTCATTTTTATTCATTGTATTTTAAGTGATGAAAACTGTATATATTTATAGTACACACATGACTTATTCATATAGCTGTGAAGTAACAACATATGCATTTCTCATATCCTCATCATTTTTCACCTCTGGTGAAAACAGTAAAAATGCAGTATCTTGGCAATTTTCAAGAGTACAACATACTATTTTTTACTGTAGTCACCACTACATACATTAGATATCTTTAGAAATTTTCTAACTTTTGACAAATATAAATTTTCTAATATATTTGATGTAAATGAAACTTTTCAAAACAGTGAATCTTAATCAGTAAATATTCAAAATCATTTAGAAAACATATTAAGCATATGTATATTGTCAGTTATTTAGATAAACCTCTTTATTTTTCTATCACAATGAAATATGTCATCTATGTACAATAAATATGTGCTGCTAACAAAAATAATTGCCAGCACATGATGTACAAAATTTTACAGTATCAAATATAAAATTAAGTTCATAAGAAAAAGGTCTTATCCTTTAATAAGTTTAACCTGGACTGTTGTATTTTCTGAAAAAATTAAAATTATAGTAACCTTTAAAAGATACACATACTTACAATAAATTTGATAAGACATAAGCATTATTTGAAGGACATATGTTATAAATACTATGATTTCATTAGTCTTGGTCAAAATACCAATGACATTTGCCTGTGGGTCCTGGGGAGATCAATCCCTGATAGTTCAAGGTAAGTGCTCTACCACTGAGCTACATGTCTGTTGTTAGTTTTATGAAACAAGGTGCCAAGCTGGTCTAGAATTCATGAATAAAACCAGAACAAGTCTCAGACTCACAATTCCCCTGCTTAGGCTCTCTGAGTACTGGCATTATAGGTTCATAACACTACAGCAATTGTAGTAGTTAATTTTCTTCTCATTTAGACAGTTGAAAGCCAAAATAAAATATAATGCATATGTAAGAAAATAAGAGAAGGAGGAAAGGAGAGGGAGGGAGGAAGGGAAGGATTGAAGGAAGGGAGAGAAGGAAAGCAAGCAGGATGACAGAATAAATTTGTCCTCCTATACAAATAAACTGGTAAAAAAGAAGACACTGTGAAAGTGTAGCTTTACCAAGTTAGTTACTCCATTTCCCAGATGAAAAAACCAAAAAGGTGACTAGCTTTTCTTTCGCCACAAAGCTCAATAGCAAAAGACAATCAGAATCTACTACTTTTCAACTAATAACCTTCCTCATATTCATTTATCAATAACTAATGTAAAAATCATCAGTTAAGCCAAACTGACTGCAACAGACATAAATTCCATGAAAGTTGAAGACAAGAGATCACAAATTCAATGCCAGCCTGGGTTACAGAATAAAGTCTGACAATATAGATCAGTGTATAATGTTCAATTCCCTAAAACTAACATCAAAACAATTAGTTGATCGCAATTTTTCTGTGTTTCCTTTTCATTTCATAATGTAAATTATACCTTAAATGCACCAATGGCCACATTTGCTAGAAAAACAAAATTAGAAATTTATTGAGGGACCCAGAACATCCTGACCACACAACTGCTATAACAGACTAAATAAATACCAGACAGATTCTTGCTGGCAGCACCTGGTAATTCCAGAAAGGGCCTATGACAGGACACTTCCAAGGGAGGAGCCAGAATCTAAGGGGAAATACCTAACATTCCAAACATTCCCTTCTTGGAAAGACACATTAACAATAGAACAGATAGTCTCTAGTACACATTTGAGGTTCTGCTGATATAGGTAAACCTTAAGAACTAAATGTTGAAAAACATCCCCAGCATTCAAGGCAGCCTGTGAATTCATAACAGAACCCCTAGCCTCAGCCTGGCCAGTCCCAGGACTGTAACCCAGCAGCTTTTATGTCCCTAGAGCCCTCCCCCCACTAAACTCCCTTACTTCCTGCTCCTCAGGGACAGGCCTGCTCCACAGCTACATTGGACAGATGAGTGACCCATGCTAGTTTGTCAATAAAGAGATTCTTTGTTGTTGCATTGGACCAGTATCTTAGTGGTCTTTGTGGGTGTCAAGACTTTGGACACAATTTTATCTCCTTTTTAAGTATTCATTTTATGTTCCATCATAAAAGAATAAGAATCTTAAAAAAAATAAAAATAGTAAGAGATACTCCAAAATATATTTTTTGTTGTGTAGCATTCTGCTTACAGCAGGACACACATAACAGGACCTGTTTATCCCCTTTACCATTCGTGCACACACACACACACACACACACACATAATAGAACAACCAAGAAAACCTATTTTTCTTTCTTTTTACTAATTAATACAATATTTCTTCAGAGTAGACAGTTCTTACTAAAAAGACAAGTTACCAAAATACAGAGATTTAAAATTAACTTCAAAATGTATAGTAAACTTTATACTTAGATATAAAAAACGGTATTAAGAAGTATCTAGGCAAAAGTCTACGGCCTGCTTTTAATTTGAGGGAAAACGTACTTATTTGACCTTACAGAGGTCCCTGCTCAGTCAGAATGTTGCAGACTCTCATATACAATCACTTTCTGCTAACTTCATTCATTATCTCCGTGTTTCACTTTAATTGCATTATTTTTACTGAATTTTCAAGTAATTCAGTGAACTTCTGTTTTATAGGAAAGATCAACATCATCCTCTTTCAATGTCTCTTTGCAAAAGGACTCAAATCTTAGCTAAAATTCAACAATGAACTGTAAAACTCTGTTGAGTGATAAAATGAAATGAAAAAAGGGCAAATAATATGAAATACACTGTTAAAAATGACTCCAGATCATACATACAAGACTGAGATGGAATACTATAATTGGATAAATGAACCCTCCACAATAAAACATATTAATTCATCATCCAATTGTTTTAAAAGTAACAATTGAATAATTTCATGTGATTTCAAGTCTGTTGTGAGCTCACAAACTTAAATTCCCAGAGACATGGTTATAAATACAGTCACAGTATGCAACTAAAGTGGTTCTTCTGTGAAAATAGAAAAATTCTGTAACTCTCTACCCCTCGACCCCTTCCTGAGGTCCCTGAAACTAGCCAAGGTTGAGATGGCTGTTTCTCAGAAAAGCTTTGTTCCCCCATTGCCTGGCTGGGACTGCATTCCCAGCAACCTGGTGAGACCACATTCCTCATTCCTGTTCTAGCAACCTGGGTGGGGTTACCCAGGAAAGCCCTACCTGAGAACTGTTAATTGTTTGCCCAGGCAGGAACTTTCTGAAGCTTGCACAATGTGTCCTGCTCCAGGAAATGAATGTCTTCAGGTGGTCCTATTGTTTCACAGGAAATAGCTTGCCTGCCTGCATTCCTAAACTCTGTCCTAAAGTGACCTTTGGCCCTGCCCTGTTATCCGGCCTAGCCCACCCATACCCCCTCCCCTACCCAGAGTGGGATATAAGAATTCTGCCCTGAAAATATTTGGGGCTCTAGGCTTCTATACAGTGCCTGGAGCCCACACATGTGTGTATACCAGTATTAATATTCATTAAGCTCTCTTTTTCTTTAATGTTAACAGTGGTCATTAGCCGTGGTCTTGGGGTGTCTTGGGGTGCCCTAGGGGTGCCCACCTATTACACTTCAATCTGCAAGAACTGCTTGGTAATTCATATTTATCTAGAATCCTCCATATTGATGGTTCAGGAATATGTAGTCACATATTTTTAATATTAATAAATATGTAATTAGTTTGTATTTCTACTTTACTATCAACTGTATTACAATAGTACTTTTTTTTAATGTCCAGGATCATTTGAAAGGAAAAAGAACTCATGAAAAGAAATACTAGAATCAGCACATGAATTACTACTTGTAAACAACTTGAAAATACTAAGTTCACCTAGGATACAATATGATGGATGATTTCTAATATTCACAGCAAAGTAAAAGAAGAATTAGTGGCAATTAATTGTTTATTTCATAATAGCTAACAGAGATAACTTTTAGTGCCCATATAACAAAAAAATTATAAAATGTTTAGTGATTTAAATTTCAAATATTCTGATGTGATCATTACATACTGCATATATGTATTAAAATGTCAAATATATATATACAAATATACAAATAGTATATATCAATTAGAAGTTAGAAAAAATAATTGTCAATAAATAAATTAATAAAAGCCTACCAAGACTGACCATAACACATCTCATATTCTTTTTCGAAAAGTAAGTAATAATGAGTAAGTAAACTAAAAGAATATTTTTTAACTTAAAGTGTATCTTAAGATCAAAGACTATCCAAACATTGATGCCCACTCACAATAAAATCATTATGCCATTTTAATCAATGTTCATAACACTGAGCTCTAACACATTACAAACTTCTTAAACATTCTCTATATGAAAGAAAAATTCATTAATGTTTAATAAAGATTTAGATTTGATCTATTTCAGTGTGTCCTTTATTCTTTGACAAATATTAACTCACATGGAGAAATTTATGATAACAATTCTTTTGAAAATCTGTTTACTGATTGAAAAAGCAGATTTAAGGATGGTTCTCAAAGAAACTCATTAGGAAGCTGACATGAAAGAAGGTACAGTATAATATTAAACCCCCCCCCCCCACACACACACATGCACAACTAGATTTTCCTCAAAACTAAGAAATATATTCTTCCAAAATATGGAGTATTGGAAGCAATCAGAATAGTATCAGCAACACTGAATTTTACAAAAGAGATCTAACAACTAGCTGTGGGTTTATTTGGAATGAAAGGCTTTAAAACCATATCCATGTTATAGGCTACTAAAATACCTCATGTGAAGCTCCTTTACATGTCAAAGAACAATGTAACATTATGATCTTTTCTACATTCTGTCTATATCAATTCAACCTCAACACAAGGTTTTCAGGTTGGAACTGTCTGATGTGAAAGGCTATACACCTATAGCCTTGTGGGTGGTTGGTAAATCTTCCCAAATTAACTGTCCATTATCTAACACCAGTCAAACAGCTGGAGTCACAGAGCAAATACTGTTGTCTAGGGCATATGGATCTCCTATCAGCAAACCACACAGCTCTCCTAGGTATTAGCTGGCATCTTAATTGTGAATTGTCAGCTATCCAACTCCTATTAGAAGTCTAGCTGAAATGATAGATATGCCCAGGGGAGAGCCTCTGGGGCATTTCCAAAATACACTTTAGTAGCAGCTTAGAATATAGGAAAGTGGCAAACTAATACTATTGATATAGTTCTGTATAGAAACATAATGACTCCAAGTGGGAAAAGAACATTCATTCATAGAAAAACTCTGTGTTTTATAAAAAATTTATTCAATTGTATTGTACAGTATCACTCATTTAAGAGAACCATGAAATAAAGTTCGTAGGTTAAAAATGAAAAAGAATGACCCCCTCTTAAATAATAAATGCAATATCTTACTGTGGAACTACATTCTTTAATATTTTCCAGTCCTTATCTAGATTTTGAAGGAAGAGAAGGGTGCAGTTATGCTTGGCTCACCACTAATAGCTGTATGTTAATTATTATTAATTAATAGGTAACATTCCTGAGGCTGGCTGTGCTGTTAAGGAATATTTTCTCTGGAGAAGGGTGTGAAAAGAAGGACCTAGCCATAATCAAGCCTGGGTTCTGAGTCAGGGAAAACAGAAAAGAATTTGACATTCAACACAGTTGGGTTGGAAGGAGGCCAGGGGAAGTATTCCTGAGCTTAGAAGAAAGGTGTAAACTAAAACCAGAAGGAAGAGGTAGATATTAAGAACAAGACAGTAGGAGCTTAAACTTAAGTTTTTGTCTCTATTAGCATCACATTAAAGCTCTCTTTTCCCATGAAAATAATCATGGCCCTTGAGTGTGGCAGATTTATTTGTGACTACCAAGCCAATAGCTCCATTAGATAGTTGATGCCTAAGAATTATATATCTCAGATCCCATCAAAGCTACTCACAGACATGAACTGGCCAGCTACTCTGTCATTGGGACACATCTGTAAGAGGGGCATAAGTACCATAATGTGATGGGACAGTGGTGATAAGGTTACAGTTTTGATAGACAGTTGATAAACTCTTTGGTAAACTCTGATAAACTTCTTTTAGAACACATTATTTATTATATTTCATGATTTACTTTCAGAAGTTGTACAGGAAGAGTGGGAAAAGTTTTGCTTGTTTGTTTTTCTTTTTTAACTATCTAAAAAGTGTTCAAATATGTACTACCAGTCCTGAAACTGTATTTGCTAACAATCTGGCTAGTTAGTATCTGTCTAATTTAAACAGAAGAACAAGTTTGCTCATGTATCAGTCAGCTGTTACACAGATGAACTCAGTAACAATGATAACTTGCAAGATCTACACTATATTAAATCAGTTAGAAATTATAACATGTAAAGGGGAGGCCTATTTAGGTCCCACCCGAGCTGAGGAGTATTGTGCAATATTTTGATTGAATTCTGACAATAAGGTATGCTTTGAGTCAGAGGGCTGAGCTAACTACTAACTGACCAAAACTTAACCGTAGATATTATGGAGGATTAAGGACAGAGAGGAAACACTAAGAGAGGATCTCAGCCCTTTTAAATGGTAGAACAGAAAAGACAGGAGGTCCCTGGTGGCTGCTCTGCTGCTTCTTTGATCTTGCAGGTTCTTAGCCTGATGTCTGACTCCTGAATATTTTATTGATAAAGAATAATAAGACATATTCATCAGAGGAGCAATTAGCAACTGGTGGCTGCTGAGGAACGGAGAATCACTTTTCTTTGATGAAGAGGTGGCCACTGTCAAGTTGCTCAGCAGATGACTCTTCACATGTGTTTATGGGCTACACTAACTAGATTACAGAGCTATGAAAAGCAGCAGCATAAAGCTGGATGATATATCAGGACAGTGAGGAGATGAGACAAGGGTGGATGTCGGTAAGATAAACTGTCTAGATATACAAAGTTTTTAAATAATACAAAAAATTTTTAAAATGCACCATCATTTGTTAGGTAAAAATTATATCTTGCAATTCTTTGCTTCCCTAGACTCTTCAGTACACAGAATTTATACACAGATCATTAGGTCACAATGGACCAGACTTTTGGAAATGAATCGCATTCTCTGTTTTAGTTTATTATATATTATAATTTATATTATATATTACTTACATTCATATATCACATAAAAACTGTAATCTTGATGTAATAAACAAATGCAAACACAAGAGCCTCTATCTTCATGTATACTGCAATTTACCCTTTAAAACAATACTTCAAAGACTTCCTCAGCATTGGGTGTACATAGTTCTTTTTTAAAGCTAATGTAGCACAATGATCTGGTTTCCTTCTATTATGGAGTATAATGTTCAATGTGCTTAAACAAAAAATTGCATTTTAAGCAAATAGTTCATGATTAAAAATTTAAGGTTTCTTAATATTTAAGGGAGTTTTATCAAATTAACTTGTATGTGTTGGATGCTTATTGATAATGGTGACGAAAATTCTAGCATAACGCATGTAAGCTGGCATAACTGCAACAACAGCAGCATTTTCTATTCTGTATACAAAAGTACTTCTAGTATTTTAAGACAACTCATGTACTAGAAACTTCAATCCAACAAATTACAAACATAAATATTAAAAACCTGCTCCCATCTGAGTGGTGCTTATATTTTTAAGACCTGATCCTATTATGTTTCTACAACATAAAACATTTTCTTTCTAATTCCATTTTTCATAGGTAGCTCTCAATAAAGCATTCTAAGAGTATTGATCTGTACTTACATTAATTCTCGAAGTAGTGTTGGCTGCATTGCCAGGTTTTTAATAAGTTTAATATAGGCTGTTTAAATAGTTATTAACACTCATAATTGAGAAAATACTTCTATTGCAAATTTGTACTGCTGTCAACATTCAGCTACTTTCATTACAATGATTACATTAAATGCATATGTCAATACACTAGAAAATGTATTCAATTCTAAATGAAAGAACTGTCAAGAAAAAATACACCAGAGATAACAAAAACAACTGCACATTTGTAAACTTGAAACATTTTAGTTCCTTTTTCACATGGGTGAAAACATTTACTGAAGAAGCTACAGTCACAGGAAGTGAGCACAATCATTTTGCCTTGAGTTTGGAAAAAAATCAAATACTAATCAAAATAGAATAAAAGTTTACAAGCATGCTAATATATTCCTCAAGCTACAAGGGTATTTCCATAAAAGCTATGAAAATTATTCTATTCAATGATGATTCTAGAATGCTATTTTGTTAATATTTTAATTATTCTTTTTAAATTTCTGACATGTATACAAGATCTTTAGATCATACCCACCCCACATTTCCTGATCTGCCTTCCCCCCAGAAATGCTCTTTTCCAAACTCCATCCTGTCTTTTATGAAATGATATATTCCAGTGAGTCCAGTTAGTACTGGCCATGTGTGTATGAATGTGCTGATATATTGTATTTTCAATCAAAATAGTCTGGAATATCAAAGGACAGAGTCACCATAGAGCCAAGCCATGAACATCAGAGATTACTGATCCATGCCTTTAATCCCATCAACTGGGAGACAGAGATCTATCTAGATCTCTCTGAGTAAGAGGCCAAAGAGAGCCAGGCAACAGTGGTACAAACTTTTAAAACTAGCTTTAGGAATGTTGAAGGAGGAAGTATAATAGCTGGGCAGGGAAAGAAATGTAAGGCAGTAGAAGGCAAATGATTGTGCCCTTTTTGTGGGCGGGCCCACTCAGATTGCATTTCCCTCTTACGCCTGAGATGTTGGCTGGGTGAGAATACACTGTAGTCTATTTCCTCTCACTGATATTTCAACTTTTCCCTAAGATCTGGCCCTGGGGGGGTATTATAATACAAAACAGAATATATGTAATATATGAGTGTAAAGCAATCCATTAAATCATGGAAAACTTAGCAGAGGTCATACCCCAGGAAATCACAGAAAGTGACTATCCATCCCCTGGAAGCCATACATTTTGAACAACTCCTCGGCATAGGATTAGGCCTTTTGAGCCACTTGCCAATCCAGCTAAAGTCATGAGTGGCTTCATCTTCTACAATTCTTATGCAGGTAACCACAGGTAATTTGAGTTCATGAGCACAATAGCAAAGTCAGGTCCAGCATTTTAAACAGCTCCTCACTCAACTCTTACATTTTTACTATTATTCAAAATAGTAAATGTTGTTCATGTGTTGAGAAATGTTTTTGAGAATGTTTTATTGCTTCAAACTTCTTTGGTTCTTCAAGTAATATACTAACAAACAGCTGTATATCCTATAATTGTATGATAGGGGGACAATGCTCCAAACTCTGTGGTCATTTCCCATTAGACATCGCTTCCTTTTGTACATTTCAGAAAGGGCACATAAATATAAATCTATAAGAAACATTTCTTCACTCTAAATAACAGAAGCCATTTTTGAAGTCTAATGCAAGTTGTGAAGGCAGAGTTGAATAACTTTTATTGCGCAAACTTGTGGATTTTTACAGTGTTAAAGTTATAAACATTATTTCATTAAGTCACTGTGAAACTATAAAAAGAATATTCTATAAAGCATGTAATGCTGTCTGCAGCTTAGGAATGTAGTTCACTCAAATCAGTAGGCCCCATTCCTATGTGGGAAAAGTTATGTTCATTCTCTTATTCTGATTACAGTTCAAAATTAATGGTCACAAAACAGTACCAGAAAAATAAAAATTTTCCCTGCTTAAGAAGCAGATATGGTTTCTAATGGGTAAATAGCCACATCAAATCAAACTTTTTTTGCACATAAATTATACAGTATCAGATATCATGAAACAAATAAAAGTGTAAGTGTGTCACTTACACATAAGAAAGTATAATTTAAATGAGAAAAGCAGGCATATGAGCATGAAACTACTATAAAACACAGGTAGCTAGAAATAAACACACGTAACTATGTGTGTGTGTGTGTGTGTGTGTGTGTGTGTGTGTGTGTGTGTGTGCAATGCACAGTAAGAGAAAGACTTGTGATATCACAAGTTAACCATAGTTGATAAAAGAAATTTTTCAACAATTGCCTTAATAGAAAATAATGGAAATAATTTACTTGCTAAACATTTAATCACCTGAGTAGCTAAATAATATAAGAATGAATGTGATTTAAAAATATATATTAAGATAGGCCCCTTGGCCCATAGCTGACAAAGAGAAGAGTGGCACCCCTGACTCTCAAGCCAAGTGGAGACCATGGATCTCTGAGGCCAGGCTTCGGACACAGCCCCTGGAACCTCACCTAAACCCAGCCCGGCCCTAAACGAAAAGTAGCAGGGGGAGGCCCTCCAAGCAAAACCCCCCAAAAGAATCCAAGTAGAGGGACAACAGACAGTCAAACCCTGCCCCAACTGCAAAATGCATAATCATACTGTGATCCCAGAGACCAGAGGTCATGGTCAAATGTTATACAGACACTAAAGGACACTATAGGTCTGCCAACCTAGACTACTGTACCCAGCAAAACTATCAATCATCATAGATGGAGTAAAGAAGGTATTTCATGACAAAACCAGATTTAAACAATACCTATACACAAATATGGCTCTACAGAAGGCACTAGAGGGAAAACTCCAACCAAAGGAAATCGGATACACCCATGAAACCACAAGCAATCAATAAACCCACAGAAGAAAAATTCAAAGAAGAAAATCACACATACACTACCACCAAAAATCACTGGAAATAACAATCATTGGTCATCAACATCCCTTAATATCAATGGAATAAATTCACCTATAAATAGACACAATCTAACACGATGGATACAAAAAGAGAATCCACCCTTCTCCTGCATACAAGAAATATACCTCAACATCAAATACAGACAGAGGCTCATAGTAAAGGGTTGAGAAAGAATTTTCCAGTCAAATGGTCCTAAGAAACAAGCTGCAGGAGCAATCCTAATATCTAGCAAAATAGACTTCAAACTAAAATCAATCAAAAGAGACCAGGACAGACGTTACTTGTACATCTCAGGAAAAATCAACCAGGATGAAGGTTCAATCCTGAATAAGCATGTCCCCAAACAAAAAGGGCACCTACTTATATAAAAAGAAACACTACTAAAGCTTGAATCTCACATCAAACCCCACAAACTAATGGTGGGAGACTTCACTACCCCACTCCCACCAGTGGAAAGGTCAACCAGACAGAAAAATCAACAGAGAAACAAGGGATCTAATAGATGTTATGACCCAAATGAATTTAATAGATATAACAGAATCTTCCACCCAAACACAAAGGAACATACATATTTCTCAGCACCCCATACATGAATAGATACAAAAATGGAAATAACTCCTTGTATTCTATCAGACCACCATGGTCTAAATCTAGAGAAATCAAAGACTTCCCAGAATTTAATAAAAATTAATCCACCACATACACAAACATACGGGACACAATGAAAGCAGTGTTAAGAGGAAAACTCACAGCACTTGATGTCTATATGAAAAACCTAGAGAAATCTCACACAAGAGACTAACCACACAGCTGAAGGCTTTAGAACAATTAGAAGCAAACTCATGTAGAAAAAGTAGATGGCAGGAAATAATTTAGGGCTGAAATCAATACAATTGAAACAAAGAGAACAGTACAAAGAACCAATGAATCAAAGAGTTGGTTCTTTAAGAAAGTCAGCAAGATAGATAAACCATTTAACAAACTAACCAAGAAGCAGAGAAAGAGTATCCAAATTAACATAATCAGAAATGAAAAGGAGGACATAACAGACACGCAGGAAATTCAGAGAATTATCATGGCATATCTTGAAAAATCTATACGCCACTAAAATGGAAAACCAAAAGGAAATGGATGGCTTTCAAAATTAAATCAAGACCAGATAAATGACTTAAACAGACCTATAACCCCAAAGGAAACTGAAGCTGTTGTTGAAAGTCTCCCAAGTAGACTTCATCCCAAATATGCAAGGATGGTTCAACGTACAAAAAAGTGTAAATGCCATTCATTATATGAACAAATGTAAAGGAAAAAAAAAACCACATGATCAGCTGCTTGGGTCCTGAAAGAGCCTTTAACAAAATCCAACAATCCTTCATAATGAAAGTTGTATAAAAACTTTGGCAAATTGGCATAGGCAGTATGTGATGCCTCATGGGTTGGGATAAGACAGTATTCCTGTGTGTGGGCTGGCACCTTGGAGCCCATTCCCTGCTGAGGAACACCTAGCCCAGTCCTGAAATTTGGATGAGGGAATCAGACCTGCCCCAAGTGGATGCACCAGGCTGAGCTGATCTGCCTTGGGACTGCTTGCCCTTTTGAGGGAGGGTATGGTATCACAGGGTAGGGAGATGATGAGGGAGGTCTGGGAGGGATTGGAAGGGGGGATAAAAGATGAGTAGGGGATACATGAACAAAAAAGACCTTTGAATATGTGTATGTGTGTGTGTATAATATATAAACCTGTGTGTTTTATTTTTATTTACACACACACGCACACACACACACACACACACACACACACACACACACACACACACACACACACACACACACACACACACACACACACACATATATATAAAGAAGCTAGGTCCTGAAACCAAAGAAAATGTTTATAATTGTGGGAAGAATATGAATTAGTCATAAGAGAAAAATAAATACCTGTGTTTGTTTGAACATTGGGTTCAATATATAATTATGCAATAGGGTATCAAAATACCAAAATTTAAAAAATTGAGTGAATTGGTCCTAGGCCTGGTGGCACATGTTTTCCTCTGAGTTTGAGGCCAACCTCATTTACACAGTAAGTACCAGGCCAGTTAGGGTAACACAATGAAATCTTGTCACACACACACACACACACACACACACACACACACGTCTGTGGGGTGGATACAGTTAACACCTGCTTCTTTTGCGGAGGATCCAGGTTTGGTTCCCATCACCTGCTTGATAGTTCACAATCATATATAATTCTAGTTCAAGGGGATTTGACATGCTTTTTGGCCTCTACTTTTACCAGACACACTGTACACATATATACCTGCAGGGAAACATGCAAACACATAAAAAGCAAATCTTTAAAAAATTGTCCATACTAATCAAACGAAATAAGTATTTAGCATTTAAAAAATTCTGTCACCTTGTAGAGAAATAGTTGCCTACCTTTATAAAGTGATTTCTATAGACATCTAACAAACAAGATGATACGATTGGAAATAAGCAAAGGAGAAAGTAGAAGACTGAGGTTTATACAGGAAGCTTTCAATTTCATTTATACACGGAGTAACTGAGGTGCAAAGCAAGTACACTAACTTAGGATAGTGAGAGCTTAAAAGGAGCAGAAATCAAATCTCAATAGTATTTTAGCATAACTAAATGATGTAAAAATCTATCGTTTATAATTTACAACTACCAAAAAAACCTTTCTTATAAAGAGAACAAGTACAGAAAAATAACATTTTATTAAGGAGGGTAAATCAACATTTTATCTTTTCCAGAATTTTTGAGTTAGTTAATGTCTTTAACTGGAAATAGCTGAGTTTTCTTTTGTTGTTTTAATTGATTTAAGGCCAATGTCCCTTTGCAAAATAATGGTGGGTTGAACATTATTCACTCAGACCTCAAAATATTACTTTACTTGAAAATGGGTGCTTCTATATATAAAATAAAGATCACAATAGCATTTATATTGGCTCAGAGCATCTCCTAACTTAAGTCCTTATAAAAGACAGACAAGTGGTCCAAGGATAAAGAAATCATGTGAGGAAAGAATCAAAGACTGGACTCAGGCTGCCCAAATCAAGCCAAGAAAATCTAGGAGATGGAATAGGCAAAAAGAAAGAAAGGGAGGGAGGAAGGGAGGGAGGGAGGGAGGGAGGGAGGGAGGGAGGGAGGGAGGGAGGAAGGAAGGAAGGAAGGAAGGAAGGAAGGAAGGAAGGAAGGAAGGAAGGAAGGAAGGAAGGAAGGAAGGAAGATCGATCTTCCTCTAGGATCTTGGAGGAAGCTTTGTGAAATCTCACCTAATAAATTTTTATTATTTTGAAAAACCCTCTTTGTGATGACTGTTATAGAAACTACAGGAGATTAAAAGGATGCTTCTCAGTGATCCCTCATTTCAAGAACTATTTAACTGTTGCACAATACACTGTACTCAAAGTGATTTGTCATTGTATGTACTGTTTATACATGCAGCTTAATTCATATGCTTTATTATGATTCTTGGTTTATACTAGCACTGGCTTCCTTTTAGTTGTTGCTTCATTGATTTTATTTACATATTTGTTTCTATCCAGTAGGAAGATTAATCTGTTGTGTGCTGTGTTGGTTTGTTTTCTTATTTGTTACGTTCTGAGAGAAATGTTAAGCCCATTAAATCTGAAAATAACTAGAGAGCAAAGTTGCATGGTTTACAGTGGGTTTAAACTGGTGGAAATAGAAAGGATACAGCATGGTATAGTATGGAGTGGATACTGACACTTCAAAGGAATAAAATGAATCTTCTTTAATGTACAAAGTGTTAGCAATGTGAAATAACTATATTTCCTACAGCACTTCTACACACTTTACTTAAAAATCAATGTTAATCTTTACTGTGGTTTCTAAATGGGGAAAGATATTATCCTGAACCTTCTGAACTTATTTAGCTGTGTGATATAAACACATTGCATGCCATCAAGGTTACAATTTAGATTGTAAATGAGAAATGTAAGAAATATCTATGACAACAAACTTATTCATAGTGTTAGGATTAAAGATATATAGGAGACATATTTCTGCCTACCCTCCAATCTTTGCCATAGTCTCGTATTTACTTTTAACACCTATGCTTTCCTTAATCTTTTAATAATTAGACCATTTCAGATGGCATTTTATCCTTTCTATTTTTTTGTAATGTGAATTGGTTTACTTACGAAAAATGAAAATGCTACCCTGGGACCTCAGATAAAGATCTGACCAAGATCAAGAAAGGAACATGGTGATTGAAGACAAAGAATATGACCAGGCTGTGAATTTTCCAACTACTATCACAATATAATCAACTAAGGCCAAAAAACGCATTATGTTGTCTGAGTTATCCAAGACAAGATGGGAGATTTAAAACATTTCCTCACACTTCACCTACAATATATTTGTTTCCTTCTACCAGAGATTTCCTTCTAGAAATATGAACTGGACAATACAATGATCATTTATTTACAAAAATAAGCTGATAACTGAAGCATCAATGTCAATACTTAAAGTGCAAGATGATTGCCATAAATTGCTGTAGTTAAGAGAGCCTCATGAACATGAAAAACTGTGTTCTAGTACTATATTAAGATGGCTAGGAATCTGTTATCTCAGCCTTCCTGCTGTTCCTAGATGTGGTAGTTTGAAGAAAACTGGCTCCCATTAGTTCCCAGAGAGTGGAAGTATGGCTTTGTTGGAGTAGGTGTGGCCTTGTTGTGGTAGGTATATCACTGTGGCAGTGGGCTTTGAAGTCTTCTATGTTCAAGCTACATCTAATGGCGCACTCAATTCATATCCTGTTGTCTTTGGATCAAGATGTTGAAATCTTAGATCTTTCTCTAGTACCAGGTCTGACTGCATGTCATCATGTTTCACCATGATGATAATGGACCAAACCTTTGAAACTGTAAGCTAAATTAATTATTTGTTTTCTTTTACTATGGTCATGATATCGCTTCATAGCAATAGAAGCTCAAACTAAGACACTAGACTTCTTTTTACAATGGCTTATCCTTGTCTCCATTTTTACATCTAGTGTTATCAAATAAAAATTCAACTTAGGCCATATCATTCCTATCCTCAAAAGTCCCCAGAAGTTTTCCAGCTCACACAGAGTAAAACGAAGTTCTAGCTATCTGCTTCCTACTAGTCCTTGATATTCATTAATATATCAAGAATGTTCCTTTCTCTAGTATTTTGCACTGTTTTCTGTTTCCATGTTTGCCTATCCTTGATTACAAAGCTAACTCTCAAGCTTCACTTATATCTCTCATCAAAAGTCCTTTAAACTAAGCAAGACAATTCCTGATCATCTGATAAAAAGAAAAAGAACAAAAAACAAGAACAATTGAATTCATAGCTAAAACAAAACAACGAACACCCTTTCAACAGCAAATACCACATTATGAAACTCTGTGTGGGTTAACAAAACAAATGAAACGCCCAGTTTCTCTGGACACATAGTGTAGGCCTATAAAGACATCGAGTTAGGAGGTTAAGGCAGAAGATCACAGGTTCTGCCTAACTAGTAACTGCCTCGGCTAGTTAGTTCAAACCCAGGCAAAACAGCTTTGTAAATTCCAATCTTTCTACTTCTTAAAAAGGTAAAAGAAGACTTGGAGTGTCAGTCTGTAGTTGAGCACTAAACTACCATGTCCAAGTTTCAAGGACTGAGGATGAATAGACTGCCAGACCTATCTTAGAATTATACTTCCATATAAGAATGCTTTATAAGGGAAAGGGGACTTTAGGGGACTTTAAAAATTATTTTGTACTTTGTTTGCATGACATGTTAAAACACCACATAATACTAAGTACTATTTTTTTGACCTACTCCACTTTAAGGTATCTCTTTTAAAAAGTAACAATGTTAAAAAGAATTTTTGCTATTGACTACGTAATGTGAAATTGAAATAACTATATGAGATTTGATTTTAAGTTAACAGAGAAGTATCATATCCGATTGTAGCACAAGCTGATAAAAGGCCAAAGTTTAATCATATCAAACTACATATGATCATGAGAAATAGATGGGCTTTCAGTGTATATTGTGTGTGTGGGGGGGGGGTGTTGGACCTCTCACTAGGCCTTTAACAACAATCCTGGGGCCTGGTGTAACTTCCTGAGCCTGGATTGAGTTTGGCAACCTGTCTTTGTCTGTGACTTCTGCATAAGAGTTACTCAACATAGCCCAACCCAAAGACTGCCACTGCCTACTCACTACTATTGTGACATAATCTCATTGGCCCCAAGCTCTCATCCATTTTACCCCATAAAAGACTCCTACCTCCTCCTTACTTAAGTCTATATAAACCCCTGCCTGATACAATAAAGTGAAATCGTGCTTCAACAAGACTCCTGGCTCAGTGTGCTTTTCTGGTGGATGTGGGGGGTGGGAGAGTCTGGGCAATCACCCCTCACCATCCTGCTCAGCCCCAGGGAATGACTGGCTGGGCCATTTCTGCCTCAGCCCCAAACTGTCAGATAACCTGATGTGTGTGTGTGTGTGTGTGTGTGTGTGTGTGTGTGTGTGTGTGTGTGTGTGAGTGTGTGTGTGTGTGTGTGTGTGAGAGAGAGAGAGAGAGAGAGAGAGAGAGAGAGAGAGAGAGAGAGAGAGAGAGAGAGAGAGAAAGAAACTAGGTTGTAGTCTCTCATGACATGGCAGCTTTTCCCAAAAGCTCAGCAACAAGAAAACTCGCTCCTTCTCAGCATAATGTTCTATCTCCAAATTTCCTTACCTAAAGAATGCTACTGGGCTTGAATGATTGACCTTATTTGAAAGCTGTCTTTAACCTGGAAGCCTGATTTATTTTAGCTTGAAGCTTGGCACAGATTCCTGCTGGAATTCCTATTCTAGAAGATCTGCTATAGAACCTTACTGCCATATACTAAGCCTTGTGATAAAAGCATGCTACTTAATACAAATTGGGTTTGCCCCTAAGCTCCCCAATCCTATATGTTACTTATATACTGAAATAAATTTAATCTGATTCACTGAAGTGTGTCTCCCAGAGGGCTATATCAATCTGAACCCTGTTCCATATGTCTGCTCTCTCTATCCTCCTGGCCCAATGTAGCCAGGAATTCTTAAGAAGAAGACAACTGCATACATAAGACTTAGAGATATAACTTTTCAAATGTTTTGTAACCAGTGAAAATATATAACTAAAACATACAGTTTTAACATCACCAGAAATTAATCTGAGTTATGTGACTTAGGTTCTCTACAATGACATAATAAACCACTATCAAAAAATTTTTTTCATATTTTTTGTTTTACTTTTAGATGGAAAGTCACATCTTTACTTTATTCAAGTCCGATAATCATTTTCCTTTTGTTTTCTTTTTTGTTTATTGATTTATTTACTTTTGTTTGTGTGTTTAATTCTGTTTTTGAGAAAGAAAGTCAATGTGTAGATGTGGACAGCCTAGAATTCACCATGTAACGCATGCTAGTCTCCAAATCATAGGGATCGGCCTGCCTCTGCTTTCCAAGTGCAGTTATCAAAGCCATAAACCACTACACCTTGTATGTTTATGCGGGAATATGAATAAGCATGCAAACCAAATTACATATAAAGTATTCACAGGAAGACATAGTGGAATTGGCTTTTTCTTTCCAACTTTATATGGGTTACAGATATCAAACTCAGATTGTCATGTTTCACAGCAAGCATGGCTACACACTGATCCATCTTTCTGTAGTCAGAATTGGGATAAATTTTAACCAAAGAAGTAAAAATACATAATGCAAAGCTTGAAATGTCTCATCAGTATCTATCACATACTACTGCAGTAAAAGACATGATTTTTGTTCGCAGCATCCAAATCAGTTGACTCACAACTGCTTGTAACTCTAGCTCCAGGGGAACACTACCACTCTGACATCTATGGGCACCGGCACACATGTGCTGAAACAATCATATAATTAAAATTGTTATCTTTTTCAAAAAACAGAACAGTAAAGAGGAAACAAGATGGCTCAATGACTAAAATAACTCGCCACCAAGCCTGATAATCTAGGTTCAACTCCCACCATCCACATGTTAGAAGGAGAGAAACAATTTCTTGAATACTTACACTAAGACATGTTCACGCAATATATTTTTAAAATTTTCAAACACAATTTATGTCTCTCAGTGTGTACGTGTATACACATGCGTGAAAATGTGTGTGAAGTTTAGAAGTGATCTATAGGGGCTTCCTCTTTATGACAAATGCATCCTAACAGATGAAAGAGAGCATCAGGTCTGGTAGAAGGTGACTTTACTTACTGTGTCATCTCACTGGCCCAAGAAAGATAGGCCTCATCTTGAGAAAATAAAATTGAGGATCCAAGATTTAAAGACAAACGGCCTAGACCATTATCAGTGACATTTTCTATGTGGATAAACTAAGATATAATAAATTAATTTCTGGGCCTGAATGTCCTTAGCTATAAAACAGGAGCAATATTCATGACAACTTGGGTTGTATGCACATTTTACAAGGTCATATATTATTGCCTGTCGGAGAATAAATACTTGTGTGTATTTCTTATAATGTGTAAGATTTTTAAAGATGTCTATATGACATTCAAGAAGACATTTACATAAAAATTTGAATTTCAGGAATGAAGTCTGACATAGAGATGTAAGATTAGTCATTATATATATACATATATATACATAAAAATATCTCCGTATATAGTTATATGGATTCACATATTACTAAATCTCTTTATATATGTAATCTGCATCCATGAGTTCAACCACAAACAACAGAAAAAAAACTTTCAAGAAAAGCAGTATCTATATCAAACATGTACAAATGTTTCTTCTTTCATGATTCAACAAAGCAAGTATATCAGCTATTTACAAAAACATTCCATTATAAAGTATTATAAATAACTGAATGAAGAGGAAAAATAGATTAGAAAGATAGCCCAAATATTAAGAATACTTGTTGACCATGCAGAGAACCTGAGTTCAGTACCCATATGGTAGTTCACAGCTGTCTGTAACTCCAGTTCCAGGGAATTTGATGTTCTCTTCAAACCTTTGTGGGTACCAGATATTAGGGTGATCAAGTGCACACATATGTCCAGGCAAAAAATTCATATACATAAATAAATAGTAAAATATGCAGGAGAAGCATAGTTACATGAAAATTAGGTACCATCTTATACAAGAGATTTGAATATCAGGAGAGAAAATTGTAACAGCACATGTGTCTCTATTGCTCTCACAAAACTGTAAGTATCTAGCAGAAGAAAAGTACTCCATACACATAAAAAAAAACTGACTAATAAATTCGTTTCTGGGCCTGAATGTCCTTAGTTCTAAAACGGAAGAAGTATTCATGACAATTTGGGTTGTATGCATATCATTTTTTAAGTATTTCAGAAAGCAATTTAAAGTAAGTTTAAGGAAAGTTAAAGAGCATTTAAGTGCATATAGTAGGTGCTCATTGTAGATGTTATGAACGAAAATCTATGTTTTCATGTTTTTTGTTATAAAATGTTTATAACACTATTATAAAATGAAAGTCACACTATCAAATTACACTCAAGTATTTTTTAAATGTCAAGGGAAGAAGTTATTAAGCTAATAATCAAGAAAATAGTAGTAAAAGATTTTGTTTCAGAAAACTTTCAAACTTATTCATATTTAATATAGGCTAACTTCAATAAATATATACACATACACTTCATATGTCTATGAACCATAGGAGGTAGATTGTAAATGAATGTTAGACACTCATTAGTGGCAGTCAGCAAATAAAGGGATGCTTATTATTAATTTTTTTTAAAATAAAAATCAATTCTATTTTTCAGGTTCTTTATAAATAAATGGCTTTTTCAAAAATAGTGAAAGACATTTACTCAAAATAAGTACCTTGTCTCTAAAGGTTTGGCTCACAAATAGGGCCACTAAGAAAAAGGTGCAGTGGCCCAATCATTATCACTCCAAACATAATTAAAAAGAGTATTGAATGGGCAGATGAAAAGGAACTTTATTAAATGTTATACCTAACATGGACCAAACAAACAAGGGTAAAGCAATCCAGGAATTACAATATAGTTATTATTTCTACTAATATTTTAGTTAGCTGCACTTAACTAAATTTCCATTATTTCTTTCCTATAACAGAATCCCACTATAGCATGTGATTTCATTCCGAAGAATAAATAGCGTGGTTTGGAGATTAACAGAAACAAAACAAAAACCCTAACTAAAAGAACCCTAAAAAATATAGACAGGAAAGCAGAGCCCCTTAGAATATAAGAGAATGGTTTGCTATTTATCTTATTGGAAGGTACATATTATAGCATTAGCTACCAGACACAAAATGAGGTTTGTTGCCAAAATAAAAAGGACTTAGGGTGGAGATGGAATTAAAGATGAAACCTGCTTCTAGAGGTAACACTACCAGAGGAGAAAAAAATTAAAGCCTTCCTACCCTTCCACTATCCAGTGAATCTGCTCCAACAATCCCAAAATTGACTTACAGCTACAGTCTGAAATAGCTAATCCTTAGCTCTAGGTTTCTGCATTTATATTAGGTGCTATAACAAGGTTATATTTTATCTTCTGGATCATTTCTCTCAGCATCAGGAGTCTGAGAAAAGCATGTCCTAAAATTGCCTTACTTATAGTATGATTTTCAGGAGGAAAGATAATGGTTTTAGAAAGAAGAAATCCAGAATTCCTTCTGTAATAAAGATTATATTTTTCAAAAATGTCTGATAGGGAGTGTCAGAATCATGAACCTGCTGAAATGCTCTATGATGGCTGAGATGAAAGATATACTAAATAGGTGTCTGAGCCAAAAGAAGCACAGGGCATCATTGAAGCGATCAGCCAAGGGATTTGCATAAAAAGCACCAGTGGTGCATAAACTGTCATGTCAGAGCCCATGCCTTTTGGGAGACAACTATCTAAGCCTCGATACATGGGGGAAGGAATCGGACTTACCTCAACTGGATATGCCAGACTGCACTGACTCACCTTGGGATTCTTTGCACTCTCTGGGGAGTGAACAGGGAGTGGGGGGATGCAGAGGAAAAGGAAAAGTTGAGGGAAGACTGGGAGAAGGGGCAGGAAGGGGAGTAGTGGTTGGTATAGAAAAACATATATATTTTTAAAAGCACCTGTGAAAAAACGCATTAGCTCACAGTATGCAAACCTCATGGACATCTTCCTCATAAAGTCAAGAAGCAGCATGGCTAAAATTAAGCCACAAAATGACTGTTAGGAGCCCTGGCCAATAAGCAATGACCCAGCATCCTGACATCAAGCAGTCTTTAAGTAGACCTCTCCCCTTCAGTCCTCCTCTTACCCCCCACCACCAGAGGGGTGGTGCATCCTTCAGCCCCCTCTCCTTTTCTCTGGCCTTTCTTTTTCCTTTGTCTTTTACTCTCTTTGCTGTCTTAATCTTTATTCTAGTAAAGTCTCTGTAGGAGTGCATCCTGAGTGTCTCTTTCAGTGGCCCACACCCATGCTAACCACCCAGCCAGATTGCATGGAACCATTATCTGCCAGGCATATCATAAAATAACATTTGGTGTCCTGAGACTCAACAAGGACCCCTTCCTAGAACATTTTCTCCACTATCAGGCAGTAGGACACCATGGGGACCTTCATTCAGTCATTACGAAATTTATTAAGCAAAATAGTTCTGCAATAAGATAAGACCCTTGACTTTCTTTATACAGGACGAAAGAGATACTATATGGCCTTAAGTAATTATTATTTCTATATAAGTCATTCAAGATTATAATCTAGTTGTACTCAAAGTTCAGAACTACAGGGCCTTAAAAATAACAGAAGATAGAAAATTGTTGCTAATGCTTAAAAAATGTCTTTTCTTACTAAAGATTTAGTGAGACTGAAGAACGTATGTTTAGCCTCAGCTTTGCTAACTTTGGTAAGCTATAAATAATACACTCTATATGGTAATAGAAATTTAAAGAAACATTCAAATTAACAAAAACCAACTTAGAGATTTACATCTATACCTTTGCCAAATACTTAAGACCAAGCTTCTAAAGAACTTAAGTATAAAAGCTGCTAACTTATTAAAGACTTTCAGGGAGCACAGGTTTGATACTCCTACCGAATAGAGAAAGTTCTCAAATGCTCAGAGATCTTCAGAATATGGCATTTTAAATGTCTAATTGAAAATTAGCCATTGGACAAAAATACTGCCTTTTACCTTGGCTGCTGCCAAGGCCTCCCTTCAGATGGTGAACATCAGGACTCTGGGGAATCCATCCATTCCCTCATTCTTGCCTAGACAAGGTGGGCTGAGTTTCCCCAAGAGTTCCTACCCAACCAACTGTCAGAAATTCTAAGGTCTGGCAGCTGAAGACTGACAATGCTGCCTTGAGACTTCTGTCCTCAAGAAAGATGGAAGTCCCTGGCTGTCAAGGTAGAAGCCAATAAATCTGTGTTACTTTCAACTGCTAAATTCAATATAATGTATTCTCCACTATCTGATGCCATTTGACAACTAGACTTTACTTTAGCTTCTTTCTCAGATCTCTCTATAAAAGCCACAGTTGTCACCCACACTGACCGAGTTGCAACCTGCATATCCACCAGGAAAAGGTACTCTCATATCATAACATGACAATTATTTCATTTCCTTCTAATTCACTACAAGAAAAATGAAATCACGCTTGCAATAGTAAAAGGCTATTTCTTTAATTTGATCATGACTCATAATAACAATGAATAAGACACTCTTAGCTTTTTGTGCCATTCCTTAATGTAATGAACCTCCTCCAAGAATAATAGTACTAATCATATCATTGGAATATGGAAGATACCTCAGAAACTAAGAAACACGAACGATCAAGGGTAGGCTGGCAACTTTCCTATTCCACAACAGGTGTCCTTCTACTATTCCAATTACTTCCTGGGAAGGATTGGTTCTCATTTACAAGTAATGGAGCAAGAGCTTATGAGAATACTTCCAATCTTCATTTACCTTTGTCACTGTCCAAAAATGTAGTGCTTTTAATTAAAATTAATGAATTCTAAAAGATGTCTGATAAATAAAAGATTTCTTCTTCTAACCCTGAGTATCTTGGTGAATAGAAAAGTAAACAAATGGCTATGGTGCAAAACAGCCTGGACACTAGACTCTACAAGCATCCTTCACTTCCTATCTGTTGCAGGGTATGGCTGGTAAACCCCACCTCCTACCCGAAACTTTCCAGCCCAGGCACTGGACTATCCATCCCCCAGAAGTTCGTCCCAATATTATCAGGACATTTTGATTACCAAACCCTTTGGAGACTTTAGCCTCGAGACAGCTACACTTGATCCCCCACTCTTCATTCACTCTCCCCACTACCCCTAGTTGGCTCACCTTATTCTGGGCCTGTCAACTCAGGACTCTCCCAGATAACCCTGATTCTGAGTATTCTCTCCCACATATCTACAATAAACTTTCTCCTCCACCATAGATAGAAGCAATTATGTCATTTTCTTTTTATATTTTTTCCCCTCATCTAGTGCTAAAAACTCAGGAATGGCTCTAATGAGTTCCCTCTCTCTAAGGAATTCAGCTACTATGAACCAAGATGCTGATCTGACTCACCTAAGGTATAAGGATCATTTGGTTCTGCTGTTGGCTCTTGTTAGCCACCAAATTTGATTTTAGAGTCTACCTCTTCAGTCGCTTCACTTCTTCCTCCCACCATAGTGCCTCTCTTATTCAGTGAGTTTTCTCCCTCCCTCATGTAACCTATTGGGCCACCTGCCACATGAGTCTTTATGCCTTTACAGGCTGACCACCAGGTGGCCATATCCTTGCTATACCCTTTGGGCTGCCCACCATGTGGGCATGTTGCCTGCAAGGACCTGCAGTGTCCCCCTACCTCCCTAAACAATTCTATTTCCTAAGACACTTGTGATTCTCCAGTTGTTTTCTCTTCTATCTGCTCTAACCACTTGTCACTCCCCTTTCTACTGCTTGTCTGGAGGGGGATTATGTTGCTCCACTGTAAATAATTGTCCCACCCACTGGTTTAGTAAAAAGCGCTGAGTAGCCAAAGGCATACAGGAAGTGTGGGTGGGGCTACCAGACTAGGAAGACTCTAGGAACAGGTGGAACAGAGAGAATGCCACAGAGAAGCCAGAAGATGCAGAGGACAACTATGCTGCTCTGAGAAAAGGTACCGAGCCCCAAGGCTGAATAGGATAAGAGTCATGGCTTAGACTAAGGGTAGAGTTAACAAGTTATATGCCTGGGCCTTAGGCTGATCAGCCTAAAACTATTGTAAGCACCTGTGTGTCTCTGCGGGTCAGAAGGTCTGCGGGCCTAAACCTTGAGGCTAAACCTGAAAGTCCTGGCCAGAAACCTCATGCTACACCTGTCCTCAAGGAGCTCCCTGCTTCCCCTACTTTTACTATGAAAGCCACAATGGTATGGCTCTCCCTACTGGACCTCCGTTATGTGGAAAAGACAGTTCTATTCTGTGATTTGGGACATTTCTCTCTAACAACTCTCTTAGTATACTTGGGGAAGCCCCAGATTAAAATTCTTGTTACCAAGACACCCTTATACTCTCTCATAGCTCCTCCGTATGTTCCTGGAATTTCCTCTCCTCCCCTTTACTTCCTCCTACAGGCTTCAGGGTCTGTGACCCTTTTCTTGCCACCTTCCCTGGAAGGTATCTATTCTATTTCTCACTGTGCATTCCTGGGCCCATACATTGCCAGTTTTGTTGCCTGCACCTAGAAGCTGCCTGGTAAGTCCTTAAGTTTCTCCATGTAACTATGGCTTCTGCACTATTGGTGGAGTTCCTGCTTTTTCAAAACTCCTTGTCTTTTTCTATGAGTTCATTTTGTGACCCTTCCTCCTGTTCTCCTTGTACTCAATTCCTTTCTTGGACTCAGAAATTTTCTAAAAGCCTCACTGTCACTCTGGAAACAAACTGGCCTCAGTATAGTTTGCTGGCCTAAGATGGCAACTCAAGTTCCTACTTCTCAGACTGTAACAATTTCTGTCACCACACAAGCAAATAATCCCAAAGGCATTTATTTCTAAGGTTTTAGAATAAGGTTTCCACACTTAAAATCCATTTTATCTGTGATTTCTCTGTGCTCTGCTCATTTCTAAGTTCATTGGGTGTGGTTAAAGAATTTGAAAAAAACCTGTAATAAAATTTAGTTTCACTTACAGAAAATTGCTTTTGATTAGGCTTATAGTTTTTCATTTCATGTATACCTGACAGATGGTCCTCGAGAGATGTGCAGAATATAGTATTGAAAACAGTTTTCAATCTATACAAAGAATTTTAATTTGCTACAACATCCTATATATGTGATTCAACTCTTATCTAGAATATACTGTATAACTTAGATTCAACCCTTGTTTTAAAAAGACAAATATTTTAAATGGTAATCATGGGGCTCTCTTCCATCTTGGCTGGTGACCTTCAAGATTTAAGCAACCACATGACTGGCAGTCATCTTTTCTAAAGCTAAAGAGTTTGTGTCATGTGATTTTGGCATCTTAAGATGACCCTATGACATAAAGCAATAATTATAAAACTTCTCAATCCTATTGAGCCCTTAATCATTACAACACTTTTCAGACTAAGGAAGCAACAACTCGCAAGTATTTTGGACCAGCATGGATTTTTTGTACGATGATAAAACTTTAAGGTTATATTTGGTACAACATACTGTATATGTGATGCAACTCTGGTCTGGAAAACATTTAAGGTTATAAAGGTCTATTTAGATTTACAAAAGCTAATTTAAGACATATGTCTAACTAGTTATGTCTTACATAAATGTTTAATACCAATCTGCTAAAAACAATTAGATAATTAATGATAGATATGTTATATTTGATAAATAACATGTTTGATAAAAAGGCATATTTGATAATCAAGATTTATAAATTCCTAAGTTCTACAAGTTCACAGTAATATTTGTCTAGCATTGTCTTTGGTAACCTTTAGCTTTTGTTAGTTTTATTAACTAAGTCATATAAAAAAAAAAACCAGCAATATTATACAAGGGTGTGTCTGGTCTCCCAAGAAAGTCCTTTTCCCAAGGTTAGGCTTTTACACAAAAGCTCTCATTCCCTCAGTGCTTTAAAAGTTCCTGCTTGATAAAAATGGTTTCTTTCTCATCTCTGGCAAGAGGAACTTGTGTCCCTTCCATTTATATATGACTGTGGTGCCCATTAACTTTTCAAGGGAAGATAGATTTTATTTTATTTTAATACTAAAAGAGCATCATTTCAAAAATTGTTATTTTAAAGGCTAAACCTAACAAGGAAGAAAAAGGTATGTAAAGTATCATTCTTATAAAAGCTACTAACTTATTATAAACTGCAAAAGATAATGAGAAATGCATATTAATAGTCAGTTACCTTATAAATGATCAAATTCTTTAATGTGTTCAGAACTGTCCTTGTAGTGATGCCAAACAATAATGTAATTAATTAGAGGCATAATTGTTATTTAGCATCCTATATGTTTTTATAGTCAAGCCTAAGACAAGTAACTAGAAACAAGCAAAGTTCTTCTATTCAGGTACACATGATAGAGGTACTCAAACAATTCAGAGATCGTCAGAATGTGGAATTTAAATGCCTGATATAAAGTTTTTCGTAATAGAGACCACATGTTCTTGGCAACATTCTTAATCTATTCCAAATATGGGTATGGGGTAACCTCCCCATAGAGTTTGCTTAAAACAGGCCAACTTGGCAACTGGGTGAAAAACTGCTCTTCACATTGCCCACTGTCAGGACCTGCAGACTGTGGACAAGCAGGACACTGAGCAGTTGACTTACTGGCTTTCTCTAAACAAGGTAGGCTGTTCTCTGCCTCAAATACCTACTCCACAGGAAAGTCTGTTGGATTCTCTGTGCCTGGAACCTGAATACTGATGCTTCCATAGGATCTCTCCCCCCAACAATCACAGAGGAATCTTGGTTTCAGTCCAGGCAGCTGGTGAGTCACTAATATTTTTAATAAGTTGAGAAGCTGCTTGGCCTTTACTTCCTAGTTACTTAGGTGAAATTGATCCTTCTCAGATCTCTGCTGCTATTGATTCCTATGCTAAGGATTGATTGATTTATCAGTTCAAGAGCAGCAACCAAGACTTCAGCTGCCTTCTCAGTTCTATTCATGTGTAAAATCAGGCTTCAGACCTCACTATCCTAGAGTCATTACTAGGTCTAGACAGAGTTTAGCTTGTTACCAGACTCAGAAAACTGCTAAACTCACAGAATAGATTTCAATGCAATTTTTTACCATACATTCATTGTAAAGTATTCATTGCTTTACAGTGTTGCTTTACAATAATGTTGTCAGAAATCAATTATCTATGCCTTGTGGTAAATAACTGGAATCAAAAAAAAAGTGACTTAAGTACATAAAAATGATAAATGCCTCAGGTTTCTTTTTCTTGCTATGCAATAGTTATTTAAAGACTCAAAAGTTCAGAGTTTTAACATTAATCTTTGGAGTTCTGATAAGCTATTAATGGAGTTTTTGTAAACACTGACTACTGTTACCATACTCAAAATCTCAAGTCACAAGATTTTAGATACACTTTATTTTTTTAAGTGTAGACTTAAAAGTGTTTTTCATTGTGTTAAAAACACGTCTAATCTATAGACCCCCCAGTCTTCTAGATAGAGGAAAGTGTTAATGCTTTTAACCTAAAATATTCTTTGGTTCTCCAAGCTTTTACCATGACTCAAAGGTATGAATCTATTGTGATTTCTACAATGTGGATTTCAATACAAATTACAAACAGTAATAAGGCTAACATATCTGAAACTTTTACCTTTATAAACTTAAAACATTTTGTAAGCTTTAGGGAATCTACCTGGATTTACCTCTCAAAGCTAAAATAGACTCCAGATAAATATTTTCAATCAACAATCTGCTTCCCCACCTGCCTATTCCTGCAGATGTGATCTCTAGCCCTTTCCCTGGTTTTGGGACTCCCCTTCCCCAGCTAGCAGGACCAAGGGCCTAAAAGTATCAAGTGTATACCTAAAGAAAAAAATAAAAATCTAAGCTTAAATATATCCTATCCCTAATATATATCTGTTGTAGCAGATTTCCAATCAAAGACTGCAAACTGCTCAAATTGATCCTTGCACTTTCCTAGCCCGAGAAAGTCCCACAAAGTCTAGACACATGAAATAGCTGGCTCTGCTCAGACTTAGCCAACACTCCAGCTTTTTGAATCTCCAACAACAATACCCCAGTGCCAATAAGAAGTAGTCATAAATTTTGTCACCCTTTATCATTTACTTATTGTCATCAAGCAGTAGGGATGTTAAGTTTCAAACCTAGTGCAAATACCTGAACTGCCTATTTACATCTCAAAACAGACCTGGCCACCAAGCTCACCCAGCATCATCTATAAATCCCTACCTTTTCCATGGTATGGCCTGCTCCCTCCCCTCAAGTTTCCAGCCCAGGGACTGCACTGCCCTTTCCCCAGAGGCTCTTCAATACACACACACACACACACACACACACACACACACACACACACACACTCACACACACACACACACTCAAGACATTTTGGTTACTCTCTGCCCTTCTGACTGCCCCTCCCTCTCTTTCCCCAAGTGGCCCACCCCAGTCTGGCACTGACTACTCTTCACTGGTGATATCCCTACATCTGTTATCCTCTCCTATATATCTACAATAAACAATACCCACCACCATTCCTAGGAGTCATGCTGTAGTAGTAGAAGCAGTAGTAGTAGTAATTGTAGTAGTCAAGTAGTCCCTTCCTTTTTATTTCTTTTTACAGGGGTATCTGGAAAGAGATTGGTGGGGGAGGGGGACCTAAGTCCTCTATCAAGCACAAGCATGGCAAAATGTTACCTACAGGTTTTGCTTTTTACTCTTCTCTGCACTCCCTCTACCTTGCCATGCCATTATTTTACATTCCTAAAGCTAGTTAGCTATCAAGCTCCCTTCCTTTATTTGGCCACTTTCTCCTCCTGAGGCTAATTACCAAAGTCCAGTTATTAATGTATTAAAACTCAGCAATCAAAAGTCCCCCTTTGGCTCACATAATTAACTTACTAAATTGAAATTAATCAACTCATCCTAACATAGTATTTCCGCCTTTCCCTTTATAAACTGCCATTTGCCTATGGGCCATGTCTGTCTCATTTTTTTAATCCAGAAGCAGTCCTTTGTCCCTTTGGGGCAAATATCCCTTTCTCTCATCCCTTGTTCCTTTCTCCTTTTCCCTTGTCCTCTATCTCCTGTCTTTCTCTATTATTCCTTGCCCTTTTATCCCTCTGAGGAATATGAATTTCTTTTGTGCTAAGAACTTGGTCTTGGGACATCTTGTGAAGATTTCAAGGTCTTCTAGAATATGCTTAAGGTACATTAGATAGATTTTTCAAAGAACAAAAGTATTATTTTAAAAATACTATATATAGGAGCTGGAAAGATGATTCAGCAGTTAAGAACACTGTTCTTAAAGAGAGTCCATGTTCGGTTTCTATCACCCACTTGATGCTTCACAAACATCTTACTCCAGCTAGGAAATATGATGTCCTTTACTGATTTCAAAGGGCATCAGGCATGTACCAGGTACACATACATACACTCAGATAAAGCACTCAAGTGCACAACATAATATCTTAAAAGATAAAAACAAATTTAAAATAGTATTTTAGTTTATTTGCATTTGAGGAGAGGAAAAGCTGACTCACAAGTGTTTTCAGTAATTATCTAAGGGCTAATCATGAGAGAGTATAGTAATATAAGCCCATAGGGTCCAGGAAATTGGCTCAACCAATGCATGCACATAACATACTTCCTTATGAGCCAATCTGGAGTCCAGCCTTAAGGGCTAGCAACAGGCAGTGTCTAAGGTTCCTAATCAAATGGAGTTTGCCTGAGGGCCTAGCCACAGATGTTATCTGGTTTCATGATAGTGCCCAGCCAATGAGGGATGGCCATGCAATATCACTAGATTTTGACACTGCCTGGTTGGTTGCAGGGAGGTGGGTATACAAGGCTCTCTCTATTGATGAATAAATGAGTAACTCCTTTGCTTTTCTACTGACTCCTAGGTCTGTGTCATTGATTCCACACTTTCTCACTCCTTCCCCCATGGTAACCATTAGTACCCAGCAATAAGAAGCCACCACTTTTTGATTATTTTCCTGAAAAGAGCTAACTGACAATTAAATAGTTAAAGGATTTTATGGGACTTGGGTCCCCTTTTTAATGACTGAAGACAATCAATATTCTTTTCTATGTAACTGGATATAAGTAAGCAAATGCATCTATTACTAGAAAAATGATTTTCTTTCCTCTACTTTAACCAAACACATAATCTGAAAAAACACCATTTTCTGTGTATACACTAGAGGGTTTAATGATTAGTGACATAAATTTCACTCACATTTAATATAATGTACACTAAAATGAGTTACTACTAATAAATGTTTAGGTGGAAGCCTCCCATTCCAGATCCTGCCCCTTAGAAAGCCTGTCAAGGGTCAGCTCCTCCCCAAGTGCTGCTCAAGACCATGTATACAAGCTGTTTAAGATCTGATAAGTGGACCTGCCATAGTTTTTTTTCCTCCTGCCTTTCTGAAAATCACCTGGGAGTTTCTTGACTCTGTTTATTAAACCTGACCTTATTGATTCAGCTTGATCAGCTCATTATATCAATGGAAGATACCCTAAATCCAGGGATCAAATACTTGGTGAGGAACCCAAGTAGAATTGAGTCTGACAAACACATGGCTGTTGAAAGCTATTCTTCCTACCTTCGTACCTCTTCCACATCTGATAAATTTTACTCTGCTTGGTAAGTCAGCCATTTTAAACCAGGCCTATAAAAGAATCTAGAATCCATTCTAAATCTTTCCTGGATTGTCTGCCAAGCCACTGCAGTGCCAGGTGACTCTGGCTGCTCTAAGCTAAGGACAATCCCTGTACCTTGAGGTTCCTTTGTTTGGGAGAAGGCCTGCATAGGGATACCCTAACCACCAACAATGCTTATAACATATGAATGGATACTTCTGGGTCCAAATTTGAGCCCCCAAATAACCTTGGGGGATCTCCTGGGAAATTTATTCAAATAGAGATTGTCTCACACCATGCTACATTCAGGTTTATAAGCAGAGCACTGCACTTCTGCCCACTTCCCCTCTTGCTGACTGTCTGCTTCTCTGACACTCCCTCCCATTCCCTGCTCCCTGCCACCTGTCTTTTATGTCAATAGATCCTTTTTTTCTATTTTCCCTGACCTGCTAATTATGTCTCTGTTCACTTGCTCACTCACTTACTCGCTAACTCCCTCTCTCCTTCCCTCCTTCCTGCTGACATGGTGCTGCACTGCAGCCCTTAAGATAATCTTTAAGATTATTAGACTAACAACATTTCTAATAAACTCGAAAGAAAAAAAATCACACAGTAAACTTAATTTTGTGGAAAGTTTTAATGGAACAATTTAATTTCTATTCAACACACTATGTCTTAGATTTCTATAACTGTTTGCTTATCTCTAACCAAAACAATCTGTTTTACATAAAGTAAAACATCCAATAGTGTCAGTAATACACCAGCACCACAAACACACAGTCTGACACCCACATATCATGGAAGTAAAGCAAACTGTAATTTAACAGAAAAAAAATCATTAAACTTATATATGTTTAAAGAAAGCATCTGAAGATGGATCAAAAAAAGTGAATAGCTTAAATGTGCTTAAATCTCATTTTAAGTAAATAAATCAATGTTAAAATAAAATACTCAAAAAATTGATCTGAATATTTAAAACAACTTTTCAGTAAAGCTATATTTCTTATATTTTATTAGGAAACAGTAACATGACTAAGATTAACTAAAACAGGAAAAAGTAATTCTAATTAGGACATATTTTTTTCTACTACAAATCCATCCATTCTACTATTTTAGAGAGAAACTGTACTGAAGTCCATTCATTGGGTCCAAAACTCTTCAAATACTATCAGAAAATGAACAAGTTCAATAGAGCTAGAAATATCACTTGTGAACTGCTGTCAGCTGGGTGCTTCAGTCAGTTTTGGATTCTGGGTTTCTTTTTGTTTTGTAACTTTTATCGTTGTTCAAAATAAATGCTATTTCCTAAAAGTCAAAACTGCAGAAAAAAAAATCATCTTCAGAAACTGCAATGTCAGTTTGTTGTCTCAGCCAACAATTTCAAGGAGCTGGAGATATGTAGTAAAAGAGATATGTCCTGTTGCAATCAGATACTCAATAGCTTCAGTGATAGCTTCCTCAGTAAGTCCAAGGAGCTCTCTTTGCAGCTTGGTGATATCTTTCCCTTCCTGGTGAGGACACTCTCCAATCAGACGCAGCATCTCTTTATGGATGAAATTAAGACCAGACATCCTAGCAACTCTGGGAGCTGATGCTCGGGCTCTAGTCTTGGCCAAGAGCTGCCTTCCTGTGGTGGGCATTGGTAACCTCCAGGGTGTGTTTGAACAGCTCATTCATATCTTCCATGACACGAATACTCAGGATCCCAAGTTGTCTGATGCCATCCGAGGACTGGAAGACACTAAGAACTTTGGCATATACTACAACAGGCAGCGGAATCACATGTTGCTTGCCTATCTCTCGAGGCAGGGGTTGCATGGCCTTCATGCTCTTTGCGGTCGTGTCATTGATCTTGTACACAAGGTACTGCGAAGTTTTCTTGGCCTTCATGATCATTCCCACAATGGAGACCCAGTGAACTGCAAATCCCCTGATCATAATTACATTGTCAACCTCAATGGCAGTGAACAACTGGCCTACACAGCAAGGCACAATACTATGAATGCCAGGCCTGCTCATCACATCTCTGGCAGCCCCAGGTCCTGAAGTCCAAGTTGCTCACAGCTGCTGCTAGCCCCACAAACCCTATCACCACCACAAACATTGTCATTCTTCTCAAACCCACCTTTACTCGTCATTTTTTGAAAACTGGATGAAGTTTGATGGCTGAACAAGGAGAGGGTTGTTGGTTTGTGAGGCAACTTCTCCACAGAAGCACAATTCCTGAATCAAGACTCTCCAAAAGATGGCAGGTCTGTGACTGGAACTAAGACAGAATGCACATGCCCAACCTCACATTTACTGAGCAGCCAATAAGCTACTAGAAGAGGGAGCTGCTGTTGCCCTTGCTTCCAGATTCTCGCAAGATTCCCAGATACTCATGAGGCCCATTTTGCGGTCTTTTTGTTGCTATGTAGAATTTAAAAAATGGAACACATGCCAACAGTCCAACAACTGTACTTTGTACACTTGACAGATTTGAGGCTGGAGAGTCTTCAAGAGCTTGAAGCCTAGCATCTATACTTTGTACACTCTGGAGATTTGAGGCTTGAGGTTCTTCAAGAACTTGAAGCCTACCTGTTTTACACAGTTCAAGGACAGACTGGGCTAAACTATACAGGGTTTAAAAAACCTCAAAAAAACTTTTAAAAAATGGAAAAAATATACTTAAGTCAAAAACAACACTCTGCGCCCCCCCCCCCCAGTGTACAATATCAACCACTGACTAGTATCTTTATTGGACTAGAAAAAAATAAGTATTAATCTCTCTATTATTGTATGCCACAATTAGGGGTGGGCAGGTGTCTTATTTCTGATGCTTCTATCCATGACTGCAGAGGCAAAAATCGGGAGTAAGATCCCTTGATAATGAGAGTTACTGGTAGTTGTGAGTCATCCATCAGCATTGGTGCTAGGAACTGAACAGGTATCCTTTGGAAAGGGACCAAGCACTCTTAATCAGTGGGCCATAACTGGAGCCCTGAATGACAGGGCTTCCATGAATTTTAGTTTTGTTTTTAATAATTTAGTGTTGTATTTTTTTTTGTTGTTCTTTTTGCTTGTTTGTTTTTTGTTTGTTTGTTTCTCTATGCAAGAGTCCTTGTTCTCCTGAACTAGCTCCATAGATTAGGCTGGCCTCAAATGGGAGATCTACCTACCTCTGCCTCCCACCTGCTGGGATTAAAGGTTTGCAATACCACCACCCAGATAATGGCTTAATGTAATGAGTTTCATATACTATGGCCTAGGCTGACTTAGAACTTCAGGCAGTCTCATAGATTCACCCAACCATAGATGAAAAGACAGACATGTATAACAATATCCAATTTATACTCATTTCTTCCATAAACAGTTCAATGAAAAATGTTTGTGACTGTGATTTTAAAAGGAAGGACACTGCAGCTGATATTGATACTGGAAGTAGACTGTGGTTTCTATTCTCAGATAAATCATATCCATGATGGGTCTGTCTGGTAAGCTAGCACTGAGGAGGCCATGACAGGAGGATTACCACACATCCTGAATGATGTTGAGTTCCAGGCTAGTCTGTCTCACTACATGAGATGGTACAAAATCAAAATAATAAAGATCTCAAATCTTTTAATGAGATTATTAAAACTTAAAAGCATAACATTTTATAAATGTCAAGACAGGAACCATTGACAGATTCTCAAAATCCAGATTAAACCACATCTTAACACTGTCCTTATTATGAAATTATAATTTAAAAATTTTGCCAAGTATACTATGACTAGAAATAAACAATATATTGGAATTTATACCTAATTTCATTTGAATGACTGAGAAGTAAATTATTTCAGTGCTTTATGAACTAGATCTGAGCATGATAAATATAGGGGAAATACAAATAAAATTACACAGTCTCTTTACATACTCCATTTTAGTAAATTCTGAATACGACAGTGATAATTTAGTATGTAGATCCAAGAACACTATAATATTACATTAAAATCTATTTTTTCATAAAGTATTATTTGGGGTATTACTAATTGTAATGATTTTTGCTGTCCATGAAGAATTATTATTCAAATCCATTGCTATCAAGGACCTGCCTCATAATAAGCCTCTGTAGGAAAGTTAAATGAATGTATAAAATAGAAAGTAGTTTATTAATAGTCCTCATTTCTTTATTGGTAAAAATAGTTTGGGCTATCTCAAAATTACAAAAACGTAGTCCATATGAAAGTTAAATATAATATGAAATTATATTCATACATTTATAAAACCATAAGAATAAAAGGAATAAAATTTTGAACCATTGTAATTAATGTGTTTTTCAGATAAATAATAATAATTATCTGGGTACACAAAGAGACTAACATGCAAATGTGAATATTTAACGTGTGGATTTAACTCCTGAAAAAGGATATAAATATTCAACAATTATCTATATTTTAAAATCCTACATTATTAAAGATAAAGTTAGCTAAACATATTTTTAAGCATCTATAAACTGACAATCAGACAATAAGGATTGTCTATAGATGATAATATACTTCTGGAGAGAAAAAGCTTGAGGTTAAAGTAACATAGTTGATTATACTAAATATCTATATACAATACAAACTTTATCCTATCAAAATGATAAAAACTGCCTACCTGACAGGATTGCTGGTTAAGGAAACCCTTAGAGATTCCAGACAATTGAGAAGTTTCTCATCTGAGATACCCGATCGCAATTCATGAACATATTCTTGAGAAGACAGGGTACATTCATGCTTGCTGTTTTTCAGGCCACCCTATCAAATAAACAGAAGATACCACTTAAAATAGATTAACAAGGTGGGATTTTTTAAGCATGAAAGTAAAATAAACACTAGACTGTATAAATAACATTATTACATTTTCAAACAAAGTGTGGTTTATTATTTTTTTCACCTAAGCAATGCTGAGAGCTAATGCTTTGAGTACAAATTTAAAAACATAAAATTAATTTTAATTACACGAACAAAAATTATATCAATATCTTACTTTCTGTGAGTGCTATACTCCCCACCCCTTCTTAAATATACAGAATGTGACTCAGGGTCTTAAACATGGTAAGTAAACACTCTCCCTCCATGTTATATCACTAGACCAACAGTTCTTTGAGACTATTGTTTATGATACAACATTCTCCTCAGCTCCTTTAAAAAAATTCTGCTAGCTGGAACTCACAAATGGGAAAAAATATGTAAATAATGACAAATATTATTGACAGGTCTACTTAAACTTACATTCCAAGTCTTAGGATTAATATTAGCTGGTCCTCCTTAACTCACAACATAAACATTGATAAATTATCTTATTAATTTTGTGGTTGATAGTTAACACATTTATATTCAGTTATAAGAACTACAGGAAAGTTAATATTAAGTATTATTCATATAATAAATCTATTGAAAGAAATCAGAGTATCACTATATTTCAAAGACAAGTGAAGTTATTAAAGTATAAAATAATATAATCTCCAATTATCATATTAATTAACTGAAACAATGTATTTAATTTCCAAATAGTTACCTGTTATGATGATGTAGATTAATCTTTGAGGTCATTAAATACATTTATCGGATAGGAACTACTTTTTAGTTTAATTTTTAGTGTATATGAGGTTATTTCTATAACTCATCATGTAATCACAGTTCCTTAGTTTTATCACATTCCTGCACACACATAAATAGTTTTGGGAAAAAGCTGAAAGGAAAATATCAACATGTTCACCATACTAATAACTCACAATTGTCTTCTGGATGAATTAATCTTTTTGGTTTTGTTTTTTAAGATAGGAATTTTTTTGTGTAATAGCCCTTGCTGTCTTGGAACTCACTCTGTAGACCAGGCTGTCCTCAAACTGAGAGGTATGCCTGCCTCTGCCTCTTGAATACTGGAATTAAGAGGTGTGTCACCACTGCCATGAGATAAAATTAATCTTAACTGTAACCTTCCTATATTGTGAAAAAAATTTTGTACTAAAACTCTAAATTTATTCTCATTTTCTAAGATCTGACAAATTATACTGACAGTCTGCTAATGATCCAAGCAGGTTTCCCTTATTTTTTGGAACTGCTATCATTAGAGGAGATGAATTTTTTTTTCCAATAATGAAAGGTAAATTCCCTAGAATTTCATATCATTAAGCTTTTTGTTTGGAATGCCTCTTTAATTAAAATTTTAGCAATAATTCTGAATTTGAAATCCCATTAATAAATGAAAGTCCTAATGTCAGGAATATTATTTCCTAACTGTATGGTGGCAATATAATCTGTAATCAGTATCAATGCACTTACAATATTGTGATAAAAGGCATCGTTTGTCTCTTTTCACTTTTTTCTACTGGGAAACAACAAACAGATGCACAGTTTTATGCTGATTTGTTTTGGTTTGTTTTGTTTTAAGGTACAAGAACTTTACAACACAATTACTCCATGCAACGCACACTTAAGAAAACAACAACAAAAGAAAAGCTAACTTGGGAAAAGTTCATTCATTCGTATCATTCATTTACCAATCCTTACAGGTAATAACACCCAGTACATACAGCATAACATTTTACAGTACACTTATTTTTGATAATTCACTCAATTTCTTAAAAATCATTTTAACATTATCATTGTAGAAATAAAGAACTCAGCAGAGCTTTGTGATGCTCTTTTCATTCTAGCCCTTGTGAAGCAGAGGCAGGTGGACCTCTGAGTTCAAGGCCAGACTTGTTCACATAATGAGTTGTAGGACAGTCAAGACAACACATTAAAAAAGTAGAATCCAAGGAATAGCTAACTGAGCATAAGTGAGGTTACAAGACTAAAGTATAAATATTTTGAACTTCTCATAATTCATTTATCCTTTCTATGCCTTTTTTCCCAATACTGAATAAAGAATTGAAGCAACAGGTATTAAGTCTGAAATCTCTATTTAAAAAATGTCAGAGTGTGTGAGTATCCTCAGCATAATCAATATGGCACAACATAATATTAAAAAAATAACTGTCAAACAAAACAGAGCAATAGATTAAACTAAATCTCACTGTACTTAATAGGGCTGTAATACAAGAATGGCTTATTATTAACATCTTGTTCTAACACTGAACAAAGGCAACAACTAGATAATGAATGGATAATAATTGAAATTTTAATTAGCTGCTCTGTATGAGATTAATGAAAATTACCACTGTGCCCATTTGATCTTTAAAAAGTAATGCAGACAAAGTTGGTAATTAGAGTACAACATGCTATTCCAAAGCTAGATGAATAAAAAGCTTTCCTAATTTGAAAATCATGAGAATGTAGAAATTTGTTTGTATGACTATGCTTATATTATTCTAAGACAGTACAGAGAGAAATAATAGGTATTTGGGAGTCACATTCCCCCTTACTCTAAACTTTTAATATCAAAACTAGACAAGAAGGATATAACCACTTCTGAGTTTAGTGACTTGGACTAATCTTTTTTCCTTCCATCATTTAATGTAAAAGAAGATTAACTTTTAATTTGAGAAGACTTCAGAATTCTTAGTGTAAACATATCTCACTACCGAAAATGTGTGGTTGTTTATACATAGGTCTTTCAGCTACAGTATGCATACAGACAGCAATTACTATCAATGTGTGTCATAACTGCCATGTGATAAAATTAATCTTAACTGTAACATTCCTATATTGTAACAAAATTTCTGTACTAAAACTCTAAATTTATTCTCATTTTCTAAGATCTTACAAATTATACTGACAGTCTGCTAATAATTCAAGCAGGTTTCCCCTTATTGTTTGGAATTGCTATCATTAGAAGAGATGGAAGGGTTTTTTTTTTTAAATAATGAAAAGCAAGATCTCTAGAATTTCATATTATTAGGCTTTTTGTTGGCAATGCCTCTTTAATGTAAAATTTTACTAATAATTATAAATTTGAATTCCCATTAATATATGAAAGGCCTAAAAAATTGCAGGAATGTGATAAAACTAAGGAGCTGTGATTACATAATGAGTTTTATAAATAACCTCATATACACTGAAAATTAAATTAAAAACTAGTTGCTGTCTGATAAATGTATTTAATGACCTTTAAAGATTGATCTACATCGTCATAATAACAGGTAACTATTTGGGAATTAAATACTTTACAATGATTCAGTTAATTAATATGCTAATTGGAGATTATATTGTTTTATACTTTAATAACATGTTTTTGAAATATAGTGATACTCTGATTTCTTTCAATAGATTTAGTATATGTATCAGGGCCTTAAATATGGTAGATAAACACTCTAACTCCATGTTACATTACTAAACCAACAATTCTTCAAGATTATTGTGTATGATCCAATATTTTCCTCAGCCACCTTTTAAAAATTCCTGCTAGCTGGTGCTCACATCTGGAAAAAAATCTTATGTGAATAATGACAAATATTATTGACAGGTTTACTTAAATTTACATTCCAAGTCTTAGAATTAATATTAGCTGGTCCTCCTTAACTCACAACATAAGCATTGATAAATTACCTTATTAATTTTGTGTTTGATAGTTAACACATTTATATTTAATTATAGGAACTACAGAAAAGTTCATATTAATATTGCCCCACTTTTACCGAGGGCAATATCACTTGAAAAATGGCAATACTGTTACTTCTTATATTGGTTAAATTTTGTCAACTGTATACAATCTGCCATCACTTGAGAAGAGAAAACCTCAAGTAAGGAACACTTCTGTCAAACTGCCCTGTAGCCATGTCTGTGGGCATTTTATTGATTGATATGGGAGGCCCTAACTGACTGGAAGTGGTACATTCCCTGAACATGTAGTGCTTGAAAGCAAGCTGAGCAAGCCTTAGTGAGTAAGCCAGTAAATCAGAATTTCTCTGTGCTCTTTGCTTCAGTTGCATCACAGATTCCTTCCCTGACTTCCCCTCATGATAAACTTTGATAGGGATGTATAAGATAAGTAAGCTCTTTCCTCCCCAAGGTGTATTTGCTCAGTGTTTTATCACAACACAAAGATACTGCAATTGATTAAGTTTCAAACATAAGTCAAATTTCTTTGACTACTTTAACCAAGTGAGTTTCTGATCTACTATTGTAGCTCTCAAAAATAAAATATTCTAAGTAGGCATGTTTGGATTTATATCTACAATTATTCCTATGTCATTCCTCATAGGATCCTAAAACATTACAAATATAAACTAAAAATTCATTTCCCATATCAGTTCTAAGGGTTAAAGCAAAAAAAGAGAAAGAAAAATAAAATCAAAGTGTTTTACACATATGAATCTAAGTATTCATTCCAAAAATGAGGTATGTGGTATCACTATAAATTTGAATGTATTGCTAAACATTTAACTATCTTCTATGACATAAAAATATCTCTTTATTGAAAAGCAATTTTTTCATATAATATATTGTTATCCCCCCCAACACCTTCCAGGTCATCTTCATCACCCCACCCACCCAAAAATATCTCTTACACAAAAAGTACTAAACTTACCTAATTAATTCATCCAAAAATAGATGAAAGGATTCTTAAATTATAGTATTTAAAATAATATTATATTTAAGCATTTGTTTTTCTAATAGCCTTAGGATCTACAACTTTAGTGCATTAAATGCAGTGTGCATTAAAGTCTTTTAATTGTATAGGAAATACAGAGAATAAAATACTGCACAATATCATTTATGATCTATATGTCAAAAAATTACCACCATGCAATAACACCATAGGGTATTATTTGCAATTGCAGTAAATAACGTTTGCAATTAAGGTATATTCATGGGATAAAATGTGCAAAGTAAGAAAATATATACCAAAATCTAAGGCAAGGAAGCATAAAAAGTGCCCTGTGGCAGTGTGGACCATTTATTTTCAAAGAATGAGACAAATTTTATTGAAATGTGATAAATTTTAATATTTAATAAAAGAAAAAATAATTATAATCTTTCTTCTAGAATCACTTATTGAAGCTTTAAATATACAAAATATCTTTTAAGAATATCACAACAAAATTGTAGAGCCCACGGATATCAGAAAACAAACACTTAAATCATTACTTAGGCCTATGTACTACTATCAGAAATAATACATAAGGCAAGAAACTGTTAACATATATTTAACGTAGACTGTATGTGTATATGTGTGCATGTGTGTGTACAAATATTTTATTATAACAAATACTCAACCACAACAATTTGCTAGTGGAGCAAATTTTAATTCTTAATAATCTTCAATAAGTCACCATGGGTAATAACCAATCAATTTTTTGCTTTTGTATCTAAAAGTAAATTGGAGGGTTGTTCTATACTTAAAACTTACCCATTATTGGCTTATACATTATTATCAAACAGTTACTGTGAACAATGTTCATATGGGTGAAGATATTAAATAAATCATTCAAACCATAAGCTGTATCTATCATTTTTATGAGCTCTTATCACCATTCATATTACTTGTAGGTGAAAAAAGTTTAAGCATATTGTCGGTCTTTAAATTGACAGAAGCCTTGAAATATATCAGATAATAAAATGAAAACAGAAAATAATCTGAAGATTCTTAACCTGGGTTCCCAGTCTAGGTAGTATGCAAATTTTGAAAGGGAAACATAACATTTTCATTTTCAGAAAACTTCATATTGTTTAGCACTGTTTTTAATAATATAAATGTAGACAAAAATTACAGTGGCAATAACAGCTCATCCAACCTAGTCACTTACAGATATTTTTTTCACTGTACTAAATACAATATTTATGGAAGTATTTTAAATAGAATTTATACTCATAACATACAACCTGCCACCCTTTTCTATTATTTACCAAACACCAAAAGGAAGTATACTATTTCTTGATCTGTAATCTCTTTTGAAATAATGGAAATATGCTGCAGTTTAGAGAAGCAATTCACATAGATCTCCTACTCTCACCAATTATAACATGTTATTTCACTCTTGCAAGAATGGTTAGTATTAAAAATGTATTATCAAAATATCAGTGTTAAAAGACTGTAAAGAGAGGGATCACTGTACACTGTAGTGAGAATGTAATTAATTGGACAGCAATTACAAACATCAGTATACAAGAACAAAAAGTAAAAGCAGGACTGCCATATAGTCTAGCATTCCCAATATTGCACACATATATATATATATATGACAAGGAAATATATATGCCAATGATATATCTTTACTCATATACTTATTACAGCATTATTCACAATCATAAATCTAAGGAAGTAAACTAAAGATTCACTAATGGATAAAATTCTTTAAAATGTACATACACACAATGGAATATTATACTGAGACATATAAAGAAGGAAATCTTATAAATCACAGTAATGTGAAAGGACAGAAATAGATCAAGCTTAGTGAAATTAAGCATACACATAAAGACAAAATCCACATGATCTCATTCGTGTCTACAATATGAAGTTACTTGATAGAGATTGACAAATGTGAGTTACCACAGGCTAGGGTAGTTGATAATGAAAGCAATTGGAGAGATATTAATCAAATAATAAATGTCTACAGAGACAGAAGGTGTCAATTCAAAAATTCCCAGTAGTACACATTGGATTATAATTTAGAATATATCTTTGAAAAATTCTAAGGAATTTGTATTCTTACTATAATAAATGTGAGATAATGCATCTGTTAATTAGCTATATTTAATCATATATATATATGTTGCAGATTACCATACCATATATTATGAATACGCAAAATTTTATATGCTAATGTAAAAATTTAAATTTGAGAACAAGCATGGAGAGACACTCCTTTGATAGCTGCACTCAGGAGGCAGAGGCAGAGAGTTCTCTATGAGTTTGAAGTTAGCATGGTCTACACAGTGACATCAAATCCAGCCAGGGATACATAATGAGATCCTGCCTCAGAAAGAGAGAGAGAGAGAGAGAGAGAGAGAGAGAGAGAGAGAGAGAGAGAGAGAGAGAGAGAGAGAGAGAGAGAGAGAGAAAGTAGATAAATAGAGCTCAGGGGTTTAAGAGCATGTACTGGATTTCAAAGACCTGGTTTAGTTCTTTGCAACCATATGACAGCTCTAACTTTACTTGCAGGGGATCCAGGCATTCCTGTGGGAGACACGCATATTTGGACAAACACACAAAGATATCATAGAAAAAAATAAAACTTTTGTATAAATTAAATAAAGAAATAAATTTTAAAACAAGAATCTGTAAGTAGACATACATTTAGAAACACAGCAGGTAAAAAAGCACAGAAAACAGTCATTCGTGGAGAAGCAATAATGAGTGCATGTGGATAGGAGTACACTTTAATTTTCATAGATGCAACTGTACTTAGTTTTCTATAGGAACTGACAGGTAACAACATTACTACAATGTAAAACATGTAACTAACTCAGTAAAATAAACTAGTCCCTAAATTCCCAGGTTAACTTAAATGAAATGGCATGTTTGGGATCAAACAATATATTAGTGGTATGATGTTCTGCTTAGTGTTGAAAAGAAGGAGACTTTTTAAAGTCAGTGTTTTGTGAATTCTAAGAATATGTCTTTAGGTTTAGTTTCAGTAAACTGAGTTTACTTAACAAACTCAAACATTTGTATTTATTCCTTTCAGACGTGAAAAATTTAGAAGTTATTCAAGTTTCTGTGATAAATTATTCACTCCTGTTACGTGAGAATCAATTTTAGTCCTCAACTAGTATACAATATATATACTTTAAACACTTGCCCCCAAATCCCAATCTAACTTGAAAGAACAACCTACCAAAAATACTAAACTAATACTTCAGCATAGAATCTTTATGCAGTATTTATGAAAGTACAATATTCTCATACATACGTGGTATATATGTTACAGTAAGACAGTATGTCAATATAAGCAGCAGTGTAACATTACCAATGTAATGCAATTACTTTTATAGATTACCAACCATTCCTTTCTTCTTATAGCATTCTTACATATAAACAGTTCTGCGTAGATCTAAACATAAGAGAACACACAGTCTCATTTCCTCAAAAACGATAATAGAAATAATATTTCGTTGGTCAAATTCTATGATTTATAACCTTAGTGTGTCTTTTTTAAAGAGAAAAGAAAATTAATGTAAAATAAACACATATGAATATATATACATATATATACCTTAAAAGACTTTCTTCAACTATATAAAGATGTGTATTTTAAGTATCTCCAATAATTAATATAGTCTTTATAAATTTGCAAGGCGTAAAAAGTTCAAACTTATCAAATATATGCCATGCATCTCATTTTAAGTAAATTTTAACACTGTATAAAATGCAAAAAAAATTATACTGCCCAAATATGACATCAGTTAAAGTGCTTTGCTGCCAATCCCATAATCTTTAGGTATAATAAGACCAGAAAAAAAGTAAGCTATTTTGAGCACAGTAGGTTAATGCACTATCCTGACATTTCTAACCGGTATAATTAAGGGCAAGAGCACTTTAAAACAGCACTCTCAAAGGAGTCTACTATATATTGTGCATCTCTGAAAAAAAAATCTTACAAAAATGCAAAGCCTATAGATTCCTTGGATTATTTCTAAGTTAAAGCATATTTTGGAGTAATATGAGAAATGTTAGCAGATCTTCATAGTCAAAAAATATAATGAGGTGAGTTTTCATGAGAAATAGGAATGTGAATTTGCAAGGAAGTTTGTGCCTACTAAGTGGTCTGCATTTAACAATAAGGAATTAATCTCATCGCCAATGCATATGTATACACAAAATGCATTAACATATAAAATCAACAAACATAGCAAAAATTAACTGACTTTTAATACTGTTCAATGGTTATGGAAACTGACTTATTAGATTCAGGAGAAGTGGTTTAAATCCAGTTTCTTTTACTTAGGACTAATTGATTATACAAGTGATTGTTTTTCTGAATTTCATTACATATTACATAATTTAGTTTTAAAACTTATACATAAATATAAATTAAACTTCACTATACCAAATACATAATTCCACATAAAATGCATAATTGCTGCTCAGTTATCATTATCAACACCACGTTGGGAAAGAAATCTGTAGCCTTACACATACAAGGTAAGTACTATACCCCTGAGCTGCAGTCGCACTATCCGGTTTGTAAAAGACACCATGTAGTCCAAGCTCTCCTCAAATTCTCCTTTCTACTGGCTCTAACTACTGAGTGCTGTGTTTACAAGCATACAACACTCCTTCTGCCACATCTCTGTCTTGAGTGTACTGTGTGATATTCCATGTGTACTTATACTAATTTGTACAGACTGCCATGCAAAGCAATAATTATTCCCATTTTACAAATGAGGAAACTGAACTCATTAAGTCTAGAATATGTTCAATAATTGAAAAGCTAGCTGTCAGTGTCTAAGCAAAACACAGAGCCAAAACACATACATTCCCAAAGGCCTGTTTTTCCAGAAGGCTCAATTTTCTTTTAAACTGGGATCTTGCATCCAATAATGTTCTAGTTTTACTCTCCTCAACTATATGGTTTTCAGACTTTTTTTTATACAAAAAATGTACCATTTCCTCAATGTTTCATTATTCTTCTAAATAGGTCTTTATATCATGGATTAGCCAAAATAAGTGTTATATATTCAGTATGCATCATCAAACACACTAGTTAAATAGTTAAAATCAAACTATTTCCAAATTTATTTTGGAACATATACATCTATTGCTTAACATGTGATACAGATTGTGTTCCTAAAAGTGTTAAAAAAAATTCTAAGGTTAGAATGAGGATTTCTTTGCTTTTTCCCTGGGGTAAACTATTTTTTTCATTAGAATATTCATTTACTGAAACACAAAAATTTCAGTAAGGAGAACAATTTTTTTCCTGAGAAGTATTATAGAAATTACTAAATTTAAAGATGCACATTTCCTAGCTAATTTGGAGCAATTCAAACAAATGCTATGCATCATTACTGCTAAATATGCCAACAAGTTTTTTCTACTAAACTAAAACATTTCAAAGCATTCACTGGAAAGACTGTCTCAGAAAATAGGAAAAATTGATATAATTCACATAAAAACAAAAAACCAGAAAGGCAGATTAAAACAATTAATAAGAGGTCAAATAATACTCTTTATCCAGAAAATTATTATGTTTACAGTTTATATAAAGCACAAGTATTGATCCTCAAAAGAGAATCAACCCAAAGTATAGAGATTATAGTATGGCCTCTATACCAAAATTTGAGTAGTATCTAATGGTAAATGCTCTGAATTGTTATCACTATGACATTAGTGATTTCAAAGATGCTCTTAGCTTCTATGATACATTACATAGAAGAAAATAGCATTTATATATTGCTTTTTTATTTCATAAAGTGAAGTTATTTGCCAAGTAAATATTTACTTAGTATAATCCATTTGCTAGATGCAGGGTACATGAAGTCAGTCGGGACACACATCACTTCTTGAAGAGGTCCAGAACATTATTTGCTCGTCATTTGTATATTTGTTGCGTTCCTTAGCTTTGTTATTTTGATACTAGGCATCTTTCTATATATCATACTGACCCAGAACTCACAAATCCATCTTTCTGAGTCCCCCAAGTACTGGGATATTAGGCACATATTATCATACCTCTTGTGAGTAACATTTTTAACAAGAAAATTAATGAAAATGTCCATATATTAACCTTAATATTTCAGTTTATGTGGACAACTCATAGATTATTTTAAAAAATGAGAATGTGCAGATATGTCTTTGTGAAATACTATTTTTAAAATTAATTCAAGCAATGAGGATAATTTACTTTTGCCATTGCTCCATTGCCCCTATTTTCCAATGAAAAATCAAAAATGCAAACACTTTAGTATTATTTTTTAAATGCCATGTTAACTAATGGTTGTTTTTAAATAATTGATTGCCCTTTTCAAATTTTAATATATAAGAAATGTAATATATGTGAAGAAAACAAAAACAGAACATAATAGTTCATAACTTAAATATGTTTTGATACATTTGTACAAAAATCAACCAATTTATTAGGTTATTATTAAACTATGGATTAAAAAGGTATGGCAGTATAATAACTGCTAACATTCAAATTTCAGATAGAATTTATAGGTTGGTCCTTATAAAAACTGTTCTGAAAAAAACACAAAATTTATTATTTTTAATAAATTCTCATTAATCCCAGTAACTTCCCTGTAACACAAGATTTATTAGCCAAAATTTTACATATTTGACTAGTTCTTCAATCAAATTTGGCAGGAATCCACAATGACATATGAAGTTGAGAATGGAACCTAGAGTATTCAATTTTTAATCCAGTATCCTATCCACTAGTTTTTTATCTAATGCCTTTGGTGCTTTCCATTATCTTAAAATGCATTTTGGGCTATTCTTATTCTCAAAAGGAGTGAATTACCTGTCAAGAACACAAAGGTTCAAAAATCACAAAGTAATTGTTTAGTTTGTAAAAATAACACATTTATTGTCATTAATAGTAACAATGTGTGGTGCATTATCACAGAAAAATACACCTGAACATTCACAACACACACACACACACACACACACACACACACACACACACACACACACACACACAAGATTATAAACCTAAACAAGAGTTTACATTTATAGTCAATGTCTTCAACATAACATGTGTAAGATGTAACTGTGTAGGTTAAAAATAGTTCATATGTAGATTTGTAGTCAATGCCTTCAATGTAACATGTATAAAATTTAACTGTGTATATTAAAAATAGTTCATATATAGCTGTGCATAATGGTTAAACCCTTATTCCCATTACTTGAGAGGTAAAGGCAGGGGAATCTCTGCCGGCTTGAGACCAGCCTAGTCTATAGAGTGAGTTCCTGTACAGTTCGGGTCAGATAGGGTGACCCTATCTCAAAAGAAAACAAGCAAACAACAATAACAACAACAAGCAAAATTTTGATAATGAAGGATATACAGACATAAAATGGGAAAACTGTCTTAGGATTTTATTGCTGGAAAGAGACATCATAACCACACGATCATAGCAACCCTTTTAAAGGAAAATATTTAATTGGTGCTGGCATAGTTTCAGAGTTTAGTCTATCAGCATCATAGTGGGAGGCATGGCAGTATGAAGGCAGATATGCTGCAGAAGGAGATAAGAGACATTTTGATCCACAAGTAGAAGTGAAGACTGTGTACTTAATCTACTTTGAACACCTGATACCTCAGAGCTCACCTCCACAGTAACACACTTCCTCCAGAAAGGCTACACCTCTTAATAGCTCCACTCTCTATGGGTCAAGAATTCAAATGCATCAGCATATGAAGGCCATATCTTTCCACCACCACACTAATATAGAATACAATTAAAGAAATGAGAAATTTCAACCCAACCCAAATTTTGAAGAAATTCTTTACAGTAATGGTGGTAACATTTATATTTCACAGAATTATTTTAAATATCTTGTGTAAAAATGAGCAAACCAAATAAATGAATGAGTAAGGCCAAATACACAAATTATGAATTCTCTTTGACCTAATAATGGTATTCCTACATTGCAGATAAAGCTTTACATTCTAAGATTTTCATGACATCAGTTTTATATAGTTTTAACTTTATTTTTGGTTTATATTACATTTCTCCATTCCTTTTATTCCCTTAAATCTTCCCACATATCCCCCTTTTCCCCATCAGATAGCCTCTTTTTTCATATCATTTTCTAATATAGAAATATGTACTCACTTAAGAATCTAGTGTAAAGAAATGAAAAGACAAAGCTATGATAACTATTTTTAAAACAATCTTACATAGCCATTAAGATGTTTTATAATGGGGAAATATTACCACCAAGTCAACTTCACTGCTAAAAGATACAAAATTCTACATATCGTATGATTTCAATTTTGTGAATTTATTTTCAATGATCTGAAAAAGGTACAGAAATGTGAACAGTAGTTATACCTGAGTAGTATAAGAATTTTGTGTGTAATTTGTTTAATTACTTGCTCGTGGGGGCTTGGGCTGGAGGTTAGTGGTGGAGTTTTTACTTTGTATGCATGAGGCCCTAGATTCCATTCTCAGAACTAAACAACGAAAGGGAACATGGTTTATGTCCAGATTTTCTCATTTGGAAATTACTTTCATATTTGACACACATTAAGTGCTACTTTTTAAAAACCTTACAAATATGTATAGGTATAAGATGAGAATAAAACAGGTAACAAGTGAACAAATAAAGCAGTAACAATAAAAGACAATAGAGTGCAGGAAAAATAAAGAAAAGAAAAAAGAATGGTAGGGACCAAAAAAAGTGTTTTCCATTCTAAAGCACGTACAATCTCTTGACTACTTCAATCAATAAAAATAAAGTGTTTTCCATTCTAAAGCACGTACAATCTCTTGACTACTTCAATCAATAAAAATTTCAAACTGTTTTAATCCCAACCTCTGAGAGATCAGATGCAACAACTAAAATGTCTAAAAAGCCTTCCTGAAGGAACATTTACTATGAACTTACTGAAAACAGGAATTAGGAAAATTAGAGTGAGAACATGTCCCAAGCATGTGACATAAGACCTAGAAAGATGACAGTGGAAAAGTAACTAAATTATGAAATACATAGTATGCATATAGTATCTAAAAATATATAATAACATATGGTATATATAAAAATACATACTATGACTATAGAAGATGATAATTTGAGAGAAAGTCTATTTGCAGGACAGCAGATACTGATGAAATATAGGTCAACTATGAAGGTCCTAGAAAGCCCCACTAACGGCTTTGAACTATTTCAGACAACATGAAATCACTGACTAACATGTTTATATAGATTTTAAAGGCAAAAGAGAAGCAAAGCCCAGAGAAATGAATCAATGTGTGGCTTCTACTGGAATCTACATCAAAGTAATGGTGGGCTATGATGTTTTGCATAAGAAAGTTAAGTCATTAGGGAGTAGGGATACTTGATGGGTATTAGGAAGTGCTAGAGGAGAAAGTATATCACTGGGCATCCAAGCAGTACTTGGAACTTCTGAACATGCTTGTAGTTCAAGCCTAGCGTCTTTCTTTCTTATTCTTGCAGATCCAGATATAGAACTCTCACCTATATCTCTAGCAGCATGTCTGAAAGTGTGCTGCCATGCTTCCTACCATGATAATGGACTAAATACATAAAACTGTAAGCATACCTTAAATAAATGTTTTATTTGTAAGAGTTGCCTTAGTCAAGGTGTCACTTCACAGCAACAGAAACCTTGAGACATGTGCTAAACAGGAAAAGTGACCATGGATATAGGAACTACTGGACACTGATGATGTTCAAGAGTGGGTAAGTTTCAGAACTATATTACCATGCAAAAATCATTAAATCTAGAGGGTGTATTACAGTGATTACCTGTTTTATACTATTTTATGTCCTTAACAAAAAGCCTATTTAATGCTGTAGTTATATATTTAAAAATAATCTACTAGTCTTTCTTTTTACTTTCATTTACTTACATGAATGTATACACTATTTAGTACATATATGTGTGTGTTAATTTTCATGCTTTATATCAGACTATTTCTTTATTGCAAATTAGCCTTGTTTCTCTAAACGCCATTTCATATTCTTATATGTTCCTTTTTTTATATGTATAAAAATTTTGTTAAATTCAATAATTCAACTCAAATGTCAATTTTGTTAAAATTACAATAAAAATGTAAAAAAAATTTATATACTTACAGTTTTTATCTCATTTTTTCATTAATCTACTTCTGCAGCTTCAGAATATTCTATATTTATAAAATACAAATGGCCTTTTTAATTTTCTATTTCTGTTGTAAAAGTTTACTTTATTTTCTTGGTTGTTTCAATTAATCTTCATATAAGGAAACAGAAATTCAGTTCTTAGTGATACTTCAGTTTCATTTGTTAATAAGCTCCAATAGCTATACGTCTCTCTGCCAGGGACTAGCATCTACACAGGATGTCCAATCCCAAGTGGTCTTCCTTGAACACATATGCATACTAGCTATGTTACATGTACTCAGTAGACTACAGATATGTGTGTGTGTTTAAGAATAATAAAGTTTGTGTCCATTAAATACATTAAAAATTTCCAGAAACTTTTGACATATATAATGGGAACTATATTGGAAATGGAAACTTAAATGTATTTTAAATGTCTCAAATATATATGTCGAGAAATTGCTTTGGAGCTTTCACTACTGTGATAAACCTAGTCTATCATTTTATTCAAACAGTACTAGGAACACTTGAACATGCTTGTAAATAGGTAGCTGATTATTATTCTGGAGTGCTCACATCTTGCTGTAAACATAAAATAATTTGCAGTTGTAAATGATGTAAAAGAACTTGCAGAAGTTTCAACAAGTTCTATAAGCATATGCTTTCAAAGAGCATTCACATTATACTCATGTACAATGCCACCCGAAATGAAATAGCACAACAAGTCTTTTCAATTTCGCCTTAATTTAAAAACAATACAAAACCAAAACAATCCTGAATTCAAAAGGATATGTGCTGCTTCCAGTTCACTGTCTTGTGACAATATGCATACCTTTCATTTCACCGGAAATATTGAAAATTCAAATACAAAGGCTCTTGTTTTTGTATCGTATGGCTATCACCCTATTGCAACATACCAGAGAGATGCAATGAATACTAGCAAAAAGAGAGAAGAGTAGCTGCAGGCAGCTTTAGAATAGCTAAAAGCTTATTATGCATTCCTTTCTCTGCATCTTCAAACTTTCTTGTCTCTCACTTAACATTAAGAAGAATAAATAATTAATTCTTCTGAAGTATATAAATCCAACTAATTACGACTCTATTGCTAGAACACTACCATAAACTTAAAAGACATGTCACCATAGTTAAGTAAGCACTAGAAAATAGAAAGTATCTTCATTTCATTTTTTTAAATGTTCTGAAAAAGTTTGTAAGTCCTGGCGTATACGCATTGAACTTTCATGCCTCTTAGGTGAATGTTACAAAACAAATACTTAATTTTGAATGACTGGGATAAACACATCAGACTCTGGATCATTGCTAGTTGCTTATTAAAGGACAAGTGAAAGTAGGTATCCTATGAAAGAACTTGTTGAAATAAGCATTAAAGTGATTCTGAATACCTTTCACATTTTGAATTCTATATCTCTATATTCCACACAAAAACATGTTAATGGATTTGCTTTTATTCTGAATTTGATTTTCATCATTCTGTCTTAAGGTAGATACTAACACTTAGTTGCTTGTATTTCCTTTCCAAGATGCCAGCTAAAGCCAGTTTGCATCTAGGTAATATTTCAAAACCATTTAAAATAAATCTAGATTCATTAAGAGTAATTCTCTAAAAAGTTCTAAAATTGCCATATTTCAAGTATTTCCACAGTGTTCTGAAGCTTATAATGTTTAAACAATTTAAATCCTTAGCTCTGGTTTTATCTCCCTTCTCAGATTCTTTGCATATATTTTTGAAACATTAAGCTCTAATGTGCCCACACTGAAAAATGTTTTTGTACTTTCTTTGCTTACCTAATCTTTACTCATCATTAAAGATTCAGCTTAAATATCACTTCCTCAGGGAAGCCTTCCTTGTCCTCCCAAATGAGGTCTCTCTAATCTCCTGGATGTCTCCTTTAAGCACTTAGGATAATTAAAATGAATATTGGTTTATATCTGACTCCCTATCATCCTGAGAACAAAGACTAACCATTCTTATTTATAATAGTCTGTTCAGCTAATATGCAATAAAAATATATACTCAGTAAATGAATATATGAAAATTTATTTTGTTTCAATATGCAACATATTTATTTATAGCACAGAAAGCCACATGGTCCTCATTGTCATATGTTACAAAACATGACGCAAGCCTAATTTGAAGAATATTACAAAGGAAATATTTTAAGGTTTTGAAGCCAAAGTTAGAGCCTTAGCTATCAGTTCAAATTTGGATAAAACATGTTCCATCATGAATTTAATTACATTATAGTTTCACTAACTGATTAAATGAGAAAATAAGTCATGCTCTACCAGTATTTCACAGAAACGCTGAGGAAAAATAAAAATTCTAATTATCTGAGAAAGCTCTCTTAAACAGTAGAGAGAAAGACTAATCAAAACACATGGAAGAAATTGAAAATGCAGAAGAAAACATAAATGAGATTCATATTTTAGTGTTAAGAAGCCCAGATTTAAAGAAAAGAAAACTGCTCTGAAGCATTCACTTGATACCTTCTTTTTACCTGAAGTAGAATGAAAAATATACAATTATATTCTAAGCCTACAAGGTGGTTGTTTCAGACTTTCATCTTTTTAACTAACAGCATTTCATTTCAAGTTTGCCATTTAATATTTGTAACAGAACAAGCTAGGCAAGACAAGGCAAATATGGTTTGAGGGTTTTTGTTTTGTTTTTTTTTTCTCCTGCACTGTGTATATTTTACCTGATTTACATAAAAATTAACTGGTTAAAAGATGTATGGGTACATTTGTATTTTTGTTAGCTTCTATCCTTATTTTTTGCACAATGTTATTAGAATCTACGATTTGTGATGCAGAAGAAATATCCTGTATAAGTAGAAAGTCTTAGCTATGGATTAAAATGAATGAAAACATAGAGATGAATAGAATTTTATCAATACTGTTGTACCTATTATTTTCATATATCACATACGGTGACATTAGTTATGTGTTCAATCTTGTGTACTACTACACAAGCTGAAGTTACTCATAATGATTTTAAGAGCACAATTTTTCAACTTCAAAAAAAAAATCTAGAGGTAGAACAGCCATTTTTACTAAGCTGTCAAAAGTAAGCACTGAACATTTAAATCTAGAGTATGTGAAATATTATATGTGCCTATAACTTATCCTTCATTAAACATTACAAACCAGAAGAGCGTTCAAAACAAAAAAAAATCAAAAAATTGCTATATTCTTAAATACAGTTAAGTCACAGGTTGACATAGATATTGGTGAGAAAAAATTATACAAAAGAAATTAGATTTGAGGTTCTTGTTTTAAAAAGAAAAAAGGGAATATGTAGTGGGATTATGTTACATTGTAAATAATTGTCCCGCCTACTGGTTTAGCAAAAATGCTGATTGGATGAAGTCAGACAGGAAGTATGGGTAGGGCTATCACACTAAAAAACCGCTGGGAACAGGAAGAACAAAGGAGAAACACCAGAGAGACCAGTAGAGAAGCCAGGACAACTATGCTGCTCTAAGAAAAGGTAGCAAGCCACATGGCTGAACAAGATAAGAATCATGGGTTAGTTCAAGAATTAAGAGTTAGAAAGTTATATGTCAAACTATGGGTCATTCAGCATAAAATTAATATAAGCCTTTATGTGATTATTTGGTATGGCAGTGGGGCTGTGAGTGAGTCCGAATATGAGGGCTAGGCCCAAAAGTCCAGCAGAAAACTAATACAACAGACTACCATTAAAAGAAATACTGAAAGAAAAAAATAAGACAGTACCACTAAGTCTAGGTTCTATACATAAAAAATGTATCACAGAGGAAATCACCTATAGGTGAACAACCTAGGAAAATAATGATCATGCTTTTAAAAACTTAAAGCTCTTTTAATATTCATTTAAAGTATATTACACAAAATCTGATAGCTATTATTCAGAATTCATAGTCTTAAATGGATAATATTCCAGAAAGCATTTCTGATGCTCAAGGAACAACAAATAACTACTGGATTAGAACTTAAAGAAGGAAAGATTTAGGATACTAGTCTCTCCAAGTTTCTCTGATCCCCAAAACTCTGGATAAGAAAAAAAAAAAAGATCTTGTTATTATCATTTATCATTTAAGTATCTCTCAACTAAGAGGCTCTGCCCTTTAAGAGTCATTTCAAAAATGCAGGCTAAGATAAAAGCATTTATCATAGATTCCCTACCTTTCCCCAAAAGAGAATTATCAGAAATGCAGACATGAAAATTACTTTAAAAGCTTAATGTTGACTGGTTTTACATAAATGGTCAATTCACTTTCAAAAGGCTCAAAATGCCTCAAATTGGCAGAGCTGAAACCTGGTATCCATTGATTCATCAAAATTATTTTCTAATTTTCTGCTATAAAATGTACACACTGTTAGGTATTGGCAAATAAAGGTCTGGAATATGTCCTCCAAATCTGCAGGTATCACAGCCCCAAGTCATATAACTCAGCTTAGTGAGGGAGAAGACAAAATGGCAGTTGGCATAATCATTAAAATTAAATAATAAATCTCCACCTATCAGTTTTTCAAAAAATGACTATGGAGAAGTGGGAAGAACAAAGGCCCAGTCCTGTTTTCTCTTCATAAGTTACTGATCTCATACCATACCATGATGAGGGAAGATGGTAATGCTCAGTAAATCATCTACATGTCTCTGCTATTGTTTTATTTTAAATGGCAAGGACTCACTCTATAGCTTGGAGAGGTGTGGTACTCCTTATATAGTCCAAGCTATCCACTAATCTTTCATCTACTGAATGATAGAGGTAAAAAAATTGTATTTGAAAAATATTTAAATCACATATTTGTAAAAATGATACAAAAACATATCCATGAGGCAAATGATGGAACAGCAGCAGAACTTACTTAAGGTTAACTGACTTATTGCTCATAAAATGCATTAGAAACAAAAACACAGAGGCTGCTATTCAGTGAGTAACTGCATATGTAAAGCACTGTGTAAAGAAGCTTTAAGCACATTGTTCTTAGCATTCATATCAACCTGCAATATAAGCATATTCACAAACTTTAGAAATGAAGAGACAAAGGTAAATCACAGTAGCCTCACAATTATTAAAAGGGACACAGGAAGCATTAAAGAATAGGAGGTTGGAAATATCTAAAAGGTGGAAAAAATGGAGATGGGCTAAGAGACATCATTCCATAGACTTCTTACAACTATTATAATCATTAATTAACATTGGCTATAGCTACTTACACTGGATTCTCAGAAAACCAGGCCTATTAACAATAAACCAAGATGTACAGATGATATGGCTGTCATTCTGTATGTTGTGAATATGCTTTATAATTGGTTAATAAAGGAACTGTTTTGGCCTATGGAAAAGCAGCTGAGAAGCAGACAGGAATTCCAAACATAGATAAAGGACAAAGATGGACTCAGGAGAAGCTGTGAGCTAGTGCCTAGAGATGAAGATATAAAAGTACAGGTAAGCCACAGAACACATGGCAATACAGTAGATTAGTACAAATGGGTTGAATTAAGTTGTAAAAGCTAGCAAGTAATAATCCTGAGCCATATGCTGGACAGTTTGTAATTAATATAAGCCTTTGTGTGATTACTTGGGGATAAGAGGCTGCAGACCTTGGGCCAGTTGGGCCAGAAACTTCTGGCTACAGGTGTGTGTGGTGGGGGGGGGCGGGGCTTAAGGGCCCTTCCCTTTAAAAACTCTGAACTACTGGCTATAGATAGATTCTTGGAGAGAAGGAAATCACTGTCTTTAGCACTATGCCCTCTGTCTTTAGCAGTATGCCCTCAGCTGAGCCTACTGACTCCAACGGATACTTCCAAATCCATGGTCACTTAGATGACCACAGTTAATCTGGTAGGTCACTAAACAAAAATGATGAAACATGAAAGTTAGAAAGATATTTGAGGGGAGGAGAGGGAAAACTCAGTAGTAGAGAGGTAGGAGAGGAGAGTGATCAGTATTTATGGTACACATGTGTGAAATTTTAAGAAAATATTTTTAACTTAAATTTAAATAAGTAGAACCAAAAATGTGACACAGAGTTGTCAATTGCCAAAGGTCAAGTGTTTTTGTTACTATAATGCAGTATCTTATTATCATTCTACTCAGTGTTGACTAGGGCAATAAGTACAAATTCAAAGCATAATGGGCTAGCAATCATTTACTTAGTTCTACTACTGATATAAAATATATTTCGTAGTAATTACATCTTGGTTATATCTACTCACTTGGGCATATATGAAAATCTAATTCATCTGCCATAGCACTTTTCTTTATTATTGGGAGTAACTATATAGTTCCTTCTATAAGATTTTTCTGTAATATATTAACTTTCCGTAAACAGAAGCAGCAGGAGAAAGCCATACACGTAGGAAGATGAAATATAGGAAAAGTAAGAAGACAAAGGATAAAAGAGCTGTATCTAAGGCAGAAACTCTCAATGATGGCTTATTAACATTTTTAATTCTACTGGACTGGACACCTTGACATTCTAGCAATCACAACTGTCTGCTCAAAAAAAAATTATTTTGTGGAAGTGGTTTGCCATACAAAATCAATTGTGATTCCACACAGAATTCAGTGTACTTCAATACACAGTGTCAATATGTATTAATCACTTTAAAAGGAATTACAGAAGTCACCTTAGTCACTGTTCTAACTGCTGTTAAGAGACTCCATAAGTTAGGGCAACTCTTATAAAAAAGAAAAGCATTTAATTGGGGGTTTGCTTACAGTTTCAGATGTTCAGCTATTATCATCATGGTATGGATTATGGTAGCATGCAGGCAGACATGATGTTCGGGAGGTAGCTGAGAGCTTTACATTGTAATCAGAAGAGAGAGACAATGGGTCTGTAATAGGTTTGTGAAACATCTCCTCCAACAAGGCCTTACCTCCTGATCCTTCTAATCCTTCTCAAACAGTTCAGCTCTGGACTAAGCATTCAAATGCAGGAGATAATATAGGAGATAAAAAATGAATTCTCAGTCAAACTACCATTGATGTGTGTGCCCCTGTGTATGTGTGCATTTTACATGTTAAAACTTGAAAAATACTACTAAAAAGCACTAAATATCTAATTAGAAAACATCTGCATTATTGAAGAACCCATACTTTTAAATGCACAATATATTTAAGGTTTGCATATTTCATCATTGCTTTCTTTGTTTAATGTATGAAATGTAAAACTAAAGTGAATGTTAATAGAACTGAATATGTTTATATATTGGCTTTAGTGTCAAACTTAACTGGTTAATATTGAAGACTTCATAACTAAAGTTACTCAAATGAGAATATATAAAGTGCTATGTTGGACACCAAAGGCTTAAATGTACTAATACATGCTGGTCACTACCAATAGGAATTCTCATACTCAAGTATATTTATGCATGACTTTATACTTCATATCAAATGAAACTAAACTAAAACACAAAGCTGAAATATATGAAACATCCTTGTTATATCCAAGTCTGTACTATGAATGATAAAAGCCCAATTTCCCATATATGCAAAAATTTTAGTTTACTGGTTAAAAAAGGAAAAGATGTCATATTTATGAGTCATTTCATTAAAGATAAAAGTTTTTGGCTTCTCCCAAATGGTGATCTGTAGTACGAGGTTTCTGGCCCGGACTTTCGGACCTAACCTCAAGGTCTAGGCCCACAGTCCCACAGAGACACACAGATGCTTCCAATAGTTTTAGGCTGATCGGCCTCAGGCCCAGGCATATCACTTGCTAGCTCTCTACCCTTCATCTAACCCATGACTCTTCCTGTTCAGCCATGGGGCTCGGTACCTTTCTTTAGAGCATAGTTGTCCTCTGCTTCTTCTGGCATCTCTCTGGCATTCTCTCTGGTATTCTGCTCTGTGCTTCCTGTTCTCAGAGTTTTTAGTCTGGTAGCCCCACCCACACTTCCTGCCTGCCTTTGGCCCATCAGCGCTTTTTATTAAAACAGTGGGTGAGACAATTATTTACCATGAAAGAACACAATACCCCTACAGTGATCTTATTGGTTTGCCCATCCAGTGGGTTTGATGTATGTGCACAAAGGAAAGTCACAGGTTGTAGGCTTGTAGCCATAAGCTGCCACCTGCCAGGATTCAGAAACAAGAAGTCAAGTGCCACTGGGTTCCTGCACCATGCCAGCCTTCCATTCTCCCATGTTGGTGCATGGAGTATCTGGACCACTGGAGGCAGTGCCAACTGCAGTTACTGCAGTCTGGATCCAACTTACATAGGATCCCTCAGAATCCTAACTAAGCATATTTTGAAGGATACCACTTGAAAACAGTCATGGTCCCATGAGTCCTCATGGAAGCAGCAAGGTCAGAAGACATAATCCAACGTACAGTGATAGAAGAACCTAAAAGTAGCTCAACACATCCCAATTCACATTTTGGGGGAGGATCAGGAACTCACATGTCAGAGAGGAAAACACCTTGAAAGTTAATATACTGTCACTAAAGCAACAGTGAACCTTCCTGGAGACATGGTCCTGGATAGCCCCATCATGCATTGCCATATAGCTGCCCTTTCTTAATATATGGCAAGAAGTCAGACACATAGTCTCAATTAGGGCTCCAGGCAGCCTGAGGCACTAGCAGTGTAGATAATGTATACTGTGATGTTCTTATCTAAATTCAAGGATACAATAGAAACATTTATTCTTCCATAAGGATAGTTAGGGGCTGAAACACTTCTCTTGACTTCTGACAACATATCCATTACTGTTTCTTGAGTGAGAGTCCTGCCATTTGCTATTTCTATTACAGGTGGAAAAGCAGAGATCTTGCTACACAAGTTTAATAAAATGCCCTGATGAACTGTAATAAACACATAATCAACATTGGTAAATCATTCCTTATAACAAACCAAGACACTAAGAGAGGAGCTATGAATATCTCATCCCAGCTTATTGGCGAAAAATTTGCCAAGAATCCATCCTAAATGGGTTTTAGGGGCATTCCCCATTTCTGTTCCTGTTCCCACTCAGGATTACTGAGTAAAGTAAATAAATTTGGAGATTTGTTTTGAAGATGTTGGGCACACAGGCCTATCTAATGTATATGGAACTGGTAGTTGGACTTCCCAACTACTCAAAGCCCACCAAACTGGCAATTAATTATTAAAGGCTTGGTTTTTATCAACATAGTAGCTAGACTTGGGTTGGGTTAACAGGAATACTGTTATTTTAATCAGGTTGTCAAAATAGTCTTTATTTGAAATGTAACCATCATATATTTGAATATTATTGAGTAACTAAATATATCTGAAGACATAAGTCTCAACTAATAAACAATATTCTGAATATAAAGGACAAATGGCAACAAGACATCTTTCATTTCAGTTTGGAAGAAAATCATAATGCAATCCCATAATATTTACAGTATTTTCTAGTTTAAAAATCTGGAAAGAAATATGAAAAATTTATGGCAGTAAGACAAAAATCTTTTTATAAGGAGAGGTTTTGCCACTAAAAATATTTAATGATTAACTGCCTCCAGGATAAGTGGGACCAGCCCACATGTAAAACCAAATTAATGACAAGCTGAGAAGAAATGCGTTTTCCTTACCAAAGTGTTTTAAAATAAATCTTAAAATATTATTTTTCATATTTCATAACCACCACAGAATTACAAGGAGAATGTTAAAACATGCTAGCTTTTAAGCTTGTTTAATGAATGTTATATTCAGTGTTTTCAGTGAGTGGGGGTGTTAGAGAGGGCTAATACATTGATGTGAAATAGTATTCCCACTGCACTATGCAGTAAATTTCCCCAGGAAAAAAAAATGTGCATGTCAACAGAAACCTCCTTGTCTTATTTGGGTTTATATTCTCCACAAGCCAGATGAAATCAAGCAACCAGAAAACACTATAGTGATTAGAAACTGAACTAACAAAAGCAATTAAACTTCTAGAACTTCATAATACACATATTAACAAATATTTTACTATCATATTTTTAAATTAGATTTATATTTATAATTTTCTTTTAGCTAAAAGCCAGTCAAAAATCTGGTTTGCTATTTTGGAAAGGTGTAAAATAAGTGAATGAAAAAATATTAACATTATTTAAAACATGTCATGTCTATCACACCTTTAAATTTTGCATTTAAGCTAGTTTTGCTCCTTGATAAATAAGCCACTTTACCTATGTGAAGCTTATATATAACTGAAAGAATAGACTGATGATGATTTAAATAGCTACAATGAATTTTCATTTAGTATGTGTAGGCAAGAATTATGTATGTACATCTCTGCTTACTGATACAACAGCTCTGAAATCCATCTTTACTCTAGTTTTGAAATATGGTTGATAATATAATTAATGGAACAACATATATTACAAAACAATAACAAAATGACTTATTTGGCATATCTGAAGTGTAGTATGTTCTCAGGAACATAAAGAAGAATGTATTTGAATGCTCTTCTGCCACTTATGTTGTCATTTCACAAAATGATTTAGCCTCTTCCAGCCTGTTCACAAATCTGTGGAAGCCAACCTCACAGGGTAATGGATTTAAGGACTCCCTGCACTACAAATTCAATGCAAGTTTCTACAACTTTTCAAATGTTCTCAGATATTTGCAAAAACCCTTTTTTATTGACATTATTGGCATGCTAAGTAGTGGAAGCTTTCAAAAATCTACTGGAAGAGGCTGCCTAATGTTCTCTGCCAGCAATGCTGTTAGCCTACTCTCAATCACCATGCTGCCTTCAACAAAGAAAGTGTAATTCCACTTTTAGTTTTTTACTAATTTACAAGTTTTTAATCTATACAGTTAACTTTTACTAAAACATTTTTCTTACGAGTACAATGTAAATCATGATGTTTACAAAGTTTAATACCCACTAACATGGAAAAATGAAAACAGCAATACAAACTTGGAGAAAGAGAATAAGAGCGTTCAAGTACCTATACTTTAATACTAGTCATGAGTATATCATCTCTTCCTGCTAGCAAAGACCATTACCCTCTATAGCCACCAAAGTACTTCTTCCCTTTAATGTGTACATTTAAATACAAGGAAGCATTCTTCATTCACACATGGATTCAAATTTGAAATAGGATATTTACTAGGTAGGTAAATACCTACTGGATAATGCGACCACTTTATCAAGACTCATTTCATCTCTAAAATGGAAGCACTCCACCACCTGTAGAATATTATTACCAATACTACATAAAAATTCATGCAAACTACCTAGTTGGCAATTAATATGTATCATTTTCCTCACATTCAGAAATACTACGTTTCGAATCCCCCCAAAATTCTCATTTATTTCAAATGGTACAACTGTGCTCAATATAGCATGTTTGTATCCAGCCTACAAATTTGCTATTAACAAAGCACACCATAGAGAACTAACACAGGATATAAGAAATATTTTAACAGAACTCTTGTAAGAATAAAAGAAACAATATTTCAATAGAAGGGAGGGGTTTTACAGGAAGTGGGAATGAGACTGCATCTTTATAAAAGGATTTCAGGGAAAAAGGTAGTTTTTAAATAAGAAAATGATGAACACTGGCAAAATGCTGCAGCATACTAGAAAATCATGAGTACTGGACCAGACTGCTGAAAGCCTGGGTTGTAGGAAGTATCTAGTAAGGAAGAAAGCTAAAACAAGAAGTGATCGTGAAAAGATTAATTGTACAGCTAAGCTGCTAAGGACTATGTCTTATTGTTCCAGAATACTATTCGACAATTGACAATGTGATGACCTTTATGCTAGGATGGCTCTCGGGAGGCACTTTCTTAGGATAAAAAGGTCTATAATAGGAGAATTCAGTTTCATTCAGTTCCCAAGTCCTTACCCAATTTATCCTAAGAAACAGTCTAATATGAGTAACATCTAAGATGAGGAAGTTAACACTAGAAAAATTTAAAAAGCATGAAAGTAGAAGGCAAGACTGTGTAGATGTACAGAATACATGTTGCAACGGATCTATATCTTACTATAGTCAATAAAGAAGACGGAATGACTTTCCATCTAGAGAGTAGATGAGTGAATCATGTTCAAAATGCAAGGCAATTGGTTGTGATTAGTAGAACTTTAAAAAGAATGCAGCTTAAATAAATACTTTGGCTTCAGAAAAATAGGGATTGTATTTGACTATTGTTCATTCCTATATAAAAATATCTAGACTTGGAAGAGTACTCTTACAAAGAAAACTAAAAGCTATACATCAAGTAGCTATATTGGTTCAGCATCCAAGTGAGGTCTCAGGACAGGAAGAGATGTGAGATGTCATCCTGCTGACAAAACAAGCAGAGATCTAGAGGTGAACAGTATTGTTTTTGTAATAACAATCTATTGATGGTAATTCATTCTAGAGTACTACAAAATATTCTTACTACTTTGGAAGAACAGGGACTTGAATATCCTAAGGTCCTTCTCTTATAAGTCAGTACCACTTTCCAGCATAACCATAATGAAGACTTCAGTACCATTTCTCAATGTAAACCATGATGAAGACCATATCTACTATACATGAATCAATGATGGAGACTCTCAACCTCTATCCAAACTATTATGTATTGGGATTGTGTTATATTGTAAATAACTTTCCTGCCTACTAGTTTAATTAAAACATTGATTTTCTGAAGGCAGACAGGAAGTGTGGGCAGAGCTACCAGACTGGGAAAACTCTGGGAACAGGAAGAGCAGAGTAGAAGTGCCACAGAGATGCCAGATAATGCAGCAGATGCAGAGGACAACTATGCTGCTCTGAAAAAAGGTACCAAGCCACATGGTATATGCCTGGACCCCAGATCAATCAGCATAAAACTAATGTAAGCATCTATGTGTCTCTGTTAGACTATGTGACTGTGGGTCTGCAGGTCCAGGCCATGAGATTAAGGAAGAAAGTCTGGGCCACAAGGCTAGGCCAGAAAGTCTTGGCCAGAAACTTTATACAACAAATAGTAGGAGCTTCAGATATTTAATAAAAGTAACAACACAGGCCTAGCAGGATATTTCAACAGGTAAAAAGCACTTAAGGCATGAAGCTGGTAGATAACTCAAAGTCAGTTCTTAGATCCCACAATGGAAGTGAAGAAGCAACTCTAGAAATCTATTCACTGACTTCTGTGCCACTGCACACAAGCTCTATACTTGACTCTGTGCCACCACACACAAGTGCTATACTCACACATACATAAGCACAGACACTATGGGAGTAAATAAAATTAAATCACCATTTTTAATAAATGATCTCGGTTCTTACATGAGTTCTTCATATGAAATGAAGGAAAATTACATCTCTAAAATGAGCAAACTAAAGAGGGAGAGTTCAGAATAGAAAGAAATCTATGAGAATCAATTTATTGTAAAACAAAGGCCTTTAATGAATCCGGTCTTTATTCCTCATGGACAAAACCAGGAAGTCAGGTAAGACAAGTTATGATTTTCTGATGCCTTCCTCCATAGGGAGGTGTTAGCACTATTTCCAGTGTATCATTTCATCAGGAACATGGGGATAGTAAATAAATCAAGACTTGAGGTCAATATCTGCCAAACCTGGTAGCCTCTGGTCACATGCAGGAACCTACTACTTGAAATGCAGCTATTGGAAATGAAATGTGCTATAAATATAAAATACATACCAGGTTTTGAAGACTTAGTACAAAAACGATGTACTATATCTTTTTAATAATATTACATTGACTAGATACTGAAAAGACTAAGCTATATTTGTAAAAATAAAGTTTAGATATTTATTTTGACTTTTAAAATGTGCTTTCTAGAAATTTTTAAATTACATATGTGACTTACATAATATTTCTTTTAGATACCTCTGCTGCAAATGAAATTTTTACATTTGTTCTGATATGATTTTCTGTGTTAAGACTTCATTGTTAAAGTATAACAAGATCATGCATCTTTGTGTGAGTAATGCAAAATGGTAAAAATGGATATCCAAACAAAGAGGACTGACACTAAATAGCAAGCTGATATTAATTTCCTAAAATGCAAAAGAAAGTTATAAGTATCAACATTCATTTTGAGAAAATGAAATTTAAGTGCTTTACTTAAAAGCATTTGGATTGACAAGATGAAAGAAAAGTTCATGCCCAAAGTAATATATTCTTTGCTGCTCTCAAGTTAATGGTGAATATAATTTGACAAAAATTAGATGTCTCATAGTTTTAGTAACTTAATTATTTCTGAAGATAATCCCTAGCATATAGGGAAAATTAAGTCTGTTTAAATTACAAATAGCAATGTGCCATTGTTCTATAATACAACTAAATCAGAATTGGCAAGGTAACAAGTCAGAGAGATACTATATTTTATTTCCATAATACAGACAAGACTCATTTGAGTTGGAAAAGGTAAGATTTTATCCTGAATTATAGCTGAAAGATAAATACTTGGGCAACAGATGATGGGGAAAGAAACACATTCATGTACAATGGAGAGAGAGAGAGATGGAAGCATTTAGAGAAATCACAATAGTTCTCCAACCCAAGCTTGAATACTGGACTCAAACACGCAGTTTAAATCTAGTTGGCTAAACACCATGTTCTTAAGCACTACATAGATCTTCAAATATGTACATAGTTAGAATTTTTCTATGTGTGTGTGTGTGGGGGGGTGTAAAACCAGACACACGAGGCACTCTTTGGTCAAATTGCTCAAGTAAATGATTTAGAACTGCTTCCTTATGAAGTACGCCAGGGTACATGTATGCAAAACTATACTTATCTACATGTCTTCTGTATAATTTCTCTGAAGTATATCTACATGAACATATCTTAGAAAATTCAACGCTGCATATAATACAGATACGCTCTGCAATTTGGTGATTTTTCTTCCCTCATAATTAACAAATGAAAGTTGTATTCATTATTAGGATTCAAACATATAGATAAAATTTTGAAGGTAAGCGCTAGAATCCAAATTTTCTGCCAGGAGAAGCACCTTCTCTGATAGCACATTTAAATAGTGACTTAGGAAAATCATTACAATTCTGCTAGGCTTAGCTCCAATATTAGAAACATGCCTCTAGGCTCATTTATACAAGAATTTCTTATTCAGCATCTCAGCTGCACAGGTTTCTACACAGAAATGAGCAGGTACAAACAGTTAGAGCTTCATAATGAGTCAATATTAGCATAATTACTTTCCATTTCATCTATTATAGTACACTGTTAGACTCACTCATTTCTTTTCATTTCAATCATTCCTTTAGAACACCCACAAGGCCCTGTTAAAGAAATGAGACTTTAGAGGCTGTGCTACAGTAACTGAGGTGAGCTAAATAGTTTTGTAATTTTCCCTTAGAAATGATCAAACATTCCACACTAACACAAATGGTATTGTTTTGTTCTCTACTACAATATTTCTATCTCTTAAAACAATGTATACAATTAGATAATGATATGAAAGTTATTTACTCTGCCATCACAACATTTGACTATAAAATAAGAGGCCTATTTTGCTTTTGAACAAACAGACTTTAATCTTCCAAACTTGCACTGTCTACAGCAGTTATCTCAGGGGCTATATACTTACTATAATTACATTGCCACTGCTAAAAACATTTTTTGAAAAGCCTTTTTTGGATGAAGAAATTATCTCCAGGGATAGTTTATCCTAAAATACATCTCATTGCTTTATATTTTAAGGCCAGAAATATGATCAATTCAGTCACTCATTTATCAAACAGAAGGCATTTTTTTTGCTATTTTCAAAGATTATTTCCACACTCCAAAGATCAAGATTTACTACCAGCAAGCATACTCAACAGAAACATTACTTGAGTTCAAATAAAAGCCACAGAGTTCGCCACAGAAGAACTAATTGAGCAGCTTACTTAAATTCGTAGTCAGAATCTCCCAAATTGAAACTTGAAGATTATAGTATCTATTGCCAGGCATATACAGAGGGAATCTGAAAATAGTAGTATGTGAAGTAGTAGTAGCATGCTGCTTGATAAGAACTGAGGCATCCGTAGGTAAATATTGTACATGTAATATATAAGACAAAGTTCAAAACTCAAACATTCAAAATCTAAAGATGTGCACAGTTTTGAAGTACTAACAATGACTTTTTTCAATTAAAACAATTATCCTGTGTGTATGCTCCTCTATCCACAATAATCAAGGGATATCACTGAAGGAGAAGACAGAGTTCACTTAAGACTGGAGCAAAACACTGGCTTCTAGAAATGGCAAGGGCACTGAACTCATAAATTTCCATAACATCTATGTTTGCTTATTAAAAAAACAACATTACTGAATGCATTGAGGAGGAATATTCAAAGCTTCACTCTTTTCTGAGTTATTGGCAGGTGGACTCAAGAGAAGAGAGTCAATTTTATTTCTTAGTATGCTCCCTGGTAGATTTACAATGCTGAATTGGATGGTGGACACCTATGTGTATAAAGACAGCACTAATTAGACACAATGGGTTATAAAAAAGAAAAGAAAAAGAAATCAGGAAGATACAGACATTCACAGGTGCATTTTCCCATTCAAGATATGATTACCTGAAGAAAAACAGTATAATGAAAACACCAGTTAATATACATATATAGCCAGGAGAAATTCCACATAGTCCTACCCTAGATGTCAAACTATTAATGATCAAAACCTGCTTGGAGAAGGAGAATCAGTCTCCCTCAGGAATTAGTTCACAAATAGGTTATACAATCCTGAGTGGTCAACCTTGTATACATGTCTAAACAAGAAAAATTGAGTGGACCCAATAAGTACACAAATACACACACACACACACACACACACACACACACACACACACACACACACCTCTACTCCAAACAGTCAGTGGGTAATAAGATGTACACATGTTCAACTGAGAAGATATGTATAAAGTTCATTTGGAAATCTGTCATTACTTAACATATTGGATAATTCACATTTTCACAGCCATATTTACCTAATTATACGATAAAGTAATTAAATATAAAATAGAAAATACCTAAAACGCTAATTAATCACTTCTCAGTGACATCATTTTCCTTTGACAAATGTAAGGAAAAGTATACAGTTTATGTATTTTATTTTTCCTCAGTTTCAACTATAATATATCTATCCCTTGTGTTGAATATACCTTTAATACAACTTCAAATAAAATTAATAAAGTGCCTGTGATTGGAATCTAAGAAAAACAGAGCTATCTTGCAAAAATATTTTGCAACTATTTTTTTCTATTCTGTAATGAGTATGAAGAATTAGTCTAGGTCAGCCTGATTACTTAGCCTATCAGAGGAAAGAAGAATAGTTAGTCATTAATTATCTTCATTAAATTATGCAAAATCTGAGACTATTTTGCTAATAAACTAAAATATAACTAGCTATATAATTATATGGAAATCAATATGCCTTTGAGAATGGCCATTTATCATGAGAACATTTATTCCGTATCCAAAGAGCATTTTATGATTACCTTAAACTCTTGATAAAAAAATTGCTAAATCATTAGATTATATAATTCTAACAGGAAAGAATTTAGATCATAAATTGCTGCTTGTTTTTCAAGGTCTTAACCATGCCCATGGATAAGATGCCATCATCAACAATAGTGGAAAAATTGCAAAATCTAAGTAGATGATCAGGTACTGTGTTTGTATATTGCATTTCTATGTACAATAGAAACTTTTCTATAGATCTTTCTGATTTGACTTTAGACCTGATGACATAAGGGAAGTGTGATTGCTAAAAGAACTTAGCTCTGTTAAGAATTATCAAACAAGAATTTCAATACAAAACAACAATCTTTATTAATTTTAACAGCCTTTTGCAGTCACCTCAGGAGCCACAGAATCCAGGAGACACCATGATGTTTGTTTCAGAGGGACATTGTTGAAAGCATCAGATTATTTCGTATAGTAAAAGCATGTCAAAACTACCAAGTAATAATTACTTTTTTATCATGTTTTTCTCTTAATTTCTGGGATGTATAGTCTAGATTGTAACAGATTTCTCAAGACTATATTTATATAAATTCTTTGGTTGTTCCTTCCCAACAGTACTCTTTCATGCACAACTAAAATGTCCCATCTATTATTTCTCGGCAGAATAAAAAGTTAAAATGTAAATTTTTTGAAATAGAGATATCTTGAGTTTTTTGTTTATTCCTTATATACATTGTAAAAGAAAATATCAACTCTACAAGGTTTTCTATGACTTCTACATGCATGAAGTAATACATAGGCATCTGCACCCATATATAACCAAAGGTAAATAAGTAAATGTACTTTTTCAAGACAGAATCTAGAAACATGTAAGGGGATTATGTTGTTACATTGTATAAATCATTGACTCCCTTACGAGTTTAATAAAAACACTGATTGGCTGAAGGTGGACAGGAAGTGTGGGCAAGTCTACCAGACTAAGAAAACTCTGGGAAGAGGAAGAGCAGAGCAGAGATGCCAGAGAGATGCCAGTAACAAGCAGAGGACAAAAGTTGAAATGCTGCTGAGAAAAGGTACTAAACCACATGGCTTAACAACATAAGAATAATGGGCTAGTTTAAAAGTAAAGAGTTAGCAAGTTGTATGCCTGGGCCCTAGGTCAATAAGCATAAAATTAATATAAGCGTCTTTTTCTGTGGGACTGTGGGTCAGCAGGTCCAGGACATGGAGCCAGGCTGGAAAGTCCAGGCCAGAAACTTACTACGGAACCTTGAATTTAAGATGTTCTTTTTTGCTATGTTGATTTTGATCTGTATATGGACAACAATATGTGGTCATTTTCTTAAGCATATTAATTACTCATGAGTAACTATTAAAGAGAAAAACAGAAGGACTGAAAGCTTGAAGAGTGGAAGACTATGATATCTATTTCAAAATACTTCATGATACATGTCAAGTAAAAAAGAAAAGAACAAGGAAAACAAGTATGCAGATCTGAGATACTACAAACAACAAAAAGGTACAGGACAGTGAATTGCCACCTACAATTAATACTTCTCAAATTCTTTGTAGATCATATAAAACCATGTTTATATTTCTATTAATTTGACAAGAACAGTTAAATAAAACTTCTAACACCTCCACTTAAAAATCACTTAAAACTTTACTCTCCAAGAAGAAATATGAAAACTAAAATTTTTCTGAGCTAAGAAAAGCCCTGGAATAACTGTCAAAGAGCCAATTTATAAGGTCATGCAAAGGTCACTAATATTTATTCAAAAATATAATATGCTACATATGTCGTATTACTATCTAAGTGCAAAGTGATATAAAAAAAATTTTGTGGTCTGTTCATACAAGCTTTTCAATTAACTACCCAGAAATTTTGTTACTAGGTACCTGGAAACATTACCATAACCTCTTCCACCATTTTTTTAACATGCAGTATTGAGCTTGAAATGGAATGTACCTCAGTGGTAGAGTACTCGCCTAGCATGTGTGAGCTCTTTGATTTAATACTCTTGAATTCTCTCTCTCTCTCTCTCTCTCTCTCTCTCTCTCTCTCTCTCTCTCTCTCTCTCTCTCTCTCTCTCTCTCTCTCGTTCCTCCACGCCTTCCACCCTCTCACTCTTTATCTCTCTCCTCTCTCATACACATATATAAAAAAGAATTATTATAATTATCAAATTTCATGCCGATATTCATACTTCAGAACTTCACGCAGTAGACCTTCATTCAGAACATATTCTCTATACTACTCATTGCTATATTTAGTTACTTCTGTATTTGATGTAAACAAGCCATCCCACTCAATTAAACTGTAATAGAATTTGTCATAACCTTGTACCAAAGTATACCTGAGAGGAAATAAAAAAAATCAATTGTATTTTAATTGTGAAAATAATATGTGAATGCTGAAAAATAAACCAAGTGTAAAGGTATAATGTAAAAGGCAAATGACTCACCAGGCATAGTAATACATATCTATAATCCAAGCTGGGCTACAAAGAAAGGTCTAGAGCAAAGTGTGCTACATAGCATATACATATACACAAGCATACAAGTAGATGTCAAGCAAAAACATACACACAGAGATGTGTGCACAGGCACACACACATGTACTTGTAATTAAGACACTTCCAAGGGTGGCCCACACCTTTACCCACACCTTTAATCCCAGCACTCAGAAGGCAGGTCTCTGAGTTCAAGGTCAGTCTGCTCCACAGAGTGAATTCCAAAAGAACAAGGGCTACACTGAGAAACCCTATCTCTAAAAACAAACCAAAAGAAAACAAAAAGTTTTGGACTGGAAAACTTATCAACTAGGTACATTATAATTTATTACTAAAGTTTGTAGTAATCTTGATATAAACTCAAACCTACTATATTCCTTTTTGTATGAAAAAAATGGCAAACACGAGAATGTAAACTACATAACAAATTGTTGTTACTGATTTATAAAACTGTTAAACTATTTTTATTGTTACTATACTGAAAACTATATATTAAACAAAAGTTAGTGGGAAAAAACATCAAGCATGATTTTCAAGAAGTATTCTAGAAGAAGGCACTTTTAGCAGTGAAGACAATAAATGTTATGCATGTTATTCATCTCGCCAGCCTTCCACCATAACAATATGTCTTGGTGGTAGATGTTGATATTAAATTGACCTTGTATAGGCCCAGCATAATATGGTTTTGGATTTTAGATTTTAACAAACAAAAAGTTTCATAGAAAGAAAACAAATTAAAACAGGTATACTAGGAAGTCTAAGTATAGGTTGGTCTAAATATGCCATAGGATATTCACAATACAATGGGCCCAGATAATGACATATTTTAATAATTAAACAGCATCATGGTATATATCTTCAATGAAACTATTCCTATTATTTTGTACCTTTACACAATGCATATGTTGTTATTAAGAAACATCACTCCCCCAAATTTCCGCTCCAATTCTAAAAGACAGGATTGTGCTTCCTTGTTCCTTGAATTCATATGTAGCCCTCTGATATATTTTGACAAAATTAAATATAAGCGAATGATGGTACTTCCTTACTTACATATTAAGATTACATTCGTGTTTTCTTCCTGTGGCCATATAGTGGAGCTTAAGATCCTGTATGATCAGATAATATAAGCCAGAGACCCTCATTGACACATGATGGACATGTTGCATTTGCAGAAAATAGCTGTGACATTGAGATTTTGTAGTTAACATTAGAGTATGTTCTAGGCCATTCTCACTGATAACATATTCTAAAGATTTGCAGCTGCACATCTACCTCATCCACTAAGACAGTTGCAAAAATAGTCCTTTTGAGAGTGATTATTCTAATTCATTGGATCAACAAGTAGATGGTTTTATTTTAGTTGCTTACTTGTAGTTTTTGGAGTTTTGCTTTGTAACACACCAACAATAATGCTTTGAATGGGTTTAGATGCTGTGAGAGCTTGAAGGTGAATTGTCTTTCGAAGTCAGTGCTAAACTCGAGGCACCATTTTAGAGGCTGCAGAATCTTTAGCAGGTTGAGCCTAACTAGAGAAAATGAGCTACTAGGTGAATAGCAATGTTAGGGGGTGTAGGGCTAGAATTCAGATCACTATCACCACCCAATCTCTGCTTCTTGGTTCAGTGCCAAGAAACAAACAGCTGCTGCAAACTCCCAGAGCCACATATGAAGCCCCAGATGTCATGCCTTCCTTGCCATGATGAACTCTTTCCTCTGAAATTGGAACCCGAAATAAATCCATCTTCCCTTAACCTGATTCTGTGAGGTATTCTGTCACAGCAAGAAGAAAGTAACTAACACAGATGTTAAAGCACATTGAATTCTCACAAGTTTGTGTGATATGCTCCATTTTTACACAGATTTACAGATAAAGAAAGTGAAGCATATGGGGATTAAGCTAAAATCCTCCCTAAGTGCCCACAGATAGTCAATGGCAGGGACAAACATGACCCCATCTATGAATTCATAGCCAATGCCTTTCGTTGCCAAGTATACTTCTCTTCCAATTTCAGAAACATAGCACATAAACAGAAAAGAAGACAGTAAACAGTAATAGCTATGAAGATCACAATTCACAGAGAACTGAGAGAAATAGGAGGCACTTTATGTTGGGAAGTTGGAAAAGGCTTCTTTGAGGAAGCAATGCTTAAGATGAGACCTGAAAAACAAGAAAAATCAAGGCCTGTAGTATGCCAAGGAAAGAAGCATTACTACCAAAGAGATTAAGTAGTACAAAGGTCCTAAAGTTGAAATGACTGGGTATATTCCATAACTAAAAAGGGCAATGTGGCTGCAGCATCTTGAGCAAGAGGAAAAGTAACAGAAGACATGGGTTGCCAATTATCTACTGAGGGACAAGATTACATCATGTTTATGCATCTTCACAGATCTGCATAGGATAAACAAAGATTAGATCTGAAAAAAAACTGCAATTACTGGGCAAAATATCGGAAGGGATCATGAAATTAATTTTTAAAATGATGACAGGAAAGAAAGATGTGCCAACAAAACAGAGAGCTTGTCTCCCTCCATCACACTAACATGAAGCATTTTAAAAGTTGCAATATGTTAGGAATTCAAAAGAAGGTTATGTGTGTCACTGCTGCTGTTTTAATCTACATTTATTAATTTTGCTTGAACTTAAATTGTGTGTGTATACACACAGAGAGAGACACAAACACACAAATGTATCTATGTAGCTGTGAACTGTCTGTTCAGAGGCAAGGTTGTTTCTTAAAAAACAAACAAACAATAAATAACTTTGTGTCATAGTTTCAGTCTCTACTGTAACTGAAGATTCTTTTAGCACTCAAGTTTTTAAAACTGAATTGCTAATCTTAAATGAATTAAAATACTTCCTGTATAATAAACTGAATTCCCATGGATATTAATTCTATTGTTGGGTCTCTCTTTAGTGACAGTAATCTATTTGTCTATTCCTAAAAGAGAATCAAACAATTTGAATTATTGTAGTTTCAACCATTTTTAAATATATTACAGGACCATTCCCCTCTCAGTGTACTTTTGTTCCTGAGTTCTCTTGGAGCACTTCAAATGTTTACTCTTTCAAATGAAATTTCAGGGCTGGACAGATGCCATTAAAAGATAAGACTCACAATCAAATAAAACTTCACATACTGTTGTCAGTTCCTAAAAATAAACCTATAGAAATGTTATTCATTATTTTTTATTATTATAATAAATGGGATTTATATTTGTTAATTACTGCTTAGTTCAATATTTGGATGTATAAAGGTTGTACATTTTACAACTATAATCAGATATTCACATAATTTTACATATACCTTTGTAATGTCTATATTTCTCTTGTCATAGTGGCAAATATACCTTGTCCTACTCCTTTCGGGAAAATAGGAAAATAGGCAAATACTGGTAACCATAAACACTAGGACATTGTCTCTGATCTTAAAGGGAATTCATTCAGTGATTTCCTACTGCACATAACAAGTTCATTCACTTTGAGATAGATAGGTTTATCATGATAAAGAAATAAGTACTTTTTGTATTATATTAATATTTTATTAAAAAACACATGAAATTTATCATAGACCTTTTACTAATACATATTAAAATATTTTCTTATTTCTATGACATATAAAATGTCTAAAAAGAGTCCATTTACCAGAATTTATTTATATGTAACACCTATCATCTCCTATTAAGAACCCAAACATATCATTGAAACACAACTATCTTAAGAAAAATATGGTCTCAAATTACTCAGAATATTTTCTCCATTTTGCCTTCCCAGGGATGTGGGGGAGGTCCATGAATTTCTCTATTAATTTCCTCATTGTTTCCGGCTGCTTGAGGGTTGTGAATTATATCCTGGTTATCCTTTGATTTATCTCTAAAGTCCACTTATGAGTGAGTATAAACCATGTTTGTCTTTCTGGGTCTGTGTTACATCACTCAGAATGAAATTTTTCTAGTTCCATCTCTTTGTTGACAATTTTCAGGATGTCATTTTTTTAAACTGCTGAGTAGTACTCCATTGTGTAAATATAGTAAGCACATTTTTTAATCCATCCATCAGTTGAGTGTCATCTAAGCTGTTTTCAGGTTCTGGCTATTATGAATAATGATACTATGAACACTGTTGAACAAATGTTCTTGGATTAAAAATGTACATCTTTTGCATAGATGCTCAAGAGGTATTGCTGGATCATTGGGTAGACTGACTCCAGTTTTCTAAGAAAGCATTTCCACAGTGACTGTATAAATTTACATTCCCACCAGCAACAAGGAATGTTTCCTTTACTCCACATCCCCCCCTAGCATAGGCTGTAGTGGGATTATGTTGTTACATTGTAAATAATTGTCCCACCTACTGGTTTAATTAAAAAAAAAAAAAAACGCTGATTGGCAGAAGGCAGACAGGAAGTATGAGCAGGGCTACCAGACTAAGAAAATCTGGGAACAAGGACAGTAGAGCAGAGATACCACCAGAGACATCAGAGAGATGCCAGCAGAGAAGCCAGAAGAAGCAGAGGAAAGAAGACAACCATGCTGCTCTGAGAAAAACTAGCAAGCCTCATGGCTAAACAAAATAAGAATCATGGGTTAGTGTAAGAAGAAAGACTAGCTAGCAATATGTCTGAGCCTTAGGTCAATCAGCATAAAATTAATATAAGCCTCTGAGTGATTATTTGAGGCTACATGGCAGCAAGGCTAAGAGCAAGTCCAAACCTCTGGGCCAGAGGTCCAGGCCAGAAACTTCTAATTACAATAGGCTGTCATCAGTGATTTTTATCTTAGCCATTCTGACAGGTATAAGATGGTATCTCATAGTTGTTTTGATTTGCATTTCCTGATGACTAAGGATTTAAAGTATCTTTCAGTCATTTGAAATTCTTCTGTTGAGAATTTTCTATTTAGCTCTGTAGCCCATTTTTAATTGGATTATTTGGGACCATGGGGACAGGGGGTAAGGGAAAGTGGGAAGAGAAACAAAGGGAATGAGATGGTTTAATTGGTGGAAGAACAGAGAGAACAACAAACTAGATATCTTAATAGAGGGAGCCAATGTAGGCTTAGAGAGAAATCTGTTACTAGGGACATATCCAAGAACTCACAAAGATAACCCCAGTTAAGATTCCAAGCAATAGTAGAGGGGGTGCATAAACAAGCCTTCCCCTATAATCAAATGAATGACCAGCATAATTGTCATTATAGAACCTTTATCCAGCTAAGTATTGGATTGAGCTCCCAGTTCAATCGAAGAGACAGAGATTATATGAGAAAACCCAAAGAAACAGCTGACCCCAGCTACTGGGAGCTCACTGACTCTAAACTGACAGCTGAGGAACCTGCATGGGAGTGAACTAGGCCCTCTGAATGTGGATTACAGTTAAAAGGTATGGGCAGTTTGTGGGGCCTTTGGCAGTGTGACCAGAATTTATTCTTACTGCATGAAATGGCTCCTTGGAGCTCATTCCTTACAGAGGAATGCCTTGCTCTACCTTGATACTTGGAGGAGGGGTTTGGTGCTACCTCAAGTAGATAGGCCAGACTGCATTGACTCACCCTTGGAGTCCTTTCCCTTTCTGAAGAATGAATGGGGGAAAGATGGAGAAATACTGGGAAGGGGGAAGGGAGAGGGAACAGTGGCATGTTAAAAAAGTTAAATAAAAAAAGAAAAATATGGTCACATTACACCAAATTAGACATATATATTTGGAAAAGTAGCTATGGTTCTCTTACTCATTCATGTAAATCACAACAACCTCTCTTATAATGAAAAGAAGAGTAGAGTGAAAGATTAGAAAACACCACAATATAAAAGTAGAATCAAAATTTACTAACTGAAACAAAATTTCCCAAATTCATGAGATACTAGTGTCTCGTTAGATAACTATAAATGTGTGCAATGTCATTACCTAAGCTATGATACAGTGAGTTAACTACAGATAATTAAACATTCTACCATATGTTACTTCAAATTATGTATCATGACAATGTGTACTGTAATATTCAAAAGAATAAAGAAAGGATATAGCATTGAAAAATTCACATCATTACCAACTAAACATCTCCTTTATCCATAAATACCACTTGAACATTTGTATACAAATGCAACTTCTGTGTCCTTGTTTCTGGTGCTAATGAAAAAAGACATCTACCAAACAAAGAAATCTCTCTCTGATAAGAGAAAATCTAATGTACTGAAAAAAGCAGAAATGAGAAAAAGTACAGAGGTTATCTGACCTGGGATGGCATAGCCATTCTAATTGCAAATGGAACATGTTCCTCTGTAGTCTTATGTTTCTTGCTTTTAATTCAAATTGCAAAGCAACAAAAGATATAAATCATAAAAAGAACAGGTTTTATAGATCACAATAATTTTGAAAATATAAAGGGAACTTACCACTAAAAAGATAATTGTTTTGTCTATGAAGGTTTTATTCCTCTTAAACAATTATCTTTCTTTCCCTTGAATACTATCCATTCAGAACTTTTGAAGTGTCCTATTTGTTTTTTACCTTATAAGTTCTATTAACTTGGAGTATGGTTTAGTATAATATAATAGAAAGAATACTCTCTTCCATTAAAATAGTACCTTTAATTCTACCAATTTTCTACTCACTATATCTTATACAAGCTCTTCATTTTCTCTCTCTAAATTCTTAGCTGTTTCTCACTTGCTCTACAATAACATATTCAAGTGTTTTCAAAGGTACTGTACAGCTCAAGAAAGCTAAGCAGACATCTTGGTCTGTAAAGTGCTTGTGATGCACACATGAGAGACTGTATTTGCTTTCTGAGACCCAAAGAAAAAGCCATATGTGGTAGTATCTATTTGTAATCTCAGAGCTGGGAAAGAATAGAAAGGAGGATCGCTGGAGCTCACTGGCCACTCAGCCTAGCCTAATCAATAACTTCTAGGGAAGGGGGAGAGGGAGGGAGAGAGGGAGGGAGGGAGGGAGGGAGGGAGGGAGGGAGGGAGGAAGGAAGGAAGGAAGGAAGGAAGGAAGGAAGGAAGGAAGGAAGGAAGGAAGGAAGGAAGAAACCCGATCTGGACCACATGCAAATGCACTCACAGGTATACACACACACACACACACACACACACACACACACACACACACACACACAAACACACACACACACACACACACACACAAACACACACACACACACACACACACGTATATAATAGCTACTACAGTTTAAACTACTAAAGGTATGGGTCAAAACTATGACTACATCCATTGATTAATATAGATTTGCTGTTACCTAACATTAATTTTTGGAAATGCTCTGTTTTAATATATCACTTTCTATTTTAATGCAAATACTGAAGCAAGAAAATTAGTCCCCAAATGTGCTTTAAAAATGTGGGCTTAATAAAATACATATGTCCCATTCATCATTAATAACTACTCCTTTTCAAGCATTCCATCATTCCCCCATATAATCCAAACACTAACTCTTGCAGCTGATAATTTGCATTACTCTACTTTCAGCTATACAGCTCTATAACTTGGGCAACATATTTCCCTTCCCCCATTAAGAGAAAAGTCATGTTGAGACAAGAAATGTGTTCTAGCTTTAATATGCTCTCACATCAGACATGAGCCTTAATATCTCAGTCAGTATAAGCCAGTAGTTTCTTAACCTGTGTGTTATAACCCCTTTGGTTGTCAAAAGATGCTTTCACAGGGATTACCTAAGACTATTAGAAAACATAGATATTTATATTATGATTCATAATAGTAAAATTATATTCATAAAGTAGCAATGAAAATAATTTTATGGTTGGTGATCACAACATCAGGAACTGTATTAAAGGGTCACAGCATTAAAAAGGTTGAAAACTCCTGGTCTAAGCCAATCTGCTCAAGTGGGACAAATTGAATGAATGAGAAAGAGAGAAATGTTCATTTCATATGGAAGAACACAGACTGACTGCCATAAATTGCAGTTGCTTAGTACTAGCTAACTGATATTAACATATTCCCTTCTATGCTATAATCATTATTCCATTTTATCATTAAATGGTTTATTCTTTTAGTAGCTGTGTTAGTATTAAACTGCTGCAACAAATACCTGAGATAAAAAAAAAATAATGGAATGAGGGCACAGGGGAGGAAAGATGGAAGAAAAAAGAAGGAGGGGGTAATAATTTAAATTAGGAAGGATTTATGATTTGGACTCAGGTAGAAGACAATTTTGTCCCTAATCAGTCGGCTCTATTACTTTCGGGAACTGAACAAGAGCAAAGAACACCATTTTGTTGTAAATGTGATGGAAAAAAGGTGTTTATCTTGTTTTTTTCCAAGAAGCTGGAAGAGAGAAGTCTCCAAAGATTGTTCAAGGACCTATCTTCAACATGCTTCTACCTCCGAGTTTCCATCAGCTCCCAATAATGCCATCATATGCTGAATCAATGAAAATTAATCAGCCCTTTAGAACCAATCATTTCCCAAAGGCTCATTAGCTGGCAACCACACCCCCAATACATAAGCCTATGAGGGACATCTCATACTGATACCATATCAGTAGCATTAAAGATTTAAACAACAAATTTACATATGTACTACTTTAAGCAGCTGTGAGTTAAAAAAAATGTAAATAAAGTATCAGTCATAAAGATGACATGAGGAAATCCATAAATATGAAGTCTAACCTAAAACATTATTAAAATATTAATAATATAGTAATATCAAAAAAGGATTTCATCATCTATGTATGTTCACTCCAGAACTCAGGAAGGAGAGGTAGGTAGATTTCTGTGAGTTCAAGACCAACCTCATAAGAACTTGCAGGACAGTTGGGCTATGTAGAGAAAAGCTATATCAAAAACAAAGAAACAAATAAAAATTAAAGGGGAGGAGGAACTGTGGTATGCAAAAAAATAACTTAAATAAAATATGTCAAAAATAAAATAATATGAAAATTGAAAAGAAAGAAAAGTATTTCATTAAGTAACACTTTAAAAGTTATAAATATATATGAACCTTATACATATATCAATGTGTGTGCATATACATGTTAAGGGATATAAATAAGACTAACCTATATAAAAGGCATTCTCATCAATGAGGCCCTAGGTCCTACTCCTAGCACTGAGAAAACAAAAGCAAAATTTTAAAGGCACTTTGGAGGATGCACATCAAGGTGAGCTTTATGACTTTAAAGATAAACAAGGGAGAACCAGTGAGCAGCTGATTAGACAATAAAGAACAGCTAAGTGGAAGAGTACAGAGTTTACATTAGAAACATGAAGTATAAGATGTCATTGTTTCATTCAAATATAGCTTAAAGTCATCACAAATAAAGCACAAAAATGCAAAAAAGTCTTTATATAATAAACAAACAAAATGGAAAATAATTTAATCTAAGAAAATAATTATGTGGATCATTGATAAACTCTTTTAGTTTTGTGATTTTTGTATAAATGATTTGGTTACATTAAAGCCTTATAATTCCTATGAAGATATAGGGTATAACATTTATAACTACATTCTTAAGGAAAAATGTAAAAAAAATAAAGTCAAGGTAGTCATCTAATAATATAAGCTTTACAGATTTTTTTTTAATGCAACTTTGCTGTGATACATAAGGTACTAGAAAATATTTACTACTGCTAGAAGGGAAAGTTTACCACCATTACATATAAGTAACACGTACCAAACTAGTAAATATCTCTCATTAAGAGAGGAACCTAAGCAATAAAATTATGTTAGCTGGCATACAGTATCCATTTGTAAAATGTGGTACATATACATTTTAAAGATTTCCATTAATAATTAGAAAATAAAATCATATGGTTCAAGTACTAAATTCCTCACAAAAGCAAATCAACTGGCACTTTCTTAGAATCACTCATGAGATGTATCTTTTGAGGAAAATCAAAAACTAGGGAGAAAACATCCCAAAGAACATATATAGATAAATTAATCTTGTATACCAGTCCCTTATAATTATACATGATGTTACCATCTCTTCCAGATTACATTAGCCAAAGATAATACTACGAAGCATTTATTTGTTTGTTTTTTAAGCACTATTGCCATGACTTGGACAATGGAACTACTATTTATAATACAAAGAGCAGATGGGAAGATGTTACCAGCTATAATACTTGTTCCTGTTTTATTCTTCACATCTGGACCACAGCATCTCATTTCCAAATATTTGATCATTTAAGAACATACAAGCTGCCCCATGTGTGCTCTTCTATTTTCAATGTCTGGTGCTCAGTTAAATTTCATCTGTTTGCAGTATTTTCCCTTAGAAGGCATTGCTATTATTTTCTTAGTCTACTAAAAAGAAACAAAAGCTACTTTAATGCTCTTTCTAAATAATTCTCCCTTGAATTGACAATCACTATGGATGCCCTAGACACGAGATCCCAAATAAAGTTGAAATAAATTACTAGTATGATCCGGCATCTTAAATTAGAGACTAGACATGATGAAAACAATAAAGCTATGAAGTAAAAACTATCAGGAATACAGATTCCTGCTTTCCCTTCAAGTCAATAGTATATACAACATTTAACATATATACATTGCTTATATATAGAAAACTATCAACAGTTCCTTAATTCCTTTCCACTGAAGAAAAAAATTAAATTATATTTGTTTTGTGAATGATATGGAATTTAAAATTTGCTCCTTTGGCAAAATAAGATAGAAATGGAGAATATATTAAGTTCATAATTGTTATACCATAAACATTATAAGAAAATAAATTAATATAATCTAGCATCTTTATTATTTTCTCCTCTTGTTTCATTTTAAATCTAATATGTGGTCATTAAGGGAAACTTAGAAAATATAGTTAACACAAAATATAAAAATAAACTAAATGTCACCATACTTTCTCATCTGGAGGGAACTTCTATTACCATTTTATCACACAAGCTATCTTTCGCCCCTCTACAAAATACTTTTTAAATTTTATTTCATACTATATGCATTTTGTTTGGTGTGTTCTGTTTAATATGTAATGAAGGGAGTTGGAGAGCAATCTCAGCAGTTAAGATCACAAAAGCACTTGCTTGTTTTGCTTTTTTTTTTTTGTTTTTTTAACACAGGATTTGGGTTCAATTCCCACCCACATGACCACTTACAAATGTCCACAACACTGGTATGTAAACATTTATAGGAGCAAACCCTCAGACACAAAAAATAAGTCTAAAAATTGATATGTGATGAAAGTATTCCATACAATTAAATATATAGTCTATTTTCAATTATCATGTAATGATTTGTCAATTATCATGTAATGATTTCTTAATTCTTTATTATTAGGCACTTAAAACCAAGATTTTTACTGTAAGAAAAAATGCAACAGTAAATATACATAGTTATAATTTTTGCACATTTCCTTCTTGGGAAATATTTCTAGAAAGAGAATTTGTGGTATCATTATAAACATTTTCATTGCTTTTATTTTCCTACATTAATTTTCCTTCAAGAAATATACTCTCACAAATTAGGCACTATTAGGAAATTTATCTCTTAATCTATATAACAACATTCATACAATAAGGTATTTCTATATCAGCAATTTTGCTAAATTTGCTCCAAATTCACCACATGCACGTCAATAATGCATATAATACTAGTTTTACAAAAGGTCCTAATTTGTGTTTACTAGGAATAAGAGCTGTGTTTTCTTCCATAACTTCTATTTTTATTTTTTCGTTTGTAAAGGCTTTTCTAGTATCAAAATCAAATAGCAACTACCTATATTTCTTCCTAGTGTGTATGCAATTTTACCTTCACACCCAGCCTCTTAGTACCTCTGACAAGTATGGAGAAAGGTAAGATAAAGTGAATTTATTTCTATTTTTCCAACGATATTTTTAATTTTCCACCAATAAGGTATTCATTTAAAATATCTGTAATGATTCTGAAGTTAACATGAAGAAAACTCTCAGGATCTCTTCCTCTAGCGTGCCATTCCTCAGGTACATAACCAGCATGATTAGCTCATTTCTCTGACAATATACTTATCTTTCTGACAATAAATTTTACAATATATGCTCAAAGGCATCAAAACTACTCTTGACATAGTACCCTCTCCTTAATCAAATATTCACTTTTGATTGTTGTCATTACATAACTGCTACATTTACGTATCTGTTATAAATTTACAATACAGAATAGTATTTAATATGACTTAGATGTATTCTTATAGCCAGGAAAATGTCCCAAATTCCCATCTTTTATAAATTTTGTTTTGTTTATTAACATAGGGTCCTACTTTGTAAACCTGGCTGACCTCCTGCATCTCAGGTGCTAGGATTAAAGGTATGTACCACCATGCCCAGCTCTGTTTTGGAAAATGTAACTACATTTTATCCATCTGTATGCAATCTAACAAAGAAGAAGCATAGAAACCTTCACAGTTGTGACTAAAGTACTACAGGCTGCTGTTATATGTCTTCATATTTAAAAGCAACCGAAACAATGTATTCAACAGAAAAACCTAAAACAGATTTTGCCTGTTGTGAGCCTTATGTGTGAGAGACTTACTAGTGTGTATAAATGGTTTATAGAGCTTTAGAAAAAGCGTCCATGTATTTTTAAAGTGAAAATAGCATTTTAGGGGTGAAAAAAATAGACCAAGTACCAGTAATATGTAATAGAAAATTTCAAAACTACAAAAACTATGTATAGAGACACAAAGTCTTACAATGATGGGAAGATGATTAATACTAAACTTAGTATTCAACAGTTACATTTCAGCCATACTGAAATTTCAAAGAATTCATCATTATAATTTAAGAAGTGTATACATTTTTCAGTGTTTCTACTATAATTTCAATCTTTATTAATAGTTCCCTGTTAAACATATTTGTATTTTCCAGTTTTAGTCATGTACATTCAACAGCACTATGAAAAGGGTAAATGGGAAAAATTATACCAAAAGCAATTTGTGTATTTTAGACCACTTGTATTGGAGATTATTACACCTGTTCAATTTCGCTATTAGTTCTTATAAATCCCTTACTGAACCTAGTTTATTAAACAAGGTTTGTTAGAGATATGTATGCCCCGGAAACACAACATACATCTAAATGCTCAGCTGTCCACAGTGCCAAGTATCCACTGGAAAGGTCATCAGCTACACCCCCAGCGGAAAATGAACTATGGGTATAAAAATATATTAAAATGATTGACTCAGTAGCAGTGAGACATGAATGTGTTCATCATTAACTGCATATCAAGTAGCAATTTAGAAAGTTTTACACAGAGTCTCTGTCAAGAGGTCTGTCATAAAACACTCTGTATCAACACATGCGAAGACATTAGACACTGAGGTAAAGATTCATGCAAAATGTCAGTCAGTTCTACTTTTTCACCAAAAGAAAAAAAGTGCATAGGGGATAACAAAACAAATATATAAAAATGAAAGGCTGGAACAAGAAGTTACCTGTGCTCCCTATTAAGGGGAGCCTTCACTGTCTGCACTTCCTTTGGGTTTACTGTGAGAATGACAGTGCTCAGGGATGGCTACTCAGGAAGCAATTTCATTTGAAAGACAACAGTTTTAGCTCAATTTATGCTTGTAAACAGCCCAACAAGACCTGGCTTCTGATTCATGATGTGATTCTTATCACAAGGCCTTCAAACTGCTTGCACAGTTAAACTGGCTTTCTTCCTCTTTTATCATGATGTTAATGCCTTTCTAACATTAAGACCTTTTAAAATTAATTTCAACGTTCCTTTTAGCCTGAAAGAGACTTCCTGTTCACATGACTAATCTGTTCACATCATTTACCTAACAGATATTCCTTCAAAGACAGGCTTCGTCTTGAAGTGCCAACACTTTCATTCAATACCTGATTTTGTCAGAGACATTTTTATAGCACCAGGTATACAGGTATATGAAATGGTCATGTAAATCAAATATATACTGATGATATTACTGTCATTAAAATAGAAAAAATGGGTAAAGCAACAGTATAGAACTCAGAAACAAACTTCCTCACATACATTCAAATAATATTTTACAAAGGTAGAATTTTAATGTAATGGATAGAGAAGTCTCTTTCTTAAATAGATACACATAATGAAAAATTATTCAGCTATGTAAAAGAAAATCCTATTATGTACTATAGCAAGGATTAATGGGAGAATATTATGGTAACTGAAATTGGTCAATGAACAAATGCTGTAGCATACTATTTATAGAATATGCCTAAATTAGTCAAATTATTAATCAATTAATAAAAGCAGAAAATAGAATTGTGGATGCTAGATGTTGAGGTAAGCAAAAGGGGAGTTAATTTTCAGTGATTTTATTCAGTCATGCAACCTGAAAAGCCTCTGGAAATATGCTGTATAGCAATATGTCTATGGTAATCAGTTTTCTATTGTATACTTACAATGTTGGCAAAAGTGTAGATCTCATTACACATGTTTGGGGCACAATATTTACTTGTTAACCATATTAGAAAGTACAAATACAGATTTATTTCTACTTTGAAATGGTCAAGTTATTTTGTAAAAAGGAGGCTTCTCATCCAGTTACTATTTGGAGAAAAAGAGTCTCTGGGAATGTTAGAATAATGAGATACTTTCTCCATTAAACACTCAGTATGCTAAGTTTCCTTGGAATATAAGGAAATTTTTGTAGGCAAATGTCCTAAACTGTTTTAACTGACCGTTTTATATGTCAGTTAATGAAATAATACCTAAGCAATGTTTTCAAAATTGTATTAGCTAGCATACATGTTTTGTCTGCAGGTACGTCGTGCATACAGTGCCTGAAGAACTCAGAAGGGGGCGTCCAATCAGAGTGTGGGTGCTAAAAAACAAACCATGTCCTCAAATGTTCTTAAATACCTAGAAATCTCTCTAGCCCACCCAAAAAATATTAATATCTATCCTAAGAACACGTTAAAAATACAGTACTATCCATGGCAGTATAAGAAGAATTTTTAAATTGAGAAAGGTAAAAATAAGATACGTGGTACAAGACAATTTAAAATAAAAATGGATAGAATATACTTTAAAGGAAAACAGTAGAAATGTTGAGAGGCAAGGTGCAGGAGGAACCCTTTGAACACTATACTAATTATATAATCCAATGGCCGTGATGATTTTAGTAGTTTAATCCCTAGTAAATTTGCTTTTATACCATAATATTTCAATTATATTTCTAAATTCCTGCCAGTAATACTTGATAAACAATTACAATGTTGTTTTTAGTTCAGCATTTTTGTTAAATAATGGATTAATAAAAATATTTGGGGTCAGAAAATATTCATAACAAGAACTTTAAATATTCTCTTGAATAGACAATTAATGAGTACCATATTTATGTGAACTGTAATGCATTATTTTAATGTAAACACTAAAGAGTCAAATCAGCTATGCAAATATATTTAAAATAGGAGAAAGAAGGAACAAAATTTTTACATGAATTAGAAAATCTTTTATCACTGCAAGTTTAGCATAATTATTAGCATTTTTTTAGGGCTAGGGGTATTGCTGCAAAGTACAGGTACATTTTATTTTTGTTTTTTTGATAATTTTGTTAATTCTTTATCCCTAATTCACACCCCTCTTGAATTCAATTAATAATAGGTGCTGCTTGCTGTCTACTTACTGAATATTTATAAAATTGCCATTAGGGAAAAAATGACTCTGTAGCACAATTATTGAAGTCCCAGAATGGTAGACAATACTGAAAGTCATGAAAAAAAGTATTATTCAAAATGAAGAATGGGCCAACTAATAATCAATTAATTCTCTTGTATACGATTAGTGATTTTTAGTTTCTATGAAATATGAAAATTAAATAAAAGTCATACATTTTTAACAATAAATAATTTGTGTGAATGTAAGTGGGAGAGATGTATATGTACTTGCATATATGCACAGAAAGGTGGAATGGGACATATCTTACCCATGCAACTGTACATGGAGAGACAATTTCATTGTATTTTCTTAATCAAACCCCAACTATTTCAGGGAGGGGGGACTTCGACTCTGACTAAACTGACTCCCTGGCTGCCATTTAGGCACCCTAAAGTGGTTGACCAATGACACCCAAGGATCTACTTGTTTCCACACCCAGTCCTGAAGTTAGAGACATATGCAAGAACATCTTGTTTTTGCATGTGTACTGGGGGGGTCTATACTGATGACTTAATGCCTGTACAGCAAGCACTTAACCAGGAAGCCATCTCTACTTCAAAACTGATTCTTTCATCTCTATCACACCAAAGTTAATTTGACAAGAGAAAATCTACATATCTGAGCTATGGTAGTTATCTATGAAATATTTCCTGATATTCTACAAATAAGGATAATACTGATGTAAGTTCCCTGATAATAATCACAGCAACCTGGCAAAAAATTATCATGTAAAATAACAGGTATATTTTAGAGCACTTAGTTATACTCTAGTAGTAGCACCACTTATATGCATTTGAGGGGGGGCAGATTAAAAAATACAGTCACATATATCCATCCATGTACACACACACACACACACACACACACACACACACACACACACACACACGCATAAAAATCAGATGTAAATGCTATGGACAAAAATTAAGGAAGACAGCAAATGTCAAGATGGAAGATTGTAATTGCCAAGAGGATGATTTGCAGTAGGCTTCATAAGCAAAGCTGAAAGGAACACAGGAAGGACTAGAGCAAAGAGGGAGCCTATACCATTTTTATTTGGTCTGTTTACACCTACTCTTCATTCCTGACAGGACTATGTGTTCAAACTACTCAGCAGATGAATACTCTGGCTAAACAGGATACATTAACATTTTGATCCTTTAGTGATATGAAAGACTATGCCTGGAAGAAACAGTACACTCTGAAAAGGTGCTCTGCCTAGACTCTTGTGTAGCTGTCAGAGCTTCAACATGATGCAACAGGCATTCATAACAAAACACTGGCCCCATGTTCCCACCCCTCATGCCTTCTGACTCACACTGAAAATTTCTAATCACCTTCAACCTGAACCCAGTCCTTAAGTATCTACCTTCTAATGTATAAATCAAATGAGAGAGACTATGAGAAGGTTTAGTGTAAAATTCTAGGAAAAGCATTGTAAAGGTGTTGTAAGAGCGACTATTATGAAATATTTCTCCTAATGTTATTTTCTGTTGAGTGGAAAGGTGGCGCATATTTCTGGTTATGTAAAGAGGAAGGCAGATGAGAGCTTAGTGCAGCCTTCAAATCACACAGTATAGGAAATTATCTTTTCCAATTACGTAGAATCTGCCCTTGTGCTGACTTTCCCCATTATTCACCATCACTATAATTGAGACACAGAGAAAGCTTTGAAAGTGAAATTTGAACAGACAGCTCTTTGTTTTACTGTTATCAGCCACTGAAATAAATACGGGTGTGGTTTTAGAGCATGTTTGGTGACTGCATTCTCCTTTTTATTTAAAAAGTTTTTTTTTCCCCATGTATAACGTTGATCTCCTTTCCTTCCTCCCCCCCAGTCCCAGTCCTTTTCAGCTTCCCCCACCCCATCCCTCCCATCCATTACCCAAGGAGGGCAAGGAGTCCTGAGGTGAGCCAGTTCAGTCTGGCATATCCATTTGAGGTAGGTCAGATTACCTCATCCAAGTATTAAGGATGGGTTAGGTGTTCCTACAATAGAGAATGGGCTCCAAGACGCCAGCTCATGCACAGGAACATAGTCTGATCCTACTCCAAGAGGCTCCACATACTGTCCATGCCATTTGACAGTCATCTGCCTTTGGAGGGATAAGTCAGTGATCTCCCAATAGATCAAGTCAGCCATCTCTGTGGGTCTCTTCCTCATGATCCTGATCCCTTTACTCATATACAATCTCATCTCCCTCTCTTCAGCTGGACCAGGAGCTCGACGTGTTTCTTAGCTATGGATCTCTTCTTCGGCCTCTTTTCACTGCTGGATGAAAGTCCTATAATTATACTTAGGGTGGTCACTTATTTGATTATAGAGGAAATACTATTTAGGCACCCACTCCACTATTGGCTAGTCGGGGACATCCTGTGGGTTCTTGGAGGTTTCCCTAGTACTCAGCCTCTTTCCAACCACAAAGTGGCTCCCTTTATCAAGATATCCTTCTCTTTTTTCTCCCTCTTTGTTGCTCCTCTCACTCAGCCATCTCCTTCTCTCATAATTTATTCCCACCTCTCCTTGGTCACTACCCATTATGATCCCAATTTACTCAGGAGATCTTCCCAATTTTCTCTTCCCAGGAGGATCTCTGGATGTCTCTCTTAAGTTCCTTCTCATCCCAAGTTGTTCTGGGGTTGTGGTTTGCAGCCTAGATATTCTTTGCTTTTTGTCTAAAATCCACTTATGAGTGAGTACATGCCATGTCTATCTTTCTGGGCCTGTGTTACCTCACTCAGGATGATACTCTCAAAATCCATCCATTTGCCTGCAAATTTTAGGATGACATTTTTTTTAACTGCTGAGTAGCACTCATGTACCACAATTGGTTAATACATTCTTCAGTTAAGGGCATCTAGGTTGTTTCCAGGTCCTAGATATTATGTATAATGCTGCTATGAACATAGTTAAGCTAACGCTTTCAGGATACGAATGTGCATCCCTTGGGTATAAGCCCAATAGTGGTATTGCTGGATTCTTGGGGATTTTGATTCCCAGTTTTCTGAGGAAATGCCACACGGTATACCAGACTGGCTGTACAAGTTTACACTCCCACCAACAATGGAGGAGTGTCCCCCTTGTTCTGTATTTTCTCCACCATAGGCTGTCATCTGTGTTTTTGAACTTAGCTATTCTGACAGGTGTAAGGTGGTATCTCAAAGTTGTTTTGATTTGCATTTCTCTGATGGCTAAAGATGTTGAGCAATTTTTTAAATGCCTTTCAGCCATTTACAATTCTTATGTTGAGAATTTCGTTTTTAGCTCTGAACCCCGTTTTTTAATTGGATTATTTTGTATTTGAGTTTCTAATTTATTCAGTTCTCTATATATTTTAAAGAACAGTGCTAGGTCTAATGTAAGGTTGGAGAAGATCTTTGCCCATTATGTAGGCTGTCATTTTGTCTTATCGACTATGCCCCCCTTTTGTAGTAGTGAGGTTTCTTGGCCCTGGGTGGCCAGAGGTCCAGACCCACAGACCTGCAGTCAGCCCCAGACCACTTAGCTGCCCGCAGCTGCTCAGGCCTCAGACGCTTATATTAAGTTCATGCTGTTTGGCCTACGGTTCAGGCACATTGCTAGCTGAAGACTCCTGTCTACCTATGATATTTTAACCTGTATCTGAGATGACTGTGACATGGCAACTTAAGTAATGTTGACTGTAGTTTTATTGTCCTAAGGATTAAAACCTATACTATAAAGTTAGATTACCTATAAAGGGGTGTATAATCCTGAACAATGAGTTTAGTATGACTATCCAACATTTGCCAGAGGTATATATACAATGTAAAGTGGTAACAGTATTTTAGACATGTATATACATATATATCATCCAAACAGAGTTATATAAAAAATCTTGTGCATATATCATAACTAGTGCAATCATTCATTATCTCTAGTATAGTTAAATGGAGGTAATAATTGTATAGTGAACATGATAATAATGTGTAAACATTTTAAACAGAGGTAGAATCATATATAAAATATAACAGTTATAGATTCAATTTTACATAATAGTTACAAATTTAGTTTTATATCGATGTACAAGTTGTTTTGGTTATATAAAGCAATTTCAGATTTAACTTTGTACCAATGTACACATTGTCTCCATCAAACATATAAAATGATTTCACATTTGCATCAATACACAAATATATATGCCATTGCAAATTGCCTTTAGCTTAGCCCATATATTCAGCCAAAAATTGTTTATAGATAGGTAGAGCAATCTACCTGCAATTACTTCTCCTCCTCAGGAAGGGACTCCTTTTCAAAGCGGACCTTTATTAATTTTGTTGGTACCCATATCTTTAGATTCATAAGGAGAAGGTAGATGATAGAGTATTTTCTTTAATTTTGCTAAATACAAATAAACTAGATACTGTAACTGTAATTCTTGCTTGATGGCTATTTTGTTATATGTAATTTTGCTATGTTAAAATTGAAACCTTCCTTTTTAATTAGACAGGAAGGGGGGGTGATATGGGAATGTCTTTCTGTATGCAAGGAATATCAATCTTTAAATAAAGGAGCTGTTTTGGGCCATGACAGGCACAATAGAAAAAGTAGGAGGAGAAATCAGAGCATAGGTAGGAGAAGCAGGGCAGAGTCAGGAGACTGAGCCAAAAGCCCAAAGGAGCAACATGTAAGGAACACAGGTGAGCCACGTGCCATGTGGCAGACAGATTAATGGAAATGGGTTGAGTTAAGATGTAAGAGCAAGCTAGCAATGTGCCTGACACATAGGCCAAACAGAATGAAGTTAATATAAGCGACTGAGTCATTTCTGGGGGCCTGAGCAGCAGCGGCGGGCAGGTAAGGGGTCTGGTGCGGCAGGGTCTGGGCCTCTCTCTGCCCGGGACTAAGAAACCCCATTGCAACACCCTTTGCCTTATAGAAGCTTCTCAATTTAAGGGCTCCCATTTATTAATTGCTGTTCTTAGTGTCTGTGATACAGGTATTACATTTAGGAAGTGGTCACCTGAGATTGTACTCTTAAGAAAGCTAGTATTACTAATTTCTGCCACAGTATTCAGAGTATTATAACCTATTTGTGAAATTTTCCATATATATATATAGATATATATAATGTTGCCAGTCCTCTTTCTAGTATAATAGTCCAACAGTGGGATTCAAGTTAGAACGCCCAGAAATTTTTATTTAGAAAATTAAAGAATGGAAATTACATTTCATTGGTTCTACCTATATATGACCCCAATGTCATTTTCTGGTTTCTTTTAAAGCAGATATACCACATGTAAGTTGTGTACATAAATGTTTATGTATGGATTTATATGTATGCACATGGATTGATAAGTGTATGTGTGTATATTTATTTATTTTACATCTTCCCCCAAGTAAATCAATAAACATTCTGTTAAAACCACACCTAGAACAGAGTAAGTGCCAAATAAATATTTATAATTTTGCCTAATTGGCATGATTATAACCAGGGAATTTACCTTGGTGTGATGCTGTTTCTAGGTTGTATATCCATGAATATTAAAGAATTTCAGTGGCATTCCAACGTTATATGACATAATGGCTTCCACATTTGAAAATAACAATCTTATACAGTATGTGCTTTTCTCGAAATACTTAAGATAGACTCAGAGCATATAGGTATTTGACTCAAAAGACACAATTTTTCTTATTATCCAAAGAAATTACTTTTTCAAGATGATAATGATGATCTGTTTGTGCTGGATAAATTATTTTTAAATTTCAGCATATATGCATGATTTTATTTTGGGAACATTATAAAGGTTTGAACAATGATCATTCTTCAAGTAGAATGACCTACTGCTACATTTCACCATTTCTAAATTAACTTGCCAAACTACCCAAAATTATGATTGTAAATGATTTATTCTTACAGAAAAAATACTAAAATTCAAAGTATTTCATACTTATAATACAAAAATTTCTTACCTAATAAGAAACATATAAAATGTGAAGCTTTCACTTACCTTTCATTTAACCAATAGAAAAGAATAGTTCTATTATTTGCTAATTATCAGTGCTTAGTAGAGGACTTCTCTCTAGTCTCTATTTGCTACATGGAGAAACTGGGAGGTTGGGACTTTTTTCAAGTGATATGTGGAGACATAGAAAAATAATATTCTGATAATCATAAATTGCACATTAGGATGTTTTAACTTGATGAAATACAGTTAGATGTCAACATGGTAAGATTGAAAAGTTAGTTAAAAGTCTAAAAATATTAGTTTTGTACTATACACCTAAAGGTTATAATATGAATGCACCATAGCAAAGGAGTAAATTCATCTCCTGAACAAAATAAAATCTTCAAAAAATCAGGCAAAATTATCAGGGAAAGATGTAATTATAAGAAATTGGAGAATATATACAGGCAGTAAGTAATATTAAAAAGTATGAAGTAGACATTTGAGAAAGACTTTTGGGTTTGGAATCTAAAATGAAGGTCAAATATAGCATTTAAAAGAACCATTAATAGAAGATGTATGTGGAAATTATGCTATCTAAAATGTACATAGTCTCTTTTGTTCTCTATGACTACATTAATTGTACTATTAGACAAGACATGTGTTGATCATAAAAATCTGATCACTCTAGAAATCATATATACTATGAAGATTTTTAAGGCATTAAGATTAAAAATAACTGACTACATCAGAGTCTACTATATTACATTATATTTTCAGTTTTTGGTGATTTGAACAATCAGAAATTAATATTAAGAGCTACTAATGGTATGATTTTAAAATGAAAGCATCAGTATATACTGCCTAACTTAATTAGTAAGAAAAATATCTTAGAAAAAGCACTATTGGTACAAGCAACGATAAGCTTATCTACTGGTACAGCACTCAATCTACCACTTTAGAAAAGTTTTCAGCATTCCTACTTAAGCTTAACTTAGGCATACTTTATGATATATCAATTCTATGTGATAAAGAGAAACGCCCATTGATGATAGAAGAACAAATGTTATGGTGTAAAGATTATAGCTTAGCTATTAAGTACTTGCAGTTCTTGCAGCAACCACATGACAGCTCACAACTATGTTTACCTGAAGTTCCAGGGGATTTAAAGCCTTCATCTGAACTCTGTTGGTAATACATGCACAAGTGGCACACAGACACTGATGAAGGCAACACAGTCATGCACATAAAAATATAATAATAATCATAAATGTTGTAAGAGTATTCATCATAAAAGGAAAAACAAATGTCTGCCTATATCTGAATGTTGGCTGTGATATAGTCATATAATGGAAGCTTATGATATACTACTCATTTCTATACTATCTACATTAGTCAACTTGAGAATAAATGTGCCACATAGCCGACAATACTTAGCTTCTATCTCTTTCTAGAAAAATATGGCTAACTTCAGGTAAAAACCAATGATTTTTTTAAAAAATTACAATTATATTAAACAGTAAAGGCTATCATAAATCCCAAAGAGCATATGTTTTCAGTATTAAATTTTTTAAAAGCTGAAAATAGAGTATTGTAAAGCAAATTAGTGACTGTATTTTAGAAGAACTGAGAAGTGATTTCAGTGTTCATTTCTTAAATTGAGTGATCATTACACAATGAAATAATTCATGGAACTGTAGATTTATGATGGGTACACTTTCTCTGTCTTTTATCAGTGAGTTCTTAAAATACTTAGAAGGATTATTAGAATTGATTAAACTTACAGTATAGAATGGGAAGAGTGAATTTTTCACTGTATATGCTTCTGTAGTCTTTTGACTTTTAAAAAGTCTACTATTTTAGAAATACAAAATCAAAGCTATAAAACAGTGCACTGTTAAATATCAAAAAAAACTTCATTGTTAGATATTTCAATAATTAGTCAGCATTATCTAATACATTTAGGGTACTGAAGTGGCAATCCACACTTCTCAGTATTTAAAGCTAACAATACAAATCCAGTGTATGGCTATTATGAATTACATATCTAAAAAGTATAATAGTCTTGTGAAATTCTCTTGTTCTCTTTCTCTCATTTTTAAAATACAGTCTTAATTATCTTTGTCAGACTATAGCTGTTCTACATCCACTATCTTTAGTACTACAGTGCATGAACATGATGGTCTTAACCATCCCCTTGAGCTAATTCTCCTCCTTCTCAACGAGATAAAAGACTTCAGGAATTGGAAATGACATTTAAAAATGGTACTGGCATCTTGCGATTTAGGCTTAAAATAAAGATTTAAGAAAGACGTTTTTCTGCACAATTTAACTATGGCTTGCTATAGGAACGTTCTTTTGTGTGATCTCTAATACAACTCCCTAGAGTGCCTCCTTGCAACAAAACAATGAATGATACAGAGGTTTTTCACAAAGCCCTATCTCCTTATTGAGGGAGCGTTACAGGATAATAGCTGTCTACACTATATAATTCCATGAGATATATATTTAGTATTAAAATATCTGTTAATCATTTTTAAAGCTATGATGTTCAAAACTCAGAACAATATGTAAAACATTCCTTGACCAAAGGGAATGACTAATCTTCTGTGTGGCTTTGATAAGTTACAAGAAATAGGTTTATCTCAGAAGACTGGTTATGATTAATATGCAGTTCGTAAAGCTCCTTAGCTCTGTATGGTCTCTCTCTAACTGAATCTAATAAAGATAGGTCACGCATTTTTCATATTCCTTTTTCACCCATGACAGATCTCTAATAGGATTTATATGCATTTGATATTAATTGTATCAGGGCTGCACCAACTGCAATAATCCTTCATTTCTTTGCCTTTTTAAAGCTATACATAAATTACAAAAGTTTCCACTTCTGTTTGACTGAAGCTCTTTCCAACCATCAACTATATTAATGATAGAGAGGTAAAGAAAGATGAAGAACCACATTACCTAGTTCACTAAAAGGCCAGATTATACAGAAGGCTATAAACCCAGCTTTGAGAGTAGTTTAGCTGGCCTTCCCTCTTGTTTCAGAAGACCTCAAGTATATAGGATAAGTGAAAGCTTGGCACTCTGCTTTGAAAGGAAAGGGTATGTTTTTAATAACCATCTCACAGAGGGGTACTCACAGCAACCTGATGAAGTATTGCTTTTCTAACCATCTATAGGAAATATAAAGATGAGACAGTGTTACCTAGAATGAAAAAATGAAAGTTCTAGGAACTTGACCTAAAAGAATACTTTATTTTAGCTCTGAACTCAAAAGAGCCTTCACTTATTTCTTGGAGATAAGAAAGGAATCTTGTGAGACTATTAAAATTGTAGTTAAGAGACATGGGCAATTATACTTTCATATTCTGTGTTCCTTCCCACTATGACATAAAGAGTAAAATAAAATTCATTCTGCAAAGAGGATAGAAAGGGATTTGAGAAACTAATAAAATGTTGCTTTATACGCTATCAAAACACTTAGCTATCAGTGAAGAAAATCCGGTGGAAAAAATGTAGGTCACAACTGTAATGATCTTTTTACTTCAAACAGACTACATACAAGTTCAGCATGTAAATGTTTCTCAGACATACAGGCTTTAAAAAAAAAGATATGACTGATTAAACTTGCATGATCTCACTGATTTACCTACACACAAACTGAGGAAGAAACTACATAATTACTGTTCATGCATTAATTAAGAAAGTATACTTTTAATGTGTGACCCTCAAGGAAAAAATGAACACCAGTTCTATGGTCTAATAATTAAATAGCAAGCAAACACACCTCACTGAATAATAAAAGCCACATAAAGCACTTCTGCTTCTGGCCATAAATAAGTACCAGATAGTAGACTAGCCCTCCATCTGTAAACAGCTAAAAAATTCAGAGAAAATATATCAAACAGCTGTTTTCAGACATTGGACTACAGGCTGCAAAGGACTGTGATCCCTGGGAGAATGGAAACATTAAGTCTTACAGAGATCCAGGTTGTGTGTATGGAAGTACTTTCCACAATGCAGTACAAAATAAGGATGAAGCACACAGGGTATTGCAGGACTGCTGAGCTGGAAAAGGAGAAATGGAAGACCAGAGAGAAGGGAACAGATTTGACTTATGGAGTATAATACCAGAGAAGTGTAATCACCACAGAAAATCAGTACTAGAGATCTACAAGAACATCTACTTGAGATAATGCTGACTAGTAATTTTCACATACATAGATGAGACTTCATTAGAATGGGCAAATGGCTACAAGCAAAGAACAAACTCAATCTGAACAAGCCTGATATTTGTGAAGAGCTCTAACCAAACCATTAGAGTAGTGGTTCTCAACCTGTGGGTCACAACTCTTTTGAGATCATAGGGGGTCACTACACCATGAAAAACTTGTATTTAAGGGTAGTAGCTTTAAGAAGGTTGAGAAACAATCACTGCTTTGGAGACTAGAAAAAGACCACACTTCAGGAGTGTGACTAAAATAGACACAGAACAAGTATTATTTTAAATTCATACAAGTAAAGCTCAAAAACAAGACTTAAAATTAACTTATGTACATAAAAGAAATTTTCTAATTGAGTCAATAATATCATATAGAGTTGCAGAATTTACCACTCATTGAATTAAATTTTCAGTTGGTTAAAAAATAAAGTGGCATGCTTTAAAATACCCAACTTCAGGGACAGGCAGTGGTGGAACTTGCCTTTAATCCCAGCATTTGGGAGGCAGAGGCAGTATATCTTTGAATTGGAGGCCAGCTTGGACTAGGATGAGTTATAGTTCTCCTAAAGATAAATAGTAAGACCATGTCTCAAAAAAATAAAAATATACTCAGTTTCTAAAGCTAACAATATTATATTTAACCACAACTAGAGAAACTTTATATTTTCATATTAATAAACTGGTCAGTGAAAATAAATGCAGACAGAGATGAAACTGTAAGTAGCAGGCCAAGAACTTTAAAGACATCATTTGTGTTTCTTAGGATTTAAAGAAAAATGAAACAGAAAAAAATATTGAAAATAATGCCCTATCTGCAACCAAAATTCTAATGTACACATTTTATACGTAGGAAAATATAGTACTTAAAAGACTGAAATAAAAATAAAGAGCATAGGAAGAGTCAATCCAAAATAGCAAAAAAGAAAAAAAGAAAAAGAAGGAAGGGAGGGAGAGAGAGAAAGAGAGAGAGAGGGGAAGGAAGGAAGGAAGGAAGGAAGGAAGGAAGGAAGGAAGGAAGGAAGGAAGGAAGGAAGGAAGGAAGGAAGGAAGGAAGGAAGGAAGGAAGGAAGGAAGGAAGGAAGGAAGGAAGGAAGAAAGAAAGAAAGAAAGAAAGAAAGAAAGAAAGAAAGAAAGAAAGAAAGAAAGAAAGAAAGAAAGAAAGAAAGAAAGAAAGAAAGAAAGAAAGAAAAGGAAAGAAAAGTTTAAAAACGTATGGGAGCCTTAACAAAACAAGAAGCATTATAAACCATCTTCTAACTTGCCATGGTAGAACAAGATGATATGGAAGACGGATGATACAAAACTCAATAATATGAAAGAGGCAAGATGGGTTTTTTGGTCTCAGGCAGCCAGAGGTCTAGACTCATAGACCTGCCCAGAGGATACCAAATTTGAAGTCAACCTTAACTACAAGCAGAATATGTCTCCAAAGAAAGAATGAATAAATTAATAAACAAATGAATATGTAAATTGCTCTTCTACAGAGAAATTTTATAAGAGAATGAAGAGATAAATAAATGAGTAGTAAACAAACCACTTGAGGAAACAATGGTCCATAATTTTCCATATTTGATAAAATCTCTCAACCATTAAATTTAAAAATCCAATGAGCCACAAACAGATTCAAACTCTTTTTTAAAAAAAAAAATAAAGGTATAACATATGGCTGCTAGTGGAGGGATACTGGTCTGGCATTCCTGAACACCTAAGTATGATCCCCGGCACCATAAATAAATGAAGGAACAATTATTTAAGAAAAATATTAAACATATCTAAAATATTAAACATATCTAAGATGATAACAGAGAATTAATGGTATCCAGAAATGATTACACGTTACATAGGAGAAAATATGACATATATTTAGAAGACAAATTATTTCAGACTTCTCATTAATGCCAATGAAAGCCAAAAAGGAGATAAATATTGGACCATCTTTCAAGGACTCAAAGAAAGCATATCACAGAAAAAATATACATAAATTATCATTTTAGAATTTTGTAGTCAGTGAAATGTCTTTCAAAGGTCAAGGTGAAAACAGTACAGACAAATACAAATATTCATGGGAAAATATTGCATAAATATTTGTACTGTTAAAAAAAAACTAAGGAAAAATCTTCAAGCTAAGGAAAGTATACTGAAGCCTACATGAAGAGATAAAGCACTCTAGAAGTGTGCATTTAAAAGTGTATAATATCCACACTTTAATAGAGGGATTCAAAACATTTAACATTGCAATATTTTCATTTCTGAAAATACACAAGGCTGCATTCTTAGCTATCCTATGTGTGCATGCAGCTAACATGTTTAGTTTATAGTAGTTTTTTTTCTCTTAAAATAAAGCAACTATAACATCAGTCTTACAAGTAGAAGAATATATAACAATAACACAAAAGTCAGAGAAAAACAGGAGACAGGTAAGGGTCTGATAAAAGTGTAGTAACAACATTTAAAACTAGCCTATTATGCCAGCTTGTGGTAGAAGCATACCTTCATTTCCAGTGCTCAGGGGAGGCAGAGGCAAATGGATCTATAAGTTCAAGGTCAACCTGATCTACATAGTGAGTTTCATCACATCCAGAGCTCCTACACTGGGAAATCCTCTCTGAAGGGTGGGGGGAAGCCAGCCTGTTTTAATTTGAAGATGAGTATTATGCACCCTAAAAAAGTAATCATTTAAAACCATAATTAAGAAGCAGATGTAAAAATAACAACAGATGAGCTTTATGGGACACTTTTTTAATGTACAGGAGGGCAGAATGAGTTAAATTTAGCAAGTAACATATATTCGAGTGTGTGTGTGTGTGTGTGTGTGTGTGTGTGTGTGTATACATGTTTAGTGTATATGCATGCACACATAAAATCAGAAATAATAACTGATAAGATTATAGGACAAACAGCTAAATCTACAACTATGGTCACTGACTTCATTATGCCTCATTCAATAACTGATAGAGTAAGGCAAATGGAAAATCAATAAGCAAGTAAACAACTTGTACAACATCACCAAATGATAGCATCTAAGCCTAAATGCTGTATACAGAATGTTTAAACTGACTGTAGACCTTAATATAGTAATTTTAGATATACCTACAACATTCAACAAAATAGACTCTAAGACATACTATGAAACTAGCTTCAGTATACATAAAAGTAACAGAACTATAATTAAATTTTTATCATTTTTGTTGTTTTTTGTGCTGCTAATGAAACAACCTGTTGCTTAGCAGAAATTACTAGAAAACTAAACAGAAAACATGGAGGCAAGGTTTCCTTTCAGCACAGCTGAAATGGGAGATTGAATAGTATCTACCAAAAAAAAAGTGCTTACACCCAAAACCTACAGATGTGATCCTAGTTAGCAAAGGGTCTCCATAAATGGTCTCCATAAATGGTCTCCATAAATGTAATTACAGATCTCAAAATGAAATCAACTTTACATTACACAGAGGAGAGTCACAGCAGGAAAAGCATAAGACCATGTGAAGTTGGAATCGGAGATTAGAATTGTGTCCCCACAAACTAAAAACAGTCTGGTATGAGCAGAAGCATGAAGAGATGAAATTAAATATCCCCTTACAGCTACTTCATGCTTCTGGCCTATTAGGGGAGACACTAGCAACCTAATCCCATAAGTAAGAAGAACAAATATCTACATATTAAAGAGACTTGTAAACAGGGTACACTTAAAATCACTGCAGTTTATGCTATATTCAATTTGAATGGATACTACTAGCACTTTCACAATGATTATACTTATACCTTCAGGAGATGAGAAAATGTTATTTCCTTATTTTGAATTTGCCATGGAATGGATATAATTTTTTGCCAGTAACGTTTCATAATGAAGATGAACTGGTCAAGTCTTCCTTCTCTTTGACCTCTAAGGTCACAGCCAACTCAGAAGTGATATCTCACGATTTTTTTTTAAAAAAAATTTATCCATTCAACATCCCTTAACTGAATACCTTTGTGTCTGACGCTATACTCCGCACTAAGGTGCTGCTATGGTTTGAGTGAGTGTGCATATGGTGAGAACTAATTCTTAATGAAAAATAATAAGAGGTGAGGACCACTGAGAAAGGGGTTTTTTCAAGAGGGTAGAGCCCTCATTAATGGGACTAGTATGCTTTTAAGGGCCATAAAATGGAGTTTGTTTACCCCTTCTAATATGAGGATTAAGGAAAAAGGGGTCATCTGTGAAACTTTGAACCCTCAGCAAACAAAAACTTTATTAGTGCCTTAATCTGGACTTCCTACTTACCATAAGCATGGGCAACTCTTTCTGTCAGTGATGTTGCCTCACTTGTGCCACTTTGTTACAGAAGTCTGAATCAACTATGACAGATATATAAACAAGAAATATTCTTTCTATGTGCTCATAACTCACAATCTGTCTTATATCAACAGTTTCCCTTTTGTTTAAAAACATGACATGTAAATACTTTACAGTCCACCACATTGTTTTTTTTTAATATACTCAAACATTATTTGTTTCAAAAGCACATGTTACAGACTGAATGTGTTTTCCAAAAATTGATATGTTAAACCCAAACAACAATTTGACTATATTAGAAGGTAGGGCCTTCTAATGGGAAACATCTTTTGATTAGGTCATATTGGCAGAGTGCCAGTGATGAAATTTAGTCACCTGATGATGTGAATAAGAGATAGCGAATAATTCTTATTGTTGCTATGTGATGATACACTAAGAAATAGATAGTCTATGAACCAAGAAGATCTTCACTATGCTAGCTAGCATCATGTCCCTGAACTCCCCATACTGTGAAACAAAAATTATTTATTATTAAACCACACAACATATTGCATTTCTTACCTCAGTCCAAGGTGATCAAGTAAACAAACACATAGGCATACACACACACACACACACACACACACACACACACACACACACACACACACACACCTGTGTGCTGATACATATTTAATTCCATTAGTCAGGAATATCAAAGAAAAATCAACAACAGAGTCAAGTCTTGAAGGTCAGGGAGTGGTGACTCACACCCTCAATCCTAGCTTTAGGAATGTGGAAAGAGGAAGTTAAGACAGATGGGCAGAGGGAGAGAAGAAAGAGGATTCATGGAGATAGCTCCAAGGAGTTGGCTGATGAGAAGTAGTTGTGGTTTGTTTCTCTCTCTCTCTCCCCCCGATATTCTAGTTTTTCCTTACCTGGGTATGAGTTTTTTACTATATATCAAATAGAATTTAGGCTATTCATATGCCTATGCATATGTGTATCTTACATGTACATCTTTTTCTCTGAACCAGGGTATACATTTGATTAAGAATTGAGATTCTATTTATTTTTTAGAGTCCTTACTGCAATGTTTTGTACTTAAGGATAGATTCACAAAATGACACACCCACAGATGTTTTCAATCTCAATTTATAATCCCTTACTTAAGAGTTGAGAACAGAGATTTTTTTCTGCTCTAAATTTTCCACTTTATGACATAGCTTGCTGATAAAATAACATATGGCATTACTAGCACCAGAGAAGACTGAAGTTTCTAGTCAAAAACAGAGATGATCTCATTAAGATGTTAAATGGTTATGTTGGCTAGAGAGTGACAGCAGAGCAAACTAAATTCCTGAGACAATAATTTCAATTAACATTTTGTTTCTATATCAATAAGTAACTCTTTAGCAGTGATTAGAGGAATATGAGAAACGAATACAAGAGAAGCAGACATCCTTATGCAGTGTCAAACCAGGGACTTGGTATCAAATCAGGATTTCAGATCAGCATTTGAGTTCTGATTCCGTTTCACAAACTTTTATATAAGTTCCTTTGTCTATATAATCTTCATTTCTTCATTTCAAAGAGTCTGAATACAAAAATCTATGAAGATTAAAGGAAATCAAGGTAAATGCCTGGCACGTATAGCAAGTACCTTTATACAAAGTTTATTTCTACTTCTCTAATAAAAATGAAAAATAAAATGTATGAGAAAGGACTGGAAATTGTGTAACAGTCATGAGAAGTCATCAAACGGGAAGACCAAATGACTTAGAATTTTTACTTAAATGTAAAAATTAAAGTTGAACAGATATTCAAGTTTATACAAATAAAGGTGTAATTTTTATAGTTTATAACTGCAGAAATCTAAAATTTATACAATGTCTTTCAATAAAGAATTGTTAATTCAATTCCAGTAGACTAATAGGATGTATGGAATATTTTCCCAAAAAGAAAGAGGAACATTGCCCAGCTTTCTGGAAGCGTATTAATTTAAAAAAAAAAAAAAAAGATGCTGTAGGAGGAACGGAGGGACTGGGGATGTCAGACTCTCATAGCACAACAAGCTGACCTTGAACTTATGATCCTCCTGTCTTTGCCTCCTGACAAGGAGTAAAAAGACTTAATTCTCTTCCCCAAGCTCTTATTTTCTCCTTCCCTGAATTCACAGATATATCTGCTCTCACAAAGTCTTAGTTCTTAATATAGTAGGGTTATTCTACTAAACATCATTATCTATATGTTGACTGACATCTTCTTTCTCCTTTTTGCCTGCAACCAAGCTCCTGGAATTCTCATGCTCTCCATATCTATTTTTCTTTTCCCTAAAGTAAGGCCAAATAGGGACTCTGTCCACATCAAATGGACTGCTAGGTTTGGTGGTGGTGGTGGTGATGGTGGCAGTGGTGGCAGTGGCGGCAGTGGCGGCAGAGATGAAGTACTGACCAAATTACCAAAACTAAGCAAAACTCTGAACTATTAAAAACTACATATTTTTATATAGCTTGTCATGAAAGGCAATGAAAAATAAGTTAGTGATTAACAGTGAAATATGCCATCAAAATACAAACCTTAATATTTCTATGCCCAGGGTGGCAAAATTCAAACTCATGTTTAATAGTATGTGATGATTAACTTTGACTAGAAACTTGATTAGTTATATTTGGATCACCTAGGAGAACTCTGAGCATCTGCGAACGTATTTTGGGATAAATGAAGTAGGGAGACTTATACTGAATGTGAATAGGACAACCCCAGGGGCTGGAGTCTTGAGCTGAATAAAAGGAATAAGAAAAAAAAAAAAAAAAAAACAAGCACAGCCTTGATATTCAACTCTTTCTCTTTGTAACTGTGGATAAAATGAAGCAGCCACTTGTGTTCCCACTGCCACCCCATTCCACCATAATGTGATACAAAATCAACCCTTCTGTGCTAAAATTGTTTTCTGTCAGGAATATGATTGCAGAGGTAAGAAAGGTAAATTTATGGGATAAGTTCTAGTCTTGTCACTTTTTTTCTACAAGATTAGTGTAAAATGTATACTAATACACTGTTTCTTAAGTGAAGGAATAAAACATAAAGAAAAACAGAGCAAAATGAGAATCCATCATAGTATCCAGAACAGGAAGCAAAATCAAAATGGAATACAGGGAAGAGCAATCTTTCTATTCACCAATAGTTCTAGGATTTCAAAACCAGGCTCGTAACAGTGTCTTCTTCTAACAGAAGCCAGAGTATGGTATAAACAAAAATCCAATTGCTGAAAAGAATAGAGCTTATTCTCAGAAAAATCCTATTGCTACTGAAACTGTCACTATGTATAGCAATATTAGTTTGCATAACAGGTAGTGAGCTCTATAACAATAGCAATATAAAGGTATTCTATTTCATTATAATATGTTTATTCATTGACAAGTATAATTTTTTTCAAAGTATCCAAACTCATTACTAATAATTTAACTAATACCTCCTTGGAGCCTATTTTAAAGTCACTTTCAATTTTAAAAGTGTAATGAAATCAAAATAATAAAATAAAAAAACATTACCAGGCCCACACACATAAACCTATTTTAAAACAGCTAAAACTTAAATAAATTAACATTGAAATGAACAAACTAAGTCTAAGTCTCTAAAGTTACATTAAATTTGCATACTATTGAAATTATGCTTTTATAACAACTGAAGTATTAAACTAACTGCAGTGTACACTTCCATACTTATCACAAGATTCAAATTCATAAGATTATTCAATCTAATCTGACAGGAAAAGTATCCCCAAACATATATGTTTTATAAGCAGCCCCAATGGGCAAAGGGATTGTATCCTTAAGTCTGTTTGTAGATCAGTTAAACATTAAAAAAAGGAATATTTTCACAATAAAATAACTTATCCAGAATATTTAATAACCAGACATAGTCAAAAAGATAGGTTTGTATAGGAATACTTTACAAATGGTGGCCAGAGGACAGAGTCAAGAGAAAGCCTTGCATGTTACTGATGTTTGGGATTGGGGCACTGGGAGCAGTGAGAGAAGAAGACGCTGTTCCAGCTTTTATTGTCAAAGATCCCAAAACCCACAATGACAGTGCATTCTAGTATTATGAAAGCTGACTTTCTATCTGCAAATGAACAATCAAATATTGCTGGGAGAAAATGCAGCAAGAAAACCACGGAGACTAGCAAATACCACCAAACAAGTCTTTATTTTAAAGACTCAAAGTAAGGGATAATAGATTTACACTTCACTTATAACAGGGCGCTTCCCTTATAAGAAAAAAAGAAGCTAGCTTGCATTTGTTGCACATTCTAACACCAAGAACTGTCTCAGTATCCTATAATGAGCAGAGTAAGGCTAACTGGCTATCTTTCCAAGGTGTCTGGGGGATTATGCAGGTAGAGAACAATTGAGAGCTAAAAGGTCACTGTCAGGCACAGCTGACCTTGGTCAAATTAATTACCCTCTGTAAATCTGAACCTCTTGAACTGAAGATAATAATTATCACCTTCTAAGATTACTCACAATGAGAAGAGGATCAGATCGTCCATGAAAATAATTGTATTTGTCACAGTCCCTAATATAGGAAGTATACCTGGCAAACTAACTGGAATAGGGATAGACTTTTGTATAACAAAACAGGAATCATTCCTCTCACATGTCGTAAAGAAAACTTCCAGATCACCAAAAACATACATTCCAGGAATATGAAAAATTGTCTTCCCCTTCCCATGGAATAGCATCAGGACTGAGGAGCCTTTTATCTAATTTCTAGGCCGAACCCCATTCCCTTTTCCTACAAAGTTTTAAAGCATCCATGCCTCATGAAAACACGTCTTAAGCAATCTATCATATTGGTAGCCAGTTATTTCCTTTTAAAAACTCATATTCATGGGAGTTTATGAGAGAACATGAAAAAATGTATCCCAAATTATACCAAATATTTCTGGAATCTACACTGGACATAATTATTCTGTAGTTGCACCTATTCATTATTTGTACTATATTATGTACTGAGGAAATCAAGGATACCTATTTTTTTGTGGGCATTCATAAAGAAAACTAAGTACAATGGGGTCTTTTATTCTCTATAACCAGTGATTGATAAATGTATGTTCTGTACTTGAATGAGTTCTTTACATACAACAACTAAAAGAGAAGGGAGAAAAACAATCCTGACAGAAACTTTCAGAAAATGTAGTAGACATAGGCTATACTGCTGAAAAAAAGAATGAATCTCCCCTTGATGGCACCTCGTCAAGATCAATTTCTATTCTTTGTAATAATGGAGTGATACCTTTCAAAAACCTGGAAATGATGGGGCTGCTTTTCTCCTGGTGAAATAACTAAATAGTACTACAGTTTTTATAGTTCTTACTTCTGCTATTAGATGTCAAATCTCACTGTCAATAACACCTTTTGTTTTTTTTTTTTTTTCTTTTCAAAACATATGATTAACTGGGTGAAAGGCTGAGTTGAAACACAGACATACGAAGACATACAAAGTGTCTTTGTTTCCCATATTTAATTTGGAAATAAAAAGGGGTAGGTAAAGCTGTTAATGCTTGAAAACTGAGTTACTGATAATAAGGGACCTATGCTGAACATAGAACTACCATAATTATAGTCCCCAAAGCATTAATGTAAAGCCCAATTAATAGAAACCTTAAAAATCAGCAAACATGTTAACACAGAAAGCTACACAAATAAGTAACCATAGTTTGTTTTCTGTCTGTTACCATGTAGAGATAGATACATAGATAGATAGACAGACAGACAGACAAGTAGATAGATAGATGATAAAGATAGAGAAATAGATAAATATAGACATAAGACTGACTGACAGACAGATAGAGAGACAGAGAGAGAGGCCATTTTACAGGGATTTACATACATAGCTGAGCAACTAACATCTTAAAATTACAAGGTATGTGAAACTATAACAATATGCCAAGACTTTCTGGAACTCTCTATTTTTCTTTGCTTTATTGTTTTCTTGCCTTCTGTCATAAGAACAATCTAGCTCCCCAACCAAAAGAAAGAAAATTAAAGTATGAATAAAAGTGAGTATAATATTATATGGCTCTATAAAAACTATCAAGCAAGAGTATGTCTAGCTGACTATATTTGCAAGAGGACATGGAATATAAGCAACTATATTTTTAGCAAGCTTTAAAGCTTTAGATAGGGCAGTGAGAAGTCAGGTATGTTCAGTGTACTCATAAAGCTTAACTAAGGAATTCAGCAATAATGCAAGTCAATGAACAGGTACTTAAACCGCCAAAGCATTAGAGACACCTCTAATAAATAACTGAGACAGTCATCATTCTATCTAAACATTAAGCATATGAGTAGTTTAAAGTAATTTTAAAAATGGCATACACTACAGTTTAATTCTCCTAACAATGTTAGTATTCACACAAAGCCATGCTGGCCAGAAAAATACACAGAACAAGCCTAACACTATCCTCTATGAAAGGCTTGCCTATAATGTTGGCTATTGGTAATACTATGGAAACCTCAAATTAGAATATATTCCTGGTTTCCTAAATGATAAGGTGAGTGTTGCTATGTCTGTTGATATTAAACAAAATATTTCAGAATGAAGAACTTCTTTGCACTGGAGTCTGTGTTTTCCCAAAATGCTAAACGGAGCATCTATGTTTTCAGCCCCCCAAAACATAAATAAAACTTTGGTACTAACTTTCTATTGACTTTCCATGGACAAGAAGGTCACACATGTATTGCTGTATTTTCAGTTCTGGGGAAGAAAGCTCTCTATGTGAGCTCTCTCAGGAAACAGATAGCAAGTAAATCTATCCATGGATTCCTCCAAGACCTATGTATAGCTTTTCTCCCATGAAATCAAGCGGTGTCTAATAGACTACAGTAAGAAATTTTAATTCTTGATAAAAACTAATCCCTCAATCTGGTGAGTCTTTTAACAAATCTCCCAAAGTGGAGACTCTCTTAGTAATACTTATGCCCATAATACATGTAGCACTGTGTTGAATAAATATATGAAGTTAGAGGCAGAGATCCATGGCTGAGCACTGTGCAGAGCTCCTGGTCCAGCTGAGAGCAGAAGAGTAGAGTCTATATGAGCAGGGGGATACAGATTATGAGGAAGGTTCTTATGGTGATGGCTGGCTGGAGCCCTGGGGAGCTCACTGAATGGGGAATTGCCAGAGATCCATCTGGAGGGGGAGCTGGACCCTCCTGGGATGGAGTGGGCAGCTTTTGACTGCCATGAGCATGTGGAGCCAGGAGCAGTGGGATCAGACTGTGTTCCTGTTCATGGGCTGGCAACTTGGAGCCCATTCTCTATAGAAGAACACCCAGCCCAGCATTGACTTTGGATTTGAACTGAATGTGTCTGGAATGGATGTGCTACAGAGGGCTGGACCACCTTTGGACTTCTTGCCCTTTAGGGGGAGGGCATGGGCGGATAGGGAGGGAAGAAGCTGAGGGCTGGCTGGGAGGTAAAGGGAGGGGTAAGGGGAGGGGGAGCAGGGAGATACATTGATGGAGAAGATATTTTTTAATGAAAATGAAATAAAATAAATTTAATTTGGCTCATCGGAAGTTAAAAAATATGAAAAATGATTCACACTTTTATTTGACCCTGAAAATACATTTTTAGATACTTATGGGAAGTTTCAGCAGTTATTCCAACAACAAATACATACTGACTACTAATGCAAAATTTTAATTATCTACTATATTCCTTCTAATGTTGACATTGGGTTATTGGTGATATGAAAATAAATATATGGCCCTTTTATGGAGGGATCTACAGTATTAAAAGAGCCTGGCCACAAGACAAAGTGTTTTTTTAAAGATACAAAACTATTCCATGATGAATATGACCACTTTTTCTGACATGTAATTTGACTTGCACAATTTACGTGATTCTCTTTGTATAATAACAAGGGTATATCTTCTTTAAAACCTTAAGTCATACCAGATTCATTCACTATATGTGGTGGGAGTCTTGCTAGCATTTATCAGCTAACATTGTAGGTATCAAACTAAGTGCATAATTTATTTAGAATACAAATACAATCATAACCCTCAATGATGACCTAGTCTCCTAAAAGAGATACGGTAGTAAATAAATCATTATAATTCCATATTACAAGTGTGAGATCCTTACAGAAAGTGAACTGACAGCACAGACAGGGAGCATGTGACTGATGATCTTGACAATAGACATCAAAAATGTTAGAAAACAAATGTATGATAAAGTGCCAAACAAAGCAACACCTGAAAGACAGTTTGAAAATTATTTATAAGATTAGGGTATCTATTTGTAATTTAAAACAATTGTGCATTTTCCTTGAGTTCTAAAATCAGAAACATAATTTTTTATCAAGATATAAGCTTAGCTAACACAAAAGCCAGTATTAAATATCCTTTGAAAGCAGACACTACCATTGCAATCTGGAACAGGATTAGTGAATAAATTACATTAGGACAGGAATATAGTCTCAAAAACATGTCATTTTACATTGCCCTATCACAAAAAAGCTTCCTACCTTAAAAGATATGTTTCATTTTATTTGGTACTATGCTGAAAATGGGTCTAATTTTTAAACCAATTTCCATTAAAGCAACAGCAACAAAAGAAACAATATTTATGGAGGAGAAATAAATCTTTAAATTACTTTTAATCACTTCATTAAGATTAAACTTCCACACCTAAAAAAGTGACAGATGTTTTCTTTTCTTACAAAAATAGTACACTCTTCCTATCTTTGAAGACTTCAAAAATATATTAGTTCAAAATCCATTTTTTGGTTCCCACTGAGATTTAAATTACCTGAAACTAATAGCCTCACTGCAAGAGTTCTATTCCATGGCTTGTAAGTTGAATTCACCAGCATGACATCTATGTTTTATATATGTAAATTCCACAGTTTTACTGTAAATTCATGACATTGACAACAGTGGTTTCCTAAAAGCTGAAACAAATACACAAAATGAGACAGGAAGCACCCATAATTTTTCTTGCTTGCCTATTTTATTGTGGCAATCATGGAAAAAACACAGACAGTCTAAAGCACAAAAGCCAAAATAGCAACTGAAAGCAGTACAAACTATATGAAAAAGAAATATTTGCATATAAATCAAAGGAAGCAATAAAGCTTACCTCATGGTACATAATAAAAAATTATGTTATTACAGAAGCGACTGCCTACATTCCAGCCTTGATTATTATATTTTCCAAAATTTGGCATGAACAATATGAAAAGAAAATTTACTAGTAATTACATATATAGAATTTTATTTTACCTTTTCAGTTCTTCCTAATACTCTGACGTGTAGTATGCAGAACCAAACATTATGTTTGAGTGTAGTAAGAGGATTACTGTCATCAGAGGCCAAAGCACAGCACAGGGAGAGTTGTTTAGTTCAGGGCCCTCTCACAGGTATCTTCTATAAATATTTATTTCAGTGCATATTTATTTCTTATAATTAAATAACTATGCAAATAACAATGTCATTGATCATCACTTGTATTTGCCACTGGTTACTCTCGGAAAATCTGCTTATAATCACAGCCATTCACATATATATAAGTAATTCCAGGCTGTAATTACCTGAGGCCTCTGTCTCTACAACACAGTAACTACTCCCTGGTAATCAGGTAAGCAACTGACAGCAACTTCTTCAGAGGTTATCAAGAGGCTATTTAATTCATTGTAGCTGCCAAAATCTTGATCACTACAACACTAAATAACTTTATACTAAAGAAGGTTCTGAAGTTCCACTGATGGCATCAGAATTTAGTACCTTTCTGTAAAAAAGGGCCCTGTGGGTACAATGGTTTCATGATCAATTGATTTCTTCAACTCTGTTGACACAGGTTTCTTCAAACTTGTAAAAATCTTCTCTTGACTCTTTCTCTCCTTGTTCTCTTGTAGCATTCAAGGCCTTTCTCTCCAGCTCCCCTACTTCCTTTATTAATTCTAGTCCATCCTTGTGCTCTCTGATATACATGCTTTTATTTTTAATTTTCTTCTTTCTCCATTCTCTCCCAAGAGAACTTGAAACTTTCTAAGGTTTGACATGTGCCTCCCATGTGAAGACTGCTATGCTTTGAATATTGGTCTTTCTAGAGCCCATGCTGAATTCTGGGTGTTGTTCTGATCATGTTAGGCAGTGTGACCTATGAAAGGTGATAGGTCCATAGGGGCTCTGCCCTCCTGAGTAGAATGATACTATAATAAATCAGCAAATTGAGCCTCCTTTCACCTCTCTGCCCTTTTTCCTTTTGCTATATGAAGGCAATTCCTTCTGCCTCTCCAAAGGATGCAGCAAGTTGGCCCCATAGAATTCTGGCATTTTAATCTTGGACTTCCTATCCTCTAGAACAATGAAAAAATAAGTTTTTGCTCTTTATAAATTACTCATCCTTTTGTATTCTGTTATTGCTGCCCAAGCAGATGACAAAAAGTCACAAACAATTCTCGCCCTTCCTTTTTATCTGTTTTTTGTTTAGTTTCTCCAAAATATCAGTAAATATTCCCTCTCACTTTGGCTCCTTTTCCAAAACACCATGGTGTGTGTGTGTGTGTGTGTGTGTGTGTGTGTGTGTGTGTGTGTGTGTGTGTGTGTGTGTCTGTGTCTGTGTGTGTGTGTGTCTGTGTGTGTGTGTGTCTGTGTGTGTGTGTGTGTCTGTCTGTGTGTGTGTGTGTCTGTATCTAAAGCTCACTAATCTCCCTTCACTAGCAACAAAAGAAATGGCTAACATTTTATCCTCACATTAAATCTTACTAGTAAAACCAACATTACAGAGCATGCCAGAATGCAAACACAAAAATATTCTAGTTGTATTCTTATATACTGCAACTCATTAGGGCTCAGATCATTTGGCAATGATGCAGCCAACCATACAAAAATTACTATTTTCCAGTTGCAGTCAAGATCCAGATAACATTTCCAAAGTCTCTATTTAGAATTGTTGATTTATTCCACAATCATTCAATATCTCACTGTCCTCTAAATTTGTGGACCACAGTCTATCACCAGAGTCTATCACATCTTCTTTCTACATAGCCAACTCTCACGCAGAATTCAGGGAAGTTAGGAAAGAATGACCAGTAAAACATGGTTTGGACATTATCACCTCCATTCCATTATTTTCAAACTACATGACTTTAAAAATATTAATAGTCAACACAATTAAATTTCACTAAACTCATTTAATTATGGATGCTTATAATTACACTTCTATTTTATATTGTTTTTTTCAACATGGTTTGGTGGATAAAGAACATCTTCCTAAATACCAAAGGTAAAAGGACTAGATTGTATGCCAATCAACATTACCAATGCTATGCATCTACAGAAAGAAACTAAAGACCAAAGAAAGTGTGAGTGTGTGGGGGGGGGCATTTTCAAAGCACTGGACAATGAACAAATAAACTTAATGAGGCTCTAATATGGATACTGTTAACATTTTAGGAGAAATAAATTACTTAAAATGGTACATATTTTTCCCACTGCTGTATTGTTTTAGCAAATCAGAGAATTTTGCATCTATAATCATGGAATCTATGTAATTATTTGCAAAGAAAACTGGTACAGACTAATAAAATCACAAACAGCCAGAAAGAAGATCAATAAAGCAAAATATCTCCCTATCTAGAGTCAGTAGGAAATGAGATGTTTTAGAAAAAAAATATTCTAGGAAGATAAAAAACTTACATTCCAACGCATCTATTTTAAGGTGTTAGGCTGAAACATATCTCTGTGTTTATCATGTGCTACTATACTTGCCAATGATCTGAACATGTTACAATAAACATGTTAAACTAAAAATGTGACTACAACATTCAGATACAGATGGATGGTTACTGAAAACAAAAGACTGATGTGTTACAGACTCTAGAATCATACAATAACTTTCAAACTAATTAAGGTACAAGTAGTTTGTGTTGTTTTACAGGCATAAAACCCAAAACATAGAGGAGTGCTTCCCCATAGATAGGACTGAAGAACCCATTTCTAGATCTAAGTGTCTGTCCTCAGAATCAAAGCTAAGAGGACTAGAAGTCAGTTTCACCAATGAGTGCCATTCCTATAGGCCAGTGGTTCTCAATTTTGCTAATGCTGTAGCCCTTTAATAAAGTTCCTCCTGTTGTGATGACCTCCAACCACAAAATTATTTTATTGCTACTCTAACAACTGTAATTTTGCTATTGTTATGAATCACAATGTAATATAAATATCTGATATGTGACATTTAATTCTCACAGATACAATGCCTTGTGACTTTGCCTTATGCCCTTTTCTCCTTAACCTGATGATATACACAGCCCTTTATATATCCCTCAGTGTTTCAGTCTGTACTCTCATTGCTTTAACAAAATACACAAAATAAGCAACTTAAGGGGGAAAGATCTATTTTAGCTCAAGAATTGTGAGGGCATAATCTATTGGTATAGGAAAAAGGTGGCTGAAGTAATTGGGTCCATGTTGGTAAAAGCATGAGGCTGCTTGCTCACATCTCCATGATGCGGAAGGAGGCAGAGAGCTCCGTCTAGAATGTGGCCATGCTACAATCCATATGGCCTATTCCAATCTTCTTAGTAACTCATTTTTTCCAGTTATATGTCACCTCCCAAATATCCCATAACATTCAAAAGTAATGTCTCTATCTGGGATCAGAGCATCTGAGGGACACTTTACATGTGAACCATAAAAGCTCTTCATCCAACTAATAAAATATCATACATAGTCACTACCTCTAAAGACCAATAGAAAACTGATCACACCATCCCCAATTTGCATCTACTACTACTAATGGCATTGATACATATCTACATGCCACTGATGTCACTGACGCCAATAACCTCTACGTCAAAAAGCTTCTTATGTATTTTGTTTTTGTTTTCATCCAAAAAAATGATAGGGTTCCAGGCAACAGTTACTACCCTGGACATGCCTTAATTTTGGCACCAAACTAGTAACCAGTAACGTATAAATGCATAATTCCTAATTCTTCCTAGACTGTGACTGGTATTCATGCTTCAGCTAAGTCTTCTCCCATTTGTGTTATTCTAGTCACAACTCAGACACTCAAGGCTTTTCCTCTCCACCATAGCAGAAACACACACACACACACACCAGTTCATCACTGTATAGTGGTATCTTTTCTGAATGTTTTACCAGTATCATAGGATTTAGCCTTGGCTTACTAGGATTTCACTGTGGACGAATTTTATCCATTTGTCATCTAATACTGGATCTTTTGCAGGAAACAAATACTTTAGGAGAATTCAATCCAACTATATTCTTTCAAATAAAATGTCATATTTATAAAGATATATTGAAAACAAGAAACTCACACACATACACCACTACCATCTACTTCAAAGTATAGGAACTGACACCTACCTAAAAACACATACATGAACATTCTAGAATATCACAATCCCAAGTAAACTTTAAACTTGAGGGATTATTTAACATTTTGGTTCCTGCTATACTCCCAGTATCTATAAAGGTACCTGGAATGTTCAGCGAGTACTAAATAAATATTTTGAAATAAATGACTAATAAAAAAGTGCCGGTTATGAGGATTACAGATCATTAGGTAGCACACAACTGTTATAGAAGAGTTACACATTTGAAACTGGGAATATATATGAACATTTTATCGCTAATGAATTGTATACTTCTGCTTTCAATAATATTAATTTTGTTTCTTAAAATTTAAGTCTAGGGGCTGTGAAGATGGCTCAGTGGGTAAAAGCAGTTTCTGTGCAAGCATAAAAACCTGAGTTCAAATCTAGATGACCCACGTAAAAAGCCAGGTGTATTGGTATATACACTTATAATCTCAGGGCTGGGGGTGTTAGGGCAGAGAGGCAGATCTAACTGAAACTACTAGGAGGCTCAGGTTCAATAAATAAGGCAGAGAGTGACAGAGGGTTGATTCTCTTGGTGTGCTCATCTAGCCTCCACATGTATGCACACAAGTAGACACATACACACCCACATGTTCTCATACAGTACACACAGACATATACATGCACACTACCAAAAGAAGTATCTCAATAAATATATCACGTCATAATTCTAATTCTATCTCTTTCCACTAGACAGTTACTAAATATAGCATTATACTTGAGCTATTCTTCATGATAAAATTACACATAAGACTTTTAAAAATTAATAAATTGTATTAGGAAAGGGACTCAGTGTTAGAACATTTTCTCTAAATTTATAAAGCCATAGATCAAATCCCTAGTACTACCAAGCAAAATAACTTATCGATGTTTTTTTCATTATATAAGGAAATTATCTCATGTTTACTTTTATCCATAAAAATTTTTAGTATGTTTCTATATTTTTAAAAGTTAATATAATCTAATATTTTTAGAAAGATAGTTTGAATATGAATTAAAAAGAAAAGATAAAGTGTGAAAGAAAAAATTACTTTACCATAAGAAACAGAAAGTAATTTTTACATAATGAAACTTCAGAAATATTTTATACTAATTATTCAGATTAGACTAAACAAAAGAACCCAATACAGACAAAATCTCAAAAAGGAAAAGTGAATGGTCTTAAAATTAAGACAGTTCAATGAGTGAGGTAATGACCATTTTGTATTAGAAGGGAAAGAAATGGTAGGAAACAGATTAAGGGCTCCAAACTTTGCATTAAACGTGAAATAAGTAGAAGACTCTTTTGTAAACATAATTATGGAGGGAGTAGGGATACTTGTAGAATTTACTGAACAAATGCCTAGAAATAAGAAATTGTAAAGTTCTGAATACCAGAATGTAGTATCTACCCACATTTCAGAAAGCAGTACTGCAAATTACATTTCAGAAACAAATTTGGGAATATACAGTCATTCTTGATAATACAGAAAGACATACTCTTCTTAATGTTTAGACAGTAGTAGTGAACCTTTAACAGGAAGATGACTAAAAAATATTCAGCAGTAATCTAATGTAAGAATTCTCATGTCCAAAAAGGTATTTAAGTAAATATTAACTAAAGTTCATCATTGTCAGCAAAAGAAGCCAGAGTCACAAACAAAAATGGATGCTTTGTCTCATATGTAAAAAATAAGCCTAAATATAAATAAATACAAATAAGAAATAAAAGTAAAAGGTCTAGAAAGAAGAAACATAAGAGATTAACGCTGACAAAAAAAATTACATGTTTTCGCTCATGAAGAAACTATGCTAACAAATAGTTAATACATACGCACACGCGCGCGCACACACACAACATGAAAACACAGGGGAACTATTTAGAAGGAGGAGACCATCAAAGGAGTGGTGACAAATGGGGAAGAACAAAGATGACAAAGGTGAGAAAGATGTGCAAGGGGTGTATGTGTGTATTTGTGAAATGTCATAATGAAACATTATTTTGTAATCCAATCACAAAATCATAATAAAGTCCTGGTTTTAAAAGAGGAAATCAGCCAAGCATGGAGACACACTCCTTTAAATCCTAGCACCTGGCAGCCAGAGGCAAGAGGATCTTTGTGACTTTGAGGCCACTCTGCTAAACATAGTGAATTCAAGAACAGCCAGGAGTACATAGAGAGACCCTGTCTCTCTGAGGGGAAAAGGTAGAATTTAATGCTTACAATATTCAAAAGGATTTTGCAGTGATCAATATAAGTTCCAAATATAGTTTCAGTGAGTTAATGTTTCAAATTGGGTCTTTTGCTACATCAAATTATGCTGTACTTGTCTAATGTTTTCTGTAGAGGAAGAACAGAATGGTCCCTGGATTAAAGATAATATATAATAAAAATCAAACATGTATCAATTATTTAGTTGTTTTATAATAAAAACCAAACATGTATCAATTATTTAGTTGTTTTATGTGTTTTTTTTAAATAAAAACCTGAAAGGTACTTGCAGACTATCAATAAGTTGTGCAAATGAATTCAAATGAACAATCTGTGAAAGCTTAATGATTTTTAATTCAAACAGGAAGGGGAGCCTAATAATATCCTATTTTACAGAAGAATTCCTTATGATAAATGCAGAAATAAAGAAAAAATTAAAAAATCATTCAGTAACAAAGCAAGTTATAACTAACTTGGAGCAGAAATTCTATTCACAGGTATGAAAAGTATACAAAATGTTGCTAAGGAGCAGGTTATTTTCATGATCTCATAACATTATCCTATTTGTCATGTATTAATTTCAAATATAAGGATACTTCCTCAGTCCCTATAATGAGGCAGACAGATATCCATATGCCTCATGATGTTCTGAGGCCAAGAATCACTTACATAAAAACCTTCCTAAAAATATTTACCCTATGTTCACATGGAGAAACAGACAAATCATGGCTGGGAAACTTCTACAAAATAACAGACTTGGTTTCTTGAAAGGGTTAACAAAATCTTCTCAATTGCATCCAAACTCTTCCAGATTGAAGAAGATGAGGAAGATACAGAAAATAAGGTTTGATCTTAAACTGGATTATAGGAATATATGTGTGTGTGTGTATATATATATATGTATGTATGTAATGGTTATTAAGATAGCTGCAGAAATTTGAAAATTAGCCCTAGTTGAATAACAGCATCACATCAGTAAAATTAAAATTTTTAATTTTGATTATATGCACTGTTGATGTTAAAGAAGTTTCTTGCTCGTTGGAGATACATGCTTAAGCATAAAAGGCCGAAGTATAACAAGTCACCAACAAAAACTCCAAAAAAGTAAAAAAGGAGAAATAATAAAAAGAACAAATAAGCAAATATAGCATAAGTTTTTAACAAGAGACTGAGAGCTATGTGAGTATGCCTTTTAACATTACAGTGACTCTGGAAACCTTAGAGAAAATAGGAAAATCTGACAGAGTTCCTTACATATTTGTAAAAAGGACAAAATTAGTAACTATAGAATTATCAATCTATTCATTTAATCAAAGCATTATCTGCCAAAATTCCAATCTTATTTTAACTCATTTCAAAAATGGTCCATTTGTTATATACAAAAAGCTTAGAAAATATTTTGGGTAATTTTAATCAACTTCCTGAAATGTGAAAATTCAAAAATAAAATTAGAATTATGCACTTGTATACTCACATACAATCTGATGTGACATTTTATAATTGAACTACATTAAAAACAAAAGCATGAAATTGTTTTAGCAGCTATTTCAGCCTATTCATCTGTTTAATACAAGCAATTTTTCCAAATGAAAACCTTGCTTCATTTGGAATAGTAATTCAGCAGTGCCCTCCCAACAAACAAGAAAAAGCGAGGCTTGCCAAATTTTGTCAAACTCTGATGCATTTCTGCTACTACTTATTGACCCCATACCTCTAGATTTGTCTCCAAATTACTTGTTACTTGTAAATATACATTTTTTCATTATAAATAATTATCAGTTTGAGAAAATAAATATGAAGCATTGTTTTACATCACAATGGCAATGTGTATATTATTTTAATACAACAATAAGGTAGAGAGCATAGCTAATTTTATCAGGTTTCTCAAACTATACTAAAAATAAACTTTGAAAATGGACCATAGTTATTTAAATACTCAACTTTTTGAAGACAAAATCATGCCATAACCATACAAGATAGAACTTACTTCTGGATATTAAGTTTTCAGTAACTGTAATTAAGAGACTTGAGGATGCCTGAGTTTATTATAATACTACATTGTTATCAAATATTTAATCTGCCAAAAGTATCTTTATCAGTTTACATCATGATAAAGCAAATATGCATTTCCAAAGAAAACTATATCAAAAAATGTAGTACATTTTAATAACATAATTATACAGCAGAAAATGGCTACATATAATTATACCAAAATATTAATAGCACTTTTTGTAAAGGATATAGGATTGTGGGTCATTTTAAATTCCTATTCCAGTTTGATTTCTGTTGTGATAAACATCAGGACCAAAAGTAATTTCAGGAAGAAAGGAATTATCTCCTCTTACAGGTTATAATCCATCATCAAAGCAGAAATTCAAGGCAGGAACCTGAAGACAGGAGCCCATGCAGATGTTATAGAGGAGTGCTGCTTACTGCTTGATTCTCATGACTTGCTTAGGCTGCTTTCTTGTAGAACCCAGGATGACCATCCCAGGGATAGCACTACCCAAGGTGGGTAGGACACATGAACATCAATTACTAATTAAGAAAATGTCCTCTTAGAGGCCAATCTGATGGGGCATTTTCTCAATTACTATATCCTCTTTCCAGATATGTCTAGGCTGACAAAAAGGCTAGCCAGTACAATTTTTGTTACTCCACTAGTTTTCAGATAATGCACTGGCCTACTTAAATCAGTCTTTTAAGTTAGTACACAAAGTAGTGAGTTTCTTCACCACAGTTTTGTACATACATGCTATATATTCTTTTCATTCCTTTGGCTCACTTTCCCTTTCTTCCTGGTCCTGTTCTTCTCATCACAATTGCATTGCTCTTACAAAGAAGAGAGGAAAATTTTGAAGTCTTCTTTTAAATCGCGCATTTTATGAATTTGAAGCATTTTATAGCTATTTCTTTTTTAAAAAGGCAAATTTTTATCTACTACTAGAACTGAAATTACTGTGTCAGAAACTTTTATTGCTCAGTTTCTATAACTTCAGTTTTATAAAGTTAAAACTGAATTAAAACCCATACTTTATAGAGTATGGAGAAGCAAGGAGTTCGGAATAAGTGAACAAGTGATGCTATGGCTATAGTTTAAAGATGGATCTTTTCATACTTAAATTGAAGATTATGGATGATACCCATAGTTGCTTATGCATTTTCATAAAGAAGTAACAGTAAACATAATCTTTAGCCAAAGAGGAATGTCAAGAAGGTGAGATTTTACAAAAGATACAAGCATAATTAACTTCTAAAGGGGACACTAAGTAATGAAAGGAATTCATGAGTCCCTTATCAACCAGCACTTGTGCTGCAACACATATCTTTTGAAGTGTGTATTAGTGACTACCATAAGAATTATTTCTTTAACTGGTTATAACTGTAATCACTTAATATGTAGCATGCCTGACACTTTGCAAGTGTTTCATAACTCCGTCAACTTAGCAAAATACATATAGAGATGTGGGCTACAGAAAGGTTACTCTTTTACCCCCGGTCACTCAGGCATAAAAAATAAATCAAAATATCAAGCCTTAAAAGTCTAAGGGCTATAATTTGTTCAATTAAACATCAACTTTGTTTAATTAGTAATATTTAAATAAAGTGAACTTTCGGGAGACAAGAACCATGTCTTGGCATACATTAGATATAATTTGAAGAATCTAGGCTATAACAGAAATAAAATAATTATGAATCCCTTTGTCCAACTGTTACAATTTCTGCATTAAATATTCATTTTAAATAGTAGGTTTCCTGGAAGTATGATTCACTGCACAAAATGCTGTGAGCAAACACAATCACAGGAAAAATTCTAAGGGAAAAATCAAGATGCTCCTAGTTGATATTATGAAGAACTATTTTGAGAGAATGTGAGAAAATTGGAAAAAATGAAACAGAGGGTGAGCCCTTCTCAGTATTCTTCACCCACATCTGAACTGAGGAAGGCAAGCACTTTCATAGACATGTCTACACTCTGAGTAAAATAAGAAAAAGAACATTGAGACAGGGTGGGTTATAAAGAAATTCTTAGCAATCCTGAGACCCCAATCCATAGACTGCACCCCCATCAAAAAAAAAGAGGAAAAAAAATCAAAATGACAGCTCTAACAGGATAACTTGAACTAGAAGAATCTGAATGGCCACATAAGCCTACAAGTGCCCTAGGAGAGCTCATGGGTGATAATGAGCGACTTTCCTCAGTACAGCAGAAAAATTATCAAGAAGAAAGACACTTTTTATTTTTATTGTAGGGGTAGAAAAAAACATTTATGATGCTTAACTTCATCTCCAAAAGAATGAGGACTGTTTTTGAGAGCATTACAAAATAACAAGCAGTCTTCTGATTTCAGTTCATATGCAGTTCAGCTCCAATGCAGTGATCAGAATATAGTGATTGAACAGAGGGATACTAATTATTTTATTGCTTTTACAGCCTAGTGTATTTGAAAATGTCTAAGGTATACTAAGAAGTGGTCCTTGCCCACTGAGAGCTTATAAGCATTTTAATTAAATATTAATTAGACAAAGTTAATGTTTAATTGAAATTAATCATAAAAGGCAAGAGTGCATAAGATAGACGAACATGGATGATATAAAACTCAAAAGGGGAATATTTTTATCTCTTTCAGCATAAAAAAAAATGGCTTCAATAATTATAGGCCAATGATAGAAATGGAATTCTTTCCAGTGTGTATTTTTGGTTCCTAATACAGCACTAATTTGGCACCTTTTTTTTCCCATTGAGGTTGCAGAGTATCATCTGTTTACATGTGTCAGTGTTGTCAGTTTTCAAATGACTGCTCTAAAAACACAAAGATCATTCTTGTTCAACCATTTGGGCCCACAAAAGAACAGGTGTAGAAAGGTATTCCCTCCCCTAGGATGCAGCAGCTCCTCCATGATAAGAATATATTAGAAATGATTCTAATGGATTCAAGTAATGAATAATCTTTCAAATTATATGCAACTCTCCTTGTCTTGATATTTTGGATTTTTTTTTGTAAACCAGCTAGGCAAATGATTTGCCACTGAGGCAGGTTCCCAGACCCTCTACATCTTTATCCAAAAACAAGTCTATTACACAAGCCAGCTAGCATACTGTTAAAGCATTAGAAAAGAAGAAAGTAAGCTAGCCATTGTAGTAATGAATGTGAAATTAGTGAAGACTAAAATGAGAACTTTAATAGTGTTTTGCAGTTCTTTAAAAGATCACTTATTATATGCCACCATTCAATAGTCTCGGGTCTTCTTTTCATCTTACTAACAAATGAGTTTTTCTACTTTATAGTCAAAAATAATGGCATTGATTATTTTTATTCTGATTGAATTTAGATTTTTAATAAGATTGTTACCACCATCAAAACTAAATCTTTTACAGTAGCAACTATTCTACAATGTCTAAATCCCTTAGAAAAACACAATCAGCTTAGAGTATGAGAAAGCAATGCTTTATCATCATGAAGCAACTACTTCAAACTCCAATAGTCAATGTTTTGTCTCCCCCTTCTGGACTACCTAATTATAGAAAGAGGAAAAACAGAAAAATATGATTTAATCTTTCTTCACAGGATATATTCAAATAATCGGTGTGATGCAGGTATATCATCAACATGAAGTAATCATTAAGGTATTATACTGATAAGAAACTAATAAAAATTCAATTTAATAATAGAATAACAGCTTAACAGCTCACAAAAACATACTACCATTCTTAGTGGTATTTTGTGGTTATTACTAGTAATAGATGGATTACAGCCAGGTGCATAGCAAGAACATTTTGGACTAACTTAGAAAATGGCCATAAAGCAATCACTCAGTCTCAATTTCAATGTTCCTCTTGCTCTCATGACAGGGTCTCACAATGTGGTGCAGGCTTGGTCTTAAATTCTAATGGCTACTTCTGCATTATTTTCTTCACCATCCTGAACCTAGAAACCAATCAGGCTCTCTTTTGAAACAAAATCCTGTGAATCATTCTATTAGTGAAGAAAATTCTCACACCCTGATTAGGGGTAAAAGTAACACTTGTATTGAGCCTTCACAATAATAAGCTTATCCTCTGGACCGAGATGATTCAGAAAGATTTCAAAAGGTAAAAAGTTGGAGTTTTTAATCATTTAAGATTGCCTATCTGGAATACAACACTCCAGACTATGAAATATGTATTGCTTTTCTCCATGCTAACCCACTGAGATGTACACACAGTGCTCCTGACTTGGTCTATTTTATGAAGTAGTGATAGATATTCAAATGATAACTGATCTCTTCTCATCAGCAAGGTACAGAAAGTATATTTTAAATAGCAAAAGGAATAATCTGAAACAGTGGGCCCCATTATAAAAAATCACTATCTTAATGCTGTAAAACTAAAGAAATGTCCTTGCATGGTCAGACTTTACTTCTGCTTTTGTGATCTTAGCCATTTCTCCTTGATTTACATATCTAACAGAACTCATCATCTTGGACTCCAAACTTCCGGCTTGTTCTTGACTTCTGTATGAATGCTTGAATAATTTTAATCAGATATGCTTGAAATTTCAGTCATTATCAAGGCACACATCTCTTCTGCCCTTTATATTCATTTGCTGAGGCTGATACAGTCCCCATCCACTCTTCCTTACTCTCTCCTCTATAACCTCCATTTAGTTCCGTCCGACTAACTACACTCCAGCTCAGACTCGTGATAACACTGCAGAAAACAATTGTTTGAGGTCTCTGTCCTCAATCTCTAAGCTCTCCAAAGTCTACTACTGTTGAGCCCTTCCCATCAGAAATCTGGTTCTGTCATTCTAAGTCAAAACTGTCCAGGGCTCCCCAGACTAAGTCTTTCATACAGCTCTCCTAAAATGACCTCAGCTTATCTTTTCAAGTTTGGGAGTTGCTAGGTATATTTAAATGTATTTTCAGCCATTGTAAGTAGTTGTTGGCATTGGTTATTAAATATCCCTGCCTGTCCTATGTACATCCCATGCTACCTACCTGCAATGCCCTCCTTTCTATTCCTCAAACATTTCATGCACGTTCCTGCTGCAAGGCCTTTGCATTTGACATTGTCTCTGGCTGAAAAGATCTTCCCTAGATATCTGGATGACTCTCTCCATTTTCACTGAATTCTCACTTACTCACACAGTTCACCTGTTTAAACAGTACATCCATGATCACTTCACTTTTTCATATTGCTCTTTCTTTTTTTACATATTCCTCCATGGCCCTTGACAAGACCTGTCATAATATTTGATATGTGTCTTACTGTCTGTCTTTCCAACTAAAATGTAGCTTCGTGAGGACAACCTGTATAGTTTATCATGCTAACACTAGAAATGAGAACCTATGTATTAAATTGTGTCTCTCAGTTCTATCGTTCTGCAGGTCCTGCCAAAGAATGGAAATGGTTCATAAACCAGAAAGACTGACTTGCCAGTTCCTTAAATGAATTCTGAAGGTCAAGGTATATATGCACATTTCCAGGCTTTTGTTCCATCTTTTCTCTAAGTTATAAAACTGCTATGGAAAAGGTAGACAGAATGAGACTGGCTTTCTCCTACCAATTTTAGAATAAATGGGAAAACTTCAAAAATTTTGTGTATTTTATGTCATTTTTTTCTGGATATGCATGTGTATTATAATGCAAAGTCAGGCATTATTTTCAAGGCTCTACTAATTAATAATGAGAATATTGTCTAGCACTTAACAGGTACCTAATAACTGTGGGTTCAAAAAAAAAAAAGAAATTGGGTGTGGCAAGTATGCTTGCAAGATCAATATGTGAGAAGTCATTGCAGGAAGATGAGGAGTATGAGGCCAGCCTTGGAAATATGAGACCATATCTTTACATGGTTAGAAAAAATTAATGCAAGCTAAATTCGGCATTTTTTTCTTCTGATATAGGGACTTATTGTGTAGCGCTGGCTGGTCTGGAGCTGTTTATGTAAACCACTTGAACTCAAGAGATTCACCTGCTTCTGCCTTAGATGTTCTGAAATTGAATGCCCTCACCAAGTCTGATCATAAGTCAGCTATCTAAATTCTGCTCTTTGCATTGGTAAAAAAACACCACTAAAGTCCCTCTTGTTGCCATAGGCAGCACTTAACTATTTATTTTATTAAACTGCCCTGTAATGTCTAGTCATTATGTTTATATTTTTTAAGGTATCATGTATAATTAGGTCAACTGTTCCTTTTTTTATTATGCTTTGTTTATACGTATGGATAAATTATTCCAGGATTGCAATTAAGTAAAAATGAACCATTTTAACTGTTCTCTAAATTTGTTTTATGTGAAATGTTACTAAACAATAAAAACTATTTTGGTTCACAAAGTTCTACCACACTTATTTAGAACTAGATGCCCTCCAAAATTCATCATTCTGCTCTACCTCTATCTGACCCCAGATTCTCTGTAACTTTAACATACATAATGGATGACATTTTATCATTTTCACTTCATAGAAGAATCTAAAGAAAATATTCAACGATTTTAGTGATTCATTAAATAAACGTGTCAGTATTAACTTGAGACTACATAGGAGATTTCTATTGTTTTTGTTGTTGCTGCTGCTTCTGTTCTACTTTTCTCTCAAAGCCCAGCAATAACAAACACCAAGTAACACATGGCTTCCAATAAAGAAGCAAAGCCTCTTTTGAACATTCAGTAAAAGTCTTTCCATCTTTATTTTTTTTCCCCTGAGACAGGGTTTCACTGTATATGAGCCATGGCTCTCCTGGAACTCACATTGTATACTAGGTGAGCCTCAAACTCATAATTATCTGCTTGCCTCTGCCTCCTGAGTGCTGGGATTAAAAGAGGGCAATACCATTCTTGATTCAAAAATAATTGCATTTCTACCTTTAAACTTACAAACAGCATTTATCTTGTTTTCTTAGAAAAAATACTTCATGGTTTTAATTTTACTTTACCTTGTAATTTCTATGCTTTATATTTTTCAAATCATGTTTACATAATTATTATAGTTAATACAAGGATAAAATGTACATAGGAATGAAGTGTCTATTTGTATTTTGAATATATTAAATAAAAATAATTCACTGAAACCTATCTGAAACTTAGCATTTTCATTTCAGAATGCAAAGTCAGAGGTTTGTATATGGTCTATAAATTACTCATTAGGACCATTCAGGCCCTATGCAACACAGTCTGAAACTGAACCCATTTGCTTATGAATATATAAATTCTACACAATATAAAATCTGTCCTTTGAACACAAAAGACCAACCAAGTTAATGAAGACTACTATTCAAGCATGTAAATTATAAAGTAATATAGAAATGTCATTTTTTAAAAGCCCATATGGAATATACAATATAATAGGAATTACAAAATATAAAGGAACAACATGTATTAAAAAAAAAAAAAAGGAAGAGCTACAAGAATTCAGGTAATGTATGAGGTAGAAATGGGAAGTGGTTTGGGGAATAAGAACTACTAAAGGCTTCATGCAAAAGTTATGTAGTGAGTATGAGCAGAATAGTCACAAAGCCAGAATCAGTGTGATCTGGGGATAAAGTAATAGCTATGCCCAACAACAGGCAGCTTTTAGGTTTGCTTTCTAAAGTAAACTTTATAAATATAAAAAATGAAAAGCAAAAGTGATGGTTAAAAAATCAGCAAAAAGGTTTCAATTGCTGTTATTTCAGCTTGGAATCAGTGTTAAACAAACAAAATAGAAAAAGCCATGAGACCTTTGTATACTCCATCTTTCCAACTTCATTCTGACTCTTCCAACACTCAGTTAAAAACTGTTAAAATCTCTAAGTAACCAGAGTACTTAAATTGGTCATTTGAGAATTTTAATGTCTAAAACACCTCTATGAAATTTCTACCTGCCTATTTTGCCCGGAAAATAACTTTCCCACCTTTTAAAAATTAATGAGCCCATAACAATAAGGCCCTTGATGCTAAGCTCTCTCTCTCTCTCTCTCTCTCTCTCTCTCTCTCTCTCTCTCTCTCTCTCTCTCTCTCTCTCTCTCATACACACACACACACACACACACACACACACACACACACCAATGACACCAAAATCAAAGTGAGACATCATCATCATCATCATAATGTGTGTAAACAGCAGACAAATACTTTAGGATTATCCCCACTTACACTCTGTTCCTGAGGAACTGTCATACAGCACACAATTTCACAGAAGTTATCTAAAATAACAGACAGGTAATTCTCCAAGGGGTATAAAAACAGAAAAGAAACTCAAGGAAAACCCAAGCACATTCTAGTTCTAAAACATATCCTAAAACTATAAGAAAATCTAGCTAAATATTTATCACTTGATCTCAATATTACCTTAACACTTTGGAAAAATATACAGGAATCAAAGAAATTAATTATTGCATGCAAAAATCAAAAATTTCAGAAAAACAAATTTAGTAATAAGGGTAAAACACATCTTTTGTACTTACCGTAACTTTACTTCCAACTATCTGCATGCAGTGGTCAACGGAGAATGGTTATGGTGTAAAAAAAACAAAAAACAAAAAACACAGCAATAATATTAGTAACCAAAAGCTTTGACAGAAGTTAAGTGTTTAGTAGCACATTTAATGCTTTAGATCTTGTAATGAAAACAAAATATCAAAATTAATGTGTGCCATTTCAAAATGCATAGGCTACACATATAGAGAAACATTCATGATGATTTGGAATTTTTTAAAATATTCACTCTCATGGGTTTTCCAAAATGTAACTGCAATATACACTCAGATATTTTCCTTATTCACAGGCTCTCAAAGAAATTAGCAGTAGAAGTATTTTTCAAAATATTGCTCTTGTTTTTTTGCCTAGCTATGGCAAACATAGTGTTCTGGTCAAAGTAAGTTATCTTAAAATATAAAAGTTGCATTGAAAGCCATGCATTAAGTTCATAAATTAACTTTAGTTAAAAGCTGAATATTTTATATTGTTATAAATGTAAAATGTACAAATATTATTATTTTAACTTATACATTTACATTATAAGACAAAATTGTTGTTATTGCTCTTTTCTAGGTCATCCTATTGTTCAAAGTATGAACTCAGAGTTTTCTATATGAGATGAGCAAAAACAATGCACTTTATGCATAAAATGCACATATTAATATGGAGGAAAAGGTTTAGAAATTTCAAGAGATGAAACAATTTCTGAGAGGCAGGTCTGTGTTTAAAAAAAGAGAAAACTCTCAACATAAACATAACATTACACCAAAATCCAAATGTAAGTCAAATCACTTTTATCAGATTCCCACAATTGGATATCAAGCACTGTAACAAAAAAAAAAAAAAGCTAACTCATCCTTCAAAATCATTCATGTGATAACAGTTATTATCAATATGTGTTGTATTTTTCAGCCAGTGCTTTTAAAACAAACATCAAATTTAATTGAAATCCAAGTAAGATACTGAGCTGAGTAAGAATTTACAAGATACAAAATGATAATGGTGCCTTCCATGTAAATGATTTAAGAGGGATCTACGAATCTCCAAATAGAAGAACAAGTTCCTTAAAAAATTCATTCAACACACTGTTTACAAGCAGTGATTATTTAGATGAATAAAAGCTTCTTTGGTGCCACTAACAGTTCTCTGACATGAAAGATATGCTACTGACCTAAATTATTTCCTCCCACCAAAGACAGAGGTTATATTTCTCCCTTGTTTGTTTAGCAGACATGAGACCAAAAGGAAAGAATGAGAGCCTGTGTTAACAATTAAAATAGGTTCACAGTCAGTGAAATAACTAAAATGTGGGCATTGAAGGCCTATTTTAATGATTCATTCAGATTGAAAAATGGTTTCATTTAGCTAAAGCACAAGTAGAAATATATTAGATTGATTAATCAAGAGAAGAAAATAGTTTGGTTATATCTAGGCTCAACTGTTTCATGTTATCCAATAGAAGGAAAGGACCTGAGGAAAAAGTATCTGATAATGTCAACAACAAAGCCACAATAAATACATACATTTTGACATATATACCACAGCTTTCAATCACTTGTTTTATTGGATAGGTCTAGAAATCTGTAGATTTAATTGTTCTATTTTAGAATATGTACTATTGAGGAGGTATTTTGGAACAATTATACCTCTCAATGCCTCACATGTTGTCAAAAGTGTAATCTGTTAAAATCTCAATGGCAAAAGCAGTAATTAAAATTCAAGGTAAACTGCTTTCTTTATATTGTTATAAGGAAAATCATATGTGGTTCACTAACATTAGGACCCTGGTGAATAACGTTTCCTCATGAATGTCTACATGTGCTGTTAGGAACATGCAGGATCCTCTCTAAACCAAGAGAATAGTGTGCCTATTTCTGGGTTATGAATCAGTAGGGTAGCTTTAACAATACCAACAGCTTGTTTTCGAGTTCTATAATGGCACTTTAAAACTACACCTTTGTTATTTTAACTAAATTATTCATACAGGCCAACTCCCTTATGTCAGGCCTAGAACCACACCTCCTACAGTAACAAACATTTGGGTCCCAGAGCAATAAAAGCATACTAGGTTTAAAGTTGACTCATTACTGAGTTACTCAATCCACTATTACCATATTATAAAAGTATCTTTTATAGGACCTTATGGTAAGTGTGTGGGGATAACCCAACAATAGTTTTGCAATATCAACTTGTGTTTCCTTTAATATCTTCTTATCCAATGCTAATTGTAACTAATTTAGTGAAGCATACCAGACTTGTTTTAGAAACAGGTTCTGACATATGCCTGATTGCTGTTTCATCATCTTTAACACCCTTTCCCAGAAACATGATGGTTATTCCTCAATGAGATAATTTTTTCAAGAATAATTAGTTAAAGGGGAAAACAAAATTTTAAATTAAACTACAGTCCTCCCATATCTTATATGTGACCATGTTATATTTTTTTACTTTAAAGCTGCTTCTACTTTCAGATAAGATCCTTGATTACTTATAAAGCATTTTTATAAAATAATAGATAAAATCATATCTGCATTTAAAGAGAAAACATCTTTAATGAGTATATAAATATAATGAAAAAGAGTTAAAATGTACAAGGCAGGCAAAGCACATTTAACACCTAATGAGAGTCAGACAGCAGGGCAGTAACCTAAGTTCCACATAAGCCAACAGCCACACATTCACTGATAATTGGTGCAAAATTGAGTGTCATGATGATGAACAGGTAGAAACATTGTTTCGTATCGAATGTTATTCATTGAATGACATCTCTCTTATCTTTATGATGGGAAATTACATCAACAATTTTCATAGTTTTAGTGATAGAAAATAGTACTAATTAATATCTCTCCAAGGTGAGAAAGCGTCAAAACATTGATTGTCAACAGGCTCTCTTCCATCAAACTATTTGGCCCATGAAAAATAGTAGAAAAAAAAAAAACTATAATCTTGGAATGATTATGAAAGAAGGGCTAACAAGTATGCTGAATGAAATAAATAAGGGCTATCCAGTCAGTAGTACTAATTTTTGTGGCCACTTAAAATGAAAAATTTCCATTTCTATTATTTGAATAAAGCAGTTAAAATCAACTCCTATGGAGCCTCTTTCTTTCCTCCACATTTCTGCATCTCCTCCTCCCAACCTCTCTCCAGTGCTAGATGGAATTGGAATCCAGAGCCTTAAGAGGTTAGGAAGGTACACTTCATGCTAAGCTAGAGCCTCAGCCAACTATTTTTCATTTCAATATAAAAGGACCATAATAAATAAAAGTGTACATTTCTTTCTTTGATGGGTTGAAGAGAACACTGTATGGACATAAATTAAAATATGCTTGCATAGATAATGAGTAATTATCCAAAGGTCAAGAAATGAGAACATCATATAATCTTCATTATAGTCAGTTCCACTTACCCAAACAACACCAACAAAGGAGCCAGAGACACTAACAAATTCCATCATTAGAACACCACCATTAGTCATATATTATCTCCACTTTGTACTCAGATCTAGTTATATAGAATTGCTAGTATACTTTCCCTTAAGCATTTGAAAAACAACACTGAATATATACCCTACATTTCCTAAAGCATTTTACTGGAACAATAAGTTGAGGGCAAAAATGAGAAAAGATTCATCAGAATTTCAAAGTAAAAACCCTATGCATCACGTAATTCTATTGAAAATGATGCTCGTGGCAAATTTCACTTATCACTTGAAACATATTTCTGCCCTTGGATACCACAACCAAATTAAAAAACATGCTGTTGCTCTGCTCTGGCAGAGCTGCAATGCATTATGTTTAAATAGTTCAGCATTCAGATTTAGCTTTCCTAAAGTACAATATAGAATCAATACAATTACAAAATTCAGTAGCTGCTACTTGAAGTAGTGTGCTAAAAGGCATGAATGATACAGCCATAATGTTACAATATACTTTTACAGTGAAGGACAGTTTCTTCAGTTGTCAATATTTTAATCAGAAAATATTTTATCAATGCATGTGTATGAATACAGGTATATAATATATTCGTATACCTATGTATACATTATGTATGTGTATATATGAATGCATGTATATATAAACATGTATAGTGATTTTATAACATCTGGACACATAAATCTCTTTTCAGAAATAAAAGAGATGTTTCTGGTCTTATTTAAAATACATTCTTTCCTACCAAAATAATCAAATTTGAAGGCTACTTTTCAAAGAGCTTTAGAGTGGTAACAAGGAAAGCAATTCTATTAAATCATTAAGTTTATCTTGTTGACAATAAATTCTTTCAATGAAACATACGTTTTGGTTTTGAAATTCATACAGATTTGATTAAAGTCCCTACTCCTTTATAATAAGGTGAGCTTTACCACACCAATTATGAGGTAGCTTACACAGTTTACACTCAAAAAAAGAAAGCCAAATACCAAATACATTCAAAAATTACATGCTTCTATGTAAACTAAATTAAAGGTGGCTGTGCTGTTTGTGTTTTCTCCCTCTAAATCTGAAATTATCCTGTAGCAATCTGTATAGTAGGTGAAATACCAGAAAAACACTGTCAAATTTTAGTGATTGCATAAAACCTCTGCCCTCAAATTCACAGAATTCTGTAAAGAAACTTCTGTATTGGTCTCTTGTTTATAATAATGGATCTCTTGAGTCTAATGAAGAGTTCAATACTGAGATAGATATATAAAATATGTAAAAGTATACATATATTGTTTTCTTTAATTGGCAATAAGAGTGCACTGAGGCAAGAATTTAAAGAGCTGAGGTTTGTTAAATTTTAAGCAAACTGCTAAGCAAATTCTATTGGTGCCTGATGTGTCCGTACTTACAGATTTGGCAGTAGCAGAAATATACTGGACAACCATTTCACGCTTGGTGGCAAAATCCTTGTTTCGCAAAGGAGCCTTCTTTTCTTCATTAAGATTCATATCTTCCTGTTAGAAAGAACATTTACTGTGAGGATAAACGAATTATTGCTTAAGTTCTTCAAAAGTGATTACGGCAATTAATATTTAACAAAAATTTTGGATAGTTCACTATTACTTAATACTTTAGATACCATAATTTTGTGTATATTTCACATGTATTCATGATTTATATTTCTACCTAGCTAAGCAGGGAGAAGGAAAAATATTTTTAAACTATGCTACAGAACACTTCGGTGGTTCATAACATAGATATACATTATCATATAGTCCTATGAAAGCCATTCATTAATCTCAATATTGTACACACACACACACACACACACACACACACACACACACACACACACACACACACACACACACCTCTTTGGTTCATGTTTCCCAAAGATCACTGTCACCCAAGAAAACAAATGTAATAGACAAATTTAACAGGAGCTGGATTGAAGGAAATTAATTTAGAAATCATGCAAATGTTTTTTGAAGTCTGAATTTTCTCAGACTAAAATATACATACCACCTTCAATTTATGTTCAGGTGACATCATTTAGAACTTATCTCTACTACTCTCAAATATTCTGAGGCTTCTCCTTCATCTTGAAAGAACATACATCTATTCATTCGACCTTGGATTTTAGTGTATCACTGGCTAAGCACATCATTACATAGCCTCATATTGTACTTATTTTCATCAAAATTCCTATGTTCTCTTCACATATGCTGGGCTATTTCTCTACTGCTTCAAAACATTCTGATAAAATTTCTGTCTGATATAAAAGTAGTTACAATGAATCTACACTTCCCACATAAAATCAACTGGGCAACTGTCAGAATATTCTAGATTTATATACTTCTCAACATCGTCTGAAAGAGGTAGTAATGTCATCTCTCCTGCTAGTGATATTTGCACATTGGTATCTCCATTTGACTTATAATGGCACATACAACAATGATGAAGCAATCAAAGAATGGTTTGTCAGAAAATAGGCAAGACAGTAAGAAGAATGTAAGATTATAAAACCCAGAGAATGTTATCAAGATTATTCATTCATACATATCAAGCCTGGTATACATTAACCAGTAGTCAGAGAGTGGTATCTCCTAGTAATGATATCAATTCCCCACCCTCATTTTAGAAACTTCTTTTTCACTCAATCCTTTATTCTTTAATACTAGATTGGCAATGACTGTTAAACACACTATGTTCTTTCATACTCTCTACTATTTTTTATGTGATGCTATGCCCTCTGTGAGGCTGCTGTCTCCCACTTATACAACATCTGTCCAGCTCTTATACTTTAAACTATGCTCATCCACTAAGCATTCCATAAGATTTTCCACAATGCCCCATTTCAAAATGGAAACCTTTATCCTGTTGTTCTATACTAATTTTACTTATAATTAACACTTTCTTATAGAACTATCACCATAAAATTCTAAGGAAACTGAAGGCGGGAACTTATTTATCTTTGTAATCCCAGCCAATATCCTCATCCATGAAATAAAGTAAGAACTTACTGAATATTTTCTGAGCCCATATAATATTTGGAAAATTTTGTTTAAATATTGCCTAGGAACATCACCATGTTTTTTCACTTATGAAATGGCTGTGCTGCCTACATTGGTTAGGACTGGGTAGCATTCATATCAACAGAGGAGCCTATAATGACTCATTTCATTCTTATAGAAATAAAAAACATACTCCTAATTATGCAGCTGATACTTCCAAATCATTAACTCCAGCTTTATAATACAACAATAAAACTAAATAGAGCAATACTCGTAACTCAATATTAACTCTAAACAACATAATTGAATATGAAACTACTTCTGAACATAGTTCATTTGATGGTAAAAACACAAAGCAAGTTTTAAACATATTTCATGTTTGTTTAATATATCCACAAAATATGAGAAATATAGTGTCAAAATGATGTTGAAATCTAAATAACTGACCACTTAGAATAGTTTTTCATTAAGCCATATTTGTAAGCATCATCTCTTTCCTGTTTTCACACCTCATACAGTTATCCCTCAATACACATTCCTTTACTTTATCAAATACTTTTTGATTTTTTATTGTTTTGCTTTTATTTCACTTATTTACTCATTTATTTTGGTGCTAGGGCTTGAACCCAGAGCCTCTTACATATGCAGCACATGCTGTAACACTAGCCTATACCTGTAACTCCAAACACTGTATCACTAAAGTGAGGAAGAAGAAACTATATAAAAATAGTCAAAAGCAGATGCAGATATTCACAGCTAAGCATTAGGTCAAGCTCTCCGTCCTATTGAAGAGAGGGAGGAGAAATTATATGAGCAAAGGAGTCAAGATCATGATGGGGAAACTTTAGGTTAGAAATAGCTGACCTGGGTTATTGAGAGATCTCAGACTATGACATCTGGGGAAGCTTCATGGGTCTCAACTAGGCCCTCTGAATGTGGGAGACAGTTGTTTGCCTTCCACAGTTTGTGTAGCCTCTGGAAGTGGGATCAGAATTTATCTCTAGTGCATGAACTGACTTCCTGGAGCCCATTCCCTACAGGAGAACACCTTGCTTGGGCTTGATACTGGAATGAGAGACTAGATTTCTCCTTGAATCCATAGGTTTGAATGGTACATGAAGGGGCTTAAAGGAGGAGTGAGATATTCACAATGGATATGTATTCGCCTTCAGTGTATTACAACACACTACAGTCACTGTTGGGTATATTTACTGATTATTTTATCTAGTTTTACCAAATAAATCCTCAGAAAATGGAAATACAACTCTAAGTGCTTCCTATAAAAACAGCAGATTGAAGATAATAGGATAATAACAATAATACAAGCACAAGGGAACAAGAAGATAGGTGACTGTTATATCTCTTATATGTAATTCCAAGTCTTTTATCCATATCATACAGTAAAAATAACAAAAATATAACTCTAATAAGCTGTCTCCACAAGGCAGAAAGGATTAAAGTAATCATTTGAAAAACAGTTACATATCATGATGATGACCCTCACTTTATGTACATATTATACTCTGAAGTATTAGGCAATGGTAGTAAAAATCCACCTCAAATTAACAAGCCATTTAAGTCCTAGCAGCCAGAGTATGAAGACAGTGTCTTCAATTTTCTCAGCAATAATTAGAATCACATGATTTCAATCCTGTACTTTAGTGATTGTGTGTAAGTTTAATGGCACATGTTTATGAGCCTCTTTTGAATTTTCTTTAATACCAAGAAACAAAAGGCCCCACCGCAGCTTGGAAACACTTGGTAAAAGCAGCTAAAATAATAAATACAAAACAAAAAATAAAATTCCTTCCTTGTCACTAAATACTGTCAAAAGAGACATGGAAATCATTCCAAAGGCAAACAAACAAAATAATGAGCTAAAGCAGGTATTAGGAAAGTAACTCAAGAATGGGAGTTTCCCTATATAGCTGGATTACAGCTGTTGGCTAAAACACCTTATGGTTGTTTCGATACTTGAAACACACATACACACACACACACACACACACACCATACACACATACCATACACACACACACACACACACACACACACACACACACACACACACACCATTTTTCTTGAAGTAACTAGGAGAACAATTTAACAGGGAAAACATACTGTTTAAATAAAATCTGTAGTTAATAAGATGTTTTCCAAAAATAAATGCAAGTCTGAAGGATTCCTGAACACATTTACATGTGGAAAACTCAAACTGCCATTACAGGAGTATTTTAATCCAAAGTGCACAAAGTGCTACAAATAAAGAAGTCAACTTTTCTTTTATTATTTTTTAAAAGGACAAACTATTACAATAAAATCAAGCCAGTTAGAGTGGTATCTTACACCTAATAAAGCTTGCACTCTCAAAGCTAAAAGCTGCAGGAGGATCACAAGCTAAAGGCCAGCTTCAAGTGCCTGATGAGTTCACAACTAGTCTCAGCTATAAAATAAGACTACCTCAAAAATACATGCAAAACAAATACAGTAAAATATGTACATAATTTTGAAATCAGGTAGGAAGCAAACATGAAAACATTTTCTTGCTAACCATACTAAACAATGTAAGCTAGTGTCAGAATAACCAATGGATGTTTCCCCTCACTTGTGGTTCTGAAAGTTTATACAAATATGGAAAATAATGTATGTGAAACTGTTTTTTGAGAACAAAGGGACTAATATGTTAGTAGAGTGAAGAAAAATAAGTTAGGAGAGTATGGAGGGTGCAAAAATGCTGAACATACAATCAATACTTGTATGACTACTCAAAAATATGTTTTAAAAAGAAAGATTATCTTTTCTCCCTACACACACACACACACACACACACACACACACACACACACACACACACGTAATAAATAAAAATATAAAACAATAAGCAAACATTGTCCACTTCCAGGCCATATCAAATGAAGTCCTTATGTGGGGAACAGTATCACTGATATGTTCATATCCTCTGAAACAACAAAGTATCTAATATTCTCAAGAGAGCTGCCAAAGCAAGTTCACCCTGACTCAAAACTTACTCTTTTGCTATTCCTTCTTTTCACAATGCCACCTCATGTTTCAATATATCACCCTATCAGAACATAAACTCCTTGATGGTTGGGATTTTCTCTTCTCCTTCCCCTCCCCCTCCCTCTCCCCTCTTTCTCTTAAAATAGTGCCTAGGATATTGGAATCCTTGAATTTTGAAGAATTTCTCAAACTATGAGAACACACTGATGCCAGAAAAAAAGACTGATAATTCAGAGGTGGACACTGGCTTTTCACATTTTCTTTATATCTTCATCTGCTTCTATCCTGAGCCCCCATAAGAGGCTCAAAGGAATATATCCCCACTAAAGCAGCTAATACACAGCTATCTTAGAACTAGAGAAGCCATGCTTACCTGTCCCCCAGCTAAACTCTGCTCTGTGATGCTAAGTGGAGGTGCTACATTTATTTCTAAACCTGCATACCATAGCATATTATCTAGTACATAGCACAAATCAACTAATAATTGCTAAAATACACACATAACAATTCAAAAAATCCTTTTTTAAAAGGTAGTATTTTAAGGCATTTTCATATTCACATCTAGAAAAGAAGCAATGTGTTCTGAACTTGTCCCACTACAATGTCAATTTGCAAAGCTAGTTCTTTAATCCCCCTCCTTCCTTCCCTTTCCCTTATCAACTTTTTGTGATACTAATAATGGCAAAAAATTAGACTGAGTACAATCTAAATTAGTTTTAAGATCTGTCTACTGAGTACACGTTGCTATTCCTTTACATGTTTTCCATACAATTCTTCACTTTAAAATGTAGAGCATGGTCTAAAATGTGGAGTAAGGATGTAGGAAATTTAAATGTGACTGATAGAATTTCTTAAAATCTAATCATGTCTGACAACTACTCCATGGCTTTTTATAGAAGTGAAGGCCTAGTTTAACAATAATGTATTTTATGGGAACTTAACTGTTAATTAAAATTACTTATGCTGAGAGCACTCAGAGGTCCTTGGCCGAGCTAACCAACTTCTAAAAACCTGGTGCTGAGTGAGAAAAAAAAAGTCCCTTAATAGCAGTCAAGGGAACACAATATGCTTGGGTTAAAGTGGAGCACCTGGTGCCAAGAGACAATTCTTCTGTGTAAATTAATGAAGGGGAGAAAGAAAAGAATAAGATTAAAAGCTTTAGAATGACTTGTGAGAATTCTAACAGGTGGAATACAAAACCAATAATTAAGCACTTATTACATATAACTATGTTATCATTAAATTATGCCAAAGATGCATATCAACATAGTGTACATCAATATAATACAAAAATGGTGTTTTGTAAAGAATGTGCACTCTATTAAATATGTATCTAAAATTTTCATATGTGAGACTATTATTGTCAGTAATAACAACTGGCACTAGTATTTGGATAGTCTATGTTTGTGGTATCAAATATTCAAATATCTATAATATGAAAAGGAATTTATTGATACACAAAGTAGTTTTGAGATGCAAGCAAACATTCAAAGTAAAAGTGGGCTAATTACCTCCCCTTTTTTATTGAGACAGGCTGAGGTCATATTCACAGAGATCTACCTACCTTGGCATCCTAAATGCTACAAATAAAGTCATGTACAACTTCACCAGTCATCTCTTATTAACTGGCCTCGTGTTTAAGAATTGTCATTAGCTTCAAAATAAATCAAGTGAATTTGGGGGAGGTAGGAGGTTTAGGTAACAATAATAAAATGCCTAATGCTTTGTTGAAAGTCCTATTCTGCTGTAATTTTAAACTTACAAGTTTAGTTTTAGTTTTAATCTCCTATTAACTCCTACAATGAGAAATGCTATTGGTACATTTGATCCTCAAGCAATAAGAATATCAATTATCAGAATGATATAGAATAAAGTTGAATATTGTTTTCACCATAAGTTTTATGAGAACATACCAGTTCTCAAAAAATGTTAATCCATTGCATTAGAAATTGTAAGGTGATCCATTTGTTGTCAAGTATCTAATGCAAAGGAAGTATGTGAAAGGTGCTATGTGATACACTTGGGGTATGTCTTCCTAATATCCAAATACAGCATTTATAGTAAACAAGATACACAGTTGCAAGGTAGTTCTGAAACCTCCACTGATTAACAGAAACAATAGAAAAAGGCAATATCAAGAGACTATAACAAAATCATCTTAGTAGTCACCAATTAAGACAAGAACATTTTTGTTTACACTACCTGTAAAGAGGACACTCACAATGAGTGAATAAACAAAGGAATTTCATATCTGAAAACCTACTTCTTTGTTTCAGAAATAGTAATTTCAGTGCCATCCCCTAATCAACTATCATGATGACACCTTAACAGCTTTCTATTCAAACATAGTTAGCCTTTGTTGAGGTTCTATAAAGGGCAATTACCAATACGGTGGTGTCATCTGTAAAAAGTGCTCTTGATCTCTTACCATGTTTATCTCCTCAATATGTATACAATGAAAACATACTGATTTTATATAAAAGTTTACTGAAACAGTAAATATGGATGTTACCAAACTTCCAATGCTTTCAATTTATTATGTACCCAAATGTATCTATCAGCTTGCCCACGTAATAGCTTTAGCAACTTACTGAACCAACTTTCTTAGCCTCTCTAGCTCTGAAGCTTAATCTCCTTCTTTGAAAATAACAACAAATGATTAGTACACACTTGGCATAACAGTCATAAGAATCAACTGAAATACAGGTAAAATAGTTTCATGCCTGGGTCTTGAACATATAGTAAACATAAACAATGCTGATTCTGAAAATAACATGTTCATTGTAAGGTTTTTAATATTGGTCAAACTAAAAATAGCATGCAAGCACAGTACAAGAAAACTACTCTCAAAGAACAGATATAATGTTTAAAAGTTCCTGTTTATTTTTATTGTTAACTTTTAATTAAACCATGTTTCTCATAAAGGTTAATCCTGATATGTTTATACTATTATTTTAAAGTAGTGTCCTCATTTATAAATGATATTCACACATGTATCAGTGCTTTTGTTTTGCTGTTATCAGTGATTAAGACAGTGTGATAAGGTAGTAACTGATAAGAAATGTTGGCAACTGAACAATGATTAGGATTTATCTGATAGGGGAAAAATATTCCAAATGCTTATAACATATATTCAGTATAAAAAGTGTATTCACTGAGTACATACACTTATATTTATTTGCCACTTAAAAGTTTTTCAATTGAAATAAAACTGTTTTACCATGTACAATGTGCACTGTTCAGTGACTAAATCAAGCACATTAATGTATATTTCAAATTATTGTGCTGAGAACACTTTTATTAAACCTTAACATTTTAATACAATATAATATTATAGTCATTACTTCATACAAAATATCTGTTACTCATCCACCATACCTAACCTAAATCTTATAACCCTTTGGCAATCATCTCACCATTTTCCCTCAAATACATTAAACCCTGTGTTAAAAAGCCAATTTTTATTGTCATCTGGTCACAATGTAGAGTCTCCTGTAAAGATGTAACTTGAAGAACTGACTCACTCATACTTGCAACCATGTCTGTGAGAAATTGTCTTGGCTAATAACTGATATGGAGATCCCAGGCCACTATGGGAATTGCCATCCCAGAGCAGGTAGTCCTGGGCTATGTAAGAAAACTAGCTGAGCATGAGTCTGGGAGTTACAGCATTGGTTCTAGCCTCCAGCTTCCTCTTCTGACTTCCCTCAGTGAAGGACTTACCTAGAAGTATAAACTAAATCAAACCTTTTCCTCTCCCACGTTGTTTGAACATGGTGTTTGCCTCAGCAACAGAAAAGCAAATTAGAACTCTACTATAACCACCACTCTAACTCTTATGACATCGACTTCTTTAGATTCTGTACAACCTTAAGAGTATCATTGTTTTTCTGTGCCTGCTTTATTTCTCCTTTTATAAGACAAACTAAGCCTCTAATGTGGTAACTCACCTCATACCTGTTTGAAAGGCCATGCTCAAAAAGACAAAAGATTAACACCTATAGGCAAGAATATGGAAAAAAGAGGACTCATTGTGTTTCTGAGGGGAATCTAAATTAGCATTGTCATTATAGAAAATAACAGAATCATTGTCAAAAATAAGTAACATAATCCAGTAGTCACATCACTGGGTATAAATAAATTTTGCAGTCAATATACAAGTATATAATATTTTATGTAGGTGACAATGATATGTATGATATGCAACAAATTAAATAATAATACAATATGACATTTCTTATAAAATATATGTTTAATATCATCTTCCAAAGCTCTATTAAAAACAATTCCATTAGGGAAAATTGTAGTACTAAGTTATACATTTGCTTAAATAACATTAATGAATTCAACAAACAAATTGTTTATAAAACACCACATATTTAAAGATGTTTTAAAAGATAATATTCTAGTATATATTAGAATTAACATGAAGCTGTATAATTTATATAGTGCCTACAAGTTGCAAATTAATGGGCTTCATTATTGCATAGGGTTTCAAGTCTATGAAAGGCATGTGTATAACTTGGAGGAAAGTAGTAGAAATATGACTTTTTTGAGATGCAGTAAGATAGAATGTCTCTATGTAATGCAGGCAAGCTTCTTAACCATGATCCTTCTCCCTAAGCATCTATAGTACTGATATTACAGGCATGCACAATGACACTAGGCACTATAATAGCTTTACAATGAATAAAAAGGGTGAGCAAGGTCTATGTAGGTTAAAAAATGGGAACTACTTGTATACACAGATATAACAATCTGGAAATGAAAAACCCATGCAGGGTAATAAGAAGCAAACAGTCCAATTAGTGCAGTCTAAAAGCAAGGTACATGTGAAAGCATAGGCCCATGAATATTCCCTTCTTATCCTTTCATTTAATTCTGTAAATTAAGCAATGAAGTAATGAACAGAGAATTACAGGAAAAGTTCTAACACTTCTTCAGCAAAGATGTGAAAGAGTCACCTAAAGGCACAGATTTAAGAACCATGAGGTAATTTAAAATGACTATTTAAGGACATAAAGGCCTATGTGATGCTTTGTAAAAGGATTCTGCCTCAGAATTATTAGGGGTATACTGCATAAGAACAGGCAAAGCCTGTAAAATGGGCAGAAGGGCAGTTAGAAACCAATATTAGTAGCTACAATAAACAACTATAAGAAGAATTGTCTAAGCAAAGGGAGGAAACAATGAGTAGATGAGTAAGGAAATAGATCCAACAGTTAAATTACAGAAGCTGATCCAATATAATTTGACTAGCAACTAAGAGTTAAAATGGGAAGAAAATGGATGGAGTAGAAGATAACCCCGTATTGCTGAAATTTAAGGAACCCAAATATGGCAAGGGTACTTAACCTAGAAGATACTCTCCATACTGCTAAACTGATTAATAACTTAAAGCTAGAAACATCAATTTTGAATGAAAGAGAGAAGACAGAGAAAGACAAAGTATTATTACCAAAATAGATGCAAACCATGTTTTGGGTTTGTTGTTATTATCATTTTTTGGCAGTTAAGACAAGGCAATGGAATAGCAAACAGGAACAATTGAGTGACTGAGAAATATTAATAATTAAAGATGGGATAGGGTTTGTTTGACAATGGAAGCAATGCTACAAATGTTATTGCATTCTTTATTTAAAATGTATGCTGGTGTGTGAAATGAGAATGTTAAATTAACAAATCATGTTTCTCTATCTCTAAAGGAGTTCTTGTCAAGGTAACCAATGTGAGATGGCCCAATGTTTCATTTATCCCTTCCCAGACATAAAGTGTTGAAAAATTCTAATATGATATTTATTATTTTAGAAATAATTTAAGCCATACAAAAAGAAACATAAGAAACCCTATAAAATGGAAACTGTATAACTGTTGCTAATATGAGAAAATAAAATGAATTAATTCCTTGGTTCCAATTTACCATTTTGTTGTTTATTTTACACTCTGCCTTCCCAACTGTATTTCACATACTCAACAGACCTTGTAGACTTGGGCACAGTTTGCTTTGGACCAGCAAGCACACAAATTAGTTAATTGAAAAATTGATTTGGTGTGCCACAAACTACAAAATACTAGAAGACAAAAAGAAATAAATCTGTCCCTGATTTTAGGCACTCTGACTAAAACAGATAGGCATTCATCCAAATGAATAAATAAATCCAGATATTCTTGGAAATACTTCTGTCTTATCAACAAGGGTTGGTGCTGTTCTTTATATGACATAAACAGTCCACCACAAACATCCCTATTTAAAATACAGCGCTATTCTAGACACACATAGTTTAAATGACAATGAAATTAGAGGTCAAACTCACCATCATTTTTTCAAAGAGGTCCAGAACTTCCTTTTCAGACAAATTCAGAGATCGTTCATCATATAATGGCTGAGCTGCTGGAAATTCACTGATCACGGCTTGAGAATCAATAGGATGTTGAATAAGAGGTTTTTCTTTTTTGACAGTAGATTTTCTGAAACTTGTAATTCGGTCACGCTGCAAACAGAGAAAAAAATAAAAAGTCCTAAGAAAAATATCAGGAGACAAGAACATGAAGAATGGAAGCTTCAAAATGGCACTCAGTATAATACATGTTATTACTGTCTCTTGACAAAACATTATTGTAAGCAGCAAGCTCCAGTTAGAGATTGGACTATTTTGCAACTGTAAAGACATCAGAAATCTAAGGGCGAAAAAAAAAAAAAATTCATGCCTCAAAAGTAAAACTTAGTCATTTGTCATTTCTGTTTTACACTGTAAGTAAGTGAAGGAACACTTTGAGTCAAAACCTTGTGGTGGTTGTTTCTGGGTGAATGGGTTTTTGGTGCCAACTTCATGCTATGGAAGGAGAAAGAAAATAATGTTACTGATATCAAACTCAATGAGAAATTTAGTGTAATGTTCTGCTCATTGCAAAAACTGTAACAAGTATATATGAATAATTGTCAGTGTAGCAGTTGACTGAATAGTATGGAATGAACACAGACATGGTGAGTTCACATCCAGACTGAAGAATCAGTCATCAGGAAATCACTCTCACTATTTCCTCTTTACACTACAGAGTCATTATGAGAGCCAAATACACTTGCTGAGTGTTGATACTATTAGTTGCAGTCATTCGTGTATTCCTCAACATTTTCTTTCCCAAATATTTGGCGCCAATAGAAAGTAGAAAAAAAGATAAAGCACTCATTCCATTTGCTGGAAATGTAAACAGAAATATCTTCCTCATCTAAATATTATTCTGATGAACTTACTAGTTTATGAATATTTCCTTTAAGCCTTTGATACCATGTACAATCTCTAACAATTAGCTTGCTCTTTCATATCAAGTGAGTCAAGGACTTGGGCCACATGTCAACAGGCCATTTGATTTGAAAACCATCAAATACTTAACATCAAACATTAGTAATATTCATAAAACTGAAGACAACTCAGTTTTATTCTGGTGTCTGTTAGGAAGCACATGCAATATCAACAGGTCACATTAAGCAAGCAGACATGTTAGCTATGACAGTAAATGTACACTGCCATGTTACGACAATCCTTTTAAATAACCTTAAGAATGCAAGAACATTACAGACTACTATAGTTTATATAGTTTTGTTGACCCCCTCCCTAAGAGAACATGTTCTTTATTTTATTGATTGAAATTATAGTTCTTAAAAACCATACATGTACTTTGAAGAAAGAAGTTCTAAGCAGCTTAGTTAGGATTACAAAAATTATTTATGTATTTGGTTGCTTACAGGGAGATTACAGAAACCACAATATTTTAGAGCTGGGAAACAAATAGCATGTAAATGAACATCCTCAATTCACAGAACAGGTGACTCACTTAAACACATGAGTCTCTGGTTCTGTTCTCAGTTTTCACATTACAATTGTTTCTTTAAAATTATTTGAACTTTGTTATTCAATTTTGTTTTAATTCTTTGAGGGCAATTAAGTTGGTTTGGGTGGGTAATATCTTCAAACAACCCAAGAAAAACAATTTTAGTAATCCCAAATAAACTGAGTCAAATTCTACTTAAAGATATAGTGGACATCAAAGCATTTAAATATGCAATTGGCCATTAAATTAACATCTCTTCTCCATTCACTTCATATCAATTAAAAATACTAATACAGTCCAAGCTTTTGTACTGAGTACTAGCATTACGAACACAGATTTGATATTTCCATGCCCTTCAATTTAATGCAAAAAAAAGTCTGTATTTTGGTAAGAAGATGAAGTCAAATTACTTACTTTCATCTCCATAGAACTGTAGCTTTGTTTGACCTTTTTTTAGATAGGTAACTACTTGCAGAAAAAAGAAAACCCTAAAATACTATTCAAGAAAGTTTAGGTATAATGAGTACACTTAAATATTAGCATATAACTTTTAATAATTATTATTGTAGTCTGAGCTTGAAAATATATAAGGTCTTAAAATTCAATAGCACATATCTAAGGATAATGAACTTACTTTCTTTTTTATTTGAAATTATTTCCTTTATTATCGGTATTTAATGTAATTCACAATGTACTTGGCTATCAAAATGTCCATGTTTCCCAGGGTCCACATTTATGCATCTAACTTTAAAATATTGTTTTGGTATATATTACAATAATAAAAACTATAATTTAACTGGGATCTGACATAATTGTTTATGTAAGTTTGGGACAGTTACTTCTTTTTCTTGAGGAAGAGTCAGGTACTATGTAGCTCTGACTAATCTAGAACTCTGTAGAAAACCTGGCTGACCTCCAACTTGCAATAATCCTCGAGTGCTAGAATTACAGGTATAGACCACTGTGCCTGGCTACAATTGTTTATGTTAATAAGTGAATAGGAGAAATTATTTAGTGTTAATTATCCTATTTTGTTTTATTTTCTGGACATCCAGTCACCTTTTATGTTGCATATATCAATGTTTTAATGTCCACTTTTTGAAGTGAAAATGTAACATGCATAAGCAATGCAATAACATGCCGCTCTCACCACCTTACCACATCATCTGCCAAAGTTTTTATTTGAATGTTCTATTAAAACCAAAAGGAAACAAACAAAAGAAACAACAGTCAGATTTAAAAAAAAATCATAGAACAGGACAATAATTGAAGTAATTGAATTATTCTCATCATTTATCATATATAAACCTTTCAAAAAATTACAAAGTTCAACATTTAAATAGCTCATCCATTCCAAAATGAAAAAAGTAGAAATTACAAATGAAGGCTTTGTTGGAGGAGGGATTACCTATTTGTTTTTAAACATGGATGTTAAGATTCTCCCTTTCACATCTGGGTCAGATAGTACTACAGAGTTTAAATATGACAAATGAGTCAGTGAAATTCTATACCTCTACAGTAGTCTTTGAAAAGGATTGGTAATGAATATTGTCTTTAAAATTATTACATTTGAAATAAAAAAAACAGTAACAATGAGTAAAATGTTAAAACACAACCAAACTAACAACTCAATAAACTTCAGAATTCAAAAGGTATTTCAAAATCTTATAATAACATACCATCAGTATGAATTCTAGATCTCACTATATAAACAACTACACATCACTTCATAATGATATGCTTCTAGAAATGCACAGTTAAGTAACTTCATTCCTATGTAAAGATCACAGACCATACTAAAGCAAAAAAGGATGTCATCAGATGATATACTATAACAGTATCACCATCATAGGTACAGTCCCATCTCTGCCTCAGACTCCTCATATAGCACATGACAGTACAATGAAATGTTATTTAAGAAAGAACAATTTCACAATGGTTAGAAATTAAATTTAGCCCTCTGACTTGTTTCATAATCTTGTTTTTTACAGAAGAAGCTGAATAAAGTATATTTAACATGGTCATGGATGTTGGCATGCATTTTTACTAAGTAAAATACAGTGCCTTCACTGCAGAGAATTCCATTGTGAGTTTTCAATAAGTTAAAACTGCTTGTTCTGAAAATCTCAGGAAATTGCCTACAATTACTTCTATCCTCTCTGTGCTATTAAAGATAACCCTTCCCTAGAACAGCTGTGGCAAATGTACTAGTACATGCACAGATCTTTTTTGTATTTTGAATTCTTTGATTCCTTCAGGAATTTAAACTTCTAATTCCTGTACTAAATCATCATAAACTACAACCAATCTTTATTGCCTTGGAAAGAGGAGGTTGGAAGATGGCTTAGTTGGTAAAATGCTTACTGAACAAATGTGAAAACCTAAGATTGAAACCCACATTAAGCCAGATGTAGTATTGTGCATCTATAATCCCAGTTCTCTGACAATAAAATGAAAGGCAGTGACAAGAGAATCCATGATAGCTTCTGGGCCAACTAACCATACAGTAAGGATCAACAAAGAGGCCATGTCTCAAACAAGATAAAGAGATGATAACCTAGAAATACCCAAAGTTGTTCTCTGACCTCCATTCATTCAAGAACATACTTTGGAATGCATGTATTCACACACACACACACACACACACACACACACACACACACACACACACACACACACAGAGTACACAAATAGAGGTGCATGCATGTGCCCACATACATACACACATGTATGTACCCACAAAGACACACACATGTGCCCATACACATATATGTGAACTCACATACATGCATGTGCTCCCCTACATACACAAATACATCATACACAAGCACAAAAGATAAAATTTGGGATTATTTATATCAAAATTAAAGGAATCTTTAAAAGATTAACTAACCTTAGAACTTTCTCCTCCAACTATTTTCCCTTGAGTTTCTGTGGTGGGCTACAAAAAAACTTTTATGCACAGTGATAGGCTTCATGTTTGTAAAGCATAATCAAAGACCTGAAGTGACTCTGCTAACATCTGACATGAGCCTGTCCACATGGGTTTTTGAGATAGATTACATAACTCTTTAAGAAACTTCTGCTTCCTTTTCTTTAACTCCTTTGGGGTTATAAAGTTATGATTAGAAACATCTATATCTCCAAAGCAAGAATATAAATTAGAGGAAAAATGATTTGTTTAAGCCAAATTCCCTAAGTTAAGGTACATGTATTTCAGAAATGCTTCAAATCTGTATCTCAATTGAACACATGTTGACAATTTAATCAGTGGAGACAAACACAAGAAAAATAGAAATGCTAGCAATCCTTTCACTTAGCTTTACTGAAAATATTTCACAATTCTCTATTTTCAATTTGACATTATTCTTGCTGACAATAAGCCACATAATATTAACAGTTAGAATTTGGTGGAATTTAAGATAATATAAGCAAAAGATCTCATTTTACAAATAAGAGAGTACCATTTATGCTAATGGTACTGCTGCATTTCAATCGTCTATACTTAAGACTTCTTCTATATTACATCAGTCTTCATTTCTAATAGCCTAAAGACTAGCTGCTCAGTAACAACACACACACACACACACACACACACACACACACACACACACACACACACACACACACCCTGCAAACCTCTACCTCAAGCTACCATCAGCTCTTATCCAGATTACCTTAGTAACCTCCTATCTTGTCTCCCTTATTCAGGCTTTGTTCTCTTATAGTAAGTTTTGAAAAGGGCAAAACTATACTGTGAAAACCAAAGTCATGTCACTCCTCAGCTCAAACCTGCAATGACTTTATTTTCCTTTCCAATGCAACTGAGAGTCATTACAATGACTACAAGACCTCTGACCTCATTCTTTACTGTGTCCCCTCCATTCACACTAACCACATCACTGCTCTCAAGAAAAGCAATCACCCACAGGAATTCACTGTTCCCTCTGGCTGCAACATTCATTTTTGTTATCTGTACTTGCTCCTTAATCCCCATAGCAATGTTTTTTCTCAGGAAGGCCTACTCTGGTAATACTGTTCTAGTAATAATGTGGGCCTAATCCCCACATTCCCTTGTTTTTTCTTTCTTTCTTCAAATAAAATATAATATAACCAATCTATAATCTATTGTTCATTGTCTGTTGGCTTTTGCTTTGTTTCCTCTAGTGATAGGGGTGTAACCCATGGCTTTGTACATGTTAAAAATCACTCTTCCACTAAGCCCCAGCCCTCAACTATTCACTATTTATTATGCTCACTATAATATGAGGTATATAAGGATAGACTTTCCCTTCTGTCTGGTTTTGGGCTGTGTTTCTGATGTCTAAAACAATGCTTGGTACACTAAGGCTCAATAATGATTATGAATGATGTTCATACTCCCTTTCATAAATATTTAATGCCTCTTGGTACTGTAAGGACTAATAACCCAAAGGCATTCAAGCTCTCTATGCCTTGGCCCCAGGCCACCTTCTAATTCTTCCCTCTTGACCCTTGTACTACATAAAACAAAAACTGAAATCTTTAACCAAGCGCATGTCCTATGATACCTTGTAACTTCAAAGATCCCTTGACTTGACCTAGAAAAGTTCATTTTAGAAGGTATATTTTATTTCTAGAGCACCTGTTGAATTTAAAATTTGACTATTGGCAGATCAGATGTAGAACTCTAGTTGAAAATAAAACTGGATAATGACTGTGCTCTATTTTTTTTCTTGACATATTTTTCCCTACTACTTATTTTTAAGAATGATAGAGCACCCCAAGGCACAAAACAAATTATATACACATAAAAAATTATCCCAATTTCTTATGATAGTCATAAAGAAAAACACTCTTGATTTCTTGATTTATAAACTTTGTTTCACTGAAGAACATACATTCTATATGAATGTGAACGTTTACTGTAACATGGCTATTTTCTAATACACTACTCTCACTAAAATATCTGCTTTTAGGAGCTAGAGAAATGAATGGCTCAGCAGTTAAGAACACATACTACTCTTGTAGAAGATCCTAGTTCAGTACCGAGTACCCAAATCATATAACCACCTGTCATTAATTACATCTCCAGAAAACTCAACCCATTTTTTGATCCTGCAGGCCCCTGCACACAAACATTAGACACTCATGAAAACACATGCATATATATATATGTACATAAACAAAAAGTTTTCTTGATTTTACCATATTTCCTAAGTATAATAATATTTAAAACCTTTCTTTAAAATTATTTGAAAGAAAAGAAATGACCATGATATGTTGAAAAGGAAAATCTTAAGCAGACACAAGGAGACTGAGTTTCAGAAATTATGGGCACTGTATACTAAAACTGTATTGAAATCTTTGTATAAGTGACAATTAAATGATCATCAGTAGAAAATAAATCCTTTCTGTCACATGACTGAATGTCAGTCAAAATGAAATGTAATAAATCCATTACTGCAACAAAATGACACCAAACAGGAAGTTCAAAGAACTGTAAAGAGGAGCTTTGGAGCAAAATTGAATCCATCACATTCATAGAAGTGAATTTAAAACACATTTTAAAATGACTGTATTAAAGTACATTTTCATAAACCAGTCATAGTGGTGCATGTCTTTAGCTCCAGCACTGGGGATGCAGAAACAGGTGGATCTCTGAGGTTGAGGTCAGCCTGATCTACATAGCAGAGTTCTACAAGGGCTACATAAAGAAACTCTGTCTTCATTACAGCACAGTGGTTGAACATTCACCGAACATGTATGACCATGAGTTAGGCTCTCAACACAGAAAAACAGTATTTTAAAATAGATATATATCATTTCATTTAAAAATGTTCTTTAAGAAAAGTTATGAAATCATTTCTGAATTTAACTTATATAGATGTAAATATTTTCCCTCAAACCACATGGAAGTAAACATGGATCATACTTATTTGCAAAAACTACATGGATCTTACTTATTTGTAAAAACTATAGTTATAAATATATATAAACTGAAAAAAGTTAACAAAAAAAGATAAAAATGACCCTCAAAATTGGAATCACAGCATTGAATTAAAAGCTCTGATTAAAGTCATTTTGGTAAGTTTTTATTATGCAAATCTAATGATAATGGTCATTACTGTGGGGGCATATTACATCGATAAGTATAGTGACCATATATATTCATTAAATTCAACTCTGAAGAAGCAATCAAACTACGCATTAGTCAAGCAATCAGAGTTTATTAAACTTCATTTATGATAAGCTATATTAAATATAATGGTGCAGTATTATATAGTATTATCTAATTATAAAAGTATTGCTCTAAAGCCTCAACCCTTAAGATTAAGAGAAATGGCGGACTTACTTATAACTCTAATGTTGAAGTTCTGATTGCAATGAAAAAGATAATTATTGCAAGAAAATTAAGTTTTAATTTTCTCAATCAGGCAGAAATTAACAAAAGCAGCAAGATGTAAAGAGTCAACTCTCTCATGGCTAATGTTACATGGAAATACAATGCTTTATAAACATTGTGCAATTAGTATAGCACCACAGAAATTGGACAACTAAATTGGATGTAATTCAAAAGCCCAACCTTCATCTCAAAAACTCGATTAGTGTATTTGACAACTTTATTTTTAAAGAAAATAAATAAGTTGGCCATTACAACCAAGATGAATAGTCAATTATTCACCCAGATTTAAGTATCTTGCTCTCCAAAAAAGGGCCAGAGAAATGGGACAGAAAGATACATTAAAATCAATAAAATAAATATTTGAGCATCTATAAGTTCTAGTTTAGTTAGAGATCAGAGGATTGAAAGAACAATCACAAAAAAATGAGAAAAGGAGGAGTGCTTTCAGAGTTCTGAAGAAGCAGTGTTTTGGTATACAGTTTGAATATTACTTTCCAAGTCAGAAAGACCTTGAGAGGAGTTGGGGCAAGTCATTTGGAATACCTAGTAATCAAAATCAACATTCTAAGCAATCATTGAAATCTTTCATAGAGATTTTGTGTTCTTTTAGTAACTCTATGTTCTTTTTATTTCACCAAGAAAATTATCTATAATCTGATTTTTAGAAGCAAGTTCAACGTAGAAGTTTGTTTCTAGGATGATGGGAGAACAAATTTTATCTTTCATCATGGAAATATTTACTACCTATATTTACAATTACCCTCAATCAGTCTTTCATCTCCTTTCTAACATAAGGGTCATTTTCTGACAGCAATACATAATCTTAAGCAATATTGTCCTCCATCACAATTAGCATTTATGAATAGATGCTAGACAAACTGGAAGCATGCTAGTACTGCAAATTTAAAGAGACATGGCCCTGCTTTCAAAGTCCAAAACCCTAAAAGATGAGAAGATGCACTTATTTCCTCCTTACTTTTCTGGTTAACATCTATAACCATGCATTTCATCATTTAGATAGAAATATAGATACATATTTGTAACATTAAGCACACCATCTCAGAAATGTCAAGTTGAAGCCTCAAACTTTAAGCCGCCAGAGTTGTTTCTACTACAAATCAAAATTCTTTCTGCCATTGTTCTGACAGAAAAACAAACAAACAAAAAACAAAGACAAAACATTCATTCTGGAATCTTCTTTTCAAGCTGTTCATTGGATGTAAAATAATAAAATATTTATATAAAATAGTTCAAACAAAAAGTCCAAGGCTTCAGTTTTCTTCATGAAGCAAAAGACTAATACTATACTATATTAAATTAGTTTTATTAGTTTCTCCTAACAAGATATAAGTTCAATATGAAATGGACTGTACCACCATAAATTTGAACATCAAGACAGTCAGTCAACTATGGTATGGGAATCCAACAGTCTCTTCCACTTACTAAGCATGATCCACCTCAGGACATTCTCAGGAAATGTATGCTGGCCACTTAGGTGTTCAACAAAAGTTCTTGGTAATGTATTAGGGAAGCTCACTTAATATCTGAATTAAGTAAAACAACTTCAGAAAAATAAAGCTTTTTATACTAAGAGCTTCTTCTACAGGCACAGAAATTACATTTGTTTGCTCTATACTAAACCATCTGAGACAGGAGGAAAAACTGAGCATGAAAGTTTTTCCCTTTGGACTAAGAATTAAAAAAAAAAAAAACAGGTACAAAAATATAGCCTTACACAATTATAGATATTTAAATACGTAAATGAAGTAATTAGTGCTTGGATCAATGAATTAACCCAATGGAGATCAGTGTTTAATAAATAAAATTTTACTTTCTCTGCTAACCAATGAATGAATGAATGAAGAAAACATTAAGCACGTATCCAGTATTAAACAACTAGCATGGTATGGTATAAAGACGTATAACACATGATTCTTCCCTTAAGGCACGTACAACAATCTTACCAGCAGTGAAAACCACACAAAAACAAGTCAATAATGAAGTACTAAACTCTAAGGTCTGCAGCTCTGATATGGGAATGCCTTTCTGTATGCTGTGAATATCAATCTTTAAATAAAGGAGCTCTTTTGGGCCATGACAGGCACCATAGAAAAAGTAGGAGGAGAAATCAGAGCATAGGTAGGAGAAGCAGGGTGGAGTCAGGGACAGGCTGAGCAAGCCTCTAAAGAAGAAGCATGTGAGGAACACAGGTGGCCGCCACGTGGCAGACAGATTAATGAGAATGGTTTGAGTTAAGATGTGGGAACAAGCTAGCAATGTCCCTGAGCCATAGGCCAAACAGCATGAACTTAATATAAGCGTCTGAGTCTTTTCTAGGGGCCTGATCAGCCGCAGGCAGCTAAGGGGTCTGAGATTGAAGGTCTGTGGGTCTAGATCTCTGGCCGCCAGGGACCAAGAAACCTCATTGAAACACAGCTTCTCTCTACTTAGGAAACAAGTCCCCTCTCAACAGAGATTTTAAGGATCTCATTATCTTTCTAATTATTATTAACACTTTGAGCAACCACTGGCACCTAATACCTGTTCAAACATTTGGTGGATAAATGCCTTTAAGTATAAAAAGAAGTCAAAGAAGAAATGGTTTAACTATTTCTGAAGTGGAACTTGGTTGAGAAACTCTGCTAAGAATTGCACACTAATCCGTGTATAGCCATGAAGAGGGTAAAAAGGAAGGAAGTCATATAGAGGAGGCAGCATTCCCTGCTCCAAAGAAGTTGGGAGGAATGGCCTAGGGGGAAAAATGTTCAAAGAAAGGACATTACATTTTCGAGATGCAGGCAGTAGTCAGATTAGAGTCACTCATGAAAATCACAAGGAGTAATCTACACATTGCCAACCTCTGGGGGTCCTAAGGACTTCCTGATGCACAGAAAAACACAGGGAGTATAATGTTTTTAAAAAAGCTGAATTTGGGTACCATGTATCCACAAACTTCTCTGGAACTTTTGAAGTGAGATCTGCTTTGGGATTCCAAATAATTAAAGTTTAAGAAGCATGGTTACATGTAACATAACATATCCAGGAAGACCCACAGTAGCATATTGAATTGCATTCGAGTTCAGTAATGAAACAAGGATGTTCTGCCAAGCAGGCTAAATAAAGTCTATATAGACATAAGTAGGCCAAGTTTTACAGTCAAATTTTAAAAGGCCATTTTCAAGGTTTACAAGTTTTAGAAATTCAGAAAATGGTTGTTAACCCATGATATTCATGAATGACTGAAGAAAGACTCAAAAGCTGAGGAGAAGTTTGCAATAATTAGCAAGTTTTGTCTTTTCTATGTATGTAACAGCAACCCTCTACTGAGTGTTTATTGGGTGCTAGCTACTATGATAAGAGCGTTATATATGTTGGTTCATTTAACCGCCCTCCCCAATAATGCTATAGAGAGAGAATTACTATTCTATTTTGCATTAGCATTTAAACCATATGTTTATGATCCCATGCTCTGAAACCTCTATCTTATCCTGAAGTCTTTGGCAAGTAGTATGGGTCAGTATAACACTCCTGGTTAACGCTTGAACTTGTTTACTAATTTTAGCCATTCTTTGGCCACCTTGCTAGCCTTACAGTGCTTATTTCACTTCACCATTCTTTCTTCTTCATTTGGCCATCTCCCATTCATTCTGTCTGCTCTTAGCTAAAGTTACTATTCTCCTGTAGTACCTAAAGTAACCCATGCTTTTGCTGACCTCCCCCTTTTGTAATTATCAGAATACAATTATTTGCTATTGCTTTCCTTGCTATACTGAAAACTCAAAGTGGCCAGGACTAAAAATCTCCCCTCCACCTCTCTGACTATATGCCAATCTCTACCCATATCTTTTTCCTCTCCTTTTTCTCTTGTTTATTGGTGTCATTGTTTTTAGAGTCTTCCTGTGCCATTCAAGCTAGCCTCAAACTGTCAATCCTGCTATCTCATTTTCCACAGCTCTGGGATTTACAAGTGTACACAACCATATCCAAACTCAGGACTAGGTCTCATCATTCTTTGTTCCTACCACATCCTTGTAGATTTTACATAGTGTCTAGCATAGAGCAAGCATTCAGGTTTGAAATGATTGATGGAACTGGGGCTGGGGAAAAGGAGAAGTAACAAAAAAGAAAAAGAGATCCAATTGTTATGATAAGAGTGCAGATTAGGTGGTAGCAAATCGGAACACAGAAAGCTGTCAGTATATGCAATTTTGTTTAAAATTACCTTTGTTATTGAAGCAATGTACCTAGACATATGATTGTTGTTTGTATTAAAGAGAGTAATTTAAATACCTGGTGTTGTGATTACTATCTTTACAACACACAAATAACCTCTAAATGGCTATGATTACTACTACTAGATACTTCACCTTACAATGACTTGCCATGCATCTACTTCAAGCAGCTTTTATAAATAACCACATCATTTAGTTTTTCAATGTAGCTGAAAAATTAATCTGACAAAACAAAATGATTCACTCCTTTAAAACTTCAAGAGCATAAATTGCCTAAAACTGAAAATTACACCTGAATTTTGAATGTTATTATTAAACCTAATTTTATAGGAAAAATACATAAAATTCAACCAACAATTTAACTTAATGTCATTACCAGTACTTTTAGCTGATATTTCTGAATTTCCTAACAATCCATAATTCAGTAATGAGTCAAATCTAAAAGTTTGTTTAGTACAGGTTTTTAGCTTTTGGAAACACAAATTCAAAGGTGCAATTTAAAACCCTGGTATCCAATTAAAAGTAGACAGTTTTGGTCCCAAGAAAGCCAGGTAGCATTTTTAAACTCATACAAGAAATTTTTTAAAAAAAGAATCTTATAAAAAAATCTTAGAACAATACATTAATAAATATTCAAAACTTAGAATCTTCAGGAGACTATAATGATATGGCAGCCAAAAATAGTTGAATTTTCAGAAGGCTTACAAAAAGTTTTAAAAAAAAACAGCATTTTAAAAATGTGCAAAAATGTTTAAACTTGATTTTTCTCAAGATAGGTAGATCTGTTAAACACATTCGTCTAATAGTGAGTCTTAGTTCTGTATTTACTTTCAGTTTTTAACTCAACTTTAAGTTGCTTAAGGCCTGCACTTCTCAACTACAAACAGCAACTGTCAAAAATAATAAACAGAGAACACCAAAAATGTCACTTAACTACTGTGATCCATCATAAGAAATTAATGAAATTAATAGTTTTCATTTTGGACATGATATTATATCAAGCAAACAAGAAATGCATTAGTGTTTACTCATACAGGCCACAAATTTCTTCTATACTTGTGCTTGTCAAAATGAACTCGTCACAAATTTGGATAACTTTGCATATGGAAAAATAACAGTAGCTAATAAAGCAGCATTTATACCAGGCTTTCAAAGCATCATATGTAGGCTAGTCACTGTATCATTACAAAATATAAAGCAATGACTTGCACATCTCTTTGTCTGAAAACCTTCAGAACTTAAGTGATAACAAGTCTACATTTATGGCACAAAGCAAATGATTCAAATATTTTTTTCATGATGTGAATTACTTAAATGCTTTAGTGCCAGAAAATATAAAGATGCTTAACCTCTTCTATAATTCCGGGACTTCACTGATGTCATCAAAGGATTTCAACCAGTAAATTTCATAGGAACTAGTATCATATATTTGTACCTAGCACTTCAGACAAATTAAACTTGCTAATAGTACTGAGTGTATGTGAGAGAGACAGATATAGAAGGAGAGAGGAGCCTTTTAATAAAACAGAAAGTCTACCTTCTCCAGTATAAATTTGAGAAGTTCTAATCTTATTTTAATAGCTTCTGTAGATTTTTCCTATTTTCTCTAATGCTGAATAATTTGGATTGATAACAGTTTGGCTAGTCGGGAATTAGAAGGTTGAACCTAAATGCCATATAACTGACAAAATAATTTGCAGTCAGTGTACTGAAATAAAAAATATATATAAATGTGCTTCAATATTTACAGAACTACTCTTGCTTTGGTATCTTGAGTTCTGGCTCCAAATTAATATACCAGAAGGACAGAGGTAGCCAAAAATTTTACAAAATACTAATTGGCTTCCCCACTATTACAATTCTATTTCCTAATAATGTTATGCTTACTCTACATAAAATGACCATTTTAATAGCCATAATCAATACTTCAGAAATCTTCAAGATACATGGACTGTTTATAGCCCTGAGATGTACAGCTAGATCTGTCACTGTATTTTCCTACAGTAGCAAAGTTCTCAAATAATGGTTAAATTTACAGGTCAACTTAAGTGTTCTGTGCATGTGCACACAAACACAGACATATATACCTGGAGATTTGTGACCAAAGGGGGTCCAACTATGATCTCCTTTGGAACATGCTCTGTGGAAGATAAATTGGACTTGGCTTGTAAACATGCTTTTCTTCCCTACAGGCAAGATTGGCTGCACTAGCAATGCTCTACAGTGAGACAGAAGAAAAAAACTAACCACTTATTTCTATGCAAGTGTTCAGAGAGTGAATGGAAGAAGACACACTCCAAATCCAGACCTTAAGTAACTAAAATGAGAAACAGGGAGGAATGTACCCCTTCTATTAAAAGAAAATATCCTGCGATCTAAATGCCTTTATAAGAACTGCCTCAAGAATACTTAGAGTGAACTCTTTCAAGAGCTGAAGTATAAATTTGAAAGGATGCTGCATTTTCATATATCCATCCACTAACCTTGTAAAATCTCAAATTTCATAAACTATATATACAAGTATACTCCTACTTGTGCTTTAAATGGTAAGCATTTATCTTAGGAAAAGACTAAAATGTGTTCATCCCTTTTTCATACTATAATTGAATGTAATAAGTTAGGCGCTTTTTTCAGATGAAATTCATAAATCAGCCTATGTGTAGACTGAAAGCTATAGACAATACCTACTTGGAACATGTATCTTGGATGTAAGAAGTAGTAGTTTCTTAAAAATTTAAGGAACACTTTGTCAGTCACTACCAGCTGACAAGGACCAGTGCTTTTGTGAGCTATAGCATGATTTAAGGAGGCAGTAAATGCCAGAAAATATACCTTTTATTATCCCCCAACACCTTGGTTCACATTTGACTACAATATTTATTAGAGTATATAATTTCCAACTACAAAGTTGTGATTTCAAGCTAAAACTTGTCTTATACTTTGAAATAAACTCCATAAATAGGTTAAACATGAGCCTGTATATTGGTTAGTAATGACACACTACCTCAAAAGTACATAACTACATACTTACGGTTATTTATCTATTGCTTTATATGTCTCACCCACAAAACAATATTTAGCCATTTATACCTTGCTTAGTTTTCTTACTTCTTAGTTTCAATGCAAGAGACAAACAAATACAGTGGATGACAGAAGAAAAGGGAGGAGCAAAGGAAGAGAAACGAAGTTGAAGGTAGAACGATCAACGAGAAAGTGTACAAAGAGAGGATGAAGAAAGGGAGAGACTTGGAGAATCTCTATAGTTATCAAATTCTGAAGGACAATAACTAGCAAGGAAAGCTATTGATTTTTTGAATTTATAGCCTCAAAGGAGGTTGAGACAGAAAAGTTATTTAGACCTACAGAGTTAATCAGCAGTGCGAGTACTACTAATTAAGAGTCAGGCCTTTAATTCCTACAATAAATCTGTAATGTAGGGACTACTTCTATCTGTGATTAGTAAACATAGGCACATAGAAATTAAATCAAACTCCTTGGGTAACATTTCCTGGCCTGTATGCAACATCACCGTGCCATCACAAAATGAATAGCAATATCATATTATGGGGTATAGGACAACTCATCACTACAGGGATAGAAACACATCAGCAAATGAATATAGTTACTAGTTTCCTTGCTTAGAAGGAAACTCATGTAAGTTCCCACCCTATGTCTTACAACACTTATGTAGCTACTTTCAAAATTCAAGCCAAGAGCTATAGATCACAAAGGTCACATGCCTCAAAGAATACTTCCTATAAATTTATCTTGTGTAAAAAGGTTGTTGGTTTTATTTTCTAACATAGACTTTTGCAGGTGATCATTATTCAGTACTTGACTAGCCTACTCTAAACTACAAAGTAGTAAACAATAATTGCATGCTCATAAGCACTTCAAAAGATTCTTTCCCTATTTCCATGAAAAATATAGAGGAAAAATGTTGTGAAATAAATGCCAATGATCTCAGTAAGGAAGATAATTTTTTTCGTTTGGATTTGCATTAAAAATATTTATTGTATTTATTTGAAAATTACATTTGACATAATAAGTCTTAAAAGAAAATTAAAAATATTCCCAGTTTCTGTTGCTAGCTACTTAAATTTAGTTCCAGCGACATAGAAAGTAAAGTATATTAACTTCATCTCTCAGAGATGTGACAATATCAACATAAACTCTGGAGAGAGTCAATAAGGGAGCTTAACTTTATTAGAAACACCCCTCAGAACTCCATCAAGAACATAAAACCATAAACGTAATGGCCTTGCAAGGTGGAATGGCAGGAGCGTTGAAACCACAGTAAAGTTTGTGGAGGCCACAAGGTTGGACCCCTTCCTCAAAATCACCTCTGGGACCCGCATCCCACACTCCTGGCTGCACACAAATCTTTAAGAAAGGAAAACATCAGGTATGGTGACCCATGCCCTTTGTCCCAGCAACTCCTCTAGAAAGGCAGGGACAGTTGTATCTCTGTGAGTTTAAGGCCAGATTGCTCTACATAGGAGTTCCAGGCCAGCCAGAGCAACACAGAGAAACTCAGTCTCAAAACAAACAAACAAAAACAAAAACAAAAACAAAAAAACACAAAAGAAAGGGAAGCATCACAATGGCCCCTCATTAATATTTAAATAGCAAACAGAAGACAGAGTTAGCTGGGCTTTGATGAGGAACTTAAAGGGAAAGATATTAGGGCATAGCTATATTTTATAAATTTTTTTTCCTCTTTATCTTCAAAGCACTTTGTTACATGTTTGTTTCAGGGTGTAGGGGGGAGGTTGTTTTGTTTTTCTTTTTTTAAATGAAGAAGCTGCGCATGGTGGCACAGGCCTTTAGTTCCAATACCTGAGAGGTAGAGGCAGATGAGAGATCTCTGTGAGTTCAGCTGTGGGAGATCTCTCCAAAACAGCTGAACAAAAAAAAAAAAAACAAGCAAACAAACAAAAATAATTAAGATCTGAGTTCTAGCTCTAACACTGAGTAGAAATTGTAGACATGACATTCTGTGGGAATTCCTTTGTGTATGCTGTAAATCTCAATCTTTAAATAAAGGAGCTGTTTTGGCCCTTGAGCTGCACTGTAAAAAAAGTAGGCGGAGGAATCAGGATAGGTAGGAAAGGAAGGGCGGAGTCAGAGACAGTCTGAACCAGAAGCCCACAGGATTAACATATAAGGAGAGATAGACTGAGCCGCCCAAGGAGCAACATGTAAGGAGCACAGTTGAGCCAGGGGCCACATGGCAGAAAGATTAATAGAAATGGGTTGATTTAAGATGTAAGAGCTAGCTAGCAATGTGCCTGAGCCATAGGCCAAACAAACAATATAAAGTTAGTATAAGTGTCTGAATCATTTCTGGAGGCCTGAGCAGCAGCGGTGGGCGGCTAAGGGGTTTGGGGAAGCAGGTCTGTGGGTCTGGGCCTCTGGCTGCCTGAGGCAGAGAAATTCACATTGTAAACATTGTAAACAACATTCTTCTTGGGTTTCTTTTCTTTCTCTTTCTTCCTTTCTTTCTTTCTTTTGGCTTTTTGGGTTCTTGAGACATTATAAACTAGCCAAACCATTGTAAGATTACAAAGACACTATAGTCACTAAGAATTAATCCAACTTGACCTGATCAGAAAAGCACTCTCCTAAAAACATGTAAATAATATGGAAGAAATAACTATGGGATTAATGTGATATGTACTTATATACCCTAGCCATGTCGACATCCATGATGATGTTGCAGACCCCGACTGTTAAATCTGATTACTTTTCTGAGTTCTGCTAGGAAGAGTGTAACTTTTCTTTAACCCTGTATGTTTTTGGATATAAATTCAAATCCCCTGGCTACTTATCTTGATGCTCTGCTCTGCTTGATTTCTCTCTGTGTCTTTGTCTTTCTCTGTTGTCTCCATCTTTCTCTCTCTCTGTCTCTTTCTCTCTCTGCCTCCCCCACTTTCTCTCCAAAGATTCCCACCTGCTATGCAGTTGCTTACAAGTCTTCATTGCCCACTCCCCCCCCCCCCCATGTATAGATCAAAACTCTTTTCCTTTTACCTCTGTCTAGCATTTCTTTGGATAGTGACCCAAATTCTAAACCTGCTTCTCCTCATTACCTTGTGGGTCCATAATTATCCTCCAAAAGACCTTCTCCCTCACCCCATGCAGCAGCTCATATACTGTCCTGGTATGTTTTTTTCAGATGTTAATAAATTGATCCTAGCTCTTCTTTCTCGATTGTTTATTAAAGTCATTTTTTTTATCAATCTGACCAAGAACCCCCAAAAGGAAATCTATAACAAAATGAAGCAATCTGTATAAATTCAAAACCTAAAATGTCTTCTAGTGTCTACAACCTTTAATATTTTAATCATTATCAAGTTTCAACAGGGAAAATATTGAAACTGAAGAGAGAATTACTTCAGAAACAGCCACCTGTAACTGAGTAGTTCATTCCAAGTTCTGCAGAAATACATTAACTAGGAGTAAAACCTGCCAAACTGATAGAAAGTTTTCTGCCAAAATCCATGTTGATGTGACCCATCCAGCATAAACATAACATTTCCTCTTACTGAACAGTGATTTGAATTTTCTTCTCACAGCCAGTATGACGAATGAGAATGTTGTAGCTTAAAGTCACACAGTCAACATGATCTAAGCAAACTTTACATGAGGTTTTTACGGTGGTCAATTATGAAAACACCTCAAACATTATGAAGCACAGCAAAAACATGCTTACTAAAGAGAATTAAACTAGAAATTTCTAGTCACAACTAGTGTTCTGTTTTGTGCTATGCAGTAAGCCCATCCTATGCCAATCTCTGCTCAACTTCAACCTTAAAATATTAATATTTGCCTTGACTCTTTCAAGAAAGAATACATTCACATAACTAATATTGTAGCACACTATCATAATTATTCTACTTTGTTAGATAATCTTATTGTGCCTAATTTATTGGGATTTTTTAAATCTGTATGAGTGTGTTTTTGCCAGCCTGTATGTCTGTGCACCACTTGTAAGCCTGGTACCTGTGTAGGTCACAACAAGGTGATAGCTCTTGGAACTGGAGTTCCAGATAACCAAATAGCCATGTGGGTGCTGGGAACTGATATGCTCTTAACCACCAAGCTTTCTCTCCAGCCCCTACTGAGTTTAATCTATAAATCAAACTTTGTCACAATCAAATAGGTAAGAGAAAAATTCCCTCTCTCTCTCTCCCTCCTCCCCCCCCCCCCGTGTGTGTGTGTGTGTGTGTGTGTGTGTGTGTGTGTGTGTGTGTGTGTGTGTTACCACTATATGTTGCTTCAGGCATTTATTTGTAGCCTTGAAATATGTTCCTTATGCATAAGGAAACTTAAGACTGATATGAAAACCCAGAAGAAATTATTTCACAAGAACACAGTGTTGCAATCAACAAATACAAAGAAATAGATACCATCATATGACCCAAGGGAGAACAATTTTAAGAAAAAATATTTTTAAAGCTGGAAAAGGATACATGTTTACAGTTTGTTTGAATAAACCAAAGTTTAGTAAAGAAAAAAATTGCCAAGTATCTACTGCTCAAAATAAAGAGAGACTGCCAGATTGCCTATATGAACATTGTTGAGTTTCCACTAAAAAGGAATGTTAGAAGGGCTTGGTTAACTTTTAGCACAGTGCCTCCAGAGTAGGAGAAGTAGAGAATGGGAAAAATCTCAACTCATTCAATTAGTTACACCAACCAGTTCAATTAGTTACATCAAACAGGTTGTTTAAATACCAGGTCTCCTCTAGTTTTATAGGATTTAGATATAAAAACAACTAACACACATACTCAAAATAAAAATACACAAAACAAATGTATTTTTTTCAAGATTTGTATTATATTCTATGTATTGTGTGTATATGTGTGTCTGCATATATATATGCATGTCTGTGTATGTGTGTGGGCACATGCTTGCGATGGTACTTGTGTGGATGTCAAAGGAAAACTTGCAGGACCACGTTTTCTCCTTCCACCATGTGAGTCCTAGGAATTAAACTCATGCTTCTTGGAGATTGTTCATGTTTGGCAACAATAGCCTTTACACACCAAGCCACTTCTCTTAGCCTAGAAGTAAATATTCAAAAAATGGTTTCCCACCTAACAGATAATAGGCACCAAAGGACAATGGTCTTTAAAAGATAATATATACAACAGTACTTTAGAAGAGGGCACCATGCTGATAAATCAAAACAAGCCACAAAATCTACACTGGTCACTCAGCAGCATACTTCTGGCATGCATATAGAAAGGAACAGCCTGTGAATATGAAAATTATACAAAAATATCTATCACTCAACAAAGAAAAAATACAGAAAATCTGGAATCCATTTTAAGACTGTCAATCCAATATGCATGAGGTGGCTTACACCTGTAATTCAAACTTTAGAGAGACTTGTCAGAAGATTGTCACAAGTTCAAGGCCAGCCTGAGCCACATAGTAAGAGCCTGTCTCAAAAAGTCAAAAAAACAACAGGGCATAGAAGCATAAGGCTTTAATTCTAGATTTTCAAACAGAAGCAGTGAGATTGAGAATAGCCTGGTCTACATAGTGAGTTCCAGGCCAACCAGAACTACACTGTTATAACCTGTCTCAGAAGAAAAAAAATTAATATATATATATATATATATATATATAATATGTGAATATATAATTATATAATTTTTAAATATAACATATTTTTAAAACAAAAATTTTAATAAAATTTTAATGTACCAAAAAATAGCCATGTTTGTGAAAAATAGAAAGATCTATAATAAAGCAAATAAAGAAAATCAATAAAATCTGTTCCAGGTGTTAAAATTAGCAGACCAAAGCATTAAAAAATTATTTTAACTTCTTCTGCATATTGAAAATTTTTTTAAAAATTAAAATATCTGAGCAAAAAAACTCAGTGGGAGGACTAATGGTAAATAGACATTAGAGATGGACACCCTTTAATATAGTTGTTCATGTTTTGATGACCCCCCAACTATAAAAGTATCTCACTGCTACTTCATAAATGGAACATTGTCAATGATATGAATCAAAATGTAAATATCTGTGTTTTCTAATGGCCTTAGGCAACCCCTGTGAAAAGTACTGTTTGATCAACAAAGGAGTTGCATCCTACAGGTTGAGAACCACTGTTCTAGAAAATATGATGCCCTCTTGCGATCTCCAAGAGCACCAAGCATGCACATGGTATACATACATACATACAAGTACATTTTTAAATTTTTAAATTTAAAAAATAAACAAAACTAAAAATATACTTCTGGAAAATCAGAAAATATTTATGAAATAAATCATTTCTAAGTAGCTGATAAATCAAAGATGATTGCAGAAAAGAAATTTGAAACTATGTGTAACTAATTGACAATAAAATCGCAGTATGTTAGAATTGTGGAATGCCATACAAACATTAGGAAGAATTTAGATCAGTGGATTTCTTCAGCATAAAATAAGTTCTCAAAAACCTTTAGTTGTAACCCCCCATGCAAAAAAATCAAAATAAACATTTAAAAAATGAGTAAAAATAAAATCACTATAAGAAAGATATACAGCATTTCTTTGAAAAGATGTATAAAATGATTTAGATTAAAAGGAAGAACAGTATAAGCATGATTTTATTGCTGTATTTCATTAAAAATAGAATCTACAGAACCTTCCAAAATACTGAGAAAACTGCAAACTGCTCATTCTTAGGATATGAAGGAGAAGAAAGAGGGTTGATCATGGGCACAGCATATTTAGGCATGGGACATATGGTTACTGCTTTGGCTATGAAGACAGTTTTGTACATACTCAGAAATAAGTTCTTTTCTTTTTAAATATGTTTCAGTTATTATATGCCAGTTATGCATAGTATCTAATAAATAAACAACAATGTCAATTTGCAAGGCTTAACTATTAATGCACTAGAATATACAAATTCAAATCACTTGTTCCCTTTCAAATTTATAAAACTCTCCAAAGGGGTAGAGTATGATGGAAGTGGCTTTCTCATATTGTATATGAAAGTATTTATATAGAGATTTACTTATTAAAGGATATTGGTTAGATATATTTTCAGTAATATGTGGGTTTATCATTTTATAATCTCAATTTATCTGTACTGTGTTGCTGTTGCAACAAAATACTAATACAGATTTTTATGGCCCTAAAAAAAAAAAAATAGAAGAGCTGTATAGGTAACACACTCTAAATGAGAAAGCTCCAAGTAGATAATTCTTTAGGTTGATCTTTTGGTTTTGAGCAATGTCACAAGACAAAACATTTTTAAAAATAAGACAAAATCAAAGAAGAAGAGACATTTTTATTCTATTTATAAACTATTCTCCATTATAACACCCCTTCTTTGGGTTATGCATAAGTACACACTGGATAGTAGTTACTCCCTCAAATTCTCATTTTTTAAAATCAACAGTCAGACATGAGAAACTTTTTCTTAATTCCTTGTATAATTTCTTGCAAAATGCTCTCCTCTAGGTTGCTAAAGCTTGAAGCAAGAACAAGGGTTAGGTAAAGCATTACATTCAGTCTTCTGTGTGTCCCATTTCCTCTCAACTATGGCTTACTAATACCAATGCTAACAGAAGACAAATTTCCACTGTTTAATGAATACTATTATAGAAGAACATGTCTCATTCAGACACAGTGATTAAAGTTTAAGCGCTGGAGAGATGGCTCAACGGTTAAAAGCACTAGTTCTCAGCATCCATCTGTATTTCCAGTCTGAAAGGATTCAATACCCTCTTTTAACCTCCAAAAACACCAGGCACCCATGTGGCACATATGGATATATATAACTAGGTCAAACATTCATACACATAAAAACTTTTTAAAAATATTCTTTTGAAAATAAAGTTTAGCCAGGTAAGGTGGAACTAGAACTGTTGCTAGAACTGTTTGAGGAGGACTGAGAGGTATGGGCTTCTTGGAGGATATGTGTTACTAGGGAAGGGCTCTGAGGTCTTAAAAGACTCCTGCCATTGCCAGTTCATTCTCTGTACCTTCAATTTCCACATCAAGATGTAAGATCTGAGCTCTTTCTGCCACTATGCCTTTGCTTGGTCACCATGGACCTTTAGCCTTCTGAAAATGTGAGCTCCCAAATTAAATGCTGTCTTTTATAAGTTACATTGGTTATGGTATTTTATTACATGAGTACCTGCCCAAAATAAAACAAAAACAGTGACATTCAGCAGTAACTATGTGTACACTATCATTTTCAACTCAAAGTGATACCACCGACAGATTGCATCATAAGTTAATATTTATCTTAAATTGAAAGTCTTTGTACTAAGGTTCACTGTCAACCGTTTAACTGGAAGGCTACTATGTTACACAATAAAAAGAATAGTCTAAATAAATCCTATGTGATCTAGATTTTTTGTTCTACATGTTAAAATTTATCAAGGAGGCATGGTGGAACACATCTTTAATCACAAAAATCAGGAGGTAGAAGCAAATGGATCTCTATGAGTTGAGGCCAGTCTGGTTTACATAAAGAATTCCAGATAAGCTACTGTTAAGTAGTGAAACCCTGTCTCCAAATATTCATATATACATAAGTGATTATAAGAAACTACGTTCAGATATTCACAAAAATTTAAATTATATATTTAATTATATATTTCCTCTATGCTCTGCAGGAAAGCAAATCTTTAGTGTAATGATAACACAGAGAACTTGACTATATAACTATTCGTGACACATAAAAAAAAAAAGATGAAGGGTCTGAATAAATACCTCAGTGAGTGAAGTACTTGGAAAGTCCAAGTATAGAAGTACAAGTATAGAAGCACTATAATAACAGGGCTACCACTGCTGGGGGTAGGGTTCATAGGTAGATCCCTGGAGCTTGCTGGCCAGGTAGCTAGCAGACATAGTGAACCCCAGGTTAAGTGACAGACCCTGTCTCAAACCAATATGATAAACTACAATAGAAGCTGTCTGACATGGAACTACACACACACACACACACACACACACACACACACACACACAGAGTGGGGGGAGCACACTCACATACATCCAGATTATCACACAGAAACACAAACAAAAGAACATAGAACAACTAATAGTTTCCTTGATAAGTCAATAGCCACAAGAAATCAATTAATAATATATAATGCTTAATACTTAAATACATACAAATATGTACATAGAGCACAGAAAGGGGGTGGGAGGAGAGAGAATTTACCTATAGAAGATTGCATTTGGAGAACATTTTTGTCCAGTTTCCTAAAAAGTTCCAAATGATTTTACCTAGTTGTTCTTCTGTCTTCTATGTTAAAGTATTCAAGTCACAACATAATTTTTCATCAAATGGCAAAGACAACATTCATCAAGTTTATTAATTTATTGATTTATCAGTTCACTCATTCATATAAGTTTCAGAAATATCTGCTAAATTGTCACACACTATGTCAGATATTGGAGATAAGACAGTGAGCCAAGAAAATAAAATATAGGCCATGCTCTAAGGGAGGCCATCAACTAGTGAAGAAATAAATATCACTAAAGGATTATACACAGAGCCAGTGAAGTGGTGTATACCACGTGTCTCACCATTCAGAAGGCTAAGACATGAAGATCACTATACGTTCAGTACAAACCTGGGATGCATAGACTGTTCTAAGCCAGCTAAGGCTACATAGTGAGAACATGTCTAATATCTCACCTCCCCCCAAAATAGAATTACACACAATAATTTAATAAGAAATATGAAGGAAAATATATATGCACTGACATCAAGCAATACAGTGGGATAAAGCATAAGTATTTTGCCTACATGTATGTGTATACACTGTGTGCATAGCTGGTACCTGTAGAAGTCAGAAGAGGATGTAGGACCCCCTCTAACTAAAGTTACAGATGGATTGTGAGCCACTATGTTGGTGCTAGAAACTAAACCTGGATCTCTCTGGAAGAACAGCAAATATTCGTAATTAATCATAGAGCCATTCCTCAAGCCCATAAACTGAGATAATTACACCTACATATTGCATAGAAAAAAATAAATACTAGAAACAGACTATATAAAATACTTAATACAGCCACTTTGGAAGATATTTTAATAAATTCCTACCAAACTTAAATGCACTCATAGGATGATTCAGAAATTGCAGTCCTCTACCAAATTTAGTTAAAACTGATGTAGATTCCTCAGTTTCAATGAAGTTCACACACTGGCACAGGATGTCATGTGAAGGCAGAAGGTATATAACAACTCCTTGTACTTTGATTTTGCTATGAACCAAAAATTGCTGTTTAAAAAAATGCCCTTTTAAAAGAGAAACACATTGCTTAATGTAGGAATTTAAGTTAGACCAGTGATTGCAAATGCTGAGAATGGGTCCCTGTCAGGGTAAAGGAATATTTTTTAAACTTTTAGAATGAAGAACAAGAACACAGAGTATGGACAAGTTCGGGCTTAAAATTACTCCAGGTCTCCAATATTACCTCTTCTCACATGCATTCAGAATTCAGAAATACATACTAATCTTTGCCCTGTATGCATAATTGCTGGTATAAACATGTATATATGTAAACACACAAACACACACCACACACGCATACACACACACACACCATACCATTCTTACACAGGGTAGCCAGACCAGGATAACTACCATGAGGAGATGGGGATCCCTGCAAAATCAGGACTCCTTTTTACCTTTTGGTAAATAGAAGAAGGATAGAGTGGAAAAGAGCATTTAAAAAACACCTAGGTGGACTCACATTTATCTTCATAGTCTCAAATAAATTACACACTACACAAACAAAGATCAAAGATCCTTTAAACGGAAACTAAAAATAGTAGTAACTGTATTTTGTGATGATAAGAACAGGAAGGAAGGGTGGTGTGGGAGATTAATCCTCTTCTATCAGGGACGGAAGTCAATAGACAATATCTAAAACTGATAAAGGAAGACATAATGACATATAGCCATAATATTTGTAGTTATGAAGGAAACTTCTAGAATAAAAGCGTTAAAATATTTCAGGAAGGTCACTACTAGTGAATCTTTAAATAGTCATGGGTGGAGCATGAGTTATTGCTTTTTATTACAAGTCCTTCTGTATTATAATTATGTACCTAGAATAAGGAAATAAAGATTTAAAGAGAAATTAGAAATACTTTTATACAGGTTCTTTACAAATAATCAGCATATTTAGCAGATTTAAATATCCTAATATTTCAGTTACCAATCACTTTAGATAGTCAAAAACACTGCAATTCATTTGTAAGATCTAGGTTTTCTATTTTATTTTTATCACAGATCAGTTTTCTACAAAGAGTCAACCTCGCTGGGTAGTAGTGTCACATATCTTTAATTCCAGCGCTTTGGAGGCAGAGATAGGCAGATCTCAGTGAGTCCACGAACGAGAACAGCCTGAAAGTGAGTTCCAGGACTGCTACACAGAAAAATCCTTTCTCAAAAAAAAAAAAAAAAAAAAAACCCTGTCTCAGAAAAATAAAAAAAAGAAAAGAAAAGAAAGAAAAAGAAAAAGAAAAAAAAGCCAGTATTGATTAGATACATAAACAGAAAATACTGTAACATTGTACAGATTATTCTACATAACAAACATATATGTTTTATTTTTATTTTACGTTTTATTTATATGGATATTTTTCTTACATTTATGTCCATGCACCACAAGAGGATGTTGGATACCCTGGAACTGGAGTTAAGGTTTTGAGCTACCATGCAGGTGCTAAAAATCAAACCTAGGTCTTCTGTAAAAACAGTCAGACAGTGTTATCAACTGCTGAGCCATCTCTACAGACCATAGTTATTATTTTTTTAAAAAAATTAAGGGGAAGAAATTGTTTAGGGGGATTGTTTTGTTTTTTAATAGAGGATATAACACCTTGTAGACTGAAATGGCCTTGAACTCCTGACTCAATTTCTCAAACACTGAGATTATAAGTGTGTGTCATGATGACTAGTTTCAAAACAGGCAAGTTATTTATTTATGCACTAAAGTAGGAAAGACATTAATTTTCTACCTCCTTTGATCTCCGATATAGCATCTCTGATTTAGTATTCAGCTAGCATATCATGGGCATTCAAGCTCTTTGTATCACAAATATAACCACAAAACATACAAATTCTAAAACTATTATTCTACCCATTAGCTAGTTCTCCCCTTATTCTATGGTGATAGGTTTGGGTGGGAGGATATTACATGTGAAATCCAAAGACTCACTAGCATTAGGCCTCTGCAACCCAACTAATCCATGCAAACCGACAAAATATGGAAATTTCTTCATTAACCTTCAAAAACAATCTAGAATTTAGACACCAGAGAAATTTATAAAAAAAAAAAAAAAGAAGAAGAAGAAGCAGCAATCGTAAGGAAAACCCTGATACAACTGAACCTTCTCCAGCCAAATTCTAAACAATTCATCACACATGATCATTCAAAAGACATACAGGACCAACAAGTAAAAAATATTTCAACACAGTATGTAAAATTCAAGCACTCAGGAGGCTGAAGTAGGCAAGTGGAGTTATAGGCCGACCTGAGCTACATAGCTAGACCCTGCCTCCTTTTTTTTTTTTTTAAAAAAAAAAAAAAGAAGAGTGCCATTAGGACACAGGAAGTTCCAGAATGCTCCACCAGACTTCACTTATGAATGGACTTAGTAATCTCCGAACAAAAAGCCTACTAAAAGACAAAGGAGGGCAAAGGAATATCAAATTAGACACCAAATCCGTCACACTTACAAAGAAGAACCACAAATGTTCTCAACAGTAGCTTTGGATTGGATAAGTACTTTAAAAATCTTCAATTAGAAGGAACCCATCATTGTGTATTGAAATATCCCCTAATTTTAAATTTCCAGAAGGTAAAATTTCCATATTTAATTAATGCCGTCATCTGCCATAGAAAGGATGATATAATAAAGTAGCAATTTATGATTAGTAATTTATAAGGAATTAAAATCTGTTCAACTACTATGGCCATTGGTCATTCAATAAACTTTTAGTCAAAAGTAGGTTGTTCCCTTATTAAGACTAGAAATGACCAAAAAAAAAAAAAAATGCTAACCAAACTTTCATTTCTCATCATGAAAAATGATGGTTTTTTTTTACTATATATAGCATTGTATAGATACAATAAAGTACCATAGGTGGTTAATTTTCAAAAGGTTGTTAAAAGAAAAATTACTAAAAGTAAAAAAAATCTATCTTCAATATTTTATTATAATTGACAACACTAAAATATACATTCATTTATAAATTTTGTAACACAGACCTAAGGCCTTTTTAGGCTCATCAGCTGGAGTTCAAAGCAACTTTCTTTCAGAAACCACATCCTACCATCTGCTATTTACTGTTCTATATAAGAAAACCTACAGACACCTGTAAAGTCCTCTGATTCCTTCTAAAGTATGTTGGTTTTTTTTCTTCCAAGGCTTCCTAGCTCCCTCATGCTTATTTCAGCAGCAATCTTTGTAGCTGCCATATTAATTCATGCAAAAGACTATTGAATTTTAATAGAATTCTTCTCACCAGCACATCTCATCAATTTCAATTTACATGTTTAATTAAGTCATATAACCACAACAGCAATTATACACACACACACACACACACACACACACACACACACACACACACACACACACACACACACACATAAATGAAAGCAAATGTAACCTGAAACCTACTCCTTGGCAAACATAAAGCTCAACACATAGGAACAGAGAGTAATTTGTAAAGCATTATTAACCAGTGTTTTAAAGGATATTCATCATTTGCCTCAGTGACTACTGTCTAAGCTTATATAAATTGCATGTAAATATTGCATTTGTAGGTAAGAAATATGAAACAAATTTTATTAACTGATGCTCATATTAAAACATTAAGGAATACTTCTTTTACTGCAAAGGCCATATAAGTAGTACTAATTTATGAAAATCTCATACATGTACTACTTTGCCATTTGCCTTCTCTAACTCCTGAAGCTTCTTGTGCTGCCTTTAAGAGAGCAGTCAGGAAACAAGAGAAACTCTGAATGACATGGGCTGACTCGTGAGTCAAAAGGCACAAGTTGAAAAGTAGAAACTAAGGCTGGGAGTGCAGCTCAGTGACAGAACATATATTTAGTATATGTAAGGCCAAGTTCAGCCCCCAGCTACCATGGAGGTTAAAAATGAAATAAAAGTGGGCTTTGGATGTAGTCTAGTTCATAAAATCCTCAGATAGCTTACCTGATGCCCTAAATTTAGTAAACAGCACCACATAAAACTGGGAACAGTGTTGCACATCTCTAAGTCCAGCACTTGGGAAGCAGAGACAGAGAGGTAAGAGCTTAGAGTCATTTCTATACACTGAGGTGAAAATCCAGCCTGGGTTACTTGAAACCCTGTTTTGAAAGAAAAGAAGGAAAAGGGTGGAGGAAGAAAAAAAAGGAGGGAGGGGGGAAGGGAAGGGGAAGAAAAGAAATAGAGAGAGAGAAAGAAAGGAAGGAAGGAAAAAAGAAAGAAAGAGAGAGGAAGGAAGGAAGGAAGGAAGGAAGGAAGGAAGGAAGGAAGGAAGGAAGGAAGGAAGGAAGGAAGGAAGGAAGGAAGGAAGAAAGGAAGGAAGGAAGGAAGGAAGGAGAGAAAAAGAAAGAAACGAAAAGAACAATTTAGAGAAAAAAATGTCCAGAGGAAATCTTTGAATCAGAATAGTTTAGGGTAAGAGTCATTACTTCCTCAAAACATTTTTTTCACTACCTGCTCTTATTTCCTTCTCTGTGCTCCTTGGTGCCTCTTTTCCCAAGCAGCCCATCTGCATCTGCAAAGGTGACTTTAAAGTAACTGAGCTCTTTCTCCTAATTAAGAGTTAAGCTACTGTGGAAAGATGAAGATCTTGGACAGAGGAAATGGGTTGGTAATTGGGAACAATGAAGAAGTAGCAATTACAGCAAGAGAGGCAGCCGCTGAATAGAGAGCACCATGATACAGAAAGTGGGTATGAAGAAAGAGTTAGAGAAACACAAAATAAATATACTAATTTCAAAATATAGCTTAGGATGAGCTTGGAACCTATCAGAAAGGAAGGGACTTTCTTCTTTGTTCCTATACCATATGGCACATGTCTGCTCCCACAGCTCAGGCTGATACTATTAATAAAGCAGCTCATCTGCAATGTAGATTAAGGAGGATTCAAAAAGGGGGCGCTAGCCTGGGAAAGTAACCTCCATTCAGAACATGTTCCCAAAGAAACAATTTCTTCCAGATAAAAACAGAAACAAAAATGTCTGGCAAATACTTCTTACAATACAGCATGCTCCCAGAGTCTGAAGATTAAAGAATACACACAGAGCAAAATTTGAAATGCAGAAAAGATAAAGGGAAAGAGAAGATAAAGTTTAAATTTGCAAGAAAGAAGCTGTTGTTATTAAATCACTATGTCATTATGATGTCCTACTGCAAATGTGTCAATCTTTGCTAATCTGTAACCTCTTTGAAGACAAATCTTACATCCTCCAGGGATTCGAAAACACCTCTACCCAGGGATCCTGTATGTATCTCTGCCCTAGTTAGATTAAGGTTGAGGACACACTGTTTTCCGACTATTCTTGCCTGCTACAATTGAATAGATTTTTTTTTCTCCTGCTCGCATTAAGAAAGGACAGCAGAGGCTTTTGAGCATGCTTTTTCAATTTATACATATCCCCAGGAGATTCTCATATACTCCATATAAGAATCAAATTCTCCAGCACAGGAGAGCATCTCCCCCTTCATAGCAAGCAACATCTCAGTACTTAGCATTGATGCCTCATAGTCAACTGACTATCCTGTGTCTTACAGCAAGTTCATCTCCCTGCATTCCATCATGCCTGATTGTAGGGAACAGAAAAATCCCTGCATGAGTAAAGTGATGAAGGGAGTGTGTTGTTGACACTGACATGACCATGTCAAGGAACCCATAGCCTCATACCTATGAGAATGGCAAATCCTTCCTCTGGTCCATGTGTAGATGTTGAAAGTGTGAGCAGAAAGTGTCCACCATAGCTTTCTCCCTTCACATATTTATGATCTGAAGGCCACTCCCCTACAGAGACTGCTCCCACTGAGATTAGCTAAACTTGTCATCCTTGATTTAGTTGTATATCATAAATCCCATCTCCTTGCTTAACTGTGTATAAAAACCCCACTTCCTTTTTCAGTTGTATAAAATAACTCCTCCTCTCTCTTTATCTACATATAATAAACACACGAAGATTACAGGATGCTGTGCTTTCTCCACCAGAAAGCTCAAACCACCTATCCCAGCTTTCCTAGGTGTTTGTGTATCTGTCTTCATTTTCTTACTGCCACAGTCAGGTCTGTCTCTGGAAATGTGCAGAATAGGGCACCTGATCTTCAATCTCCCATCAAGTTTCCACTTGAAGCTTGTCAATCCTATATCCTCCTCTTCTTTTTCACCTTCAAAAGCCTCAGTATGCAGCATCAGTGTTTCATTTCTTTACTACTCAAAGTTCTCTTATTTTTCAACCACCTATTCCACTCTTTTTTGATCATTTATCCTCACTTTTTAAAGTATATGGATACTGAAGCTTTAGATTCAAGTTAATAAAATTTCTGAGTATATCTGATATGGGTCAGTTATAGAGCAATAAACAACAGTAACTTACCTAAGATAACATGCAGGGTGGAGAACGAGTAGTGTAGAGTGTGTTAAACTCTATAGCACATGTCCCACTCAAAGATCTTATTTGGATATAGTGGTTTACTGCAAGTCATGAGGAACCATGGAGGCATTACTGTAAACATACTCTGATGACTCAAGAGAACTAGAAATTTGGTTTATATGTGAACTCCCATCTCTTAAAGGTTGCAAAACTCAAAAATCAACACTGACAGTCAAACAAAACAAATCTGTGGGCTAGAAATGACTTGAAGGACTGCTATTTTTCAAACTGTATATGACATTAGTGGATGTTCACTGTATACTACAGAATCACCTAGGCAGTATATTAATGCAGATTCTTAGGGATCTGATTTCTGATTCATTAGGTCCATTGCTGCTCTAAAATCTATTTTTTTTTTAGCTAGCTTTCCTGGTGACTTAGAAGCAAAACAGTTCAAATACCACTCTTAATATCCTAAAATTTTCAGGCAAATGGTTGGACTTGGAGAATATCCTCCTGAGCAAGGTATCACAAGCATAGAAAGATAGACATGGGATGTCCTCACTCATAAGTGGATTTTAGACAAAAAGCAAAGAATACCCAAGCTGTAAACCACAACCACCGAAAATCTTGGGATTAGAAGGAACTTAAGAGAGACATCCAGAGATTTCCCTAGGAAGAGAAAATAGAGAAGATCACTTTAGCAAATTGGGTTCATAACAAGTTGCAAACAAGAAGACTTGGGAACAAATTTTGAAAGAAGAAGATGGTTGGAATGAGAAGAGCAAAGGCAGAGATGAAGGGACATGGATATCTCAGTAGAGGAAGCCAGTGTGGGGTTGGAAAGAGACTGGGTGCTAAGTAAATGTCCAGGAATTCACAGGATATCTCTAGCCAAGTCTCCAAACAATAGTGGAGGGGGTGCCTAAAGGAGACTTCCCTTATAATTAAATGAGTAAACACCCTAGGTGTCATAGCAGAAACTACACCCAAAAGAGAATGGAGGTGGGGGGGAGAGAAGATCCATGGTTGAGCACTGGGCAGAGCTCCTGGTCCAGCTGAGAGCAGGAGAGGAGAGTCAGTATGAGCAGGGGGACAGGGATTATGAAAAAGGTTCCCATGGTGATGGCTGGCTGGAGCTCTGGAGAGCTCAATGAATAGGCAATGGCCACTGGTGATCCATTGGGAGGGAGAGCTGGGCCCTCTGGAGGTGGGCGGCTTTCGGCTGGCACAGAGGGGGGAGCGGGGAATCAAACTGTTCCTGTTCATGGGCTGGCACCTTGTAGCCCATTCCCTGTAGAGGAACACCCAGCCCAGCATTGACTTTGGAATGAGAAAAGCAGACTTCCCTGGAGTGGATGTGCCACAATGGGCTGGTCCACCTTGGGACTTCTAGCCCTTTGGGGGGAGGGGTTGGATAGTGAAGAAATGGAAACTATAGTTCTATTGCCTTGAAAATCCTTTCATTGCTCTCATTCAATATGTGTCTACAGATATACATATAATATTAAACTTGTTTAAACTCCAAAAAACAGTGCTTATTCATAAACACATCTTCAAAAAATATATGAACCCAATTAGGATTATTAAAATGACTTCATTCAAGGTACTGGACGCTAGAAAACAACGGCGTAGCGATAAGTAGCACTGAAATTTAAGGTAGTCTTCTACAAATCCATTGTTTTTGTTTACTAACTTACTCTATCCTAGTAGTATATACTTTCTTAAAAGGAGAGACCCCTGTTTTAAACTTCTATTTCACCTAATATATGTGAAAATTCTAAAACTGTAATACTAAAATCCATGGTTTCCTGAAGGCTAAGTGTTTTTGCTTTAAGTTATAAACAAATACTTTCCCCTTGGCAAGTGTAAGCTTCACAACAGATAAATCCTAACACATACACACACACATACACACACACAGAGAGAGAGGGGGGGGGAGGGAGGGAAGGAGGGAGGGAGGGAGGGAGAAACAGTAAGAAGATCTCAGTGACTCAGTTCCTAGCCTATTTTGTTCCATATTATTAATCTTTCCTGTGTCTAAATCCCAGCCATTCATAAGCCACTTATCAAATGCTGACTAACACTTTTATTCTCAATATAATACTGTCAATTTCTTGATATAAAAAATAACCATTTTTCATTCCTAACTTTAAAAGCTAAAGATAGCATTTGGAAACTAAACTGCTCTGATATATACTATGAAACGCTATCTATGGAAAGAAGAGTCCCATTCTAGTAAACAGGACAGGAGGAGAAGCCATTAGTACAGAAAAAGCTCCTGACTGTCAGTCTTAATTCTGTGGTAATGAAGTCATACGGTCCAGCCTGGGAGAGACATTCTTAAGAAGCATATTATTCGTGGCACCACATATGGGTGTCATTGAGAAAGAAACAAAACAGAAACTGCTCTGACTCATGATTGGGCTTCCAATCCCCAAGGCAACGTCAGTTAAAAATAAGGGGGGGGGGGGGAGAACAGGCCAGACAGTATTTTTGGCTCAATATACCAGGGGAGCCCCTCTGCCAACGCCTTCATATGGCTATGTATTTTATGTATTTATAACTCAGGAAGTTCATGTCCTGTTCGTTTACAGTAATAGTCTTTGTGCCTGGGAAGCTCGAAGAGATTTAGCAAGAATCACAAATCTCACATGAGAAAGTTGTCAAGTACAACATGAGTTCTGTATCAAGGACTTATGCCTTCACAGAATACATTTGCAATGCAATGTTGGGCTATATATCTTTGCTATCAGCTAGACTGAAACACCAAAGAACCATTCATCCCATTAAAAATAAAAAATAAAGTTTACTTTTAAGGAAACAATAGATACATCCTAAAACCTTACATCTATGCACATATAAATGTTAAACCCTACATCTATGCACATATACACTTTAGTTTTATGTTAAGAACAACATAACCAATAGCCACCACAACTATAATTAATGTGACTCATACGTTAAAAATAGGCTTGTATAAGAACTAGACATAAACACATATCTGTTTGATAACATAGCTATATACAATCCTGAACTAATTTTTATTAACCTGGTTCTTATCTCAAATTCATATGAGAATTGAATTACTAATTACCCTGTCTTAAAAGTTGTAGTAATAAAACTAAGCTGACAATGTCTCTTATTAAAAAGGAACCTGTTGAAGTAAATTACTTTAAATAAGGACTTTAGTTCAAGACAGTGCTAAGATTACTTTGCTATAATTGTTTCTAAGTTAACTTATTTTGGGGTACGTAGTCCTCACATGCAAATAGATGTACTTTAGCAAAGCTAGATTTACCCAGTTTACATATGTCACAAATCTTAAAACTTCTCTTGGAATTTTTCAAACGCTATAAGGCTGTAATCCAGCGACAACACTACATATTTGGTTTTGATAGCACAAATCCTGTAATCTAAGTTATGTGACCTTTAATCCAGTTTCTTTCTGTAGGGGAAAAATAACAAGAGCTTGATTTAGAACAACACAAACTTGAGTGGAACAGATCTGTAAGGGAGTGCAATAGGAGAAAGGGCCAATTAAGTAGCTACAAAACTAAGTCATCAAAGTGCATGCTATTTACAGTACGTATTTAATTTCACAGGTTCAAATCTGTCAAACTAAAGCATTCCAAAGACTATCAAAATTAATGGATGCTCTATATTTACACTGCAAATGAGGCAATTACCACATAGTTTTAACAGGAGTTTAGACTTCATGATATTTCCAATTATCAAAACTCTAGAGTAAGGTCTGATTATAAGGTCCAATCAGCTTCAATCACAATGTAAGCTCTACTCCCCCTACTCCTCTGTTCAAACATTCTACCCGGGTTACAGGAAGAAGCAGAAACTGTTCCAGTAAGCATCCAATTCTCACTGTGGTTGAGCCACAGTTCCACATCTTGATAATCAGCTACTCTCATACACATATCTGGGCCTCCCTGAACTACCTCAGAGTTCCTCATTCTTAGCCCACTTGTAATTTTGCCTTGTATATTCAAAGTGTTTCCTGGAGATTCACAGATTGAAATAAAGTACCCACTGAGGTAATTCTATTAGGAAGTATCTAGGGCCTTTGAATGATATTAAGAATTGGAGAAGAGATTACTGAGCTCTTAGCTATGTGAGACTACCATAAGAAAGTAGCAGTGTGTAATCCAGAAGAGGACCTTCACCAGAACCTAGCCATGATGACATCCTGATCCTGAATTTTCAGTTTCCAAAGCTGTATAAAATAAAGTCTGTTGTGCATCAGCCATTCAGTCTACAAGGCCTTCCTCTATATAAGCAAATGCTGACTATGATACACATACCGTGCTAGTGAAAGGAAATGCTTTTTCCCACTTTATCACTGTTAAAAACAATCTCCACACTTTTTTTTCAATCTTCACATTTTTTAAGAAGCATTTTATCCTTATCTTCCTTCCTAGGCAGTTTCCCCTACCATTCCATTTGACACGAAACTCATCTGTGTTTTCAAACACCTTTACCCCTGCATCTGTACTTACCACACTCCATACTTTATGATATGTGTACTATTTACATAGCAGGCAGAAATTGCTTATCATGGCCCTAATAATGCTTGTTTGTCTTAATATTGAGGTAGGCTCCTCTAAAACATTTATTACATTTGATTAATTATTGAACAAGAAGAATTTCAAAGGTAGAATTCCTCCCACTACGTAGCTTGCCTAAGCAAGTAGTCAGTAGTAAAACTAACCATGCGTGCCTATAAGCTGAACGCTAGGGACAAGTGCCAGGAAATCTGACCATACTGTTCTTTATGTTCCATAACGGAGATAAAAAATACCATCTGAAGAGACTCTCCTGTCTCTATCAGGCAAAGTATATGGCACTTTGAAAAGCTCTATACCCAGATCTATTCATTATTGCACTTATAACTTTATAGTCACCTATCCCTCTTTTGAGCTTCTCAAGAGTAAGACCTATCTGTAACTATACTTATGTCCTCAGCATGATGCCTCATACATAGCAAGAAGATGATGTCCATGGGATGATTATACATTGAAGCATACATTTATAATGAGTACCGTGGTTAGTATGGCTGTGTGTGCTGCACAAATGAAATTGTAGGCTGAAAGGAAAGAAACTGACAATGTCATCTTTAAGCAGGCAAAAGTAGTTTAATGGCTATATGAAGAAATGGATGGAAAGTAGAATTCATAAGAAAAGAACAAAAGTATAAGAGGAGAGGTTATTGCAAATACATGGGATGATGCAGTACGTGGCTTCAACTAAACAAAGGGAAAAATAGAAAAAGACAATAATTAGAATTAGGTGCTTAATATTATCCTCAAATATAAATACCCTTGTTATGGTGAACTGAGTACAAAGTAGTAACTTTCATTGGTCAAATAAAGAAGTTAACCTTGACTCAACTGAAGCAGAAATCATAAAGGTCAGTCAGTAACTACTAATAAATACAGTCTGCTGATAAGTGAGGCAAGGGTAAACCTCGACTTGAAAATGTAAACTTGATAAATACCATGTGAAGAGGCAGTTGATTTTCATATTAAAGAGTAATAAAACAAATACGGTCATAAAGTATTTCCCTTTTTAGGCTGTGTTTAGTCCAAGCACAGTCTCTTGGCTTGCCATGGTATAGTCTCCAACTCTAACCTAGATGTTGATGGCAATAGAAGTTTGGCACTGGCTTCATGCAGTATTTGGGGGTCATACTGTTACCTAAATAGCTGTGGAGAAACAACAAACTGGAAAATCTGTGAGACTGGAGGAGGCACTGGGACTTTGGAAGTTAAGAAGGTGAGAAGCAGAAAGTACTGGAGAAGTCAATGTCACAAAGTATAAATTACACACAGGTCCCCAGGCCTCACAAACAAGTAATCCTAGAACTTGTGCTAAAGTGGGAAGACTGTGAGTTCAAGACAAGCCCAAGCTATGCAGCAAAACCACATCTGAAACAAATAAATAAAAGCCATACAGATGAGGAGTGAAATCTGAGCAGCATCAAGAGCTGGCAATGGCTCACAGAATAAGCAAAATGAAAATCACCTTTCAAACTCATTAGGAAGAGACACACATTTTTCTTAGTTGTCAGAAAAGTGATAAGTGATAAGAAGTACAATTCATAACACAACATTGGAAACAGTCCAGCCCAGCAGCCTCATATTAGCAGGAAGGAAGAAGATAAAAATACAAGTTGTGAGGGCCAATGACATGACTGATACTTCCTTGAAAACATGGATAATCTGACCCTATCTCTAGACAGGGCAGAGGACAAGAAGGCAAAAGGAGAATGTCTGAGTTCCAACAGGAGTTTTTCCACACTAAATACAGAGAAAGTAGGAATATCTACAGCAAGGTCCTCCAGCCCTGGCAATCTGTCTCAACCTTGACATTTTAGTTGGAGTATCTATTTTTGTCCTATGAATAGTAGAATATAAAGCATCATTGTGGCCTCTATACACTATACTAGTAGCACCATCTCCCAACTCTAAACTCTAAAAATGTCTCCAGAAATATTAGATGTTTTCTGTGAATTAAAACTGTCCCACCCAGAGAATCACTGGTCTAAAGGAAAGGGTATAAAACTTTGGAAGACAGAGGAATCCTGCACCCTTTCTTACAATCTTGTTTTTAACAGAAGTTAAAGCTGTCTGGGCTTGATGAAGTCAAAAATGAAAGGAGAAGATCATCAAGCAGGACAAGCATGGTGGGGTCGTTTGAATTGTATTCTACATCCTACCCACTCCTGTCCCTGTGACTGGTCTCCAGCATTTGAACACTTGAAAGGGAAGTTTCAGCAGTATAGTGTTGCAGAATTGTTTTCATTAGGCAAAGATGTTTAGATTTGTTTATGCTACAGAATATTACTTTAACTGTGTAAAGGTATGTTACTTTTGTTTATGCTGCATTTGTTTCATGGTGTAAGGATGTGTTGCATTTGATTCACTTTGCTAGCCTAAGGCACCTGATTGATCTAATAAAGAACTGAACAGCCAGCAGCTGGACAGGAAAGGGATAGGCAGAGCTGGCAGGCAGAGAGAATAAATAGGAAGAGCAATCTAGCCTAAAAGGAACAAAAGAAGAAGAGAGGAGAATGAGGGGACGCATCCAGGGCAAGAAACCAGGTAACTGTACATGAAAGTAGTGAAAGCAAGATATGCAGAAAGAAAGGAGGTAAAAATCCCTGAGGTAAAATGTAGATCAAGAGAAAGAGGTTAATTTAAGTTAAAAGAGCTATCCAGAAACAAGCCTAAGCTAGGCTGAGCATTCATAACTATCAAAAGGTCTCCATGTCATGATTTAGGAGCTGGTTGGTGGGCCAAAAATAAAAATCAGTACAGTATGGTTTAAATGGGTCAAGTATGTCACTGGGGATCTTAAAAAGTTAAAAACATGCCTCCTTCCAGGCATGCTCTCTCTAGTTGTTGATTCCATTTGAAGATGCCAAGTTCCCAGATTCTAGCTTCAGACTACATGCATGCTTCTTGATGCCATGCCTTCATGCCATGATGGACTCTTATCTTCCTAGAACCATAACCTAAAAATAGAGTCTTTCTACTATAAGATGCCTTGGTCATGGTGTTTTATCACAGCAATAGAAAAGTTACTGTATACATGGATTTTGAAGGGTGGAAATAACTGAAAAATAGAAACAATAAAATTCTTCATCTGCTTAAGTACTAGCCCTCTCATCATGCCTATCCTTCTCTTTCAAGTATAGCTGTTATGTTATATCGCAAGAATTTATACCTGTCAAATATAGCCCCATGAAGGCAGGATGCTCAGTGACAATGGTCAGCATGTGTGTGGGCCTTGGATACAGACACTCAGGTTGCACTCATGTAGAGAGTTTATTAGAATAAGGATTAGGAGAGAAAAGAGAGAGAGAAAGAAAGAGATAAGAAGGGGGTCAGAGAAAGAGAGAGAGGTGAGAGACACGCGACCTCTTGGGGGGACGAAGAGAGAAAGAAAGAAGAGTAGTGAAAGTAAAAGGTCTTTTTAAAGGCTGTTTGACTTCAGGACACAGGGAGGGCCAGGTTATTGCTTATTGGCCAAGACTCCAGGAAATGGGCCAGAAACCTAACAGTGGTAAAAAAAAAAAAAAAAAATTCAATGAAAAGGACCAACATGGAAATTTCACTTCATTATCATTAGGAAGTGTCAAATTAGCCTAGGATATCCCATAAAATGCATAAATAATGTCTCATTAATTTTTAATAGTGATCCTAAGTGTGAATGAAATAGCTTGACTGTAGGCTCAAGGAATACAGTGAACTAGTCATGATATAATTTACATATTATAGTTTTTAAAATTAAAGGCATTCCTTTTCTTTTTGAAGAGATGATTCTTAAAGCTGAGAGAAATTAGAACCCAAACTACATTTGGCACTCTCAATTATCTGGCATTTAAGCCTACATTTAAGGCCTCTTATGAGGCACACACCAATGCTAAATTAGTTTGTCACAATACTTTCTGCAGACTAATTAAAAAAATTGTACTTGGCTGACGATGCCACAACTTTATAGCAGCCAATCTTTAGGCAAAGCAGACACAGGAAGCAGCAGGAGAAGGTAGGTGGTTCTTGGCACTTCCCGAATCAAGAAACAATGCATATCGTGTACTTGTGTAACAGGAGACAGCATTAGTTTTCCAAAGCAGTTTTGCCTCACACAAAAGTTCACAAACAAACAGAGAATGGGAAAGGGAGGGGAGGAGAGAGCAAAAAATGCAATAGGACTTTGCCATGTATTCTGTTAGAAAGCACTAACGTACAAATGGGGAGAAAGAAAATGCATCACCATCAATAAGAATAGTAAAGTACAGCAAGCCTTGAGGTGACTTGGTTATGTAATAAAGGTCAACCTACAAGACTGCTATTTTTAAGAACTCTGTTCATGTAGCCTTAAAATCCACAGTCATATCCCCTCTGTGCCCATGGCACTTTTGCAAATGGTCACATATCTTCCTCACTATTTCACGGCAGCAATTCAAAGAATTTTAACTTGGGAGATTTCAGTAACATTGAAACAAAGGGTTCCTGAACTGTGTCTTCTAAATTATGCGTAACCATGGTGCAAATGTAGGCCAGGTCCAAAACATCAGCAGTCCATAGGACTACAAGGCCTTCTGGTTAATTTAGAGAAACCCCCAAGGTTCATGCTCTTAGGTAGTATAGAAAAATGATGGGTGAAAACATAGATTTTTATAATCACATTCATCCTAAATGCCAAGTTCACTGTTGCAGATTCTCAGGCAAGTTACTTAGCTGCTCTCAACCTTTCTTGTTCCCTATAAACTGATAACTGATATCAGTCAGAATGAAATGTGTTAATATTCAGAGGAAGATAATCCACCATCAATCCTAGAACATCCTTGTACATTACTGCTCTGTATGTCAAAACTGAAAGGTGCTTCTGGGATTTTTTACAGGCTAGTTCCCAGGGCTTTGTTTGTAACAAGCAATTTTCAGAATGAGGTAGCATGTCCCAACTCCAGCAAAGACCCGGCTGTGTGCTTGTCACTGTTAATGTGACAAATCCCTCAAGTGTTCCTCTGCTGTAGCACAACTTACTTCTTCTACCCATCATCCAAGCCTACCCTATTGGACTTAAGAATTATGGTGAACCCGAGTATTTTGCTAACATGTTGCTATTACTTTTTCAATGACAGTATTCTGTGTCTCTGACCTAGAAGTCATAGCCATTTTGCAACTATCTGTGAAATGGGAACAGTGGGTACATAGTTTAAAATTTCACACTTTATCTGATTCTTAAATATTTGTTTCTAATTACAAGCATGGGGGTGGTATGTGCCCAAGTCCAGGTGCTCAAAAAGGCCAGGACTGGATTTCTGGGGTTACAGGCAATAGTGTGCCACCCAACATGGATGCTAGGTATGAAACTTGGGTCCTCTGCAAGGCCAGTGCTCCTAACTGTTGAATCATTCCCCTAGCCCTTTGTATGGGTCTTCACAAATACATGCAACGAACCCAGAAAAGCAACTGGGGGGTATGATATTGAGTATAACTGAATTATCTCTGGAAAGCCTAAGTGGTTAATGAACCAGAGAAATCATTCAATGCCTAGAATAAAGCTAACACTCTCTAGAGTGAAATTTATGGATAAATGAGTGTTGATTTAGCCTTCACTGGACAAGAATGACTCAGATTCTATTCTCAGGATATTCAGTTTTTACAATTCAGCTTAAACAGTGATCTTTCATAACTCCCACTGACAATCTAACTAAAATCAAGATGTAATACATTTATGTTAAAGAAGATTCATTGAAGTTGTTAATAATCTATGATCCTTAATATGTAGAAGCTGAATGAAGATCATCTATTTTGAATCATTTGTTGGACAGAACAAACTGACAACTAAGAAGTTTTTCTAATGATATGCCCATAAATACATTTTAAAGTCAGTTCTTTCTAAGAAATCTCCTCAAATAACAAGAAGCAAGTTCTTTTAAACAGTAAAATGACATGCCTGTTTAATATCCTAGTTTATTCAACTCTGAATAGCATAGGAAGTACTTTTAGATCCTACAATATACAATCCTAGGTCTTCAAAAACTTGTACATATGTGTTAAGATAAAAAATGGAATTTCCACTAGTACATAGCAACTCATAGCAACATGATTGGTGATGTGTGTTAATGAAAGAAGGTGTTACAGAGATATTTGACACATTCAACAACTGATTTAACATTCAAAGACAATCCCTCTACATTGATAGTTTTTCAAAAAAAAAAACCTAAATATCATGATAAGGAATATGATCTCCAGTGTTAGAAACATCCAAGTAATAACATTATGTTAAGGGAAGGAGGGAGTTAAAGGCCAGGATCTGATACAATTAAATACCTTTAACTATAATTAGCTGGAACAGAACTGGAAGGGCAGGTGTGGAAAACTAGGCTTACAGACCTGTACAATCCCTACTTTCAGGTATAAATAAAGCCTCAACTCATTTGAGACACAGCTACTTAAAAATTTAGGATATAGTCTCAGGCCAACTCAGCTTATATGAAAATGGAGGGTTTGGATCTCACAAGAGTACATGAAAATAGTTTGCTAGAGCAACTATAACATGTCCTGGGAATGTGTAATAATTTAGAGATCACAAAACACAGGTACAATCTGCTTTAGTAAAACAAATACGTGAAAAATCTGAGCTATTCAACATGGATAGTCCAGGCCTTTTTATTCTTGGCATAGAAACATATTCTTCCATTTAAAGACCATTAGCTATTCAAGTGAAGGAGGGGAAATGTAAGCTACTGCAGTGCCAAAGACAATCTGTGAGGGCAACTTAAAAAGGGTTATTTTCATTCACAAATGTTTTATATACACACTGGCTCTTCTGGAAAACACTGATTTCATAATGAAAGGTACCAGACTGAAGAACCTATTATAAGAAGGCCTGTCTCTGCCAATCCCATCTTAACATTCTGTATGTTCTTGCTTTATATCATGGGTGATATAAATGAAAATACGTTCAAGTTACAGTGCAAACTTCAAAAAAGTACAGTCTTATCCATATGATCCGGAACCAAGTAAAGCTCTTGGAAAAAAATTAGTATCGCAAAAATCATTGTGAGGAGTACAGAAAGAGCCTTAGTTGAACCTTGAGCCTAGGTCCATATGTGAAGACTTCAAAATTCAAAACCAAAGTAGTCAAGTACATGACAATATATTATATAGATATACACATGATGCTTATTTAAAATAAATTGCAAATTAAATACATGCATTCTAGAAGGCTGAAGAGGTGGCTCAGATGTTAAAGACAACTTACTAGTCTTTCAGAAGACACAAGTTTGGTTCTGAGCACCACATGTTCCTGGAGATCACAAGTACCTATAACTCCATCTCCAGAGATCCAATATACTCATGTACTCATACAAACATACAAATATGCATAATTAAAAATAAGGAATAATTTCAAAAACACCTACTCTAAATGAGACATTCAACCATGCCCTGTGCTTGCTTAATTTGCTTCCAGGTATAAAAGTGAAATCCATTTGGTTTTAAATGCATCTAATATGAGACGTTTGTGTGAAATAGAAAAATACTGCAGGAAAAGAGAACCTTTGTATCTTGCATATGCTGGCAAATAGTGCCATCTCCATGGTCTGATACCTTTGTAGGGCCCAACCCTACATAATGACACTGCTCTATTATGTGATACATGTTATTAAAGGTCAAGATATAAATGCACAATGCCCTGCTATCTACATATAAAACCTTCCTAAATAGCTCCAGCTAGCTTAATATGCTATTAAACATTTCAGATTTTACCAGTGATTAATTTCAAAGCACATAAAACAACACATCCATAACTTTCCCTTAAGCAAAACCAAAGGAGAAAATGCCAGATGTCTATGGAGCCCCAACAATTATCATTCATTTGTGTCTTTAGAGCACAATCACGCACTTGACTGGGTCAGTAACTGCTCAATCAACAAGGTAAAGAGAAGACATAGATTATGAGACTAAAGGTATTTAAAAAGTTAGATAAATTATACACCCATTGCTCTTCAGCACTGTAGCAGCACCAAACTGGTATCTAAAAGTACTGGCTACATAATTTCTTAAAACAATTGTGGAGAATATAGAACATTTGTCCAAGTTGATCTATTCTACCTATCACCGCATTAATATAACTTGGTTTGGAAGAAAAACCCCGGATACCTTTGTTTAAAAAAAAAATGGTGATACAGACTTTCAGACAAGGTTTCACTGACACAGTCAACTAAACATATATCTAGAGTGTGCCTGTATGGCTAAATAACAAGAGAACCTATCAGAAGTTCCAAATTGGCATTTATTTGATAATAAAAACACAGGTAATAAACTGGGTGGTGTTGGTACCTGACTTTAATTCCAGCACTAGGGAGGCAGAGCCAGGCAGATCTCTGTTTGAAGCCAGCCTGGTCTACATAGTGCTCTCTAGGACAGTCAAGGCCACAGTAACCTAAACATGTTATTGTGTTTGTGCATGTGTGAAGTATTCTATGCATCTTTTATATGCACAGAATAAAAAAAAAATATTTTCCCATTTCCCCAGCTATCTATAGCACTTCTCTGGCAGGAAAATTCTTCCACATAGACTCCACTTCACAAGTCACAAATTTAAAAAAAGTGAAGTCAGAAGTCTAAATTTGGTCTATTTTCTATCGGACAGAGTAGCTTTTCTAGTTTACCCACACTTGAACAAATAACTCTCAAACATATATTTACAGAATTACAGACAAATGTGAACCTAACTTAGATTTATATTTATGTAGGATGAGTTTGAACAAGATTTTAACATTATTTAAAGCTATATTTATCTAAGAAGTGTGGTGCCATATATATTAATCACACATAGATTTAAAATCTAATTATTTTGTGGTAACTGGGGATACTTGATTATAGGTTGGTTGAACATTGGACAATACCAAGGATTGTATTACTATTTTAAAGATGTGACAGTGGCATAGTGATTGCTGTTTAAGTACTCAGTAATTTTTAGAGATGCACACTGAAGTATGTAGGAGTAAAATGACATTATATCTGAGTGTGAACTAAAAATCCTCTAGTAAGGGAAAAATAAAAGACAGATAAAGTAAATTTAGAAACTCTAGAGAACTAACTACTCTATCTAGGCAGTAGATAAATGGTAGGTCATCTTATTACTTTATCTTTTATTATTTTTGCAATGTTTTAAATACTTCAACATAATTTTACTTGTTTCTTGGTTAAAAAAAAAGGCCAACTAACTATGGGTACATTAAAAATTCCACAAAATGTTGTACATTTATCAAAACATGTGGCAACCTATAGAAAACTATCACAGAACAACGAATAGATCTTTTTAAAAAATAGACTGTAGGCTGAGGAGGTAGCACAGGAGGTATAGTGTTTGCCTACCATGCATGAAGCCATAGTCTTAATTCCTAATATCTCATAATTGAGCATTGGTAGTAGGTGCTAATAATCCCAGCATTCAGGAGGCACAGGCAGGAGGATAAGAATTCAGAGTGACCCTCAACTACATAGAAAATTTGAGGCCAGCTTGAGCTATATGATACTCTGTCTCAAAAATAAAGGGCTATAATCAAATCCTCCTGTCCCTTAGGCAAGCATCACAATTACTAGTGTCTGAGTCAATGTCATTTGTGAGTAATTTCTTCCTAATGCTGTGTAACTAGCTTGTCTGAATCAATTAGAAGCTTCTCACTTATGAGAGACACCACTTTATAGAGACCAAACAATAGAAATGGGAGGCCAATTTACTCATTTTCAGTAGCAATGGAGCACCCTCTTCCCAGAGCAATTCAATAAAATCTTTATTAAACCAAAGATAGCACAAATGGTGAGGAGTTAAAAATTGTATTTTCTACATTATTTCACAAAAAAAGGCACCCATATCTTCTTCCCTAGGCCATCTCACGCAAAGCAAATATCCGGATTCAGTTAAGGCTCTGTTTAAAACTATGGTCAAAGAATATCATTTGACAGTAAATCAGATTCAGCCAGATTGGGTAATAAATTTTCACTTGGAGAGAACATATTTCTATTCCTGAGGTTCACAATAAACAACCATGTGAAAATATAGATCACCCTATACATGCACCAATTGTGAGCTGTCTTCCACAATGAAGATTTCAAGATTACAGCAGTGTTTTTATGTCACTTGACCATCATCTTAGCCTTGTCTGTCTTCAGAAGAAAAGTAGTATAATGCATGCTTGCCCAAATCTGAAAGAAGGAACTGCTAATGAGAGAAATTTGGGTCTTCAATAATAATCATTTCAGTTCTAAGGCTACCTGGCAATATATGAAACAGATGTGTTTTTTCATACAAATTAGCACATATTCTTATAGACTATTTTCTGATCATGCTGATATGTACAGTGTTGTTTGAGATTTGGTTAGAAATTAGTAAGATTTCACTTAAATGACATGTTGCCACTGGCAAAGTACTAAGTACTTACAGTGAAATCCAAGGAGGATTATAATTATAAATTGTTCAAAAGGAACAAAAGAAGTGAGATTGAATAATTTTTTTCTTACTTTTAAGAGCTGCTGAAGCATAATGACTCAGTGCTATAGATAACTTCCACAATAGAGGTGATAGCTTTTAAACTTATCTCTAAGTCACTTCTCATAACACCTGAATGACTCAGTTTCCTTATTTGTTCAAGATCACTAAGTTCCTTGACAGGACAGAATGTTATACATATCTACTAAATTTTTGACAACAATTTTAAATGCCAGAGACAGAATAATTTGAAGAAGAGAGTAGACATGTTCTTTAAAAAAAAAAAAAAAAAAAAAGTTGTAGAGTGTGGTCTGGAGAGATGGCCCAGTGGTTGGAAGCACTTATTGCTCGGGCAAGGACCTAAGTCTGTTTCCCAGCACCCACATGGTAGCTTCAAAACCCTAAGAACCTCCAGTTGCAGGGGATTTAATATCCTCTTCTCACCTGTACATACGTTAGGCATATACATGGTGCACAAACATATATGCAAGTCAGAACGCATATACACATAATATAAAATAAATCTAAAATTAAAAAATGAGTGAACAAAAATTAAGCTCAAATCTATAATCACTCAGAAGAAATGATGATTACTAAAATGACAGAATGTATAATGTTCAAAAACAAAGAGAATTGGAGAGAACCAGGAATCAATCAAGAAAACCTGATTATGGTACTTTATACAATAAAGAATGATATAGGGTTTTCAAAATATGAAACATGCAAGAAATTCAACAACCACAAACATTTTTTTTTTTTTTTGCTAAAACATGGGGATTAAGTCCAGGACCTAATGCCTAGTGAATGCCAGGCAAGCAGTTTATGATGAAGCTATGCCTCAGTTCCACAATCACATTTGATTAGGTGATATAAGGGGCTAACAGTAGACAGAGAAGGTAGCATACTTTTGTAGTTCCACCTACTGACGGTACTGTGACAAGAGGATCACCTGAGGTCAGGAGTTAAAAGATAGCTTGGGAAATAAAATTGTAAGACCCTGTCTCAAAAATCAAGCAAGCATTTTGGGCAAGAAACTATATCTCTTACTAGTAGACAATCAGAGAGCTGAAATTCCTGGTATTAATGCTCATCAGAGATCACAATCAAAAGACAGAACACTGGAATCCAAAATTTTAGACTCCACAGTCCATACCATTTTTAGATTAATCTGAAGCCTCCCAGTAATAACAGCAACTGTTACTTGGTACTTGGTAATGTCAGTACCATCTCTCTGCATGGGAGTTCTGGCTCTGACATGAGAAGTCTCTAAACAAACAAGGCGAGGAAGGAGTTTCTCATGACCCTGAAGGGGTTGTTTGAACTTAACTCAAAGACAGAGGAACCAGGCATGTAGGCTCAGGCCAATGCATTTGGGATATGGGAAGAGACAGGATCTGGTATTGGCCATCCTCAGGAGCTACATAGTGAATTCAAGAATGGTCAAGGACCTCAAAAAAATAAATAAAAAAGGAATGAAGGAAGGGAGGAAGGAGGGAGGGAGGGAGGGAGGAAAGAAACAAAGAAACAAAGAAAGAAACAAAGAGAGAGAGAGAGAGAGAGAGAGAGAGAGAGAGAGAGAGAGAGAGAGAGAGAGAGAGAGAGAGAGAGAGAGAGAGAGAAAGAGAGAGAGTGAGAAAGAGAAGACTGGACAGGAAATTTCATTTGATAATATACACCTATACATACTAACGAAAGCTATAGCTCACAAACCAAGGATAACAATTTGAAGCTGGGGATGTCGCTCAGTTGGTAGAGTGCTTGCTATCATATATGAAACTCTGGCTTGAGTCCTTAGCACCATAAAAAACAGATACCATCATGTAATCATGTAATCTCAGCATTTGAGTAGGATAAGAAGTTCAAGATCACCCTGAACTACATAGGAAGTTCATGGCAGGCCTTGAATAAATGAAATACAGTCTCAAAAAAGAAAAACCTACCACTTTTATTTTTATTTTTTTTGTTTTTGTTACATTTGTTGTTGTTAGGTCTCTTTTCAACAACGTAACTCCCAGTGTATCTGACCTATAGAGACAAAACTCCCTAGCTAATAATCATTGGCTGCTTTACAAGAATAAACATAAAAGAGGAGCCATGCCCAGAAGCACTTTAAAATCTCTGTAAATCGGAATCAGTACATAACATGGATACTCATGACAACTAAATGTTCAGAAGAAGGAAGACAAGAGCCTTCTTCCTCGGTAAGATGAAATAACCAGTGAAGGTCTAAAGAAAGAAAGAAAGAAAGCACTGAGGTAGGAGCTCGGCTATGAAAGCACTGTGATTTTATTAAAGACAAGGAAGATACTTTCCAATTTGTTGAGACTACCGAGGCTGCTGTTGGCAGGGAGAGGAAACAGGAATAACAGGAATAAAGAACTCAGATGCAGGGTGTCCATGAGCAACAACTAGAATCTAGGACTCTAAATGTCAAAGTCCACCATGCCACTCTGCTCCTCCTCCTAACTGACCCTCCTCCCTCCATTCCAGCATCCCTTCCCAGGAAATTCTCCACAGGTCTAAAATTATTTCTGAAAGACATATCTAATTAGGAAACTCTTTCATTGTAAGTTCTCCAATAACTTACTCTGACTTTCAGGTAAAAAGTTAAAATTCCAACATGAGACTAAAAAATCTATTGTGACTTAGAGCTCAATCCATTGTGACCAGATGCACTAAGAATAGAACTTTTTTTCTGCCTTTTTTGCTTGTTTGTTTCCACCACTCATATCTAGTAGAGATTTCCTTATTAGCATATTTCTACATCTATCCATCTTTGCTTCTATTCTCATTTTTAATCTAGAATAACAGAACGATTTTCCCCCTTCAATCAAAGTCCTATTCAATCCTTGTTGCACATGTCTTCTACTATAAGCCTTTCTATCTTTTTTAAAAAACTTTTTATTTATTCTTTGTGGCTTTCACATCATATGTCTTGATCCCATTAATCTCCCCTTCCCTTTATATCCACCCTCTGCCCTTGCAACCTCCCCCCCAAAAAATAAAATAAGATTTAAGAGAAAAGAAAAAGAAGGAGGAAAAGAAAAATCTCAGTGTGGAAGCTGTGAGTCACACAGTAAACCCTTTAGTCCATATATCTTTACTTGCAAGTGTCTAATGCGATGAGTCATTGGTCTGGTTTGAGGCCTCTGGCTTCTGCTACACCAGTCAACGCAAGGTCCTTACTGGGACTTCTCTTGAATATCCTGTTGTTATCCTGTGTCATGGAGATCCTGAAGCTTTGTGTCTACAGGTCTGGCCCTTTCACATGCTCTAGCAGATGGGGTGGATGTTGGGATGGGACAACTCATTCCCTGGTGCTAGCCCTGGGTGGCTACAGGGTTGGTGACCCTGCTAACTTTCCCTCATCCTCACCATCAGGGTGAACTCTCTAACACTACAACACTGAGGAAAGTAGGCCCTGCACCTTAATACATAAATAAATAAAGATATAGTTTTTAAAAACATTTTGGCTGAGCAATGGTGACACACACCTTTAATCCCAGCACTTGGCAGGCAGATACAGGTGGATCTTTGAGTTAGAGATCAGCCTGATCTACGGTCCAAGCTCCAGGTTAGGCTATGCTGGCTGGTCTGTAACCTACAAGGATTGGCCTGTCTCTTCCTACCCCTAGCAAATGTGTGCCACCAGACCAGGCTTTATACCAGATTGCTGGGCATCAAACTCAGTTCCTCATGTTTCATGTAAGCACTTTACCAAGTGAACTATCTGTCTAGCTCCAACAGTGCATTCATTTAATGTTTAAATCATTGCTTTAAATATATAAGATACAAGACAGTTTTTTCCTAACACTTCTTGAGGATATTTTCTTTCCTATTTAGCTTAACAAAATACAAGCCATAGTTGACATCAAATTACTAAGAGTTTAATAACTATTAAATAGCATGTTACAATCTGGGCCTAAGCAGAAATTTATACAAAATCCAAAACACTAATGCTAATATATTATTTAAAATGTGTTGAGTTATTGAAAGAACTGCCTCCCCTAATAGATGGGTGGGTGGGTGGACAGATGGATGAATGGATGAATAGAGAGGAGAGCTCACTATAAGGATACATATCTGAAAAAACTGAAGTGAATTTTGTTAAACTTTTACTCACACAACTTTAAGCAAAAAGTCATTACAGTTCTGAATGGTCAATGTGAAAAAGTTCTTACTGATAAGCATCAATAAATTGAGGATATAAATAACTGTCACTTTGCCTATAAAAATACAAATATTCTCATTTTTTTCCAAATCCATGAGCAACTAAATGAATAAAATTGCATCACAAGTCTTACAGTTTAAAAAAAAAAATTAGACTACAGTGATCTAGTTAATTTTTAATGTGGCAGAAACTTCCATCATGAATAACAGTACATAGACATTGTGATCTAAACTTTTTATCCCAACAAGTTTTCCTTGTATGACTTTTCCTTGTCTCCGGTACTTTCTCTTCTCCCTTCATTAGAGTTCGCAATTCCCCCACTGTCACCTCCTTAGCTGTCTTCTGACCTGCAATAGTTGTCTTTCTACAAGTCATGGATGCTTATTTAAAAACCTAATGAAAGTCAGAAAACCCAGAAACATAAACATAATCATTTTTTTCATATAATTTGAGCAGTTCTGAGCCCCTAAGAGCTCAATAACCTAGAAAAATGATTTCTGTGGCCATATGGCTGCTTTCTAATCATATACAGAGCCCCTTTATATACACTCATAATTGGGAATTGTTGTAGTGATACATAATATATAGCATTAATGCTTTAAAATTTTGTCCAAGTTATTATACTTGCAAAAACATAAGAATCTCAAGTGAATGCTTTCTTAAAAAGTTTACCAAATCATATTGTTTGGTCAAACTATTTATCTCAAATTTTGCCATACTGGATTCCCGTTTTTATTAGTGTGACAGGTTGACTTATAGAAATCATATAAAGTTTAAAAAATATATTTGAGGGAGGGACAAAGAAAATTCCTGTTAGTAATATGGTCTGGGTTCCAATACTTGATCTACTGCATCAAGCTATATTCACTATGGAACAGTGAAGTTAGCTAGGAACTGAAAGTGACACTATCTCATAATCATCTAGTTACCTTGTCAAATCAAGTAAAGCATAAAAGATAAAATAGGACAAACAGCCAAAAAGTAGGGAAAATACTACCAAGGTGTCCTTACTAATAGAGATAAATGTTTTTCCTTTAGTATTGTTAAAAGTAGATTTTTTTACTAGATGTATAAAAGTACTTAAGGAAACTATCCCTTAACTTCTATTCTTAACTAAACTTTTTACTATTGATGAGAGCAGTTTGTAAAGGGCAGGAGTAGGGAAGACAGAAGTAAGTTCACTTTAACCACAAACTGATAAATTTCAAACTGACTTTTCCAGGTTGGGCATGGTAGCTCACATACTCAGGAGGACCAGGTAAGAGGATATCTTTAAGTTCAAGGACAGCCTCGGCTACATAGCAAGTTCCAGAGCAGCCAGGACTATATAGATCCCTCTTAAAAAATAAAATACAAAAATAAAACCCTTCAACTCAGGCAACACACTCAAAACTATTTTCACGAATTCTTTATGGTGCTGGCACTCATTATAACCGTGATAGTGATGGTACAAACAAGTTAAAAAAAAAAAACTGTAACACAGTTTCTTTATTTATAAACACTGGGGTAATAGGACACATGAGTAAGTAATTCCTAGATCTTGGTTTGTATGGAATTGATGAGATTTTAAATTTATAATATTAATCTAGCCCAAGTCCTTCCCCACATAACAGAAGCCTTTATGTTTGACCCCTGTTTTCCCTTACTGACATTCTGTAATAGGAAAGCAAATAGGAACAGAGACGTGCAAGTCCAGACCAAATGGCCAGAAGCCACAGGAAATGGTTTCAGTTGCATGTCACAGTTTCACCCTCTCTTTTATTATAATCAAGTTGCTGCTTACAGCTGAAATATAGACATGCAACATGTGGTTTGTGCTTGGATGTGCTAGGAATCTTCTGTCCAAAAGGCTCATGAGAGGCTGAAAAGTTTATTTGCTGAATCTGTGCTGAAAACCCCTTTCTCCACATTCCACTGAAATTAGAAAGTTTACAAAAAGAGGAACCCTTTTAACTGATGAGTTGAAAAAAAAAAAAAAAACAGTATTTCCCAACCCGATACCAGGCCCCATAGGTTTCTTGCCTTTTAGCAGGAAATGAACTTACTACCACTGCTGGTCCACACTGTCAGTACTGTCAGACATTTAAGGGGTACATAACTGCTTTTGAGCAGTCTCAACCAAGTGGAAACATTGTGCCGGGATAGTGGGGAAGGGGGGGGAGGACTTCGCCTTGACTTCGACTCCCACTCTCCCCTCAAGCCCCACGCTTCCAAAGAAATGTTTCTAGGGTGAGCACATGGATGGGGGGAACGCACGCAGGCGCCTCTTCCTTGGACTCTGGCAAAGTCAAAGAGCAGGGGGAACCTAAGTCGCGCTTGTCTTGACTGAGAGAAGGGAGGTTCCCCGGCCGGGACTCCAAGTGTGAAGGGGCCAAACAACAACTGACAAGAGGTAGGAGGGAAATGGAATCCCACAAAGAAGGTTCGCGCCCACAAGTTACACAAACAGCCCTACCCAGTACTCTAGAACGCTACGCAGGGTGTCCCCGAGTCGGGGTGGGGCCTTTCTCCTGCGCAAGCTGACAGGAGAGAGGGCCGGGTTAGGTGGAGAAGGGGTGCTCTCTGGCCCCCTACGCCGTCTCCGTTCCCCGAGTTGCGCGGCGAGACCGTGGGTGGGGGGCCCAGGTCACCGCGTGTTCCACTACAGGACGATTCGGGGCTCTTGGGTCCCCGAGGCCAGCTGGGGTTGCCGGAACACTTACCAATTTGGGTTTATTTTTCGTTTCCTCTTCGTTGGCGGCCCGGCTCCCCGCGCTGCGCTTGTTGCTCCGGCCCACGCTGGGTTCCTCGCTGCCGCTTCCAGCTCCCGACGCCGCCGCCCCGAGCTGCTCCATCTTTCTCTGGCCCTGTCACCTGCCGCCCTGGAACCCCGCGTCTCCTCGAGGGCAAAAGCCTTTCGGGGCGCTCCCGATGTCCCACGTCCACGGACAGAGAGGGTTGCCCGCCAAGCGCCGCTCACAGGCCCCCGGGACTCCCCAGTCCCAGGCAACCCCGACGCAACCGCGCCGGTGCTACCACTCAGCGCTGGGGCAAGCCCTGCCCCTAAGCAGCTGCAATCACCACGGTCGCCTCCGCCCTCAGGGCGGTGTTTAGGGTGGAGGAAAAGTAGGTGTCTATCTCTTTAAGAGGGCCTCAACACACGTGATTCATCAAAGTGCCCGCTCTGGGTCGCCCCGGAGGGCGCGCGGGCGCTGAAAACCTCTTCCTACTCGTGGTGCTCAGCGGGGCTGGCTACTGAGCATGCCCGGAGTTGGCGACTGGAGCCTAAAAGAGGACCTTCTGCTGTGGTTAAGCACTGATTTCACTTCCTGATGGCCTAGCACCTAATGGAAAGGAACTAGTCGAGCAGGATAAAGCAGAGCCCATTTTAGAGATAGGGAAACTGAGGGAGGAGCCTGTGTATTTTACTGAGGAGGCCAGCTGAGTCTGCTTTCACTAGTGTTGGGTCAATGCACCTTAGTTAGAGGGCCCTCAGGGGGTGTGCTCTTGCTACACACTCAGTGAGAAGGTTTAATTAGCAAGGCAACTGGCAAAGTGTAGGAAAACCACTCAGAGTTCTGATTAATTGCCTAGACAGATAGTATGGGTCAAAGTGGAAAGAGTGGGTGCTTTTGTTGCCATGATTGCACTGTGCCTAAAGAAATACAGTCTTTGCTTTCTTCCCTGGCTGTTAGTGGTTAAAGCCACCACCAATCCCTCACCAATTAATCCTGAGGGTGATATTAAGCTCTTTAACCAAAGCGCCTCTTTATAGTTAACTATTGAACTGAGTCCTATCTTCAATTTCCCAAGCTAGTTTATTTTTAGGGTTATTGCAACGAGTAAATAAGATCTTGTGCATAAAGGTTTGTTTAAAAGATAAATCCCTATACAACTGCTGGTATTTTTATGCAGCACCAGCTAACAGCATACACAGCCCCCATCCCATACACTGTCCCTACTATTTTATCCTCAGGAACTAGATTTCCCCATTCTTTTCCAAGGGGGCCCTTACAAAAGCAGGGTTTGAAAGAACTACCAAACCATCACGGAATTAGGGACCAATTGTTGGGGAAGTCATTTGTAATATAATCTTAAACACCTAGTCCATAAACATGTCTATAACTCTGTTATTGATGAAGATAACTTTGGGCTGCAAGTGCTTTTGGCCTTCTACAATTCAACTTGAGGTTAATTATGCTGAAATGAATTTATATCAGAATGAATGTAGTAAGCATTTATTATGATGAATTTGTTCATCCTATAGATGTGATAACACAAATAACTTGTACAATACAGCAAAAAAGATTTTAGATGTCCCACAAGAGCTCAAATCCCAGCTTTGGCTTTATCAAGTTATATTTTAATCATGTAGGAAGGATGTTCCTAGAGTAGCCAGATACCCAAGGACAGCAAGCAGCATGGGAGTGTATGCTTTCAGATATAATAGACAGAAGCTCCAGGATGTGTTTGCTTTCTTAAAGATCAATCTTAACTTCAAATTTGATGTATGTTTTGAATTTGAGTGATTATACCCACAAAACAATTGAATTTATCTAAATGTCACCCCACCTGAAATACTGATTTTAAAATAGTAGGCGCTACAAAAAGATAACAAATGGGATGGGCAACATTTTCACATATTTCTTGTAGAAGAAATGTGGTTATGGGTCAAAGCCAGGGGCCACCAAGTTTAAACATTGCTCAGTAATCTGTTCAGTGAACATTTTTATGCCAGATGGTTTAAAAATTGATTTATGTTAGGAGGCTAAAACTGACCTAATTTCTTCCCTTTAAGCTACTGAAGAAACAGGCTAAAAGAATTGCATCATGGGACAAAAATAGGTGACAGAGAACCTATGTAGTATATATATGAGAGGCTCAAGAGCACTTTTCAGAAGACAATGTTTAACGTAACTATCAAACATCTACTTAAAGTCTTTAAGAACCAGCCACTCAGTTCTACAAATGTAGTTTACTTTCATGGTTCTCCCAGAGTATTGGGAAAGGTATTTAACAAAAGTTTATTGACCAATAGCTGTAAAAAGAAGCACAGTAAGCACTCCAAGAATGATAGTGTATGCAAAGGCCCCATAATTTAAACGAACAAAAACAAGGTGGAGGATTGTTGCAAGAGGAGAGACATCAGGGCATTGAGCAAGCAGAGGCAGGTAGATCTCTATGAAGATGAGGCCAGCATAGTCTACACAACAAGTTCCAGAACAGCCAAAGTTACATAGTAAGACCTTGTCTCAGAAAACCAAAGAAATAAGTAAAATAATAAATGGGACAGATAACAATTGAACATTATTATCTGAATAATTATGAGGGCTCCTACTTGTATACATCACTGTTGTTGTTTTAAAAAATGAAGAGGGGGAACGGGAAAGGCATTGTAATTAGGATTATTTCTCTATGACATGTATATATGGACTTGAAACTGAATTGATATGTTTTGAATGCAATGTAGGCTTTCACTGTCCTCAGACCAGACAAAGCTCCATTTGCTAACCAGTTGGAGACCAATAAAAATTGTGTAATCTCTACAAAAAGTGAAAAAGTATGTTCCTGATGTAACTTACATTTGGCTTTATGGTGGTTATCTCAGACTCTGTCTTGTTTTTTAATATTTTGCTCTATTTAATGTGGAAAATAAATTATAAAGCAAATATGTGAACAGAAACTTTTTTCTTCTTTCAGAAATCAGGATCATTGGTCTCTCTTGGCAACTAACACACACAAAAGGTAACAGTAGCCTCAGGCAAGGATGCTTTGTCTCTTACCTATGAACCTTACTGTTCACCAACTCCTGTCCTAGGGCGGATCTCTCTTCACCTACATTCCTTTAATATTTTCCTTCTTGTGACGCATAAGTAGGCTTGTGGGGAGGGAGGGATGTCTTTTCTCTGACACCAAAGACAGGAGACTAAACACATCAGCTAGAATATGAAAAGTATACTTTAGACCTATGGATTTCCCGGTCTCCCTCTAGTTTCTTATGAGTATGGTATCAAGTCCCAAGTCAGCTATCAGAAGAAAGAAAGGATCTTTCTTCATACTAACCTTAAAGACATCCATTATCCTCATCTAAACAGTATGTCATTCACAGAAAAATTCAAGGAAACACAAATTAGAAAAGAAGAATGAGAAAAAAATTTCCAAGGTCACAGTAAAATATTTATAAGTCAAAGGATGACTAAAAGTAAACAAGTATTTGCTAACATCAAACTAGATGCAATGCAGATGTAAACAAGGAGAAGAGGTATCAGAACTCTTGCTGTAATGTCATATATATCTTCATAGAGAAGCTATAGGTTTTCTTTGTTGTTGGTTTGTTTTGTTTTCGTAAAAAAAAAATAATAATAAAACTATATACTACAGATATCAGGGCTTCCAGAAAATGGTTAAACAAGACCACTTGAATGTGAAAAAAAACTTTGAAGTGAAAGCATTAGCAAAAAAAGATAACTATTCTAATAAAACTACTCTGATGATTAAATCTTCACTGGCATTTGAATGCCGCAAAAGTCATCTATATAATGCCTTACCCCTGTTGTTTGTCCCCACTGGCATTGAATTTTAGTAGATGCCATTATCAGAATTTTAAATTGTATTGAAGGGTAATCAGCTTTTTTAAAACACATGGGGAAAGGTCTTCCCAGCTTCACTGAGTGCTCATAGCTTTGCCACACCGTTTCATATGGTTGAAAACGTAAAGGTTGAAGCCATTAAACTAGTGGATAGTTATGCTTAAAACAGCATTTTATGCTGGATTCTTAACTTTAAAGTTTTTGTATGACTACGTCTGCTTGAATATGTGGAAGTTGGTTTCTACTTTCTTGGAAGATTAAAGTGCTAAAAAAACTCATCAATGAAACAATTTGACTTTCAGATTATTTGACATCATTCTCTGGTACAATAATTGCTACAGTGCTATTTGTAGGACACAGGCATTTGTAATGGGACAACCTATTAAATATAAAAATCTCTACCATCACTCAACCTAAAATCTACTTCAGTAAACAACAAGAGAACAAAGGGTTAAAAGCAGTGTAGTAGCCCCCATGAGTAATCAGAGCACTTCAGAGATAGAGGCAAAAGTGAAGAGTTCAAGGGCAGTCCCTGCAAAAGTTCAAGATCACCATAGGGCACATGAGATAATGTTTAAGAAAGGATGAAGTCAGGAAAGAGAGATGGGGAGACAGAAGAAAATAAGCCTGTTTTGCTGGCTAGTTAGTTATATGTAAACTTGACACAAGCTAGAGTCATTTAGAAAGAGGGAACCTCAAGTGAGAAAATGTTCCCACCAGATTTCTATCTTGTGGGCAAGCCTGTGGTGCATTTTCTTAAGTAATGGTTATCATGGTGTGCCCTGCTGCCTCCACTGGGTTCTAAAAAAAAAAAAAAAAAATGAGGAATGGGGCCCCAAAGCAGGTAACAGACGCAGAGACAGCCCTGCCCCCACTATTAGGAATCCCACAAGAAGACGAAGTTACACAACTCTAACATATGTTCAGAGAGCCTACCTCAGTCCCAGGCAAGCTCCCTGGTTGTCAGTTTAACCTCTAGGATCCCCTATAAGCCCAGATTTGTTGATTCTATGGGTTCTTTGTGATGCCTTTGACGCCTCTGGGTCCTATAGGATCATATATCCCCTCCTCCACAGGATTCCCTGAGCTCTGGTTGTTGGCTGTGGGTCTCTGCATCTGTTTCCATCAATTGTTGGGTGAATGCTCTCTGATGACAGTTGGGCAAAGCAACAATCCTTGTCCAACTTTAATAGGAGAGGAGGTGCCTAGTCTTACTGCAGCTTAATACACAATGGCTAGCTGTCATGCCTTTTCCTGAAGAGAAATGAGTAGTGGATGGGGGCAGGAAGGGGGACTGGATAGAGGAACTTAGAGGAGAGGAGGGCTGGAGGAGAAACTGATTGGGCTAAAAAATAATATTAAGTAATAATAATTTAAAAAAAAAACAGGCTAGCAACCTGTAGGGACCAAGAAAGCAAGTATCACTCCTTCATGGTCTCTGCATCAACTCCAGCCTCCAGGTTCCTGCACTACATGAGTTCCTGCCTGTCTATGAACTGTTACCTGGAAGTGAAAGATTAAACAAAGCCTGTTCTGTCCAAGTTGCTTATGGACATGTTCCATCACAACTAAGCACTAAGACAGGAAAATTATCTGCCTAACTTGTAGAACTGACTCAAAATACAGCATACTAGAGAGAAAGGATGAGGCAACTGAGGCCTAGAATAGACGACGTTTTCTAAGAGTGTTACTAGTGCTTCAATCTGAACCAGAAATCAGACTTGATAACAAAGAAAGGAAGTAAGGTAAAGACAGCATATGAACTATATGGCATACCCTGGAAAGGCCAATGAACCTGGGCTAGAATAATAAGAACAAGGGTGTTAAATAATACTGGGAAGCATCTATCCCCATGGCCTTTCTCCAGTATGAAAACAGATTTGAGTGTAAGACACAGTGGTATTGGCTGATAGGGATCTTTATCAAGGAAGTTATAAAACACAAAGTGTTTTAGGAGCTATTTTGGCAATGGTAATTGAAATAACTTTGAAAACTGATTTTTCCAAACGAAGTTTCCTTAAGTGTGGATTTCTTTTGGAAAATAAATAAATAAACAAAACACTTCCCAGAGCCCTAGAATATACAACAGAGTAAAGTCCAGCTGACTCCTTTGACTAGTTCCCCACTTGGCTTCTCTGCCATCCCCTAAAGAAACACTGTGAGGCACCTCTGCTCAGCTCAGCCAAAGGATCGATGAAGTCCTGGGGGCTGGAATTGGAGCAGCCCTGGAGGAAATACAGAAATGGTTCCTTTTAAGAGGAACAAACCATTTTCCCCACATATTCTATACAGGAAACAAAGGAAAGGAACAGCAGATAAACAACAATTAAGGAAATACTGCCCCGGGGAAATAAAGACTAGGGGTAAGCTGGGAGATATCATCTCAACAGGTGCTTGTAATTGGCAGGCAGAGTGAGCCCAAGGTACAGAAACTAAGGGAAGTAATTATGGCAGGACAGAAGGACTTAGTAGGTCCTGTAGTCAACATGAAGAATTTGAATAAACTGGTACAACATTAAAGAGTACATCAACAGGTAATAAGTAGACTCTCAGAGAGACACTGGAAGTACACCAATGGATAACTCAGAATGCAGACAAAACTTAGTCTCAAAACTTGGGCAACAGACAGAAAGAAATGCAATCACGTGGTATGTAACAAGAATCCAGTCACAGGAATTGGGATTAGGAAACAAATTACCAGTCTCTTGAGGAGTCTGGTAATGCATGTAGGAAAAAATAACACACCAATTCAAAAGGAACTATAGAAGTCTATGAAATGAAGGCAGACATTACCAAGTCACGTCTCCAGATATCTGAGCTAAGAAGTGGACCTATAGCTGTAGAACCATGACTAAACCACTAAACTACTGAACTGCTCTATAGCCAAGAGCAAGCTGGGTCCCAATGGAGGAAAAGAAAACCAACAAGACAAAACTCTAAACACTAATAACTACTGATGGCCATTTACTTGGACATAAATGGGAGTGAAAGCAAAAATGGAAAGACAAAGATGTACACAAATTGGCCCAGGAGACAACAGTGGCAATTTTTTTTCTAGGGATATGTGAAGCATGATGGTGACTTCCCAAATTCTTGTTCTCTATTGTTTTAGACAATATGCTCAAAACCAAACCTTTAACTTTTAACAGGAAATAAGTTGTGTGTGCGTGTGTGTCCTTTTAACAGAAAACATACCTCTCTGTTTCTCATTTACCAAAGTTCCACAATGTTTTCCTAGAGAGTCCCAACAGATTATGAATGGTATCTCTCCAATTTATAAGTTATTAAAACACAGATGTAACTATGAACAGAGTGGGGCAAGCTTTCCATTTCCTTGCTAAACTTTGTAGTTGAGAGAGACACTACAGTATTTGTGAGAATATTTACTTTAGGAAGTTTAAAGTTTTGTTGTTACTGTTTGGAACTGCTGGCTTGTTCTGAGTAGCTTTTAGCCTGTTTTGTTTTGTTTTGTTTTGTTTTAAGACAGAGTCCCCTTGTATAGCAGTGGCCTTGACATTGTTATCTTGAAGGAGCCTCCACAGCGTAGAGATTCATGTGCACATTAGGATGACCAGTTCAGTTTAGGCTTTCTTAAGAAATCAGTGAGAGGGAATGGGGGATGAGATCAACAGGATAGTCTAGTTAATGGAGAGACAGAGAGAGAGAGAGAAAGAGAGAGAGCAAGGAAAGAGTTATCTTGATAAAGGGAGCCATTAAGTAAGTGAGAAACCAGGTGCTAGGGAAATTCCCAGGAATCCACAAGAATGACCCCATATGACTCCAAGCAATAGTGGAGAGAGTGCCTGAACTGGCCTTCCCTGTAATCAGATTGATGACTACCCTAATTGTCATCAGAGAACCTTCATCCAGTAACTGACAGAAGCAAATGCAGAAATCCCACAGCTAAGCTCTGGGCCTAGCTCCTTGAGTCCAGTCAAAGAGAGAAAAAGAGGAAGGATTATAAGAGCAAGAGGGGTCAAGATCATGATGGGGGAAACCCACAGAGACAGCTGACCAGAGCTAGTGGGAGCTCATGGACTCTGGAGTGACAGTCCAGGAACCTACATGGGACAGAACTAGGCTCTCTGAATGTGGATGACAGTTGTGTGGCTTGGGCAGTTAGTGGGGCCTTCTGGTAGTGGGACCAGGGTTTATCATTTATCCCTAGTACATGAACTGTTTTTTTTTTCCCATTCTCTGTGGAGGAATACCTTGCTCAGCCTTTTTGCAGGGGGGTGAGACTTGGTCATGTTTCAACGTGATATTTCAAACTGTTGACTCCTCATGGGAAGTCTTACACTATCTGAAGAGTGGATGGTAGATGTGTGTGAAGGAAGAGACAAAAAGGAAGAGAGGGAGAGGGAACTGTGGTTGGTATATAAAAGAAAAAAAACCTTTTAAATAAAAAAGAAATTGGTAAACAGTCTCGTGAGATAATGCACTTATACACTGTAAAGATTTGTTATTCATATTGGTTTAATAAAATGCTAATTGGCCAGTAGACAGACCAGCATGGTGACCAAAGTAGGAGAACTCTGAAAAAGGGAAAGATAGAGGCACCAGTCAGATGCAGAGGAAGCAAGATAAGAATGCTGCTCTGAGAAAAGATGCCTAGTCACATGGCTAAACATAGATAAGAATTATAGATTAATTTAAGAGTAAGAATTAGTTAGTAATAGACATGAACTACTGGCCCAGTATTTACTAGAATATTAAGCTTCCAGGTCAATTATTTGGGAAGTGGCTGCTGGGTGTTTAAAATTTCTGACCAGGACAGAAAATTTTGACTTCAGTTTCTCAAAGAAAACATACCATAAAATTAGGACTATAATTGTGCAATTAAAAAACATTGTCTCTTTTGTTTGGCAGTTTATTTTTCTGACCTTTCCAAGATAATTATCAAATATATGAAAGCTAAGAAGCATGTGTAAATGATAACAATATTAGTTATATATGGTCAGCAATAGTTATTTGTGTTTTATATATTCTGTCACATCGTTATTTTAACATCTCTATTGAGATATACATGTAGATCTGAATTTAACATCTCATTTCCTAAGATCTTCCCTTTAAAATAGCAAAATTTATAGTTCTTAGGATATTTATTTAAAATATTTTCATCTCTAACCATAATAAATTTTTGAGTACTTTCATCATCCTCTGAAAAAAAAAAAAATAAGATGACAATGAACCCGCGCGCACGTACGCATGCACACACACACACACACACACAGTAAAAAACTAAAACACTTCATTGCTTAATATCACTTCCCCCATATCTCCCATATTCTCCAGCTTCAGCATAAGGCACTAATCAACTTTGTGTATGTATAGGTTAACTGGTTCTGGAAATTACATAAATAAATATAGAATCATATGTATGTATTTGTATATATACATATACATAGATCACAATTGTCATATTTTACTGAGAAGAATGTGGCCCATGCTTATCATCTCACACCCATTCCTATTTGCTCATTGTTTTCTATCCATTTCTTGCATGTTGATATGATATGGAAATGCCTTTCTGTATGCTGTGAATCTCAATCTTTAAATAAAGGAGCTGTTTTGGCCCTTGACAGGCACCGTAGAAAAAGTAGGCAAAGGAATCAGAATAGGTAGGAAAGAAAGGGTGGAGTCAGGGGAAGATCAAGCAAGCCACCCAAAGGACCAACATGTAAGGAACACAGGTGAGCCACGGGCCACGTGGCAGACAGATTAATAGAAATGGGTTGATTTAAGATGTAAGAGCAAGTTAGCAATGTTCCTGAGCCATAGGCCAAACAGCATGAAGTTAATATAAGTGTCTGAGTAATTTCTGGGGGCCTGAGCAGCAGAGGTGGGTGGCTATGGGTCTGGCGTGGCAGGTCTGTGGGTCCAGGCCTCTGGCCGCCTGGGACCAAGAAACCACACTGCTACACTGATAGAAGCCAATTCTTTAAGTCCATTCCTTGATCTTTACAATTCAAGCACTGGAATCCTGACAAGAATAAAAGACTTCTTCCCATCCCTCCTGGCAAATGTAGATTTGTGATCAGTTTTCCTAAATAATGATTTTACAGACAAAATATCTAATACCTGATCTCTGGCATTTTATAGAAATGGCTACAAGCACTGTATGTATCATCTTGCATACTGTATACTTCTCATGACTTTATGCACATGAATTAAGCAAGACAATCTAGTAGCTGTATTATATATTATATTATGTTATATATTTTATCTATTAAATAACTAAGAATACATAGGTCTTGTTTATATAAGTCTACTAAATCAACATGTTAAAAGTTAACATGTGCTTCTACAATGGCATCAAATTCACTCAGACCAACACTGTAAAATTTTACATTTTATTTATTGTTTGTGTGTGTGTGTGTGTGTGTGTGTGTGTGTGAGAGAGAGAGAGAGAGAGAGAGAGAGAGAGAGAGAGAGAGAGAGAGAGAGAGAATTGGAAGAAGATAATACAAACAAATAAAGAAGAGATTCCCAAAAAAAGACACAAGAAACATATAGACACAGAGACCCAAAAATTTCGAACACTCAGGAAAACCATAAAAATATAGGGACTCATAGTCAAAAGTGAAAATAAAATTTAAATTAATTTAAAAACCAAGATAGAAAAGGGGAAAAAAAAGGCTTCACAAGCTCTTGTGAAACAAGGAACTATTAAAGATGCCACTGAATCTATTTAGCGTTGGCCATCTACTGTTGGAGATCGGACCTGTCCATAAGTGTGGTTTTTTTCCTCAAGGAAATTCCCTTGGAGAAAACTTTTTTTTTCATTTTTAAGTGGTTATCAATTAGAGATAACTTCTGGTTAGAGATGGGAGTGGGGAATGTGCCCACATCTCCTTTCAGCTCTAGGACTTTATCTTCTGTAGACCTACCTGCAGAGGTCATTTGAATGTTGCCTCATTCTCTGTGAGTTCTTCTGTCAGTCTGTACTGCTGTGTTTAGGAGGACTTGGTTTTTTGATCATCTTCATCTCTTCTGGATTTTAAATTCTTTGTACCTTTGCATGGTTCCATTAGCTGTGAGTGGAGGGAGTTGATGGAGACATCTTCTTTAGGACCAAGTGTTCCAAGCGCTCTCACTCTCTGCACATTGTTCAGCTGTGAGTCTCTATATTTTCTTCCATCAGATGCAGAGGGAAGTTTCTTTGACAATGCGAAAGCAAGGCACTGATCTATAAGTATAGCAGAATGACATTAGCAGCCATTTTATTACTACTTTGCTTTAGCAAAGCAGTAGTATTTGGTTTCCCCTAGGTCCCTGGCATATCTAGTCTCAGATTCTTAGCCAATCAAGCAGTGTTGGGTATGATTCTATTTCATGGAGTTGGCCTTAAGTCAAATCATATCTTGATTGATTATTCCTGCAAACTTTGTGCCACTACTGTACCAGCATATCTTACAAGTAAGACATCATTGTAGATGGAAGGACTTGTAACTAACTGGGTTGATGTTTATCTTTTTCATTTGGAATCGTCCAGCAGAGTCCCTTCCAGTACCATGAACTGTAGGGGTGAAGTTTCTAGGTAGACTCTAGCTCAGCTTCTCTGTGTTTAATGAATTGTATAGGTGTTGTCTCCAAATCAGCATGTGATATTTTTTGTTGTTTTATTTTGTTATTGTTCTTATTTTGTTTGTTTTTGAGACAGAGTTTTGCTATATGGCCTGGATTTGTTTCAAATATGTGATCATCCTACTTTAGCTTCAAACTTCCTAGTAATTCCCATGAAACCCTACTCCTGGTTTATGGATAATTTCCTGAGAAACAGACACCAGGATATTTCTATGCTGATCTTCTGTATTTAATTTGATGTTCGAGTGTTTCAAATATATCTGTAAGATTGACCTTATGCTGCTTTTATAATGGAAAGGTTGACAAGCCATTCCATCAGCAATGGCAGCTTGACTTCATACCCTAATACTCTATAAATGCACACCTGTCCCTAAACTCTATGAACCAACCCTTATTTGCAACAACACTTTCATCTTTTAATCCCTCTCCATGTTGTTTCACACAATAAAAATGCCTCTTAAGCTTGGCTTTAATAGTGGCCAAATTCAAAGGCATACTCAGCTGAGTTTGATTCCAAAATCCTTAGAAGAATGTTTTCTCATTGTATTACAGGCCTACATATGGGCCTATGCTGTGATATATAAATTATTAAAAGATTAATTTGCCAGTTTTAAACTAACATGAATTGTTTGCTATCATATAGAATTATAATCAGATTTTATTTAGATTAGAATCTACACATATTATTTTAATTTAGTAATAGTATATAAATTAACTTTGAGAACTATTTATATCTAGGACATTGTGTTGAGTATAAACGAATGATCTCAATGGGCTTACTATCTGGTTGGGCAACTGATAAGTTCATAATTAACACAATGTTATAGTATCATACAATAAGAAAAGAATTGAGAATTGGGCAGGTTTTGTAGAAAAAAAAAAAAACTAGGCCTCTATGTGTATGACCTCAAATGCTGAAAATGAGAAGAAAGTGTGTGTAATAAAGAAATTAGCATTACAACAGAATGAGAAAAAATGGGCTATGTTAGTGTTATAGAGAAGCTGCAGTGAGAGATAAAGCTGGAAGAGCCAAGGAACCAAGTCAGAAAGACTTTAAATGCCACCCTAAATTTTGAATTTGTTCTAAAAGCATGGAGTCAATCGAGGATCATGAATGACAGAAACAATTTAGGAGACTTATGTTTAAGAAAAGTGAGACATCAGTGTTGGGTATGTAATCCAATCCATACAGTGCTTGTATAACATGCAAAAGACTCTGGATTCAATCCCAAGAACTAGATAAAAATGAATGTGGAGGCACAAGGCTGGAATCCCTAAACATTGAAAGCAGAATCAGGAGGACCAGAAATTCAAAACTGTCCTCAGATACATAGGGAATTTGATGTCAGCCTCAGTGGGCTACGTGAACCTCTATCTCAAAAAAAAAAAAAAAAATTCAGCAACAGAGATGAGAAGATAAGTTAGGATTCTACTTTCAAAAGCCATAGTCTTTTGAGTGCTGTTCTCTAGAAACATTACCTAGGACAGATTTCTAGGACAGTGAAGACTATGAGGCGCCAGAAAGATCATCCAAAATAAACCTCTAATAACTAAGTGAATAAAAATAGTAAAAGTCCAAATAATAAAAGTTTCGATTGCATTTCATGTGTGGACACGATGATTTGCCCAATGGAGTCCAGATAAGGAGAAAATAAATCTTATGGAAAAAGGATAAAGGTAAACACCATATAAGCATCCGGAGTTTAATCTTATTAGTAGATAAGCTGTTACATAGCTATGTTAGTCTGGAACAAGAGACCAGAAGCAGTTAAGTAGTTTCATCCTGGGCATATAATACTCAAGCCCTGGGACAGTAGAAAAGAGAATAAAAGGTGAAAACTAATATAGATAATTATAGATGATTTTCAGAATTTGTTGTCCTGATCAAAGCAATGAAATGGTTAGATTCAGAGAGTCCATTATCCTGTAATAGGAAGAGTAGAAATACTAGATTGAGAATCTAATAGGAGGAATACATTTGTAAAAATAACTCAATGCCAAGTTTTATAGAGAAAAGAAGCAACATTTCAAGTGTCTGCCAGATATGTTCATGAATATTTTATTAGAAATTAAGTCTGTTGCTTCTGAAAAAGCTTAGGGAAAGAGATGATATTTGAAGAAGAAGGTAGTTATTTAGAGTTATTAAACACATTATTTGGATTCAGGCACAGTGGCACACACTTTTAGTACTAGCATTCATAAAGCAGAGGCAGGATGGTCTTTGTAGGTTTAATGCCAGCCTAGCAACAGTGGGAGAAACTGTCTCAAGAGGAAAAAAAAAAAGAAAAAGAAGCATTATTTGGAGCTATGGGAGTAGGTACAATTATTAAGAATAGCATGTAGAACAGTGGTTCTCAACCTTCCCAATGTTGTAACTGTTTAATGTGGTAACCCCAACCATTAACTTTTCATTGCTATTACATAACTGTGATTTTCCTTCTGTTATGAATCACAAAGTAAATCTCTATGTTTTCCTATGATCCTGTGAAAGGGTTTTTTGACCCCTATGGGGTCTCGACCCACAGACTGAGAACCACTGATATAGAGACTGATGAGAACCTAGGAAAGTAGTCTCTGGAAAACTGAATTTAAGTATACAAAGGAGAAATAAAATCATCTGATGAAAAGGCATAACATTATTTATTATTCATCACAGAGTCTGAGATTTTAGTGCTGAATAATGGCCAGAAATGAGGGAAAAATTACTGATACCATGATGCAATAATACAGATTGAAAATCTAAAAAGAGAAACTCTTTTATATTGGACAGCTGAGTGCAGAGGGGAAAAACACAAACAAGTGAACTGGGTGTGATGTTCAAAAGAAGTAGCCCTAGACATCCCTGAGATAGAGATGCAAGGATGCATGCAGGCAGAGTTCAAGCCTTATCTAAAAAGCAAATAAACAAACAACAAAAAACCCACATTCAGTTACAAGAGATAGTATACAAAACAGTACAATAGCACAGAAGCTATTCATTAACTTCAAAAGAGTGGCCACAGAAAAGTCAGAAAGGAAGAGACCTTGGGTAACATTAAAGATAGAAGTCAATGAGTAGATTATGGTGTTTTCAAAATAATGTATCATTGGAAGATTGCATCCAATTAAACCAAAGGTAAATTCACCCAGAACTTCAGAAACTGTTTTAGAGGCAGTTTACCAGCCAAATAAGAAAATCTAAATTCTTCTCAGTCAAAGGATACTTATTATTGATACTTATCATTCTTTTAGTCTTCCCCTTTTCTTTTTTGCCTCTTTTCTAGCCTTTACTCAGCATATGTTATTTTTCTCCCCCTTTTCTGCCACACTTGGTAGCCCTAAGCTCCATTGTTTTGTAATATAATTTTCTGGTGTTGACATGTGAGCAGGCAGACATAGGAAAGGGGGTTTTACATGGTAGTATAACACTCACTGAGGGAATCAAATTCCAGTTTGTACTTAAAAAGTGTCAGAAAGTACACAGGGGGCCTAATTCCATTTATGTGCTGGAAGAGTACTCTAAATGCTGGAGGTTTATATTTAAGAAATTACATTATCTTCAAACTTTCTTAGATGTGTGTTTATCAATTGAAACTAATTCATAAAGCCCTTGAATAGATACACACAGAGATAATTGTGTTAGCTGTTCATTGGGATGTAAAATATCTGAACAAAACAAGTTCAGAGGGAAAAATTGCCCTGGTTCATAGTTTCAGAAGTTGCAATTCACAACTATCTGGGTCCAGTGCTGTGGGCTTTAGGTGCTGAAGCACAATATAACGTGGAAAGCCCACCTATCTAATGGCCATCAGAAAGCAGAGAAAGAGACAGGGCAGGGTCAGGAAGCAGATACAGCCCTTAATGTCCAACTCCAGTGAACTACTTCCTTTCTAACCCATCTCCATCTCCTAGTCTCTACTATGTCCTAATAAACCATCTCATTATGAACCTATCTGTGGATTAATCCATTGATGATGTTAATGTCTTCATGATCCAATTACTTCCTCAAAGGGCCAACTCTGAACATTGTTGTAGCCTTTGGGAAATATTTGTATGTAAACATTTGTAATGAGTCTTTCTCTGTCTCACCAGCCAGCTCCCAAAATAATGACATGGAGACTTATTATTAATTATGACAGCTTTGTCTTAGCTTATACTTGTTCCTAAATAGTCTTATAACTTGACTCATATTTTTAATTCTACTTTCTTTTTGGCGGTGCAGTTACCTTTACTCTGTACTGGCAATTTTGCTTTCTCTTTGTCTGGCTGATGACACTCCCTTTCTTTGTTCCTAAGACTGTTTTGTCCCCAGAAGTCCAGCCTAACCTCTTCCTGCCTAACAACTGGCCATCCAGCTCCTTATCAAACTTGAATACTTGGAGTCACACCTAGATCCCCAAATACTAGGTGTACTCCCAGCCAGTTTGAATAAAGACTTTCAACTGCCTATAAACTGTGTGTGAGTGGTCATCTCTGGTGGGCTACCCAAAATAAAATATATAGTAAAGGTAGGTAGCATTCTGCTGGCTGTGAAAAGAGCCAATCTTCCAGTATGTACCAAAGGTCCAAATTTTAAACAGAGAAATAGTTTTTAGCCATTTTCCCACTAGGTCACAACTAACTGATAAAGATTCTTGGTTCAAATATGTTCTACTGCCTGATTTCTGACTTGGGCACATTGCTTAATTACGTTTCTTCCTCTGGAAAGTGCCTACTTTATTGTATTAATTGGGATCAGATAATGTAATGAATGTCAAATATTAAATCTGATACCAAAAAGGTGACTAATAAGTTTCAACAATTGCTGTGAGATTAAGTACATGCTATGATTTATTACAACCTTGTGGCATTTCCCAGGTAATTGATATCTACAGTGCCCCCGCGAATAAAATAGGGCTATGAAATGATACAACTACTATACTTTTCTTTGATAAAGAAATAAATCAATGCATTCAAAGTTCTTATAAAATACTTGGCATATGACCAAGCCGATGATTGTTAACAACTACTATTACTCTTCCAAGGATATGTTTCATTACCGTAACTGTTTTCGGTTTTAATTTTTAAATTTTTATCTTTACAGTTTTTCTTGCTTATTTACTTTGAAATTTAACACACAGGCCAGAGATGTAGACAGGCCAACTGCAGATGCTCTCTTCTTTCTGCACATCTTCAAATCCAATACACCAGTCTTATTCTCAGCTCTAAATCAGACCCCCTGCAGGCCTGCCATCTCCAATGGGTCACACAGTGCTTCATTTCTAAACTCCTCCCTCACCTGACTCATTACTTTAACCCAGCCCCTGCCTTCAGCAGGCATTCCCTAGGAACATGTAGGCAATTTAAGCCAGAGAAGGTGGGATCATTGAGGATCTTAGCATCATCTTCCTCTGTTCCAAATCTAATCTTTTTCCTCTGTAGCAGACCACCTGCTGTAGCCTCACCTACCTCCCTGCTCCTATCTCCAATGGAACACAGATCTTGCTATGAACTTTTCTTTTCCTAACTCATCACTTTTTCCATTCCCTGGAAATTCACAGGCAGCTCTAGCCAGAGAAAAAGCTAGGCTAAGTACGGATTGTCATCTCTCCTATTTCCTCCATATCCTATCCCATAATGTTACATCACCAACTCTGTAGGTAGTGTGGTGGTCTCTGCTCACTCTCTTCAGGCAATTCCAGGGGACTAAGGAGATCCTGGTAGAACACATTTTCCTTCTTCTTCTGGACTCCCTCACAACTACCCCCAGAAAATTCTCATTCCTAAGAATCAGCTTCCAATACCTAGAAACACACTTTACGAGGAAACCCCAGTGGACATCTAGCAGAATTTCCTGTCAGGCAGCACACAGTCACAACATCCTTACAAGAAGTGGAGAGCCCCCCCCCCCCAAAAAAAAACCCAAAACTGGGGCACCCAACAAAAACAAGACCAGATATCAGCACCTAGAATTTCAGTTTTCCAAATCCAGAAGCCAAGACACCATCTTAAACACAAAATTAATAACAGCCAAGACAATATGTCTCCACTAGAGCCCAGCAACCCTAACATAGTAGGGCATGAGTACTGCAAAATAGCAGAATAAGACAAAGACCTTAAAACAACCCTTGTGAACATTATAGAGGCCCTTAAAGAGGAAATTAAAAAAAGTCTTAAAGGGATTTACAAAAATATAAAAACAAACACTGGAAGGAAATGAATAAAACTGAATAAAGAAAACCCAAACTGAGAGAAAACTGGAAATGAAAAAAAAAAAAACATGAAATTGAACAGGACTCTTAAAGATAAGCCTCACCAACAGAATACAAGAGAAGATAATCTCAGGTATTGATGACACAACAGAGGAAACAGATATGTCAGTTCAAGAAAATGATGTCTAAAAAAAAAAAAAAAAAAAAAATCTCTGAAGTAAAAACAGCCCAGGGTTGGATGGTTTTATCACAGAATTCTACCAGACTTTCAAAGAAGAGTTAATACCAATACTCCTTAAATTATTCCAAAAATAAAAACAGAAGGAACATTGCCCAATTTGTTTTATGAGGCCACAGTTACACTGGTACCCAAACCACATACAGACTCAACAAAGAAAGAGAATTACAGAACAATTTTCCTCGTGAACATAGATGCAAAAATTTTTAATAAAATGCTTGGAAGATACAAGAACACATCAAAAAGATCATCCAACATGATCATATGGGCTTCATCCAAGAGTAGCAGGAATGGTTCAACATATGTAAATAAATGAATGTAACACATCATATAGGCAGATTGAAAGATAAAAATCACATGATCATTTCATTAGATATAGAAAAGGTCTTTAAAAAATCCAACATCCTCATCCCATCATAATAAAAATATTAGAGAGATTAGGGATACAAGGGACATATCTAAACATAATAAAGGCAATTTATGACAAGTGTATAGCTAACATCAAATTAAATGGAGTGAAACTTAAAGCAATTCCAAAACCTCAGGAACAAGACAAGGTAGTCTACTCTCTTCATTACATGCATTATAGTATTTGATTTCTTAACTAGAACAATAAGACACCTGAAAGAGATCAAGGGATAAATATTGGAAATAAGAAAGTCAAGGTATCTTTATTTTCAAATGATGTGATATTAGACATAAGTGGCCTAAAAATCCCCCACTGGAAAAGTTATACTGCTGATAAAGGTGTATACAAGATTTACTCACAAAATAATCAGTAGCTCTCTTATATACAAATGGCAAATCTTTCACAACATTTTTAAATAGCATACAATATGTTGTAATAACCTTAAATATAAAAGTGAAAGATACATGATAATATTTAAAACATTAAAGAAAGAAATTAAAAAAAAATATTACAAGATAGAAATATCTCCCAAGATCTTGGATTGGTAGGATTAATATACTGAAAGAATGACTATCTTACCAAAAGCAATGTACAGATTCAATGCAACCCTGTTCAAAATTCCAACACAATTCTTCATAGACCTTGGAAGGATAATCTTCATTTTCATATGGAAACACACAAAAAGACTCGATAGCTAAAACATACTTGAATAATAAGCAAACTGATGAGACATCACAAGCCTTAATTTCAAGTTGTACTACAAATCTGTAGCAATAAAACAGCAAGGTATTGGCACAAAACCAGACAAATTTATCAATAGACTCAAATTGAAGACCCAGACATAAGTCCACACACCTATGGACACCTAATTTTTGACAAAGAAGCTAGAAATATACATAGAAAAAAAAGATAGCCTCTTCAACAAATGGTGCTGGTCTAATTGGATGGCTGCATGTAGAGGAATACAAAGATATCCGACTTATGATCCTGCCTAAAACTCCACTCCAAATGAATCAAAGACCTCAACATAAAATCAAATATACTGAATCTGGTAGAAGAGAAAATGGGAGGAGCCTTGAACTCATTAGCATTGAAAGAGTCTTGCTGACCAGTACACTGATAGATCAGGCACTAAAATCAATGACTAATAAATGGGACTTCATGAAACAGGAAAGCTTTTGTATGGCAAAGACACTGTCATTCAGACAAAGTGGCACCCTACAGAAGAGGAAAAGATTTTTTTTACTAACTACACAACTGATGGAGAGCTAATTCCAAAAATATAGAAAAAACTCAGAAAACAAGATATCAAGAAAATAAATAACCCAATTTAAAAATGAGATACAGATTTAAATAGAGAATTCTTAAACTTAAATCTCAAATGGCTGGGAAACACTTAAATGTTCAACATCTTTAGTAGGAATGCAAATCAAAAAAATTTGAGATTTCATCTTGCAACAGTCAGAATGGCTAAGATCAATAAAACAAGTGACAGCTCACACTGTCAAGGATATGGAACAAGGGAAGCACTCATACATTGCTGGTGGAATTGAAAACTTGTACAGCCACTAAGGAAATCTATATGGTGGCTCCTAAGAAAATTAGAAATAGATCTACTTCAAGACCCAGATATACCACTCCTGGGCATGTAACTAAAGAATGTTTCATCCTACCACAGAGACAATTTCTCACCCATGTGTTTGTTCATTTCTGCTTTCTTCACAATGGCCATAAACTGGAAATAATCTAGATGTCCTTCAACAAAATAATAAAGCAGAAAGATGTGGTACATTTCACAAAGGAGTATGATTCAGCTGTTAAAAAGTGAAATCATGAAATGTGTATGAAAATGGATGAAAATAGAAGAAAATCATCCTAAGGGAGGTACACAGACTCATAAAGACAAATATATAAGCTCTTAATTCAATGACAACCAACCTACAATCTGTAGATCCACAGAAGGTAGATATAGAGAAAGGAACTAGGTAGGCAAAGGTGGTAACAGATAGATCTTGCTAGAAAAGCGAAATAGAATGAATAATTATGGATGTATGAAATGGGGACTAGAACTTGAGGGGCAAGTGATAAGAGGGAAGAAAGAGGGAGATAAGGGAGGGAATATAGGGAAAGAAAGCTAAAATTAAGGGCCATCTTATTAGGTCATATGAAAACCTAATAAAGTAGAAGCTACCTAAAATATAAAAATATATGAAGATGATCTAAATGAAATTACCAAATAACAAAGGAGAAAGAGCTCTAACTGGACATAGTTTATTACCAAATGGAGCTTCTAGTACCAGGATTGCATTACATTTAATTGAGATATTGGCTAAAAATGTCCCATGGGTCTCTGTATCTGCTTCTATCAGTTACTGGATGAAGATACTATGATGACAATTAGGGTACTCACCAATCTGATTACAAGAGACCAGTTCGGAAGCCCTCTCCACTGTTGCTATGAGTCTTAACTGGGGTCATCCTTGTGGATTCCTGGGAGTTTCTCTGGTGCCAGGTTTCTCCCTACCTTGACCTAGAGATAGATGACTGTATATACCTATAAACAATTTTTAGCCAAATATGAGCCATAGATAATTTGCACTAGTATAAATTTTGTATATTGATACAATTGTAAAATTATTTTATATGTCTGTTTAAGATGATTTGTACATAGTTATACATTCAATTCTAAAATTATTATATATGTCTGTCTATTTTAATTTATATATTGATACAAAGCTAAAGCTATAAATGTCATATTTTGCATGTGCTTCTACTCATTTAAAATATTTTGCACATTAAAGCATATTGTTGTCATTTTCACTAGTAATTTCTATCTCTGTTTAATTCTACTAGTCATAATCTATATATATTCAACCTCTTTTTAAGATATTTTATACATATTCTATCCCTGTCTAAGATATTTTGTATACCTCTGTTTAAGATTTTTATAAAATGATATATATTTAAGATGCTGTTATCATTTTGAACTATACATTTACCTTTGCTAAATGTTTGTATGATTGTCATGCTTGAAGTCATTATTCAAAAGCTGTACACCAATTTATAGACTGTCTACTTGGTAAGCTTCAGTCTTTAAAATGAAAAAAATTACAAGTCACCATTTTACCTATGTTTGCCTTATGTTAGTCATATTGTTTAGGTCTTTTAAATATATAATAAAGTATGTCAGATAAACAAGAGTCTTCAAACACTTCATAGATCTAGAACATATGGCATTTAATGTTTTGTTATTCAGATTCCAGCTACAAGTCACATGATTGCCCCCTGGCAACACCATTGCTTTCCTGAGATGCTGTTGGGCATCAAAGACACTCCACATGAAGCTTGTCTTCCTTCGAAGATAATGACCTGTTGAGCAAAAAAACTGCCCTTGCCTCTACTGCTGACAGCAAGCACTCTATCCGTTCCAGAGGAGCAAGACAAAAGATATAGACTGCTAAAACCTGCCAAGACAAGATAATGCAGTTTCTCAAAAATACCCTGCTTCTAAAGAGATCTGTCAGATATCCTAGGCCTGTCACCAAAAAAGTAGATGCTTCAACTTTGCAAAAAAGCTGTAGGTAACTGTATAGGCATCTGACTGTCGCTGTCTTCTACTAAATTTTAAAAGTTACTCACTCATGTTTCCAGTTTATTCAGGTAATATATTTTCCTTCTCAGGTCTTTAATGAGGTTAAAGACTAGATAGTTAAGGTATGACCATCTCATATCTTAGCTAAAAGCATTTAAGTACTAAATTAGTAGTATCCAAGATAAACACCTCTAAAGTAATCTATGTTTATTGCCACTTACAAATATTCTGGACATTTAATAAATACTTCATGTTTGTTGTTTATTAATTGTAGTTTGACCTTGTTTATGTTATTTACCTTTTTCTTCTCCTGGACATTATCTTATAATTGTTTCTATTGTATATAGTCTTATATTTAGGTGTAGAACTTTCTTATTTAGACAAAAGGGGAAAATATAGTGAAAATCAGGTGCTATCTACCTTGACCTAGAGGTGTGGTCTCTGAGTTGTAATGATTCATATACGGGGTGTGGCCAACCCAATCTAAGACCAGGTGCACACTGTCTTCCCCTACTTGATTGTTCCCCTGCACTCTTAGAGAGAGCATTTGACCCATTGCCACCACTGCGTGAACCAGTCCAACTTTCCAAAAATTGCCCTAAGGTTCAATCTTTGTATCAATAAGTGTTTCATATAAACCCCTTAATAATATTAATCCTTTTATGCAATCAGTTGCTGGTGATATCTACTTCAGAGAAGGAATTATAGAAGCAAGGGGCATCAAGATTATGACAGGAAGCCCAGAGATAGCTGACCTGAGCTATTGCAAGCTCACATATTCTGGACCGACAGCTAGGAAGCCTGCATTGGACCGACCTAGGCACTCTGCATGGGGATAATTGTTGTGGAGCTCGATCTGTTTGTTGGGCCTCCAGCAGTGGGATTAGGACTTGTTCCTGGCACATGACCTGGCTTTTTGGAACCCATTTCCCATGCTAAGATGCCTTATCTAGCCTTTATGCAGGGGAAAGGTATTGGTCCTGCCTCAACTTAGTATGCCATGCTTTGTTGACTCCCAGGGGAGACCTGCCCCTTTCTGAGTAGTGGATGAAAGGGGTAGAAAAGAGGTAAGGGGGTAGGAGGAGATGAGGGAGTGGAACTGTGGTGGTATGTACAATAATTCTTAAAATTTAATTTAAAAAATGTCTCATGGGAACCTTCACACAACAATAGCTATTTCCAAGACTGACATCAAGGCCTTATTGCTGAAGACAAGACGTACTCATTGAACATAGAAAAATTGAACTAGTGCCTACATAAAGCCTTCACCCCTGCGTGCTAGCATATTTGGTACAGGAAGGTACTCTGTATGCTATCAAAGGAGTACTGTAAACACCAACCCAGCTACAAACCCTTTGATATTCAGTGGTGTCCTGGCTGCAAAATATGCAACAGTGGAACAAATTTTGTGAGAAAAACCAACTAATATCTTGTTTTACTAAAGGCCCACTCCATGAAATAGAGCCCATATTGGAAAGTGCTTGAGAGACTGAGAACCTGAGACTAGATAGCCAGGGACCTAGGGTAAATCCAAATACCATTGTTCTAAAAAGACAAATTGTAGCAATAAGACTAATTCTAATGATATTTTTTCTATACTCCTAGTCCACTGTCTTGCTCAACTATGATTAGAAAAGCTTCTCCCTGCAGTATATGGGGATACACACAGAGCCCCACAGTCAGACAATTTTTTTTAATTTTATGCTATTTTATTTTATACTATGCAGAGAGTGACAATGAACTTGAAACAATCAGTTCTTAATGGGATGTCTCCATCAAATCCCTCCCCATAGAGCTCATGGAACCCATGGAAGTGGAGGCAGAAAGAGTGTCAAAGCAAGAAGAGGATGAAGGACACCAAGAAAATAAGGCCTTCTAAACACAACAGGACTAATGATCATATGAACTCAGAGAGTGAGGCCACATGCGCAGAGCCCATACATAGGTCTGCACCATTTGGTGCCCTAGAGCTAAAAGGAGAAATGAACACATACCCCCATTTCTAGCCCAGAAGAATTAGCAGTTGATAACCTCTTATAAATGAAAATTTAGTTCACTCCAAGGAAGCCTCCTGGGGAAACAACTACTTTTAAGGGTAGGCTGAATGCCCAGAGTAGATAGATAACCAATAGATAATGAACTCAAGGGAATCACGGGAAGTTCATTGTCTCATACTGTTGTATGAGGGCTCTTTTTATCTTTCTTTTTAGTTATTTTTATTTACATACATATTTTTCTTCTCTTTTTACTCTACAGGTTCTTTGCATACATGCTATGGCTTCCAGTTTAGTGATTTTGGTGGGATTCTTGAGTATGTGAACGAGTAAGTCTCTGGGTTTTTTTTTTTTTTTGCCTTTTATTGGGTTCTTTTGCTTCTGTTTGTTTTGTCCAATTCCAATGTCTTATTTTGAATTTTATCTTATGATAATATATTTTACTATTATCTTTTACAAACCTGTTTTATCTTGAGACTGAAAGGGAATGAATCTTGATGGAAGAATGAGTGGCAAAGAGCTGGCAGGAGTAGAGAATGGGAAATTCAAATCAGGATATTATAAAGTAAAGTACTGAAAACAAATAAAAATCCACAAAATACCTAAAAACAAAAACAAGTGAGAATGCAACACTTTAAAAAACATAAGGATAGCAAAATGGAAGAAAAGTTACAATTTGCAGTATGGTCTATCAGATTTCATTTTTATTTGTTTATGGATTTCCCTTTTTCTTTGCCTCTTTCTGTTGCTGATCTCTTCACATTTTTAGTCCTGCTTATCTACTTCATGTAATTTTTTGCTATAAGTGAAGATACTATGCAATAAAAGTTATGATCATGCTTTATTCTTTTTTTATTTTACAGATCAGAACTAGAGCTTCATAAATGCTACACCAACACTTTATCACGAAACCATATCCAAAGTCCTTTTTGCTTACCGTTTCATTGATGACAAGGTCTCAGTCTATAGTCTAACCAGATGTTGAACTTGTGATATTTTTAAAATCAAGATTCCTAGTATCTTGTATTACAAGATCATATCAACAAACATAGCTCATTTTGACAGTTATATGAAGAAAATTAAAATCATATATCCTATGTTCATGCTTTTAAATTAGATTAATACATAGAAAATAAAACAAAAATGACAAGAAACAAATGCTTAATACATGAATGAAGGCTTTTCCTCAAACATTTAAAACAGTTTCCTTAGAAGTCATCCTGAAGACATCCATGACGATAAATAAGTCCATATCTAAATAGAAGATGGGTCAATGTAAACTTTTTGGCATGCTGACACTTAGGAGTTATCACATTTTCTAGGCATAGACATAACTCTAAACATCTGCTTATTATTACTTTTTTTAAATGTTTCTATAGCAAGCTGCCTTGAAAGCATTATTATTTTCTTCAGAGGAAAGAGTGCACATTTCTATGCCTGGAAAGTAAAGCTAGTGGTTTGTTAACTATTATAAAAGTTATAATTTTTCTTTTTCAATTGAGGGTTTACTTGCAGTAAATGCCTATGCATTTGTCACCTGACTCAATGTCACTCTCTGTTGTGGAATATAATATTTATTTAACTATATAAAGATGTGTTGCTCTTTCACCTTACTTGTTGAAGAAACCTGACTAGTGTCATAAAAAAACAAAAAAAAAGATGGTGTAATAAAATAGCTAGTTGGAGGAACAATAGGCAGGGCTGGCAGGCAGGCAGAGAGAAAAGGAGGGCCAGCTAGCCAGGCAGACAGGAAGGAAGCAGGAAATCAAGATGGGCAGTACATAAATGAGGTAAACAAGCCTCAGGGCAGCACATAGATTAATCGAAGTGGTTCAATTTAAGTAAAAAAGAAAAAAAAAAAAAGACCTAGCTAGAAACAAGTCTAAGCTAAGGCTGAGCATGCATAATTAATATATCTCCATGTCATGATTTGCAGGCTGGTAGTCCAAGAAAGCCTTCTACAACTCTGAGCCTATTTATTATTAAATTTATCAAGAATATAGAACTTTTAAGAATTAAAGTTAATTGTGACATTTTCATAAGAATTGTCTTACTTAAGGTTTCTATAGAAATGAAGAGAACCTATGACTATGGACACTCTTCTTAAAAAAACATTTAAGTGGATGGCTTTCAGAGGTTTAGTCTGTTGTAGAATGTTATTTTAAGGTGTGTTACTTTTGTTCATGCTCTGGAACATTTGTTTAATGATGTAAAGATCTGTTGCTTTTGTTTATGTTGCATTTGTTTAACTCTGTGAAGCTCTGTTTCTTTACCTGTTTAAAACACTTGATGGTCTAATAAAGAGCTGAACAGCCAATATCTAGGCAGGAGAGAGAAATAGGCAGGGCTGGTGGGGGAGATTATAAATAGAAGTGGCCAGAGAAGAAGAGGACATCAGGAGCCAGCCACCAAACTACACAATCACTGAGTAAGAGTGAAAGTAAGATTACAGAAGTAAGAAAAGGTAAAAGGCCAGAGATAAACGACAGACAGGCTAATTTAAAGTTAAGAAAATCTGGCAAGAAACATTCCAAGCTAAGGCAGGGCATTTGTAATTAAGAGTAAGCCTCTATGTGATATATTTGAGAACTGGGTGGCAGGCCTCTAAAAATGAGTAAAGAGCCAAAAACAAACATCAACATTAATTCATTACCATCATGGTGGGACATGAGGGCATGCAGGCAGACTTGGTGTTAGAGAAGGAGCTACCTCTTGATCCCATTGGCAGCAGTAAGTGGGCATGGCTTGAGCTTTGATGAGATCTCAAGCCTGTTTCACAGTGATGTACTTTCTCCAGCAAGGCCACATCCACTCCAACAAAGCCACACGTGCTAATAATAGTGCCACTCCTTTTAGGGGCCATTTTCTTTCACTGTCATTATCCCCTTTCAAAATCCCCCTACACACATATACATATAAAAACACATGTATATATTTTACTCAATTTCATATGTATAAACAAAAACAAAAACAGAATTTCCAAAAGAAAAAAAAATCCTGTTCAATAATAGAACTTCAGGAAGCATCACCATCTCTGACTTCAAGTTATACTATAGAGCTACAGTAATCAAAACAGCTTGATACTGACATAAAAACAGACTTCTGGATCAATGGAATCAAATTGAAGACCATAACACTAATACATACACCTATGAACATCTGACTTTTGACATAGAGGCCAAAAATACACAATAGAAAAGCATCTTCAATATATAGTGCTGGCATAACTGTGTAGAAGAATGCAAATAGACCCATGTCTATTACTATGCACAAAACTCAAAGCCAAGTGGATCAAAGACCTCAACATAAACCCAGTTACACTGAACATAATAGAAGAGAAAGTGGGAAATACCCTCCAACACATTGGCACAGGTGGCCACTTTCTAAATATAATACCAATAACACGGACACTAAGAACAATTAATAAATTGGAACTCCTGAAACTGAGAAAACTTCTGTAAGGCAAAGGACACAGTCAATGATGCAAAAATGGCAGCCTAATGAATGGGAAAGGATCTTTGATGTGGGAATGCATTTGTGTGTGCTGTATCTTTAAATAAAGGAGCTGTTTTGGGCCATGGCAGGCACCATAGAAGAAGTAGGAGAAATCAGAGCATGGGTAGGGGAAGCGGGGCGGAGTCAGAGGCAGACCGAGCTGAAGCCGCCGAAGGAACAGCATGTAAGGAGCACGGGTGAGCTACCGGCCGCCACGTGGCCCGCAGATTAATAGAAATGGGTTGATTTAAGATATAAGAGCTAGCTAGCAATGTGCCTGAGCCATAGGCCAAACAGTATGAAGTTAATAGAAGCCTCTGAGTCGTTTCTGGGGACCCGGGCGGCGGGCGGATAAGCAGTTCCGGCGGCAGGTCTGTGGGTCCGGGACCTCTGGCGTCCGGGACCCGAGAAACCCTAATACTACAGATCTTCACCAAACCTACATTTGAGAGAAGACTGAATTCTAAAATATATAGAGAACTCAAGAAACTGGAGGCCAAAAATCCAAATAATTCAATTAAAAATGGGGTTCAGAGATAAATAGGGAATTCTCAACAGAAGAATTATAAGTGGCTGAAAGGCACTTAAAGAATTGCTTAACATCCTTAGCCATTAAAGAAATGCAAATCAAAACAACTTTGAGATATCACCTTACACCTCAAACCACAGATGACAGCTTATGCTGGAGAGAATGCAGAGCAAGGGGGACACTCCTCCATTGTTTGTGGGACTGTAAACTTGTTCAGCCACTCTGTAATGCAGTATGATGATTCCTGAGAATACTGGGAATCAGTCTCCCCAAGGATCCAGCAATAGTTCTATTGGACATGTATCCACAGGATGCATATTCGTACCCCAAAGGCATTAGGCTCACCTATGTTCATAACATAATTTGTAATAGCTAAAACCTGGAAACAACCTAGATGCCCCTCAACTGAAGAATGGATTTAAAAATTTTGGTACATTTACACAATGCAGTACTACTCAGCAGAAAAAAAAGGCAGGCAAATGGATGGATCTAGAGAGTATCATCCTGAGTGAGGTAACACAAACCCAGAAATATAGACATGGTATTTACTCACTCATAAGTGGATTTTATACATTCAGCAAAAGCTACAATCCACAAACCCCAAGCAGCAAGTTAACAGGAAGAACTTAGAAGAAACATCCATGGATCCTCCTGGGAAGAAGAAATAAAGAAAATCTCCTGAGTATATGGGGGAGTGAGTAAGGAGAAGTGGGAAAAGATCATGAAAAAATGAGATGGTTGAGTGGGAGGAACAACAGAGAGAGAGAACTAAGAACTAGATATCTTGATAGAGGGAGCCATTGAGGGCTGAGAGAGAAACCTGGTGCTAGGGATACATCCAAGAACCAACAAGTTATGCCCATCTAGGGACTCTAAGCAATAGTAGAGAGGGTGCCTAAACAAGCTTTCCCCTATAATCAAATGAATGAACACCCTAATTGTTATTTTTAAAACTTTCATCCAGCAACTGATAGCAGTAGAAGCAGAGATTGAAAGCTAAACACCAGGTCGAGCTCCTGGTCCAGCTGAAGAAAGAGAGAAGAGAGTATATGAGCAAAGGGATCAGGATCATGAGGAGGGGACCCACAGAAATAAGTGACCCAAGGTGTTTATTCTTGTTTATGAATTTCTCAATGTTGGTAACAGAAACAAGGGTTTTATGCCTGCTAGACAAGAACTGTTCTACTGAACTACATGTTTAGCCCAGTTTTTCATAGCACAGAATTTTTATTGGTTTTTTTTTTTTTTTGTCGTTTCTTCTTGTCTGTTTGATACAGAGTCTCACTATGTAGCTCCTGGGTGGCCTGGAACTAATACAAACCTGTCTACTGTTGTTTTCCAATATCTGAGTGTAAAGATGTGTGCCATCATGACTGGCATAGTAAAGGTTTTTCACTCAATTCATGTGTGTTCTTCACATTTGAGGAGGGAGGGAGGAGAATGAAGACGAGGAGGAGAGTAGGAGGTAAGGAGGAAGAAACAAAGGTGAATGTCTAACAAATGTTACTTCTCTATAAATAACAGTTTTTAAATTTCTTTTGAGAAAATTCCTAGGAGCAAAGTGACTGGGTCAGAGGATAGATGAAAATGTTATGAAATGGCTGCTAGCCACTGGAGTCCAAGGCGATATCTAGGCCTGGAATTTTGCCAAGGCTAGGTCTTGGTCCAAGGCTCTGAAGCAATCAACAGGGTTTGTGTTAATGTCTGTGGCTTCTGTTGCCAATGAGGGCTGTGAAGAGGCATGTGATGTGCCTGGGCTGTCACTTGGGCCCATGTTAACTTCTGTCCCATACCTGGGTCCTGTATTGATATCCCTGGCTCATGTTGCTACCAATGGCCACATGGATGCCCAGAGTCTAGGCCACATCCTGTGACCATGTTGGTGTCCAAGGACTGTGCCACTACTGAGATCAAGGTGATTTGAATGGTACATGCTGTCATCTGAGGATATGGTGTCCTCCAGACCAGAGTGCTGCTGAGGACCGTGTTTGGGTCTATATTGATTTCCAAAGCTCCTAAAACCATCAAAGGCCATGCCAATGTTAAGAGTCTGGGCTGCAACTAGGAGCCATATTGATGTTCCATCTTGAGGTATGCATGCTCCACACTGCCATGGGGATCATGCTGGTCCCAGTGGCCTGTACTGCCATGCCATTTGGGACCATATCTGGGTAAGTGGTCCTGCCACAGATGGATTGCATAGATGCTGCCACCAAACACCACAGAGATGCCTGGAGTCTGGGCTGCAATCTGTGGTCATGAGAATGTAAAAGGGTCATGCTACCCAGGGAAATGCTGATCTGAGTAGCTTACACTATCATCTGGGCCATGGTGTCATCTGGGCCAGGTCTGCTACCTAGGTCCTATCCACATCAATTATAAATGAAGGAAATGCTCCCGTAGACTTGCCCATAGGACAGTCTGATGAAAGCCATTTGTCAATTGAGATCTCCTCTGACTCTGTAAAGCCAATAAGACAGAATGAGCCAGCAGAGCATTAACATGTTCCTTCACCTTTGTTGACTTTCCTTGGGTCTAGCTGAATTTGGTCTTCAAAATGGTATTCCTTTTTTTAGAAGTATTTAATACATTTCATTGTTCTTTCTTACTTATGCTATTTCTAGTCTTCATCTCAAAACTCTTCAAGGGAAACAAATGTATTTATTTTGTCAATCTAGCCATAGCACCTATACAAGTGTCTGGTTAAGGTAGTCGCACATGGTCATAGATTTCTCCCATGAATGAGGTCTTCATTTTAAAAGGTGGGTTTTTGTTTGTTTTTTTGTTTATCTATCTATCTATCTATCTATCTATCTATCTATCTATCTATCTAACTATCTATGTATCTATTATTTATTTATTTATTTATTGTGAGGCAGAGTCTCACTATGAAGCCTTGTTTGGCCATGTATTCACAGATCTCTCCCTGCCTCTGCCTCTTAAGTGTAGTGATTAAAGGATATACCACCAGGCCCAGCTGGATAAGAGCTATAAAGTGGAAACTCACAAACTGATTTTATCCCCTGAAGTGGCTCATGAGTTAAAAAACAATAGCTGTATAAGTCTGACTACCCAATGTAAGCCCCAGACAAACAACAATCCAGATGTGGTTGTGTACTTCTGTAAGCCTATCGCAACAAATCTCACCTGCGATATATTAAATACGGGATAAATATTTATTCAAAAGTAATTTAACACTCACGATTACAAGTTAAACCTTAGGATAATTCTGTGGTGATAGGATGATCCAGGCGATGGATACTGATCCAATCTCCAAGAAGACAGGAACAATATGGGCCGCTCAAGATCCCAGCAACCTCTCTGGAATGGGGCTGGCCACATCCCCTTCAGGAGCCTGGGACCCTGGATAAGTATCTTCTGACATTATCAGCTAACACCTGAATCTCACCACATAAACCCAACACTCCTAGGGTGAAATGGGTAGAGGGGGCAGAGCAATTGCTTGGAAGATAATGTGTGTGCTCACAGAATAAGTAAATACACACAAATAAATAAATACATTTTAAAATTCATATATATATATGAAATTTTGTGTTAATATAACTGAGGTAATGAGTTTTATGTTCAGTTTCTGTCAAAATTTATGTTGAAATCCTAATCTTAGTATTTAAAAATATGACAGTATGAAAAGATAGGGCCTTTAAAGAGATAATTAAGCTAAAATAAGGGTTCATTCAAATCAAATATGATGTATGTTCTTATAAGAACAGAAAATTAGAAGAAACACAGAAGAATGACTTATGAATACACAAAGCAGCAGGTATCTGTAAATCAAGGACATAGGCTTCAGAAGGAAGCTATGATGTGGGAATGCCTTTCTGTATGCTGTGAATATCAATCTTTAAATAAAGGAGCTGTTTTGGCCCATGACAGGCACCGCAGAAGTAGGTGGGGAATCAGAGCATAGGTAGAAGAAGTAGGGCAGAGTCAGAGAGACCAGGCCTGAAGCCCAAAGGAGCAACATGTAAAGGACACAAGTGAGCCACGGGCCACGTGGCAGACAGATTAATAGAAATGGGTTGATTTAAGATGTAAGAACAAGCTAGCAATGTGCCTGAGCCATAGGCCAAACAGTATGAAGTTAATATAAGCATCTGAGTCATTTCTGGGGGCCTGAGCAGCAGCGGTGGGTGGCTAAGGGGTCTGGGGCTGATTGCAGATCCTGGGTCCAGACCTCTGGCCTCCTGGGACCAAGAAACCCACTACTACAAAGCCATACAGCTTGGCCTTGGAGTTTTACTCCCTTAGAATTGTTAGAAAATAAGTTTTACTTCCTTAGAATTGTTAGAAAATAATCTGTTGTTTAAGCCACCCACTTCATGGAACACTCTGGGAAGTGCTAGCCACTAATACAATAGCTGGTAAACTAATAAAATCACTACAAAGTTGTTTTGATAACTATATGATTTTCAAATGAAAAATAAATGCCATGGTCCTAAAGGAATAAAAAATGTGACTCTATAGTAACCCAGTGTTTCTTTGCTTTAATGTCTTCCCCTGTAGAAATTTGCACATATTCTTAGATTTCCTTCATCTCTGGTTTTCCTTTAAGTTTCATGGATCTTCCTTCCTTCCTTCCTTCCTTCCTTCCTTCCTTCCTTCCTTCCTTCCTTCCTTCCTTCCTTCCTTCCTTCCTTCCTTCCTTCCTCCCTCCCTCCCTCCCTTCCTTCCTTTTTTCTTTGTTTTTTTTTCTTTCGCCTCATTTCTTCCTCTTCCTTGCTCTGTACCTTAAACAACTTCTCATCTCCTATATTGACCAATCAAAAGTATTGCAACGTAAGGGACAGTTTACTTTCACCTTTATAACTTTTACATGTCCGAAAAAGTCTACAATTCCTGTTTAATAGAGGCCATGCCATCTGCTTCACATTCATTACTAACTTAATAGCACAATATATGGTCCAGAAAATTTATAAACAAATTTGATATATATTATCATTCTTTGTGTTCCATTTTAAAAGTAAGAATTAAGTTGTATCTCAGAAGAGGGCCAGGTACAATACTGCTTTCAAAGAGGACAACTAATTTTATATCTTTTTTTCCCCCAGAGAAGTTACAGGGAATAACTAAGAATATTGATTTATTCTGAAGCCAAAGGGCATTAAAATTCAATAGCATGTTTCTAACATGATGTGCCCAACTCTGGAAGATCAAATATGTAGCTTCTTTGCCGTAATAACAAAGCACATTAGAATATTTCTCAAAAGAAGAATCTCTTCACAGTAGAATATACATGTGACATCAATTTAATGTGAGAGCAAAGCCCTATGATTCCATAAAGACAAAAAATTAATTCATCACTTACCTACTTCATGATGTACCTTAAAACAATGCATTTCTAAACTTATAGTGATATACTTTTTAAAAATATTTTTTCTTACTGAACATTGAATTTTTTTACTGAAAATATTTTTTCAAACAATATACTCTGATTTGTTTCCCCTTCCCATCTCCTCTAAGATCATTTCTACCTCACTGTTCATCTAACTCCATGCCATTTTTCTCTCTCTCTTTAGAAAACAAACAAATATTTTTAGGATAAAAATTAAAGAAAGATGAAAATTCTTATCTCCAATATTATTAATGAATTGTAAAGCAAGCACGTGGTAATTGTAGGTATGGCCAGGTCATTAGGAAGGGCTGAGAAAGTGTCAGGTATCAAGCTAGGAAATGAAAATAAATTCAGGGTAATTCATGGTTGTATTTTTACCATTACTGTTTTAATGTCCCCATTCAGTCAACCAAATCATGTGTTCATTTTTCTTTCATGGATTTGATCTTATGTGTTTCCTGGGTAATTTGGGACCAGCTTAGAGGATACCTATAATGGCCCTTAGTTATATTTGGCTCATTTTTTTTTCAACTTAAGTGAAGAAAAATATACCAACCAAGCCAATTATATTCTTACAAAACCTCCCATTCTCCAAATCCCTGATTTTCCCACTGTTTTCCTGCTAATACTGGCAAATTAAAGGTCCCAATTCTTTGAACTCATCAACTCCAAATCCTTTAGGCCCACTTCCTTCTAGCTGCTTGTTTCAAGGTCACATTTTCAATTACTTGTACAAAATATAATACAATATTTATTTTAATAAATGCCCAATGTGAATCTCTCATGCCAGTGAACTGTTGACCATACCTAGTGGAACACTGCTCAAACACTAGGATATATGGCTAAAGGATGTTTGAAAATTTTCTCATTTGAAGTTCTTTGTGTCTTCCTTGTAAAACAGATGACTGTTTTCTTGCCACAATTTCATCCACAGATTCCTATACATCCCTTAATATCCAAATTGAAGTAAAGCCCTTCATTCAGTATTTCACTACAAGTTAACCTCTCATTTTGTGTCACTAGAATATCTTATTTTTGTCTTTAAGTAGTACTATAGCAAGAGGTCTCTGGCCTGGACTTTTGGGCCTAGCCTCAAGGTTTAGGCCTGCAGACCCATAGTCCCACAGATGCTTACAATAATTTTAGGCTGATCAGCCTAAGGCCCAGGCATATAACTTGCTCTTTACCCTTAAACTAACCCATGATTCTTATCCTGTTCATCCATGCAGCTCAGTACCTTTTCTCAGAGCAGCATAGTTGTCCTCTGCTGCTTCTGGCTTCTCTCTGGCATTCTGCTCTGTTCTTCCTGTTCCTAGAGTTTTCTTAGTCTGTTAGCCCCGTCCACACTTCCAGTCTGCCTTTGGCCAATCAGTGCTTTTTATGAAACACATAGGTGGGACAATTATCTACAATGGAACTTCATAAATCCACTACATAGTACTTTTCACACACTGTGACAATGGACTGCTTCTACCTCCTTAAATCATGATTCTTCTTACGGTTTTGCTTTTATAATTTTATTTATTTCCTATACATTCCCATATCACCATACTTATGGTTTCAATTGTTACCTGTATGCTATCACAATTGTGTCTACAGCTTGCATATCTCTTCTGAATCTGAGATCCATACCTCCAGTTGTATACTAAATACCTTCACTTGATTGATAAGTATATCTTCTGTCTCAACTTTCAAAGCTGGTCTTATTTCTTTTCTGTATTCTCAACCTCTATCCTGAGCCTATTCTACCTCTTCTGTTTTAGAAAATGGCTACTTTATTCATGCAGTTGAAGACAGACACAGCAGTCATTCTATATTCCTATCTTCTTTCCAGTATTCAAAGCTGTCAGTTCTGACACATATCATAAATTTCTGCTCTCTACACTCTCCCTAATATTGCTTCATATAAAATCTGGTTTTCTGAAAAATATAGAAATTCATGGAAGAACTAACATTAAGTAAAGGCAAGTGTCAGGTAAGTATATGTACTGATTTTTTCAAAGATTATCCATGTTTCTTTTCTCAAGATCATCATTATTGACATGGAAGTAGATAGTAGCATTTGCTAATTTCATATCAAAGTAAATATATAATATGAAAAAGTTAATAAATCAATAAATAGCCTTGCTACTGGAAATACAGAGTCAGAGAAACATATTAAAACATCCTGAAGATATAATTAGACAAATTCAGAAAATGACAGGGAAATAAGCTTAAGTGAACTATTTTTATTAATAGAGATAAATAATAGTACATGGTAATTATTGTATGAGGTTTCTGGCCTGGAATTTCCAGTCTTGACTCATGGTTTGGACTTTCTGGCCTAGCCTTGTGGTACAGACCCTCAGACGCTCAGACCTGCCCACCAACAGTCCCACAGTTCCACAGAGATACACAGACGCTTACAGTGATTTTACACTGATTGATCTGGGGCCAAGGCATATAACTTGCTAACTCTTTGCCCTTAAACTAACTTATAATTCTTATCCTGTTCAGCCATGCAGCTCAATACCTTTTCTCAGAGCAGCATAGTTGTTCTCTGATTCTTCTGGCTTGTCTGGCATCTCTGTGATATCTCTGCTCTGTTCTTCCTGTTCCCAGAGTTTTCTTAGTCTGGTAGCTCCATCCACACTTCCTGTCTGCCTTTGGCCAATCAATGTTTTTAATTAAACTAGTAGGTGGGATAATTATTTACAATGTAACATTATTATTTGATCTTAGTTACATAGATAAGAATATGCTTAAGGGACTTGATAAATTTTGAACACAGGTTGGCTACTGAATGTTAGCAAATTATTATGATAAAAGTATGTATTTATTTGTTTAGTTTTGCTGTTTATTTTCTGAAATAGGGTTTCACATAGTTGAACTGTCCCCCAAATCACTACATACCTGAGGCTGGTTTTGAATATCTGATTTTCTTTCTTCTATCTTATGAATACTAGGATTACAGGCCTGGACCACCATGCCTGGTTTAGGATTGGTTTTTAAAATGATTATCTTCCAGACATTCTTAAAGAAAGGAAAGATTTTTGCTATAGAAGAAAGCATCAATTAGTCAAACCTTATGCAAATATAATTCAAGTGGGAGGCCAGCTTCCAGCCCCAGCAGGCAGCATATCTTCTGGTTCTGAATTTATCAAGATAGGTACAGAAGTAAAGGCATTGTGTGACTGAGGAGTCTGCATGGTAGGAAGGACTATAAGGTATGATCTTGCTAAGAATATGTTTTGAGGTTTCAAAATCCCACATGGCTAATTCCACCCCCCACAACAACCTCATTCTGCTTCCAACTTGTAGATCAGGATGTAAATACTCAGCTCCTGTTCTAGTGTCATGACTATTGGTTTTGTGTATAAGATACATACACTACCAGATGCGACACTAGAGTTTATTGAGGGGAGTTGCTGAGTGGGTATGAAGGAGAGAAGCAGAATAGAAAAAGAGACTTTCACATGGCAGCTCCTTTTAAGAGAATGGATGGGCATGGATTTACATAGCTACCCCTGGGAAAATGCCCTCCATATGTGGCATCTTCTGCCCATGCCATGTTGGGTTTACCACATGGGGGGCTACATGCCAGGAATCCTTATATCTCACCCTTAAGTTTATTATAAAAAGAAAGCTGGGTTTATGTAGGGGACAGGGGAAAGTGGATTAGACTAGAACAGGGTTGATGGGTCTCTTAAGGCTGCTCCAAGCTGTCTTAAGGACAAAGTTTTTCTTTTCAGAAGATGAGAGCTGTATCTTCTGGCAGTCAGTCTGAGGAGCTCAAAGTTCCTCCATCTTAGAGTCAGCAGCCATGTTAGTGAACAGGTCAAGGAAAGTCTAGCCTAAATCCCCTCAGTAGTTCTGAGAAACTTGCAAAACATGTTATCCAAAAGAACATCTGGGCCAGGCCCTAGCCTAACTGCAGAATATTACAACCCTGGGGCCATTCAATAGAAATTCAGACCACCCTGACTCACCCTGACCAAAGGCCAAGTTAAGCAACTGCAGAATGTTCCAACCCTGGGGCCAGTCAATAGAAATCCAGACCACCCTGATCCACCCTTATCAAAGGCCAAGCTAGCTATCAACCCAAACCTATGTCCTCATTGTGCCTCAGTTCACAGTTTTTGCCTATAAAAGATACATGTATTCTCAACTTGGGAACTCCTCCTGACCTTGCTGTACTGAGTGTGTGGATAAGTTTCCTGCCTGGCTTGTATTGTGCACTCAATAAGCCTTGCATTTGCATTTCAGATTCCTAGAACTCTGGTGGTCTCTCTGGAGGTCATTCTCTGGGCAGAACAGGTCTGCTGGGTTTTGTGGCTCATTCCTGCAGCCCAGGTGAGTTTAAGGCATGGGATGATGGATTTTTTTCTGGAGCTCAGGAAAAAACTGAGTAAGATAACCTTGGAAAGTGAGACATATAGTGAAGGTACTCTGCTATTAATGAGATCTGAAGGTCAGATTTAGAGAAGAGGAAAAAGTGGGAAGAGAAAGAAGGTTTGAAATTGTGACACATATAACCTTAAGTTAGGCTTTTTCTATACTTTAAATAAACCTTAAGGTAGCTGTTTGTGTGTCTTCCTTCTAGATTTTTCCAGTTTCACAATAAAGTTTGTGGATATCTGCTAGGACTGCAGATGGAAAGAGATTAAAATGTCTCCTGTTTTTTTGTCAACCTGATGCTGAGTTTAAAATGGCTTCTGATTCCTTTTCTTTGGTCCTGGAGGTTGGGTAAAACTCTGTTTTACCTGTTATCAGCTCCAAAAATGGCTCCTGGTTCCTTTTCTCTAGTCCTCAGGAAGTGTTAGTCAACTGTTTTCCAACAGTAAGATGGCTTCTGGGTTTTTCCATTCTTCAGAAGTGATGGCTGAAGGGTTAGTGTGTGGGGGAAGGACAGGCGAAATGAAGTACCTTGGAGCATTTGTTTCCAATAACCATTGACTTCGGCTGTGAGAAGCTGGCTGGAATGGAAAACTCAGAGATGGGAAATTTTATGGAAATGTGTCTAGTGACACAGGGTTCTGGGTTTCTCACACTTGGGGGTCCACCTGGTAGGCTGGCAGAGGGTATGGAGGGGTCTGGCACTGACTGAGCAGATAGCAAGAAAAAGCAAGGGAACAGCTGGAGCAGCAGGTGAGGCTGGATTCAGGCAAATGTGGTGACTAAAATGAATGAAATCTCCTAATTTAGCTTAAAAAAAAATTCCTTCGTATTAGGGGTACTGGCCAGGTTGGCATGACCAAAAATGAGTGGGTGATAGGGATATCTCTGAAAATAGAATTAAGTGTTGGTGTTTGATGAGGCAAGAATTGTTTTTCTCCCACCCTGACTATGGAGAGGCTAGAGAAGCAGAACCCCAAAACTCTGCAGGACTGAATATGTGGCAAAGGTGTCCACAAGGAAAGAGATGGACCACCCTAATACTGTTATGTCTATTCAAGGCTCCCTTTCATGATGGTCAGGTTAGAGCAGCCCTGGCAGCATCAATCACCCATGGCCAGGCCTAGGAGACAAGGCAGGGAGTAGTCTGTGTGTAATGTCACTCTGCCACTGCCACGTGAGGGCTTGGAAACAGTCACTTAGATCAGTTTTTCCCTCGATAGCACCCAGGACAAGGTCTGAACAGCCTCTCTGAGGCTAGGCAAGAGCAAGACCAGTGGCCGAGCTAGCCACACTTAAAGCACGTACCAGGGAGGAGGCAAAGGAGCTGGTCAGATAGCTTTTGCCAGCAGGAGGTATTTTTCTTGGTGGGTTTTCTCATCTTTCCTGTGATACACCTTAAAATCCAGCATTAAGACTTCTGCCTGTGGAGTCAGTGGTCCTCTCTCAAGAGATGTAAAAACTTCGATGTCAGGGTAGCTCTGGGTAAAAAATGGACTTTCAGGATCTAAGTTAGTATACTGTGAGAGTGCATTTGTGAGGCATTTGAAAAAAAAAAAAAAAACCTTGAGGGACTTTCCTGTTTATCTTGTACTATCTTTTGCATTTTTTTCAAAATTGACAGGCTTCAGAGCAGCTCTGTGCAGACTTGCCAGTAAGCTGGTCACTAAATTGCTTCTGGCAAAGGCCTAGTGTATTGTAATTTTAGTAGGGGTCTACATGTGGGACAGCCTTAGCTCCCAGGAATGTGCTACATTTGTCTGATGAACTTTATTTGCATGAGTTCTGGTCTCTTCCTAAACTCGACTTTGCTCCAGAGCCCCCCCCCTTTTGCCACCTCACAGGGGAAATGGGGTATAAACTTTCACTATCCTATCTAATCCAGCTGCTTCCCACAGAGGGAAAACTGGATCAGGATCCTTAGGAGCACTAGTGTGAGAGACTGGTAATGTAGGGTAAATGTAGGTGCCAGGTTTGGAGTTCCCAGACAAGAAAAGGTTAGAAGAGTTGCAGGTGAGCGTTGAGATTTGAAATGTGGAGGTTATAGAGAAGGATCTGATTGTGTGGCTAGAAACAGATGGCAGAAGAACAGAAAGCGGAAAGACAGAGCTTAGAGTTGAAATATGGAATGATAGGGGAACTCTTTCCATCTGCCCATATGCTTGCAAGTTAGCTCTTGTAAAATATTGGGATCTAGCAAGCCATTAGGCAGCTATATTGAGTTATGATCTGAGGGGTACTTAGGCCATTTCTTTGTGTAAAAATGGATAAGCTTGGTAGTATCTAGGTAAGGCAAAAGCTAAGCGGTTTAAGAGTCTCAAGAATGCATCCTAGACATGAGGATGGAGAGACATTTTCTGCTGACTCATTCTCTGTTATTGAGGCCCAGAGAGGAGGGATTCTACTGCTAAATCTGGGTCATTACCCAGCCAATGAGTGGACCTGGGAGAACAACACTAGCTACTGCTAAGCAATTCATCAGCTCTTAGTGGTAGGAGTTAGGACAAAGTTCAAAACAACACTAGCCACCATGATAGTGGGTGTAAAAACCATGATAGCTATCACTAGACACTTATCAGCACCTATGATAGGCATCAGGGCAGAGCCTGAACTAAAGACTCTTTAGTTCTCAGGGGCAGGTATCAAACCCAATGCTAAGCCACCACAGGCACTTGTCAGGACCTAGAGTGGATGTTCAATACAAGCTACCAATAGGCACTTGTCAGCACATAGTGTAGGAGTTAGGGAAGAGCTCTGGGAACAGTGTCTGGGAACAGATCAAGGATCCGAGCTGGGGTTCAATAACAGGGAAGGCCAGAAAGGAATGCCAAGCAAGAAGGGACAGCCATGACTAGTGAAGATCGTGGCTGGGGGTAGTCCTCCACAAGACTAGAGTCCTACTGGAAAGTCGGATGATCAGTGGTCTTTTCCGGAGACAGTAGTTCACATTTACACTAACAGGAAAAGGAAGACTTATCAATCAAGGCCAATGGTGTTCCAACAAGCTGCAGCAGGGCAGATGGAAGTTGGCCTGGTAGTGAGCCCTAGATCAGAATCTTCTGGCTTATGTGCACCTAAGTCCAGGAGAGAGCCTATCTGAGTCATAGCACCAAAATGTTGGTTTCGTGCATGAGATCAGACACACACCACCAGATGCCACATGGGAATTTATTCAGGAGAGTTGTGGAACAGGTACAAGGGAGAAAAGCAGACTTTCACATGGTGGCTCCTTTTAAGAGAGTGGGTGGACACAGATTTGCATAGCGACACCTAGGGGCATGCCTTCCACACACAGCATGTTCTGCCTGTGCCGTGTTGGGTTTACAATATGGTGGTTACATGCCAGGAATTCTTATCTCACTTGGCACCATGTTGGGTTTACCATATGGCTGCTGTGTGCCAGGAATCCTTACAATGACTGGCTGTTTCTTACTATAATGGTCATGGACTTACTCTCTGAAAGTGTAAGCAAGACTACAATTAAATGCAATTAAATGCCTTCTTTTATAATTAGCCTAGTCATGATGTCTCTTCATAGCAACAGGAGAGTGATTAATAGTATAATAGGAGCTTTGGACTGTATTATACTATGTTGTAGTAGAATATTATTTTAAGGTATGTTACTTTTGTTTATGTTGCATTTATTTAATACCTGTGAAGCTCTGTTACTGTGCCTGTCTAAATTACCTGATGGTCTAATAAAGAACTGAATGACCAATAGCAAGGTAGGAGAAAGTATAGATAGATTTTGTAGACAGAGAGAATATATAGAAGGAGAAATCTGGAAAGAAAGAAGGAGGGCTAAAGAATTAGGAGGATGCAATAGGCCAACCACCCAGCTACACAATCAGCAACTGAGAAAGAGTGAAAGTAAAGTTACAGAAGTAAGAAAAAGGTAAAATCCCAGAGGCAAAAGGTAGATGGGATAATTTAAGGAAAACTTGTTAGAAACAAGCCAAGCTAAGGCATTTATAAGTAAGAATAAGCTTCTGTCAGTGATTTATTTGAGAACTGGTTGGTGGGCCTCCTAAAAGGAAAAGAGCAAAAACAACCAACAACACTATGTTGTTCAGATTGCTTTCATAAACTTTAATATTAATAATGTATAACTTGATTTCATTGTTGGAATTCTGTGCTTTGGTTGCCATTCTAGGTATGCAGCAAACTGTTGTGTAACCAGTCATCTATGACTTGAATGGTGTCTTAGCATTTTATTGTTCTGAAGAGACACCATGACCATGGCAATGCTTATTAAAAAAAAACCAACAATTAGTGGAGGCTGGCTTACAGTTCAAATTATTGCGATGTTGAGAAGCATGGCACTGTGCAGGCAGATGTGGTACTGGAGCAGTAGCTAAGAGTTCTAAATTTGGATCTGCAGGAAGAAGAAAGATTGTGAGCCACTAGATCTTGTTTGAACCTCTCACCTAAAGCTCACCACCCAGTAACACACTTCCTCCAGTAATGACACATGGATCAAACAAGGCCACACCTCCTAACAGTGACACTCCCTGTGGGCCTATGGAGATCACTTTTATTCAAACCACCACAAATTGGTTTCTGGATACAGAATATTTACATAAAATATAGTCTCACAGTTCAAAATCATTGAATTTTTTTAACATGTTATTTAAAATGTTTTATGTTTTGTTATTAAAAAAGAGAAAAACAATGTCTGGGAAGATCCCATATTGCAAAGGACTCTACAGCCTCTACTTGAAATACTCTAGGCTGCATGCAGCATACACTTCTTTCTTATTTTCATTTTTACTATTGCTGGAACTTGAATGGCCTCAGAGATTGAGTTAATTGGGATGGGTAATGGAAGGGAGAAAGGTCAGTTACAAGGACTAATGCACAGAAAAGCTGTTATCAGGCAGGATAGGCTTGCTCTGTTGGAGGAACTACAACACCTTGGAGGCTCAGCATGTTTATTATATACAGTTGAACAGGGAGACAGCATTATTGCATAAAGCTGAGCAAGGAGGCAGGCTCATTATATACATATGTACAAGGTGATAGAGTTGTTATATACAACTGAAGAGGTTTATCTAATTTTGGTAGGAGCAGTCTCTGCAGGGAGGAGTCTTCAGGCTGTAATTATGCATGAGGAGAAAGCTATGGTAGCCATTTCTGTACACATTATCAACTCAGACCATAGGAAGGCTTTGCCATCCCTCTGAGCCTCATCCAAGGAAGGTTTTGCCTTTCCCATGTGACTGAGACATTGGGATCCTTGACATGGTCATTGCCAAGTCAAAAAAAATACACAATCACTCAAAATAGTTCTTCTCTATGTACTATATAGTTTTATCTGAGGCAAATGTCACTATTTAGTAATACCTATTTTGGAGTTTTGTGATCTCTAGTGAATTAATGAACTTGAGCTTGTGCTAAGATGCTTGATAGAAATGAAAATAATTTGAAGACATTTCAACAAAGAAAAGAATGCCTCAGTATATGAAAAACAGTTTAGTAATACTAGTCAGTTATAAAGAGCAGGACAAACTACATTTATATAGTATATGTAGAGGAATATTTTAAAGATGTATTATATTTGTTTATGCTGTAGAGTATTGGTTTAATGATGTGAAGATATGTTGCATTTTTTATGTCGTATTTGTTTAACTCTGTGCAGCTCTGTTTCTTTGGCTATCTGAAATACCTGATTGGTATAATAAAGAGCTGAACATACAATAGCAATGCTGGAGAAAACACAGACAGGGCTGGCAGGCAGAAAGAATTAATACAAGGAGAAATTTGGGAGGAGAAGGAGAAACCAAAAAAGGAGGACTTCAGGACCTGCATCATCACACTCCAACAACTGGAAACTCCAACACCTCCTGCTCCACATCTGACCAAGAGGTGAGTGGCACTCCACACCTCAGGCCAAGCAGAGATTGTAGCCTCCAAATCCCAGCCCAGACACAGCCCCCCATCCTGCACCCAAATCACACCCAGCTCCACTCTAAACCAAAGAAATCTGGGAGACCTCCCCCAAGCCAAATCCCCAGTAAAACACATCCCACAGGCCAAATCCCACCCCAAACAACAATCTATATCATCACTAACCTACAACTGGAGACCCTGAAGCCTCCTGGGTCACAGCTGACTAAGAGCCTACTAAGAGCCCACTAAAAAACGATCCCTTCCACAACTGGAGGCACACAGCTCCTTGGCCTACAGTCAACTAAGAGCTGACTAAGAGCAGCCCGTGCAATTACTGGAGATGCTCAGCCTCTGGGCCCACAACTGACTAAGAGCCAACCGGGAGCTGACTAACAGTGAACCGAGGAAGCAATGGGCAGACACCATAGCAAGAACACATATAACAATATAAAGAACAACAAGACACCATCAGAAGAAGCTGGTGGCTCATCAAGATCTGAACATAACAATGAAGAGAAAACAAAAGGAAACAATCTTAAAAGCAATCTTAAAATCTTTATGAAGATAATAGAAGCTTTAAAAGAGGATATAAAAACTCCCTTAAAGAAATAGAAGAAAATACAAACAAAAATTGTAAGAGATGAACAAATCCCTGAAAGAAAATAAATAAAACCAAGAAAAAGAAAACAAACAGGTGAAAGAAACATTCTGGAAATGAAACATTGAAATAGAAACAATAAAGAAGGCACAAACTGAGGCAAAGCTGGAAATAGAAAACCTGAAGAAACAAACCAGAACTATAGATGAAAGCATACCCAGTAGAATTCAAGAGATAGAAGAGAGAATCTCTGGAGTGGAAGATTCAATAGTGGAAACAGGTGCATCAGTTAGAGAAAACACAAAAACCAAAAACATCAGAACATTAAATGTTCAAGAAATCTGGGACACCATGAAAAGATCAAATCTGAGAATAATTGGAATCAAAGAAGTAGAAGAATACCAGCACAAAGGCACAGAAGATAAATTTAACAAAACCATAGATGAAAACTCTCCCAACTTAAAGAAGGAAATGCCTTAAAGAAGGAAAAGATACAAGAAGCTTACAAAACACCAAATAGACTAGAGCCCTTCCCCACAAAAGTCTGCTTGCCACATAATAATCAAGCCAGTAAACCTAAAGAACAAAGAAAAAATACTAAGAGCTGCAAATGAAAAGGCCAAACTACCTATAAAGACAGAACTATCAGGATAACACCAGACGATTTACTGGAAACAATGAAAGCAAGAAGATCCTAGTCAGATGTTATACAAACACTAAAAGAGCATGGCTGCCAACCCAGACTACTATACCTACCAAAACTATCAATCACCATAAACAAGATAGAATAAACAACATAATTCATGATAAAACGAGATTTAAACAATACCTATCCACAAATCCAGCCCTACAATAAGCACTAGAGGGAAAACTCCAATGTAAAGAAACCAGATACACTCCTGAAACCACAAACAATCAATAATACCACAGGAAAAAAAAAACACAAAGAAGGGAAATTCACATAAGCTACCACCAAAAATAACAGGAAATAACAATCATTGGTCATTAATATCCCTTAATATTAATGGACTCAATTCACTTATAAAAAGATACACCCTAACATGATGGATACAAAAAACAGAAGCAATCCTTCTGCTGCCTACAAGAAGCATACTTCAGCTTCAAAGACAGACACAGGCACAGAGTAAAGTGTTGTCAAAAGACTTTCCAATCAAATGGGCTTAACAAACAAACTGGTAGAGCCATCCTAATATCTAATAAAATAGACTTCAAACTAAAATCAATCAAAAGAGACCAGGACGGACATTACTTATTTATCTCAGGAAAAATCCGCTAAGATGAAATCTCAATCCTGAATATTTATGCCCCCCAACACAAGGGCACCTACATATATAAAAGAAACACTACTAAAGCTTAAATCTCACATCAAACTCCCATACTAATACTGGGAGACTTCATTACCCCATTTTCACCCTTTGATAGGCCACCAGACAGAAACTCAATGGAGAAATAAGAGATCTAACAGATGTTATGACCCAAAAGGACTTAATAGATATATATAGAACCTACCACCCAAACACAAATGAATATACATATTTCTCAGCACCTCATGGAACTTTCTGTAACATACTCAGTCATAAAGCAAATATCAATAGATACAAAAAATGAGAATAACTCCTGATGTGGGAATGTCTTTCTGTATGCTGTGAATAGCAATCAAAGAGCTGTTTTGCCCCACAACAGGCACCATAGAAAAAGAAAAAAAAATCAAAACATAAATTAAAAAAAAATTCAAAAACAAACCAAACCAAAAGCCCCCCAAAAAACCCATATAAAAACCACAAATAAGCCACAAATCATATAGCAAACAAATTAATAAAAATAAATTAAAATATAAAAACTAACTAACAATATGCCTAAGCCATAAGCCAAACAACATTAAGTTAATATAAATATCTAAATCATTTTAAAGGCCTGAACAATAACAAACAACTAAAAAAATCTAAAACTAAAATTCTGTAAGTCTCCCCAAACCAAAAAACCTAATTATAACAGATGGTGCCACAAACTCCTTGTATCATATCAGACCACCATGGCCTAAAGTTACAGTTCAACAACAACAAAAAAACACAAAACTTATGAATGCATGAAAACTAAAACCTCTCAATTGAACCACTTCTAGGTCAAGGAAGAAATTAAGAAAGAGATCAAAGACTTTCTAGAATTTAATGAAAATGAATCCACAACATACCCAATTTATGGGTCATAATGAAAGCAGTGCTAAGAGGAAAACTCACAGCACTAGATGCCTATTTGAAAAACTTAGAAAAATCTCATATAAGAGACTTATCAGCACAGCTGAAGGCTTTAGAACAATTAGAAGCAAACTCACCTATAAGGAGTAGAAGGCAGGAAATAAACATAGGGCTGAAATCAATTAAATACAAACAAATGAATCAAAGAGTCTGTTCTTTGAGAAAGTAAAAAAAAAAGACATATAAACCCTTATCCAAACTAACCAAGAAGCAGAGAGAGAGACTATCCAAAGTAACAGGATCAGAAATGAAAAGGGACATAACAACAGACACCAAGGAAATCCAGAGAATTATCAGGTCATACTTTGAAAATCTATACTCTTACATGTGTAAGGCCTGGGGTTCAATTTGGGCACCTAACAAAAAAGAACAAAAACAGCAAAAATGACAGTTGTGGCAACACAATTATTCATTACTTTCATATTGGTTATTATTTCAATGGTGTATTATATTTACTTTAAAGTACATGCAGTTCACTGCATTTTCAACTGTATCAAAATATAGAACAGTAAATGCTATTTATGAAAAAAAAAATGGCCCAATGTTATTGATTCCAAACCTTTCTGGTATTTTTGGCAATCAAAATTGTTTCTTATGCAAGCAACAGAACAAAAATAGTTTCCAGAAAGTGAACAAAGAATGGTTAGAAAATAGGCTTAGTTCCTGCACCAAGAACTGAGTAGTAGAGAAAGAAAAAAAAATAAGGAAAAGAAACTTCAGGGAAAAAGGGAAAGTGTTATTAGATGAGACACTGTTGACAAGGCACTTATTATTTTTTGTAGCGGGATTATAGCTACATATATTTTTATTACAGAAAAAGTCTTATTAACACATGCATCATTAGTTTATACAGAACTAAAACTCAAATTATTTGAAGAGATTTGTGTACTGTGAATGAAAATGGAGGAATGGGAGAAACCAGAACAGTCATTATTTGCTCTTTAAATTTATATTTTTTGTGTTATTTCTTAACTAAAAATACAAAAGGGTTCATAAATAAAAACCACACACATATAAGTATGCTTTTCTTAAGTTGTATAAATCAGTTAGTGTTAATTTAGAATATTTAACCAACCATTTTCGTAATAGCTCATTTTTTAAAAAAAACTAAAGTATAAAATGCTCAGATTTATTATATCTTGTTCAGTTTGTAAAATAAAGGATTTCTAAATATGGAAATTATAAGCGCTAAGATATTTGAAAGCTATTAAGTTTTTATTTCAGAATATGTAATTTGGTAGAATATTATGAGTTGAAAAGGGTTGTTGACAAGTTACTTGTACATATTATTCATCACATATCATGGACTATTATTTTAGAGGTGTGGCGGGATTAAGGTGTCAGCCGATAAGGTCCAGAAGACACTTATCCAGGAGCCCAGGACCCTGGAGGGGGTGTGGCCAACCTGGAGGGGGTGTGGCCAACCCCATTGATATGTGGCTGCTGGGACCGGAGGACTCTCTCTTCCTGGTTCCTGGCTGCTGGTTACTGGAGAGACAGGATCGGAATCCATCGCTCATCCATTGCTCGCATACTCCAGCCCCTGTTCAGGTGCTACTATAAGCTGTTACTAATATCGTGAGTGTTGATTTATATTCTAGTAAATATTTTTCTTGGACTGGTGCCTTGTAAGTAAAACTCTGTCTACATAGAGGCATTGTTATTATATGGGACACAGCCATTATCCTTCATTTCATAATTAGAAGAAAAATATCTAGAATAGGAGAGAATTCAAGATAGAAAAAAGAATGTCTTCTATCTTTTTATTTTGGGGGAATCTTTTCATCACCATGAGTATTTATTTTATTATATCTTAAATTCTATAAATTTATCCATTTTCAGTTGATGAAAATATTACCCTACCCTGAGTGAAAAATTAGTTGCTAATAAACCCAAAGACAAAGAACATATGGAATCATTTAGTTAATCACATTCATATATCATCACAAATGACACCACAGGATAGTTTGTAGAAGAATCGTATGCTTTATCTTCAGTGAAAAAAATCTCTGAATACTTTTGTTATGTTTTTTCTAAAACAGCCTCAATAGCCTGAAGTGTCGTTAATATACATCACCAGGGATCTTACCCAAAGTTTTCTTTGACTCAGTTTAACATTCTGTGCAGAAGAGTACTAAGGGCACACATTGCAAAATAATGTGTTGGAATTGTAAATCTTGAGCAGTTAATTTCTTTGGGCATTTGTTTCATTGCCCATAAAATGCAGAAAATAAAATTAGCTACTTCACAAGTTCACTGGGCATATTCAAGGAGAAGATTTGAGTAAATCATGTAGCATCGAGCCTATCATTTAATTCATTATATGTGTGTCTTTCCATTTTGTGTTTTCAGCCTACTCAGTTTCTAGGTGTTTATAATAAATAATGTCTGGCTCATTCCATGAGTTAAACCCTTGCTAAATCTAGAAGGTAAAAGAGTCACCACCTACATGATGTTACTTTATTTAGAAGGTTGTTAGCCCTGTTATGATTTGGATCTACTATGTCCCCCCATGGGCTTGTGTGTTTGAACAATTGGTCCAAAATAGATAGTGCTGTTTTGGGAGTTTGGAACTTTTTGAAACTGAGGTCTAGTTGGAGAAAGTGGGTTACTGAGGAGTATGACTTGTGGATATAACCTAGTCCAATTCTGCTTTCAGTCCCTCAGCCTTAGACTCTCTAAGATCAACTGTACCTTTAACCATGAGCCCAAATAAATCCTTCCTGTGTTTATTTCCTTTATTAGGTATTCTGACACAAAGATGAGAAAAGCAGCAAATACTGTTTCCCCTTTCTACCTGAAGTATGTGCTTACAGAAGAAGAAAGTCTTCTGTTGATTTTCATTCTTCTGTTAGTGGACATTTTCACTGTTCTGTCTGGGCGACTAGAAGATACTGAAGAAACTAGGGTCTCCTCATAGGTTTCTTAGTTTCATTAATAAAAGAATTTAACAAACTCAGAGTCTGGAGGGTAATTTTATTAGAGTATAAAAGACAAACACCCCAGGGTGTTATAGTTGCCCGGAGAAAGAGAATGGAGAAGAGAAGGAAGAAAGGACATGGTGTTTGAGTTAAGCTACATTTAGATAAAGAGTAAGCGAGTTCAAAGTACCAGAGAGAGCAAACTTAAGTGGAACTCATAGTGGTTTTGAGGGTCTATGCTGGAAGTAGGGGAAAGGTTAAAGGGAGGGTGGAACTTGGACAAGCAAGAATTAAGAAGAGGAATAGTATAATATTTCATTGAAGGAATAATTATTTCACTTTAGCATGACTGAAGATGGGCTTGTTTTCCAGGGACAATTTCATCCACATTTCCACAGGGTGGTCCCTTGGCCAGGTCCTTGGCCGACCCAGTTAACTCTTAAAGGAGGAGGAGATGATTTCATTTTCCACCTTGAAGTAGAGCCTCTTGTTTTTATTTTAGCTTTCTCTCTATTTTAAATTATGTATAGGTGTGTGCACATGAGTGCAGGTGCCCGAGGATGGCAGGATCCCTGGAACTAGAGCTAGAACTAAAGATGGCTCTGATCTGTCCCACATGGGTGTTGGGAACTGAACTCAGGTCCTTTCGAAGAGCAACAAGTGCTTTTAGCCACTGAGCCAGTCTTCGAGCCCCTAGATACTATTCTCTACAATAACACTATTATTAAAATGCCACCTCTTCACTGACTTTGGGCTAAATTCTGATTTTCTCAGACTTTTGTGTGCTTTTGTACACTTATGCAATAGAGTTAACAAATAATCTAAGGCTAACTTGGAGTCCCTGTCTTGCAAAGCCACTGAACAGAAGGTATTGTATGTAACTCCTTCAAGCTTTATGCCACAGTTAGAGAAGCTGTTTAGTGTAATTTCTCAAGCTGTTCTAACAGTCAAACATCACCTCCGTCTTTTGTGAAACAAGTGGACTGGAACTTGATGAATTTAGGATGAGGTTCAAGAATGTGAAGGTTTAATGAGCACCCAAGAGATTCCTAAGAGCTCACACGTTTGAAAATTGCTGGCGAGGTTAGAAACTCCGACTTCAGAATGATACTACATATGAGTTCAAATTCAAGCCTTGCTCTTTGGGGATAGCTGATCACAGAGTTAATTAACCACCCCAACCCTCTGTTTCATCACCATAAAATGACAATTAAATAAATTAATTTATTTAAGACATTTGTCTCACAATGGACATTGAGAATTTTAGTAGGAATTATTATAATGTAACATTATATTTAATTAATTTAAACTTACAAAAGAAGTTTCCTTGGCAGGGTGCTATATTGTACAGTGATGTTCTAGAACTTTTGGGGGGCAAGCATGTGGCAAAGTCTCACTATATAGTCCTGGCTGGATCAAGCCTGTAAGAAACTATGATAAGTCCTTTCTCCCTCTCTCCATCCATCCCTCCTCTACCTACTATTCCTACAACTTGATATGTAGACCAGGCTGAACTCAGACCCCCACAGATTAGTCTGTCTCTGCCTCTCTAGTGCTGGCATTAAATGTGTACACACCACCATGCTAGAACTTTTGCTTGCTCTCTGGCATGTCTTTTTTTTTTTTTTTCTCTGAAAGAAATTAACTTTGCTATTGTGATTAGCTGTTGTGGATCACCGTTATTTTTTAATCATTCTGCTTTATTATGCAAATTCGATAACCAAAGTGGCTGGAGGTTCCAATTCACACTCACCACAGTAGATGCTCATGTAACTTGTGCATAGAAAGGGAATTTGTCTCATAGGACAAGATCTTCAGCTATTAGCCTCTTCCAATTTGAAAAGGCCCAGTAACACTGCATTTTGAGGGACAGTTTAAGAAAATCTTTGGAAGATCTTTAGTGATTTACTTGCTGGCTGAAAGGGGATAGAGGAATGGACAGATAGAGGAAGAAAATCTAAAGAATAAGTCAAGGCTGTATACTGATACTAACAACAATGACAACAAAGGCCCTGAGAAAGATACAGGCAGATGAACAGTGCCACATAGAGGTAGCAAGAAGTTGTGTTGTTGCAAAGATAGAACAGTTAGAAACCTGGGGAGAGTTCAACAGGAATGTCAGACAGAGACAGAACCAACAGGTACTGGGATGAAAACTTCTCTTGTATAGACAAATAGGTTGTCTATATTAATTCCCAAACAGTTGGAGGAAGAGAAATCAATTGATTTCACACAATTTTAAAGTAATTGCTATGGTAAAGGCATCAGGAAATAAATGAAGAGAAAGAATGTGATAAGGCAGAGTCTGTTAAACACCCTTAAAAGTCAAAATAATTTTTAGTCCCTTGAGGAAAAATATACATTCAGTTGGAGGATGGTGTGGAAGCCTGAAGGACAAATGAAGATTTATAATTGGAAAGGGAAGGGATTTTCCAACTATGGGAATTGGCTCATAAGAACTTTGAACAAGAAAAAAGGGCACATCTTTATGAAAGGAGCAATAGCCACTCACTGAAGTGTAAGCTAGTGAGCACAAGCATTGCAAAGGGGATCATTTGTAAATGCATATGTTGGCAGCCTTCATTCCATGTGCATGGCATCAGGTGTATATGGTGTAGTAGGAAGTTAAAGGTGGCCTTTGTTGTCACAACTGAAGAGGTTTAGAAGACAATGGGACTAATGACATAGATTTGATTAACTGTTGAATCGTTTTGGCTCAGGCTCAGTGAACCAAAAAGGTTGTGGTTTGAGTATCAAACTGAACTGAACTATACTTACAGCCTATGTAAATGAGGCCAGACGACAGCTGGAGATGACAGCTAATTAATTAAACTGGTTTTAGGTCATGCCACCGACAGGCAGATATACTTTCTTTTTATTTGGAGAATACGGTTGAAAACACATTCTTATTTTTAGTTAAATGAGGGTGAAAAGAATAGGAAGGATCTGCCATATGAGACTATGTCTTTTGAGTTCTCCAACTCTTTTTGTTGATTCCTGTCGAGCCTGAAGTAGTTTCCTCCATAGCAGTATCAGAACTCTTGAACCATTGTTCATTGGTAAATTATGTTAGGAATGCATCTGAAAGTCAAAAACAAGGTATACAATGCAAGAATATTTGAAAAGGCATTTAGACTTTTTAAAAGTGAAGTAGAAATATTTTTTCAGTTCTATTCGAAAAACGAAGGATATGTTTGTTTTGCCATGGTATGTAGTTTGTGAAAGCATCTCACTGTTTTATGCTAAGTGTCCTTCAGCTATGAAAAGCTGCTCAAAGGAGGCCTGGTTTGCTTTTTCATTAACCAAGGAACCAGAGGTCCCAACTCCTGCTGATGGTAAAACAGAGTTTGAGATTTCACATGAACAGTGATTTTAAGTTGCTATTTAAGCCTTTGACTGTTAATTATTACTAAAAGTATAGTCTCCTCTTCCAATTAGTCAGATGGTAAATTTGTTAGTTCGCTTTTTGTCACTGTGGCAGCATAGTTCATAGAAAAATAAATAACTGAAAATGAAGAAATATTAACTTTGGCTCACAGATTCAGGAGTTTCTGTTCATGGTCTCCTGTTCCTGCCCTACTGCTTTGGGACTGTGGCAATTGTGTACATCAAAATGAACAGCAGAGCCAGCAGGTGGCCAAGTGGGCACAGCCAGCAAGTGGATGCTTTCTTCAGCTGGGCTCAACCTTCAGAAGTTTCTGATTCTTTCCAACAGCATTATCAGCTGGGACCAAGGTTTTGTGTGTGTGTGTGTCTGTGTGTGTGTGTGTGTGTGTGTGTGTGTGTGTGTGTGTGTGTAGGTGACTGTGTGTATTTTAAGATGGAAGCCCATAGAGGATATTGAAGATCCAAATCAACTTCATGAAGGCAGGAAACTAGTCACAGCCTTTCACATATTCCTCTGTATGCAAGACTGCACACGGTTCTTCCAAAGATTTAATATAAATATCAGTAGGATAGAAGTGTAAGAATTGCAACACATCATCCCAGTAATGCATTGTTGCCAACAAAGAACGGCATGGACTAAGAGGTGGTGAAAATTTGGCCCATCTATTTCCGGCACTTATTTATATTATATACCGTGAAGGCTGCTATGTTTATAATAGATTATAATTGAGTCACTATTAGCAAAATGTATAGAAAACCAAGAAAACTGATATAGCTCATTTAAAAGAGTTAAGGAAAAGATTTATCCCTTCCCTTAGTGTCTACAGGCCCCAATGATAGAAATTTGAATGAATCTGTTCGCTACCAAATTTGCATGAAAATGAATGCTGAAAGATCATATTAAGTGAATTGTCCTCTGAGTAGACCACTGGAGCTAGAGTTGAAGTTGTCATAAGTGAAGAGGATTTGACATTATAAACAGTAATATTTTATTAACAAGTATATAGTTTAGATTTTCATCTTTTTTATCAACAATTCAACCTTACTACCAATGGTCACTAGTGAAAACAAGGCAATTCTGACTATTCTGATAAAAAATGTAACTTTCATTTTCCTGTTCCTACAATTGTAAACCAGAAATGAAAAGCAACTGAAAGGATCCACCATTTGGGTCAGAAAGAAAATTACACTTCCTAGCTTCCCAAAGTTATTAAGAATCTGAAAGCACTGGGGAGAGAGTTAAGTGGGTAGAGTGCTTGCTGTGCAAGCATGACCCGAGTTCAGATCCCCAGCACCCGTGTAAAATACTACCAATTGTGGTATGTGCCTGTAATCATGGTGCTGAAGGCAGAGAAAGGAAGGTTCCAGTGATTTGATGAAAAGCCAGTCTAACTAATCAGTTCACTAGGAAACCCTGTCTCAAAAATAGAATAATATAGAAATGCATCTGATGTTGACTTCTGGCTTTCACAGACATACACATGAGTGAGATGTGCATTCATATACACACGTATACATACAGATAAAATGGACCAAAAGCATTATGAAAATTAGTCCTAATTATAATTTTTAAAATTCATTCATTGGAATATTTCTCAGAATTATTATCAAAAGTCTATTTTCATCTTGGACTTTAATTATTAGCTGACAAAAAAGGCTCATGAAGAGAACTCAGCCCCACCTACACATGTCAAAACTAATCTTTGGTGTCACTGACAGAACAGACAAGCGACAAAGGGTGGAGTAGGTAACCTAGTGAGATTTTCAGGCAGACAAGCAGGCTGGATAATCCCAACAATAGGTAATTAAATATATTCCAGTTATGCTGTCAAGTAGATTCAGACCATTGATTGCTATAAGGAGGAGCTTTGAAGAGATGACATGAAGATGTTTAAAAGCAGGTTTATCCTAGTCATGAATAAAGGGAGATTTTATACATGGGTTTCAGGTAAGGTCTGATGCTAAAGTTTACTATAGTCAGGCAGAAGGTCAGAATGATATTTACAAGCTGAGATTATGGCTCCAGAATTAAAAATGTAGTTGAACATGTAGATAGTTCAACGATACCAGTTCTTGAGATCAATTAACTGTTGGGTTCTAAACTAAATATTAAGATTAATATTCTATCTCTATTTAACCAGGTCCTTAATACCATTCTCAAATATAGGAAAAATAGTTTTTCTGTCAGTCATTTTTTTCTACTCACTGATCAATTCCTATCTCAAAATGCACTCTGTCACACAGGTTTTCAACAAATGTCTATTAAATGTTATTTTTCAGATGCTGTGCCATACCAAAGAGTATAAAATACAGACATTGTTTGGCCTTAGAAAGCTTACAGGTTTATGAATAAGGTAAGCAACTAAACTCATGATTTGAGTACATCTAAACTAAGGACTAATGAACTAAGGAGCATTCATTCACTTCGTTAAACCAATATATCCAGTGTCTTCTAGTTTCAAGCAGTAGCCTGGAAACCAGATGATAACCTTAAACTTAGACTTTTGGTGCATAAAAAAATATTTCTTAAAATGGTAATATGTTATGGGGGAGCACAGCTGTATCTCAGGATGCTAAAGTTGAAAGACCAAGAGTTCAAGGTTAGACTGAGTTACACAGCAAAATCCTGTCCAACAAATAAACATAATTTTTCCTGTCAAGCTGTGAATAAGTATTGGTTGGACACACCTATTACTTCTACTGTATCTCTAGTATTTTCTAGGGTCTCCATTTGGGCTTTTCCTCTAGTCCCAACTCTAATATATAATCTCACATACTCTTATGGGGTATACATTTCCCCTTCTCTAATGGAGGGCCCCCATTTACCCTCTGCTCTGCAGCAGAATACTGCACTATTAGTCTTGCCTGGGATGCCCCAGCCTCCATCCTGTCTTCAATCAGGCAGCAATTTCTATGGGTTAAGTTTAGTGTCTGTCCCTTGAGATGAATGGAAATTGGAAGTAGGTGGGTATCTGGATCTTGGGACAACCTAGGACCACTAAAGGAACTAGTTTGTCAACATAGGGCATGAGTTTTGGACTTTGCATCTTGGACAGATAGCTATCATAGTGGGCCACCTTGGATTTGACATTGGCATGATAGTAATGAAGTTTAGAAGTTAAGAAACTGATGGCTGTGAGTAAACAAAAAAAGGAGGGAGGACTTGGAAAATACCTTGGGAAGAATTGTTCTTCTATCTGACTTATCCATGTGATCTGTCTCAGTCAGAGGAAGAGGATCTGTTCCTGCCATCATTCACACCCCCACAACCCAGCCCTAGCTTAATTTTACTTATTTTTATTGTTATATTTTCAAGTCTTGGCACATGACCTTATTTCTTTCATTATTGACTAATCTATGCTGTCTGTTCCTTTCCTCTCCACCTGGGCCCACTATTTTAAAAATATTTGCAGATCACATGGTCTGCTAAAACAGTGCATTTAGGGCTAGAGAGTTGGCTCAGCCTGTGATAAAATCCTGGAACCCACAATATGAAAGGAGAGAATAATTTATCTGTAGCTGGCTTTCTTTTGGAGCACCAACAAGCTCCCAAATCATGACCTGAAGACTTATTAGTTATGAATGTTCAGCCATGGCTTATGCTTGTCCCATTAACTGTTAAAACTTAAATTAACCATCTGTGCTTTATCTTGGATCTTTTTACGTTTGTTTCATTCTGTATGTCCTACTCTGTGGTGGCTGCCTGATTGTCTGGCCTAGGACATCTCTATCTTTTTCTTTATCATTCTCTCTTTCTCAGCTCAGATTTCTCTTACTCCTTATTCTCTCTTCCCATTAGCCATGCATATCCCTCTACAGCTTGCATATTGGATATTCATCCTTTATTAGACCAAACAGGTGCCTTAGGCAGACAAGGTAAAACAGCAGCAAAATCTTGACATAAAGAAATAAATGCAGCATAAAAATACAACACACCTTTATATAAAGTAATATTCCACAGCATAAACAGATGTAACACATCTTAACATAATTAAAGTAATACTCTACCATGTTTCCCCCTTTTGTCTAAATAAAAAGAAAAGTTTTAAATTTAATATAGTAAACTATATACATAAGACCAATTATCAAATAAGAATTGTATTTATAATACCCAGTCAATTTGTATTTGGCAAATTCAGAGAAATCACTCTATTATCTATCCTATCTTGATGAGTCCAAAATTCTTTACCTAATTTACCTTTTATCATAACTTAAAAAAACCTGTAACTATAGCTAGTTAGTCTTCAACTCTATCAAAGGCACCAGAACGATATATTACCTGAGTAAATAGGAAATGCAGTAAAAGCCACTTCAAAAACTATAGAAATAACAGACATATGGCTGCCTGAACAGTAACACCAAGGTTCATCTATAATGCTGGGGCATTCATCTTTGGCCCATAGGCATAGAATATCTGGCAGAGTTTCTATGATATAGGAATTTGGAGGAATTGCTCTCTTGTTTTGGCAAAGTACTGCAGCCACCTTTCCTTGTGTCCTGCAGCCACCTTTCTTTGTGTCCTTCTTTCTATGAAGCAGAAAGTTTGAAGGTCTGTCCTGCCTTAACTTGGAAAAGTTCGGTAGCTGCTTTTCTGTACATCTTGATTGTCCTGTTTGTTCAGGATACTGTTAGAAGTCAAAGCAAGGGCATTTTTATACCCACATAGCTAACTTTGCTCTGCAAGCCTGGCTGAGAATTGCATTCAACTGGGAGTTGCATCTAACCATCTAACTGGGAACTGCATTCAACCATCCCAGCTCTAGGAAATTGGTGTCTGCATGGTGTCAGGTGTCTTTCCATAGTTTGCTGTTCTGTTTAATGTGTAAGATACTCAAGTGCTTGCTATATCATAGAGCTTCTTAAAGGAGCCATATCCTTCTGTTTTAAAATTCCCTTTCTGTTTTTGTTTGTTTGTTTTTTAGCTTTGTCATGCCATATGTGGAAATATGGACCTTAAATTGGCTGCCAAATGCAGCTGGCTATCTGTTTGGCCATAAACTAGCTCCCAAAATCATGACCCAAAGACATTATTATTTATGAATGCTCAGGCTTAGCTTATGCTTGTCCCACTACCTCTTATAACTTAAATTAACTACTTCTCTTAATCTACATTTTTGCCTTGGCCCTTTTTATCTTTCTTTCATTCTGTATATCCTACTTTGTGTCTACCTGGCTGGTGGATACCTGGCTGGTGGATGCCTTTATGTCTAGTGCCAGATGTCTCTCTTTCTTTATTCCTCATTCTCTTTCTCTCTGGGCAGTATTCCTTTTCCTCCTTATTCTCTCTCCCCACCAAGTCTGCCTATTCCTCTACTGCCTAGCTATTGGCATTCAGATTTTTATTAGACCAATAAGACCTTAGGCAGGCAAGGTAAAACAGTAACATATCTTTACATAATTAGATGAATGAAGCATATTCAAATGTAATACACTTTCATATAGTTAAAGTAATATTCCACAACATAAACAAGATATAATACATCTTACACAGTACACAGTTAAAGTAATATTCCAAAATACTTCCCCGACAAACTGTTTTCTGTCTTCAATGTATATGTGTATGTATAAAATAAATAAAATATAATTAAAATCATTTAACTTGTCTTCTTGCTGAGTGTGGTGGTATATGTCTTATACCTCAGCAGAGGCAGGTAAATCTTTGTGAGTTCAAATTTTTCCAAGGCTATATAGTAAGATCCTTTCTCAAAAAACACGACCAAACAAAATAAAAACAAAACAGATGTAATGACTATTCTTGGTGGTCAACTTGACTACATTGAAAATTAAATAAAACCCAAGTAGCTGGTTATATCTTTGATCTTTTTTCTTAATTAAATCATTTGAAGTAGGAACACTCACCTTTAATTCAGAACTTTTGCGGTGGTCCATCTTTAATATGTACCACAACTGGTGGCAGCCTATATAAAGGTCATGGAAGAAGGCATATTTTGTTCTCCACCTGCTTGCTCCTGCACTTGTTGGAAAGTTTATCTTTTCACTGGCATTAGAGCTTACTTCTTTAGGATTTCTGTGTAGACTGCAGAGTAGCTGAGACATTCAACCTTGTGGACTGAACAACTACTGGATTCTTGGGCCTTCCATTGGGAGAAAACCATTGTTGGATTAGATGAATAAAGAACTGTAAACTACTATAAAAATCCTCGTGTCATATTATATATCATATATTACACATGATATATCACACATTACATATTATATATTACATGTCATATGTCATACATCATATATGTTGTATAGCATGCTTTACATGTTATACATTGTATACTATATATTACATATCATATATTACACATACACAATATGTTATGTATTACAAATTACTTATTACATGTCATATATCTAACATCATACATCATATATCACATACCATATTATATTGCCTATTGTATATAACACACATATCATATATACATGCCATACATCATGTGTTTATTATGTGTGATATATTATACACATAATATTATATGTTATATATTGTGCATGTTATATTTTATGTTGTATGTTATATGTTGTACATTATATATCATGTGTTTTATTATACTATATATTACACATATATTAGACATCTTATACATTATATATTATAATTTGTGTCTACTATAAACATTATTAAATGCAATGATAGTAAGTTGAATATTAAAAGTTGGTAATACAGAATTCAAGAGATACACCCCAGTGCAGGAAAGTGTGGCATATGTACAGGAATAGAGTCAAGACATTTTAAGTAGACCAAACTAGATGTGTGCATGAAGGAATTGGAAAGAAATGAACTTGGAGGGGTAAGTTCCTCACAGCTCAAGCTAAGAACATTGGACTTTATATGATGAATCTTTAAAAGTAGCCCAATAGTCTCATCTTAGAAATAACATTTTAAAAGAATATTTAGAATGGTTTGAAAGGGAAGAGGATAATTATAGACTACAAAGGACACCAAGAATAATTTGTGTCATTAAGATCATATCAAATGCAGTAGAAATTGAAATTGATAGAAACGAATGGGGTTATTAATAACACATAAAAATTTAGAATCAACACAGTTTAAACAAAAGGACATCTCAAAGATGACACACAGATTTTTGTCTTGTGTGACCAGATGGTTCATTAAGATAAGCAAATTCATTACTTTTGGATACCAAAACACCAAAGAGAACATATTGAGAAATGGTAGGTTTTTTTGTTGTTGTTTTATTTTGCTTAAATTTTCAGGGATTCTGTCTGTGGTTACTTGACCCCATGTACAAATACAGTGTGTTAGCAGCAGGCTGTTACATCATGGCAGACAGGAAACAGAAAACAAAGAACATTCTGGGGATAAGATTTTACTTTTACAGCTTGGGCCTCCTTCTTATAATTCCTAAAACATGAGCTGAAGAGGCTGTTTGCATTAGGGCAAACAGAAGACAGAGAGCAAAGAACAGACTGGAGATAAAATTTAAGTTTTACAGGTTGGGTATACTTCCTAAAATCTCTAGAACAAGAGCTTTATAGAGAACATTGAATATACAAGCTTTCTAGTGCTCTTGACATAGCAAATGAGCCAACATAACACACCTGTGGTGCTTTGTTGCTCAATCCTAACAATGTCCTCAGAGGAGGGAGTTAAAAGATGTGGAGTCAACTACACAGACCTTAGGAGTCAGAAGAAAACAGACTGGAGACTCATTTATTAATCATTTTGTTGAGCTTTTTATACCCTCCTCCCAACACTCAGGCCATTCCTCCCTCATTAGCTGGGCACAATCATGATTTCTGATAGTACCCCTATCTGGTGATATTGCATGGCCATCCCTAATTTGCTAGACACAATTTGGTGACATGTGTGGTCATCCCTCATTGGCTGGGCATGATCAGAAGTTCTGACAGCATCTGCTGGTAGGAAGGCTCCACATGATCAGGAACTCTGGGAAGCACCTATTGCTAGGCCCTCAGAAAGACTCCAGCTTGGGTCATAAGGAAGTTTGCTATGGGCATGCTTTGGTAAGTGGTCTGAGCCAGTTTCCTCTATGCGCCTATCTTACTACAGTGATTTGAATGAGAATTGCTCTGGTATCTGAATATTTGGCCCCCAGTTGGTGGTACTATTTGGAGAGGTAGTGGAACCCTTAGGAGATGGAGTCTTGTTGGAGGAAATATACCACTGGGGGAAGGCATTGAGAATTTATAGCATCTCTCTACTTCAGTTGCTCGCTATGCTTTGAATTTGAGGTTGAATATGTCATCTCTCACCAAATTAGATAGGTGCATGAAGTTGTTGGGAAGAGATGAACTTGGCTAACTTGGCAGTTTGGCTATCTGCTGCCACAACTCATTGACACTATAAACTCTTACTTTGTAGTCAAAAGCCAAGATAAAATCTTTTTTCACATGATGCTTTTGATCATGGTGTTTATCAGTCACAAAAAGTAACTAATACAATAGCCAAACTATAATACGATATTTTTGACAACCAAAGACATTTTTAAACTTTTTTCATTCTAAAACTGTCTTTCTGAAATAACAATAAAAATAACCTCATTTTGAAAAGTTGATGTTAATATAAAAATTTCTCATGTCTACTGAGGTCAAGATAATCATATTTCAATCTTTGCAAAAAACTATGTTTAGGTTGTCCTTTAATATCTATGAGAACATTGATAGATAAAAATATGTAGAACAATACTAAAACATCTATGCTACAGAAACCATAGTAACATTTATTATGTGTTAATTTATATCAGCCCAGTTCCTAGTGAGGTCAGCAGAGAATGATGAATTAAAAATGCAAAGATAGAAATATGGTAGAATACACAGTTGACAAATGCTATTTTAACGGTCTGACATAGATTTGCACACCTTACACTGTTATGAGTTTATTGTGTTAACAGTGGCAGAGAGGTACAGGCTATAACTGTTGCTAAGTAATGATATAATTTTAGGTTTTACTTGATACGTTTTTTAAGATTTCCTTCCCCCTCAGTGTCTGTGCTCATTCAATACAATACAGAGAGTTGAAGCTCAGACAAAGGCAAAGAGAATTACTACTATCTCCATTTTCCCCATATAAATGTTCTGTCTCTAGTTGGAACAAGGCTGGATTAAGTACTCAATAGGCTGACACTTTTCATTAGCCGTGTTATTTATGTGCAAATACTGAGGTCCATAGTCTAGTAACAATGATGACTACCAAATGAATGATTGAGTATGGACTTTTGCACTTGATTGTATAAACCTGGTGCCTGTGTTTGGATAAAATAACTATAGAATGGTAATCAAACTCTCATCTAGGCAGGATGGTAGTCAAGCTCTCATTTAGGCAGGATTTGGCTTATTGCTTCTGCTCTCTGAATCAAGTGGTTCTAAAGGGATTACTTTAAAAGGCTCATAAAAGATGCTGTTGTTGTATAGATGTTGTGTTTATTCTCAAACACTGGAAGGCTGCCTCTAATGGTAGCTATGTGATGGAAGAATGACAAATATTTGTGGGATAACTTGATTCTTATGATTTAATGTATGGATTTATGAAGCTGTTTGTTGGATTACACCACCATTTACTGATTGAGATTAGTAAAGAAAAATTAAAATTAAGGGATTACTTATAAAATTTAGCTTTTTTGGATGCTGTTCCCTTAGCTGAATTTGTCAAATAATCTTTGGAATAATTTCAGGCACAAAAGTAGGATTTGCTAAATTACCATTTCAAGGCCCAGAGACCCAGGTATCAAATGTGCTTTTAGCCATCTGTTTGATTCACATTTTTCTGATGCAGTACTCAATAGTGGAGGGTGGGGCATATGGGATGAACTATAAAACAGTCCAAAAGTATTTTTTTTGTGATCTCTGATTACATTTGTTTTACATCCAGAAGGACAAAAATTCGTTTTTCTTTTACCTTTTATTTTTTTGCCTAAATCTCATCACAGATGGTTTCCATACAAATATATGATCTTTTCTTGATTTACCTCAATTATTGTCTCTTATTTTCACTTTCTATGGTATTGCACAAATCCTAAACTATTTGTATTCCAAAGCAGGCTAGGTATATATCAGTACAGAATCAAAGGCTCACCAATAAGAAAGCAGGAAATAAGATGGCCTTATGCTTATGAAGACATTATAGTGATTTGGGTCTATACCAGGTGTTAGGTACTAGCTATAATAATGGAAGATTTACATCATTGCAACTTTGCATGGAAGTAGAAAGCTATAGGAAGAAGCAATCATCCCTTATAAGATGTATAACAGAAAATAAAAAGAAAGGAAGCTAAAGTTATAGAAATGACCTCTAATTACTTCTTGTCTTTAAAGGACTTAGAGTTCTATTTGACTTTTCTACTATAATAAACATTCAATAAAAGCCCCCCCCCCAAACCAGAAGAAAAGTAAAGGAATACTATGACAGAGCACAGAGCAGTAGGATAAAAACAGCCTTATAAGTAATATGTGTGGGGTGGTTTGACTGAGAATGACTGCCATAGGCTCATATATGTAAAATGCTTAGTTCCAGCTAAAAAACTATTTGGCAAGAATTCAAAGGTGTGTCTTGTTGGAGACGGTGGGTAATCTTTGAGGTTTTGAAAGCCCCATGCCAGACTTTATCTCTTTCTCTCTGCCTGATGCCTGTGGAGGAAATCACAATATAAATAAAGTTCTCTTCTCCTGTTCTAGCACTATTCCTGTTTGATTTTCACAATGATAATAATGAACAAACCCTCTGAAACCAAGAAAGCCCTCAATTAAGTGTTTTATTTTATAAGTGTCTTTGGCCATGGTAATTCTTTACACCAATAGAACAGTAACTAAAATAATGTGTATCTCACCATGTAGTTTTTTTAGCTTCCTAAAGTGTAGGCCTGTTCCATATAGTAAGAAATAAAGACAGATTCAGAACTGTATTGTTTTTACTGTCATCATTCGATAATGAAAACAATATATGTATCATTTTACTTGAAAGTTTGTCTTCAATTAATAATAAAATTACTATGTGTAGGTGAATGTACGACATGACTGTGGTGATATACATTTAATAAAATTAAGCTGGAACATCAGAAACAAACCACAGCCACTCAGCCAACCTCTCCGGCCTTTTTCCAGGAATCCTTCAACTGAATGCCTCTGAGTCCTCAGCCTAAAAGGAAGGGAAAGTCCCTGAGAAAGAGGAAACACCCTCCTATCTTGATCTGCCCAGCTCTCTTAACTTCCTCTTTCCACATTCCTAAAGTTAGGATTAAAGGTGTGAGTCTCCCCTCTCTGACCTGGCTTGGTTCTGTGGTTGACTCTAATATTCCAGATTAATTTTATCTGTCTCATTTGATTAGTCCATTCTGACCTTGAGCTCATGATTCTGTTGTCTGTACCTATCAAATGTTGGGATTATGGGTATGTGTCACCAAGCCTAACCTTTAATTTATGGTATTTTGATATTCTTTTTTAATTATTATTTTAAATTGTGTGTGTATGTATTATGTATGTATATATGTATGTATGTATGTGTGTGTACATATAGTGCTCTGTAGGCCAGAGGTATCAGATCTACTGAGGTTGAAATTGCAGGTGGTTATGAGTTGCCTGGCACAGGTGCTGAGGGCCTTTCCTTTGTAAGAGCACAATATGCATTTAACTTCTGAACCATCTCTCCAACCTCATTTATCTATTTATCTTTAATTAATTGTCCATCTTTTCTTGAAAATACATCATTTTATCAAGCAATATATATATATATATATATATATATAATGCTGATTATAGTTATCTCCTTCTTCTATGTAGTAGGACAGGTCCATAGGGTCAAGGAGATTGGCTCAAACCAGTTGTCAAGGTATGCACATAATATTCTTATGAGCTAGCTTGGAGTCTGCCTGAGGGCTTAGCAACAGCTGCTGTCCAATGTTTCTGATTGCTTATAATTAGCCAAGAAACAGACAATGTCAGTCAGATGTCCTGATTGTTCCCAGCAAATGAAGGACAGCCATGCAATATCACCAGTTGATGACACTAGGTTCTGGGAGGAGGGTATATAAGGCTCTCTACATTCTTGAATAAAGGACTTAGTCCTTTGCTTTTCATCTGACTCCTGGGGTCTGTGTCCCTGACTCTTTGTGCCTTCTCACTCCCTCTCCCAAGGACTGTTAGGACCCAGGAACACCTCTACTCCTCTGAAGTCCTTCCTATCTTCTCTCCCCTCTAGATCCACTCCTTTCTTTCATTAGCAAAGGACGGGCTTCTAAGAAATAACAAGGAAATATAACAAAGTAAAATAAAATAAGATACAACAAAACCTAACACATTAGAATTGGAAAAAAATGAAAACAACAACAACAAAACAGAAGGAAAGAAGCTTAAAGAAGACACAAGAAAACAGAGATCCATCCACTGGCATGCTCAGAAATAGCATAAAAACTCTAAACTGGAAACCATAATACATACTCAGAGAACATAGTATAGACTCATATAGGCCTTGTGCTTGCTACTCCAGTCTCTGTGAGCTTATATGAGCTGTCCTTAGTTGATTCAGTGAGCCGTGTTCTTCGGGTGTCCTCTATCCTCTGACTTTTACAATCTTTCCTCTCCCTCTTTCAGAGGGTTTCCCAGCTGTGAGTGGAAGGACCCAAAGGCAACCTTTAATTTAGACTCTCTCTCTCCACAAAATGTTTGGCTATGGATTTCTGCCTCTGTTCCCATCTGCTGTCAGAGGAAGTCTATCTGATGATGTGTGGATAAAGCACTGATCTATGAGTATAGCAGGATATCATTAGGAATTATTTTATTGATTTTTTTGACCAGTTGTGTTTGGTTTTACCCTAGGTCTCTGGGTAGCTAGTCTTTAGTTCTTGGTTATCCAAGAAATGTCAGGTATAGTTTCCTTCTCACAAAAGAGTCATTGAATCAAATCGGGCATTGGTTGGACACTCCCACAAGTTCTGTGCCATCATTGCTCTAGCATATTTTGCAGGTAGGACAAAATGTAAGTCAGTTTTATAAATAGGTTGATGTCCACATTTTTTAAGAGTACTTTTCCACACCATAGACTAGAAGGTAAGGATGAAGACTTTATGTAGGTACTCTTTGTCTTAGCATCAGACTGGGTTATTTGGGAATTTCTATGGGACCCCCTTGGCAAACAATTCAATTGAATGCAAACTAGTGTATCCACTGAAATCCTTTCCTGGCTACATGAGATGGTCAGATGAGAATCTGTATTTCACATTGTTAAAAATCCTAATTAGGATCATGTGGGAGGTTGTGTTGTTTCATTTTAAATAATTGTCCCAACCACTGCTTAATAAAAAGAGCTGATTGGCCAAAGGCAGGCAGGAAGTGTAGGCAGGGCTACCAGACTAAGAAAATCTCTGAGAACTGAATGCCAGACAGAGCACCAGAGAGAAGCCAGAGGAAGCCGAGGACAACTATGCTGCTCTAAAGAAAGGTACCGAGCAAGAGACATGGGTTAGATGAAGGGTAGAGAGCTAGCAAGTGATATGCCTGGGCCTGAGGCTGATCAGCCAAAAACTAATGAAAGTGTCTGTGTGTCTCTGTGGGACTGCAGGTCTGCGGGTCTGTGGGCCTAGATCTTGAGGTTAGGCTGGAAAGTCCGGGCCAGAAACCTCAAACTACAGGATCACACTCATAAATTACAGGAAGTTTTCACTGCACTAGGTCTCTACACTGCCCCCTAAATGTCTCTCAATTCTAGCAGTGTTTCCCCAAATTTGATCCCTCCTTTCCTTCCCCACATTTGATTCCTCCTGCTCCAATTCCCACCTGTCCCTAGTCCACCCATAAAATTTGTTTTATTTCCTGTTCCCAGGGAGATTCCCTAGGACCTTCCTCTTTACCTAACTTCTCCGAGTCTACAGATTGTAGCTTTGTTATTATTTATTTAATGGACAATATCTACTTATAAATGATAGATCATAATTTTCTTTCTTAGTCTGGGTTACCTCACTCAGAATGATATTTTTCCTGGTTTCAACCATTTCCCTGCAAATTTTATGATGCCATTTTTAACAACTCAATAGTATGTTGTTGTACAATAGTACCACATTTTGTTTATTGATTCTTTGTGTGAGGGACATCTAGGTTGTATACAGTTTCTGTATAATATGAAAAGTGTGACAGTAAACATGCCTGAGCAAGTGTCCTTATGGTAGAACAGAATGTTCCTTGGCTAGAAGCCCAAGAGTGATATAGCTGGATCTTGAGGTAGGTAATTCTCAATTTTCTGAGGATCTGCCACAATGATTTCCATAGTGACTGTACAAGTTTGCACTCCTACCAGGAATGAAGGAGTGCTTTCCTTGCTCCACATCCTTGTCAGCATGAGCTGTTACTTGTATTTTTGATGTTAGATATTCTGACAGGCATAACCTTAAAGAAGTTTTCATTTACATTTACCTGATGGCTAAGGATGTTGAACATTTGAGTGTTTTTCAGCCATTTGAGAGTTCTCTACTGAGAATTCTGTTTATATCTGTACTATCGTCAAAAGTTTCTGTGTCCTGCCTGGCTGGTCCTGCACCCACTTAGTCCCTAACAATCACACAAATTAATTACAAGCTGTTTGGCCTATGTCTCAGACTTATTACTTGCTAACTCTTATACTTTAAGTTAACCCATATTTCTATTTATGTTTAGCCACATGGTTTGGTACCTTTTGGCCCAGTACAGCAGTCTCATCCTGCTTCTTCTGTCTCATTATTGTCTCCTGCTCTGCTTTTCTGTTTCCCAGAATTTCCATAGTCTGCTCTCCCTGCCTCTTCTTTCTGTCTACTTAATTAACTAATTAACATTTTATTGAACCAATAGGAATGACAAATATTTATAGTGTATAAAACCATAGTTCCACAGCACTGTAACCATTTTTTTAAAATTACATTATTTGGTTTTTTTTGATATTTAGTTTCTTGAATTCTTTATATATTTTGAATATTAGTCCTCTATTGGATGTGGAGTTGGTAAAAAGAAATCTGATTATGTAGGCTGCTCTTTTGTCCAATTTATGATGTCCTGTGCCTTACTGCAATATTTTTGTTTTAAAAGGTCTCATTCATTATTTGTTGATCTTAGTGCTGTGCTATCAGTGATCTGTTCAGAAAATTATCTCTTGTTACAGTGTAGTCAAGGCTATTCCCTTCTCTCTTTTCTATAAGGTTCAGGGTATCTGGTTTTATATTAAGATCTTTGATTTACTTAGACTTGAGCTTTGGACAGGCTGAAAAATATGGTTCTATTTGCTTTCTTCCACACATGCTGACACCCATTGTTGGAGATACTGTCTTATTTCCAGTGTGTAGTTTTGGCTTCTCTATGAAAAAAAAATAGATGTTCATACTTACGTGAATTTATGTCTGGGTCTTCAATTTAATTCCATTAATTAACATGTATTCTTATGTCAATTCCATATGGGTTTTATTACTGTAGCTCTGTGTACAACTTGAAATAGGGACTGGTTAGAGCTTGAGCAGTTTTTTATTGTTCTGGATTGTTTTATCTACTCTGTTTTGTTTTTACATATGAATTTGATAATTGTCCTGTCAAAATCTATAAAGAATTGTTTTGGAATTTTAACGGGGATTGCATTTGTAGATTATTTTTGGTAAGATGGCCATTTTTACTATGCTAATTCACTGATCCATGATCATGGGAGACATTTTCATCTTCTCACAGCTCCTTCAATTTCTTTCTTCAATGACTTGAAGTTTTTATCATACATGTCTTTCACTTGCTTGGTTAGGTAGCTAAAGGTATTTTATATTATTTGAGGCTAATCTAAAAGATGTTATTTCCCTGATTTTTTTCTTATCAGTTTGCCATTTCTATATAGAATGATTTCTGATTTTTTTTGAGTTGATTTTGTATCCATCTACTTTGTCTAAAATGTTTATCAGATATAGGAATTCCCTGGTGGAATTTTTAGGGTCACTTATGTATACTGTCATATCTTCAAATAAAGATGCTTTGACTCTTCTTACTTTCCAATTTGTATCTCCTTGATTTACTTCAGTTGTCTTATTGTTCTAGCTAAGACTTCAAGTACTATATTCAATAAATATGGAAATAGTTGACAACTATGTCTTGTTCCTGATTTTAGTGAAATTTCTTCGAGTTTCTCTCCACTTAAATTGATACTGGCTATAGGATTGCTGTAAGTCTTTATTATGCTTAGACATCTCTTTTATTTCTAATCTCTATGGGACTTTTATCATGAAGAGATGTTGGATTTTGTCAAAGGCCTTTTCTATATCTATTGAGATTATCATGTGTTTTTTTAGTCTATATGTTATATTACATCTGTCTATTTATATATGTTGAACATTCCTGCTCCTCTGTGATAAAGGCTACATGATCATGATGGATGACACTTTTGATGTGTTCATGTATTGTAAGCATTTAGCTGAGAATTTTGCATTTATGTTCGTGAGGAAAATTGTTCTGCAATTTTCTTTCTTTGTTGAGTTTTTATGTGGTGTAGGTATCAATGTAACTGTGGCCACATAAAATAAACTGGACAATTTTTCTTCTGTTTCTATTTTCTGGAATAATTTCAGGAGTATTAGCATTAACGGTTCTTTGAAAGTCTGGTAAAATTCTGTGTTAAAATCATCTGGCCCTGGGCATTTCTTATTTGAGAGACTTTTCATGTCTGCTTCTATTTCAATGTGTTGTTGTTGTTGTTGTTGTTGTTGTTGGTGGTGGTGGTGGTGGTGGTGGTGGTGTGTGTGTGTGTGTGTGTGTGTGTGTGTGTGTGTGTGTTTCTGTCCATAGTTCACTTCTTTTATTTTTCTGGTGTGTGTTTATTTATTTCCTTTGTTTTCATGGATGTAGTTATGCTCTTTAGGTAGTTTTCCTTCTAGCCCCTTCTGTAGTGCTGGATTTGTAGATACACACTGTTTAAATTTGGCTCTGCCATGGATTATTTTATTTTCTCCATTTATGGTTATTGAAAGTTTTATTGTGTATAGTAGTCTGGGCTGGAGCCCATGATCTCAGAGTCTGCAGTAAATCTGCTAAGGACCTTCTGGCATTTAGAGGCTCCATTAAGAAGTCAGGTATTATAGAATTATTTATTTGTAATTGTTCATATAAAAATTAATATTTATTAAGGGGTTATATAAATACTCACTGATATAAATTGAACCTTAAGACAATTTGTGGAGAGTGAAACTGTTCAATGCCACGTGAAAGAGTCAAACCTCTTCCTGAGAATGTAGGAATGAGAAGGAAGGTCAGCAGGCAACTGGGTTGTCAGTGGGGTCGGTCTGGCCATTTCCTGTTCAGTGTCCTGTGACTCCAAAGCTATGCCTCTCAACCTCTCTCAATAATGCCTGAATCCCATACATCTCCCTCTTTTGTCTAACTAAAATAGTTTTAAAACTAAATATAAGACTTTATACAATAGAAATAATTATAAGGTAATGTCTAGGAGTAGGAAAGGCAATAACATGAACAAGGTCAAACTATAACAAACAACAAACATAAGGTATATCTTAATTGTCTAGAATATTGGTAAGAGGCAGTATACAGGTATTACTTTTAAGGCTGTTTATCTTGACTAATATAAATTTAATATTTGAATGTTTTTAGCTAAGATATGAGATGGTAGTAGCAACTTTAACTATTTAGTCTTTAACTTCATCAAAGACCTGAGAAAGAAAATATATTACTTGAATAAGCAAGAAACACAAGCTTTTAAGAGTTAGGAGAGGACAGCTGCAGTCAGCTGCCTGGACAGTCACTTACGGCTTTTTTGTCAAGTTGGAGTTATGTACCTTTTTTGACTAAAGGCCTAGGATATCTGACAGATCTCTTTAGAAGAAAGGTATTTTGAGAAACTGTCTTATCTTGTCTTGGCAAGTTTTAGTAGTCTATTTTTTATCTGGTCCATCTGGATTGGACAGTGTGTTTATTGTCAGCAATTGAGGCAAAGGCAGATTTTTTTTTGCCCAGCAGGCCATTGTCTGCCAAGAAAGACAAACTCCTTGTAGAGTGTCCTTGGTGCCCCACACCATTTCAGGAAAGGAACAGTGATACTAGACTAGGTGTTGTTGTGTCTCTCATAGCCAAATTTTGAATAACAAAACATTAAATGCCATATTTTCTAGGTCTATGAAGTGATTTTTTCTTGTCTATTTGATATATTTTATTATATATCTGAAAAACTTAAACAATGTGACTATTACATGGCAAACCTAAGTAACTATGATCTGTAATTTTTATTATTTTAAAAACTAAAGCTTACATTGTAAAATTAGACAATTTATAAATGGATGTATAGTTTTTGAATAATGACTTTGAAGTGGGATGATCATATAAACATTAAACAAAGGTAAATTTATAGTGCAAAATGACAGCAGTACTTTAAATACATATCATTATAAAATATCTAAACAGATATACAATACATCATCAAGAGACATAGAATATATGTATATATTATAACTAGTATAATTATCTATTATGACTAGTGTAGTTAAATAAAAGTAGAAATTGCATAGTGGATATGACAATAATATGCTTGATATGCATTAACATGCAAAATATTTTAAACAGAGCTAGGAGCATGTGAAACATATGGCAACTATAGATTTAATCTTGCATCAATAATTTAGATTTGAATAAGGTATAATTCTAATAGATCTGCCTTACATGATACTCAGTCTTTTCCCCTTGAAGCTTTTAATACTTTCTTTGTTCTGTTTTATGTTTTGATTATGTGGCAAGGAGTCTTTCTTTTCTTGTCTAGTCTATTTTGTGTGCTTTATGCTTCTTATACCTTTATAGGCATCTCCTTCTTCTTTTCTTGTCTAGTCTATTTTGTGTTCTTTATGCTTCTTGTATCTTTATAGGCATCTCCGTTCAATTTTTGTTTTTGCTACAATTTTGTTGAAAATATTTTGAGGCCTTTGAACTGGGATTCTTTTCCTTTCTTTATTTTTTATTATTTTTAAGTTTGATCTATTCATAGTGTTGTAGTATGAGGTTTCTGGACCAGATTTTCGGGCCTAACCTTAAGATTTAGGACTCACAGACCCACAGTCCCACAGAGACACACAGAGGCTTCCTATAGTTTTAGGCTGATCGGCCTCAGGCTCAGGCATATCACTTGCTAGCTCTCTACCCTTCATCTAACCCATGATTCTTCCTGTTCAGCCATGGGGCTCGGTACCTTTTCTTAGAGCAGCATAGTTGTCCTCTGCTTCTTCTGGCTTCACTCTGGCATTCTGCTCTGTGCTTCCTGTTCTCAGAGTTTTTTAGTCTGGTAGCCTCACCCACACTTCCTGCCTGCCTTTGGCCAATCAGCACTTTTTATTAAACCAGTGGGTGGGACAATTATTTACCATGAAACAACACAATACCCCTACATAGTGTCATAGACTTTCTGGATGTTTTGTGTCAGGACATTTTTTAAGGTTTAACATTTTCTTTGGCTTTCTGGATGTTTTGTGTTAGGACATTTTTTTAAGGTTTAACATTTTCTTTGGCTGATGCATTTATTTCTTCTATTGCATCTACAATACTTATGATTCTTTCTTCCATCTCTTTTATTCTGTTGGTGAAGATGGTCTCTGTAGTTCCTGTTCAGATTCCTAAATTTTTCATCTTCAGAATTCCCTGGTTTTTGTTTTCTCTATTTCTTCTACTTCCATTTTTCAGGTCTTGAACAGTTTTGTTTCCTTCCACTGTTTTTTTTTTTTTTAATTTCCTTGGATTTTTAAGAGGGATTCATTAATTTTCTCCAATTGTTTTAGTTAGTGTCTTCTTAGATTTATTCAATGGATTTATTATCCTCTTTAAGAAACTTTGTTAACTTCATATAACTGATTTTATTTTCTTTTTCTTATGCTTAAGCTATGTTTGAATAGTCAAGGCCTAATGTGATAGACTAGCTGGGTTTTGTTGGAGACAGGTTGCTCTGGCAGTAATTACTATTTTTGCTGGTGTCTGAGCATCTGGATTTGTGATATTTATATGTCTAGGTGCTTGTTTCTGGATCTATCTTTGTTGAGAGGATTTTTTATTCCTTAGTTTCTGTTTCATATCTGGATTTTCAGAGTGTGTTGGCTATGTGTTGCCTGTTTTACTGGCCTGCTCATCTTGTGTATTGACAGGGAATGCCTGATGGTGGTGGAGACTTGGATAATGGAATGAGTTGGAGCAAGGAATGTTGGGAGAAAGGTCTTTGTGATCCTTTCGGGAATGGGGTCAGTAAGGAATACAACAGCAGGTTTCCTGCTACATAACTGGGCATAGGACTGGGGGATTGGTTCTTAAGAGCTGTAGGATAGGTGTGGATCTTTCTTCAGCTTATTTACTGACCTTATAGGAGCAATCATTGCTTAGTGAGGGTAGGGAGTGATGCTTGCTGGGATTGGCGTCTTGGACAAAGCAATGAGTAGGGGAGGAAGGTTTGCAGAGGAAGTTCTATGGGATCACCATGATGAAGGAGGAGGGGGCAATAAAGGCTGCTAAGAGTGTTGTGCTGTAGAGCTGGGGATGAAACTTGGTGGACTGTATCTGGGAGAACACAGAGAGAAGAGAAGATCTGAGGGCAGTCTACCTGGTTCTCTGGCAGGGATGGCCAGTAGGTTAGCTGAGGTGCCTGATAGAGTTGAGAGCTGGAATGAAGTGACCTATTGGGAGTAGGTAGGTTAGAGAATGGACTGTAGCATCCATAGGAGAGGTGGAAAGGTGGAAGAAAGACTAAAACTGTGTGCTGTTGTAGTGCTGGGGATGTATAGGGGAACAGTGAGTGGTAAGGGCCTTCAGTTAGGTTACTATTTCATGAATCCTTTTTGGTATATAATAAAATCCCAGAGGCAGATATTGGGGGAAAGCTGGAATATCAAATAGAGAAACAAACCACAGCCACTTCTCACCTAGCCAATTCCTCAGGCCTGTCTCAAGGAATCCTCCAACTGTATCTCTGTTGACAGCCAAAAAGGAAAAATGGAAGTGTCTGAGAAAGCTGAAAAACTCTCTTTTCTTCCTCTTCCCAGCTATATTAACTTACTCTTTTAACATTCTTAAAATCAGGATTAAAGGTATGTGTCACCACTCTCTGACCTTCATGACTTGGCTCTGTGGGTGACTCTGATATTCCAGACTAATTTTATTAAATATATATTATCACATATCTCCTTTTGTGTCAAAAATAAAAAGAATGTTATAACTAATATAAGAAAAAATATATATAATATATATAAGCAATAACTATATCAGTAATGTTTTATACGCTGGACAATTTTTTCATAGCCCCAAAATTAATTAATTGAATAATTAATGATGATTTTTGCTATGTAGCAGGCAGACCACAAACTTACCACTCTCATTTCTCAGCCTTCTAACTACTCAGATTATAAGCATGCACTACTGAGTGGCATTTCTTTCTTTTTGCTGTGAATATAGTTTATTACCATTTGTTAATAAAGAAGCTATTTTGGCCTATGGCAAGGTAGTTTAGAGGCAGGTGGAAATCCAAGCAGATATAAAGAAGAGGGCAGAGTCAGAAAGAGAAGCTCTAAGCTGGCACTCAGAAAAAAAAAATGTAATGGATTTCAGGTAAAGCCATGGAATACTTGGCAGTACAATACATTAATAGAAATAGGTGAGTTAAATTATAAGAGCTAGTTGATAATAAGCATGAGCCATCAAACAGTTTGCAATTAATATAAGCCTCTGAGTAATTATTTTACAAGCAGCTGTGGGATCATGGGTAGGAAAGCTTTGTTCAGAAGGGATAGAAAATCTGGCTACACACCACCACCACATCTAGCAGTTCTTACTTTGAAGATGGTACATCTAATTAATTGTTTAATATACCACAACTTTTGTATCACATCCAAAGAGTCATCAATTCAATATCATCTAGAGTTTTATAGCTTCACATTTCAAAATAAGGCCTGTGGTCCATTTGGCAATAGTTATTGTGAAGAATATTAGATTTGTTTAGATGTTTATCTATTTACACATCGGTGCCCAGCTGTTGAAACGCTGTCATTTACTGAAAAGATAACTATCAAGAAAACTGTATTGTATTGCCTTTTCTGTTTTTCAAAGTTCAATTGTAGATGTTTGTGTAGGTTTGTTTATGTTTCACAAACACTTTACTATTGCCTCAGTTACTGCATTGTTAGAATTAAATGATGGCAGCTTTCAGATTTTGTTCTTCCCTATAAATGTGGTATTAGATATTCTGAGTCTTCTGCCTCTCCTTGTAATCATTAAAATTGGTGTGATATTGATCTAAAACATAATGTGTTGAAGCTTCTTTGATTTAAAACTTTCAGTCATGACATTGAACTTCAGAAATGCAATGTATAATAGTGGTACTGTGTTAGTAAGTTTCTGTCCCAATGGCAAAATTCTTGAAAAAAAAAAGAATTTAAAGAAAAAGTAGGTTTTTGCAGGGGTTTCTGTCTATAATCAGTCAGATGTTTTGATTTTAGTTAGGTATGTATAAACGAATAGTCCCCATGGTAGAAGGGCATGGCTAGGAAGCTGCTTAGATCACTACAGCTAGGAAAGAAAAAAATGTGAAATAGAAGAAAAGAGAGGATGGAAGAAAACTGGGAAGGAGAGATAGAGGAAAGGTATGTGGAATGGGATGGAAGGAGAGGAGGAGAGTGATAGATGATAGGTAGGTGATAGATATTAGCTATTTAAATAGCTAGATAGAGAATTAATATGAATATAGAGTGAATGGTATGCCTATAGCAACCTACTTACACTAACCAGGTTTTCTCCTACCCTCTATATTTTCTAACTACCTCCCAACAGTGCTACCAGCTAGGGGACAAGTATTCAAATACATAAACCTTGTGGAACATTAAGATCCAACTCCAATAGGCATATCAAAACATTTTTATTTAATTAGTATAATTTAGTTAAATATGGGAAATCAAAACCCCCTCCACCATTGTTTTCCATTTTCTATATGTGAGAACATCTGCAGACATTTTTTCCAACAAATGATTATATTCATCAGAGAGACTAAAATAGAAAAATTATAAAGAGTTTGAGAATTGTTGGATAGGTTGTGAAACAACTGGAGTTCTCATAGATAAATGATAGAATTGTAAACTGCTAGAATCACTTTGGAAAAATATTTGATTAAATGTAACTATATGCTTAATTTTGATCAAGATATTACAAACTTTAAAAATGTGTGTGTGTATATATATATATATATATATATATATACCAGAAAATGTTTATCAAGATTTTGTAGCAACAGAAAAAATGTTAATTATAAGAAGATAGATGTTTCATTGCCAAGAAAATGAACAATTTATTACAAACTGTAACAACGCGAATGACTCTCACTAAGATAATACTGAGCTCACACACATAGAAAATGGTATTTTACTTGATTACACTTACATACATTTCAGCAATACACCACTCATTTCTGACAACAGTGATTGTCCTTGTATAGGAGAGTGGAAATGAATGGAAAAGGGTATAAATAAGGAGGGCATTTTAACTTTAATTTCTATTTCTCAAGGTGGATGATGGGGTGCACAGATTTATTTGATGCAAGATAACTCAAGTGTTGTAATTTATATACTTTGGGGGGAATGTAGTTGTAATGTTTCAGTGTTAATACACATAAATGAAATTTGGTCTGATAAATTCTACAAGAACTATGGGAGTATCTATGATGAGAAATGTATATTTTAAAAGCTTCCAGTTTTTGAGTATTGAGAATCACAATTGGACAGTTGGTTAATCTCTGAAGATAGGGATGTCTCAGTGATGAGGTGGGTCTGGAGTTTAGGTGTATCTGATAGTGAAGCCCTTATCCTTTCCTCTCCCCTACTATCATCTTTCACTATGATCAGACTCTCTTTACTTTATCTGCTTATGCTAAACAGATACAATTCTTTTTTATATATATTTTTGGTACACAGAGATAGTGGAATGCTAAATATATTCATAATAATCAAATAAAGTTGGAAGACATTATTTATTTTAAGCAAAGGTGATTAATTCATTCACTGATTTATTTTTCTGGTGTGTTTTTCTTATCACAATTTTGTTGTATGTATGGTGTGGTATCAAATATTTTTCATTTGCTTTATGACACTTTTAATAGTTTTCTAAGTATTTGAACAAAGCAGAACATCAAGTAGACAATCTCATTACCTGTGGTGGATACTTAGAGGCCTTTCCCCTTAAGAGATACTAATTCACACTATTAAAGGGTACACAATAATTCAATATTTTCCTATGTGTATTAACTTATACAGAGAAATACTAAATTTTACCTGTCATTTTTCATCTGTTGTCCAGTGATAACATTTGCTTCGTTTCCCAGGAGTGTTTTATAAGTCTCCTTATATTCTGACTAACTATAATATCCATTTCTCTTCAGGTTCCTAATAAATTGACAAAATGAGGATGCTATGACTCATACATAGCAATCTTGACCCTCCTTATTAACCCTTAATACAACACTGAAAATTGGTCATTTATTCTTATTATTAGATTTCTATCACTTAAATACTTTATAAACTGTAGCTAAAGTGATACATTGTGTTGGCTTAAACAGGTAGTACCCCCATAGACTCATATGTTTGGATGCTTGGCCTATAGAAAGTGGCACTATTAGGTGGTCTGACTTTGTTTGAGAAGGTGTGGTCTTATTTGAGATGTGTCACTGTGTAATCAGGCTTTGAAAAGGTCATATATGCTCAAACTATGCTCATTGTATAACACAGTGTCCTTCTGCTATCTTCAGAGCAAGATATAGAACTCTCAGCTACCTCTCTAGTACCATGTCTGCCTGCATGCTGCCTGGTTTCCAGCCATAATGATAATGAACTAAATCTCTGAAACCTTAAGCCAACCCTAATTAAATGTTTTCCAATATAAGAGTTGCTGTGGCCATGGTGTCCCTTCACAGCAATAGAAACCCTAACTAAGACATACACATTTATAGTTTGGTTACTGACTTTAATAGGAAAACACAAAAGGATATAAGAATGATATTATCTTCATAAAGATAAACTTTGTAACCTCCAGAGGTTAGCCATTCTATTTACCCATTAAAGATCATAAATAATTATTGATGTGGGAATGCCCTTCTTTATGCTGTGAATCTCAATCTTTAAATAAAGGAGCTGTATTGGGTCATGGCGGGCACCATAGAGGAAGTGGGAGGAGAGGTCAGTTTAGATGGGAGAAGCAGGGCGGAGTTAGAGGCAGATCGAGCCAGCCGCCCAAGGAGCAACATGTAAAGAACACGGGTGAGCTACGGGCCGGGGCCACATGGCCCACAGATTAATAGAAATGGGTTGATTTAAGATGTAAGAGCTAGCTAGCAATGTGCCTGAGCCATAGGCCAAACGGCATGGAGTTAATATAAGTGTCTGAGTCGTTTCTGGGGACCCGGGCGGTGGGCAGCTAAGCGGACTCGGGCGACAGATCTGTGGGTCTCGGACCTCTGGCGCCCGGGACCGGAAACCCACTACAACAAATTATTATCTGTTTTTTTTTTTTTTTTTTTTTAAAAAAAAACTTTCTCTAGCATCCAAGCTTTGTTTGTTTTTTATAGTATTAAATATTCAACTAATTTTTAAATTATATTCATATACAAGTGTCTATGTACAAAATTTCAGGTTCTCACAGAGTTGAGAAGAGGGTATCATATCTCTTAAGCTAGAGTTATATGTAGTTGTGAATATCCCAACATGGGTGCAAGAAATTGGACTTGTGTCTTGTGGTAGTTGGAGATCCCCTACAATCTCAAGAGTGGCACTAGTCAGAGATAAGGCTTGGTTGGAGTGGTTATGGCCTTGATGGAGGAAGTGTGTCATTGTGAGGTGGCTTTGGGTTTTCCTATACTCAGGATACCACTTAGTGTCTCAGGAAACTTCCTGTTGTCTCCAAGATGTAGGACTCTCCACTACCTTTCCAGTACTATGTCTGTGTGTGCTGCCATGCTCCTCACCATGATGGTAATGGACTGAACCTCTGAAACTGTAAGCAAACCACTTCAAATAAATGTTTTCTTTATAATTTTTGCTGTGGTCATGGTGTGTCTTAACATCAATGAAAACCCTAACTAAGATAAGCTCTTTTCAAGAGAAGTACACGCTATTAATCATTAAAAGCCATGTTTTCAGCTTCTCAGCTCACTTTTTAAAAATGTATCAATAGTTTAGAACCCTACATGAGAATTTAGTGTACCTTCATTTATAATAGAACATGCCAGTTCTCTGAGTCTATGTTACAGAATTACTAAAGAAGGAAAAAAGTACATAAATCTAGCAGTAATATTACAGTATATATATATATATACATATATATATATAGTTATAACTATATAGTACTTATATAGTTAGGTGAGAAGACCATTAAATCATCATTATTTGCATTGTTAAGAGTAGTAATTCTCATTTGGTTGGGGCAGATACAATAAACTAACAAGACTTCCTTTGGTATTGAATCTATATATTAATTATATAGTATTTAACAAGTTTAAACTTGATCACAATTAGAAACAATGACATCTTTAATATGCTTTTACCTTTATTTCCATAGCCTGCATATTTTAGCTGACAAGTTCTATTTAGCTCTATGTAGACTAGGCTGTCCTAAACTCGAAGAAATCCACCTGCCTCTGCCTCCTTAGCACTGGGATTAAAAGCATGTACTACCATGCCCATTTTTTTTTTTAGATTTTATTTATCTGGTGTGTAAATAATTGTCTATGTGCACTCATGTGGAGGTAAGAGGACAATTTTCTGAATTTCTTTCCTTCCACCATGTGGGTTCTAGGGCTTGATCTCAGGTCATCAGACTTGGTGATTTTGTCAACTGAACCATCTTGAACATTATTTTTTTTGTCTTTGAAGAGATAAACTTTAAAACAACCTGTCAAGCCTTATTTGCAACCAAATAACAATCAGTTAAAGGAATTATGGAGAAGACTTACAATATCAAAGTTTTTATGAAAATTAAACTGACTAGTTACTAACTTCAAATCCTACACTCAGTTTTTGAAACAATATTCCATAAGGCATTACAGCCAACTTCAAGGATTGTTAAACAAATAGCTTTTTATGCCACACTAGATACAAATATTCTCATTTCCAAATCCTTCCAAACCCACTTTTGATGCCATCCAATAAAAAAAAGACTAGGCCATTGCTTCAATCAAGTCAATTTCATCATTTTTTCCCAGAGCTGTTTTGCATATTGGGTCATACAACAGTTTAGTCTTAGAGACTGTCTATTTTGGTAGCTCACCTACAATCTGGTGACATGATGGAAAAGTGAATAAAATTATAATGGTAACATTAATAAAAAAGTAAACATTCAGAGTTTTAATGATTATCTTAGTTTAGCTGCTTTTCAGTCACAAAAAAAGCTTTTAAAGCACTAATTAATCCATTTAAATTCCCTGAAAGCCTGGCTATACTATAAGAAAAGAATCAGAGTTTAGGAAGAGAAAAGTGAGATTTTTTAGCAGAGCTTTATTTTTTCATAGCTCATCTCTAAGTAGAATCCCCTAAATAGGTAAGTCAATTAAATTTCTCTTATCTAAATAGACAGGCTGTTCAGTACATTTAGAAAGTCCATTTTTCCTGAAGCCCTTAGGGATAACCAAAAACATCGTTCCACTGTAAACCAGAATTTCAGAATTTAAAAATCAAGGGAGCCCAGAATACCCCAAGTATTTGGACATTTTCAAGATTAATGATAGACTAATGTAAAGCTAAGCAACAGTGGTTCAAACTAGAATTGGATGTGTTTATTAGAAAATAACAAGTTGAATCACCAGATCTAATTCTTTGTTCATTTCTGACTATGGGAGTTTCAATTAAAAAATGGGCCTAAGGAATACATGTGGGTGTCACTGACAGTCACTGCCAGGCCTAAGGCATAAACAAAAGAGAAGACTAAATATATTGGGAGAAATTTTGTGGTAGAAGATAGCCTAAATTTTTTTTTAAGATACAGCCATAATTTCTGCCACTGGCCCAGAAGGCAGAGAGATAAGTGTATTAGCTGTAAAAGCTATGATCTGGGAGACTAAATTACAAGAATTCATACAATGTTGGAAACTGCAAGATTATCACCACATATAATTTATAACTTATGGTTGGGGAGCTATGCCAGGAGCAAAGAAATCACATGTAGACAGAATCTCTGACCTACACAAAAAGTAGCTCAAAGAAAATGTCATAGTAAATCAGATATGGTTACACATATCTATAATCCCAGCACTTGGTAGGTAGAGTAAAGAGAGTAAATTCAAGGTCATTCTCAGCTACATACTGAATGTAAGGGACAGAGTTCAGAATTGAGTGGCACTGAGAGCTGCCTATAATCCCATCCCTCAGGAGATGGAGACAGGAGATCAATGGAAGAAGGTGACTAACCGTATTAGCTAAATCAGGTAACTCCAGGTTCGGTGAAAGGCTCTGCATCAATAAATAGAGAATGATTGAAGAATATTCCTGACATCAATTCCTACCCTTCCCATGTTGACATATGTTTGCTCTCACCAATATAAACTTGCATTCACATACATGGAAACATTCATATATAAATGCATATGTACCATACTCATGGACACACACAAAAAGAAAAAATAATAATAAAAGTAAAAAGGGAAAGAAAATTAGAATAGCTTGACATGAAGTGAAAAGGGATTAAAGAAGATTCTAAGAGAATGCTGCATGGTGAAGTAATGACATTCTCTAGTGTCTATGTGTTCCTTAAGAAAATTTTAGTTTTGACTCAAAGTGAGGTGAAATTATAAAGTTTTAAGTCAATGGATGATTCCATCTCAAATATATTTACAGATATTTGTATATTATTAAAGAATAAAATGTAGAAGTACACATGTTAAATAAGGGAAGTTTTTAAGAGATAACTACAATACCTCAATAGATGCCTAATGGTTCTTTTAACCTGGGTGGTAGCATTTGAAATTGTGAGAACTGGTTACATTGAGGAAATACTGTAATGTATACCCAGTGGAATTTGTTTAAAACAATAATGTTATTAATGATAATTGCTATATGAAAAGTGTGTGTGTGTGTACTGCTGAGTGTGTCAGCTTTAGTTGCTGTGATAAAATACCATGACCAAGACAACTTATGGAAGAAAGAGTTTATCTGGACTCATGGTTTATCCCAAAGGAAGAATCTAATGTCAGAGACGCATGGCAGCAGGGGGACTGGAATTAGAAACTGAGTGTTTATCATCTTCAACAACAAGTACTAAGCCGAGAGAACAAATTACAAGTAAGGTAAGGCTATGAACTCTCAAAGTCTGCCTCCAGTGATTTACCCCTCCAACAAAACTGCACTTCCCATAACCTCCACCCAACTGAGGACCAAGTATTCAAATGCCAGAGCCTATAGGAGACATTTCTCATTCTCAGGTTGAAGAAACCCGAGGGACCACCATCACAATTCATTCTCCAAACCCACACATTCACTGACAAACATTTCTTCTTTTGCTCCATAGGTGTTATTTTTAAGAGCCTGAGGTTGAAAGAAGATAAGTTCAAGGCCAGCCTGTGTAGGCCGAGTTTACCCACAAGGACACCAATACCAGATAGATATTTATTAGAATATAAACCAACACTCACGGTACAGGCAACAGATTACAATAGCACCTGAACAGGGACCGGAGTCTGCAGATGGACGATGGGAGCCTCCCTCCAGCAGCCAGGAACCAGGAAGAGAGCCTCTCCGCGTCCCAGCAGCCCCTTATCAAAGGGGTTGGCCACACCCCCTCCAGGAGCCCGGGGCCCTGGATAAGCTTCCTTGGACCTTATCAGCTGACACCTGAATCCCACAACAAGCCTGGACTTAAAAAGTACAAGTCCTATTTCAAAAATAAAAAAGAACACATAAAAGAAAATTAATAATGTGTATTAAAAATCTAATATATAACAAAGTATTATTGACTATATTTACCCCTTTGAACTTAATATAGGTGCAAGAAACCAAACTATATTAAAGACAATGTTTTGGGTCTGGGCAAATAGAAGGATGAAGATGTCATATAATAAAATCAACGAGTCTTGACAAATTTGGAAGACTGGGGACATTAGGAAGAATGTTGTAGCCTTAACTTTCAGGAAACTGCAAATTAAAATTACTTTGAGATTTTATCTGATCCCAGTCAGAATATCTATTACTAAATAAACAATTACAATGAATACTGGCAATGATTTATAAAAAGTACAAAGTCTTTACACTATTGATAGGGCTGTGAACAGAATACAGGCAATATAGAAATCATCGTGGCTGTTTCTCAAAAAGTTAGAAGTACATTTCTTATATTACCGTGCTGGTCATATACCCAAATGACTTTATTTTCTTTTACAGAGATAACTTGCACATTCATGCTCACTGCTGCCTTATTTACAACATTCAGGAAATGAAACCAGGCTACATGTTCATCAAGTGATGAACAGATAATGAAAATGTGGTACAGTTATATAATAGAATATTTTTTTTATTTTTCTTAATGCTTCATGTTCTCACTCATATATGTATTCTGTCTTTGAATTTGTAGACTATTATATTTAACATGGAATACCTAGGGAGGTCAGGAATCCAGAAAGTGGCCAGTAAGGGAGAAGGAATAATAGAACACACGTGATAAGAAAGTAGAATTAGTAAATACATAGAAGGTATAAGCAGGAATGAAAACAAAGGAACAGGTGAGAGAAAGGGATAAACAAAACCAAGCACAAATGAAAAAGTCTGATAGAAACTTATTTCACAAATCTGGTGAAATCATAATTTTAAAATGTTGTAGGCGCTGTGAGTGAGTGGGTAATACTATTGTAAGAAGTCAAAGATAATCAAATGAAAACCCCAGTACCATGTGTAGAATATTCCCTTCTGAGTTGTTAGTCAGGTTGTAGGAGCCCCTAGGACATTGCAGACTATTTACCATTGCTCTTTATTACCCACCAGAACTAGATTATAAACCCTTATTTCTGAAGGTACCACACACTTGCGTTACAGGTCACTGAGTTATCAAATTGTGACAGAGATAGATGTTTTCTCCCAGGTGGCCACCTTTCACAGCACTGGAAGGTGCTATGAAAGCTGCTGGCAGAGAAAAGTTATCAACAGTCTTACCCAGGTATGTAGCCCACAATGTAAAATAATGACTTGCACACATACCACTAGTGCAATGATTATTATGGAAGTAACCAATCCCTCTGTTCTTGGGTTTGAGGGTGGCTTCCAAGGAAGAAACTCATACCTGGGACTGTAAACCAGTTCAAGAGCCTACATCTGGGGAGGGTCATATACTCAAGGAATCTATTGCTGTTATTTTACTAAATGTACACAGTGCCTTCGCAGGTTTTTATATTAGTGTTCCTTACTCTCAGCCTTCATCAGAAAATCTTATTTGTAGAGCAGGCAGTGGTTACTGTAGGGACTCATAACTGTTCAAAGTGTTGAGAAAAAGAGTCCGTGGAGTGCTTGGCTCTAAATGAGTCAACTCTGTTACCATCTCCAAGCATCAGGGAATATTATAGAAGAGAAGGAGGAATGAAAGTGTCTTTTGGATATCAAATGGCCCCTGTGCTCATGAACTTGCTACAGTTTCAGAAGACTTGCACAAAATTTACCCTTTCATCTTTTTGTCATCCATAGGGAATGGACTAATGAGGGCTCATCCATCACTGAGAGACTATGGGTAGTTAATGTTTTGGGGGTGCCATTTTCTTAAGTACTGTAGCAACTGATAATATAATGTGCCCATATTTCACTAAGTAACACTCCACTCATCCTTATACAAGCAACCACAATAAAACTCAATGGGTTAAAAAAAAGAGACAAAGTAGAAAGGGGATTTCTGGGAAGAAGTGTTTCATTTAGAGACAAGAGAGGATATTGAAGGTAAAAATGAACAAAATTAATAATATAGTTGTTAGGATGAGCCTGGTTTGGGGTCAGGTGTTGGGGTTGCCTCTATGCTCAGGGTCGTGCTATTTTCCCTTGGGGGATGGGGAAAGATGGCCTGTGGAGAGCAATGACACAGTCTCTGGGGATAAAATGAAGCAAACATGGTCACATTTTATTTTGGAAGGGAAAATCTTAAATACTCTTTCCCCAGACCCTCCTCCAAGACAGTGGAAAGAGCTTTGATTTTCTGGTATCTGTGGCTGCAGGAAGTGGCCTCTCACTGGTCTAGGTATGAGACCTCAGGCACAGACCCCAGGTTGGCTTATTTGGAAATGCTTAGGAGCACATGTCTAAAGGCACTAGTTAACACTAGTTTGTACTGGCTGAGACCAGGCCAGGCTCCAGGCCCCTTAGATCCCTCTAGGGCTCATACATTCTACATACAGTGTTATGAAATTTCTAAAATGTAAAAGATAAAATTATACTTCTACCAATTTCCTTATGGCTATATTAGTGCACAAATTTTACATAGTAGACTAAATCTCCTGGATTTTATATAATGATGGAATAAATCAACAAAAATGTAAAAAATCTAAATCTAGAGTATATAACAAGTTAAATAAATTCATTAGCAGAGAAAAATGTATCTGACGTTTTGACTAAAAAAAAAAAAAAAGAAGTAGAAGAATAAAGCCAATATATAGGCCAACAAGGTATCTCTGGATAAAGGTACTTGTTGCAAAGCCCAGTGACTCACAAGTTGGAAGGAGAGACCTGATTCCTAAGTCATCATTTGATCTCCACATGTACATTGTTTCATGCACATTCCCTCACAGTTCACATTAAATAAACAACTGTTATAAAATATAAGGTAATAAGATACTTTTATAAAGGTAACCTTACTTGGAAGATTGGGGGATTGTATATGAATAGAAAGTTTCTTTAATTGTATGCTACATAATAGTCACTATTTATCACTAGTAGAATCATAGACATTTTTGATTACTCTGAATTTCTAAAAGAAATAGGTACTACTTTATAATACAAAGATGAAAATCTGCAACAAAGATGAGAGTAGATGAAAGTATTTCAAGAGCTTTAAAATTACACAAGACATATTTTCCCTGGAGACACACCCTTGTTCATACACCACAGGAAAAACTTCTAGTAACATGTTATTACTGGCACTCCCTGACTGTATCTTTTATTGAGGTTAGTATAAGCAACGGATGGCCAAATTATGCATTTAAAGCACTCAAAAGCAATCCTTCAAACTTGAGAAATGTAGCTAAACACCCACATGTTCATAATATTACTTTCGAGTTTTTTTCACCAATTACAGTAGTAATTAAGCAGATAATTGCTTAATTTTCCCAGAGACTCAAGTTCTTTACAAAAAGGAAACTAGGGAAAAAACTCTCAATAGAAACATGAGAAAGCTAGCATCTTTAATTTTTCTATTAAAGACTCGCCGTTTTTCTCCATATGGCAAAGCAAAAGTCTGTATATTCAGCCAAGTACAGATTATACAAGGTCGCAAGGGACAGAATAAACAAGGATAAATTAAATCTACTGATAATTGAGAAACCTGGTTTTACATGATAGTTGTAACCACCTCTTGGACAGAATCCTTTTGTGAAGCTGGTATAAGAAACATAATTGAGTGATGTGATTTCATTTGATTTCAAATATCCTTCATAGGTGCTAATGAACAGTGAAATGGTCAAAAAAAACTGTCAGCTAAAGGAAGCAGTTAGAGAAAATACAGAATATAGATAACCTAGAAACTAGATAATTAGCTCAAAATAATAGAGTGGTCTACACTGACAATCATCAATTGAATACCTGTTCAACTTAATTCCAGGAGGATGTGTTGTGAAACCATTCTATCACATTAAGTGTTTAATTGAGCATGGTGAAACGCAGCCTGGAACCTCAGCAGTTGAAAGGCGAATCAAGGTCATCCTAGGCTATATGGTGAGTTTGAGACCAGCCTGAATACATGAGACCTTGTCTCAAAAAAACAAAAAACCCAAATGAACAAACAAAAACAGTTTTCATGTATGCATATTCAGCTTTGCTAACCTGAATTGGGTCGTAGTCTTAGCAATTCTCTATACCATAGTGATTTTCATTGGTAGTAATGATAGGCTGTTTATTGTTGGAAAACAGACAATCAACTGCAGGCTCTTCAGCTAAATATGGCCAACAGGCTGCTTATGAGTCAGGACTCTGGCAGACATCCCTGCTTTCAGACCAATGGGAATGTTATTGACTCACTCCTGTGTCTTTCTGGAAGAGAATATAAGCATTGTTGGCATCCAAATCATTTTTTTATTATTGTTCCAAATTCATGTTTTAGTAAACAGATTTTGAAAGCATGGTTTATGTAAGCATTTGGTTTTCAAGAATTGTTGAAAATAAATGTTTTAGAGTGCAATTATTTTCAAGTATTACACAATAAACTCTAATATTTGAAACTAAAACAGTATCTACGTTTGATTAGTAATTAAGCTCTCAAATTGTTATGAAAGTAATTTTCTTTTATAAGAAAGTGCTTTAAGACAAATTGCTTGATACGCTTACTAATACTGAGAACTTCAACTATATCTACATATAATTATTAGTGTAGTTTTCTATAGTGGTAGTGAATGTTGCTTCCATTTATGGTAGCAGTTTAAGACAAAGTACACCGGAAACTATCTGATACTTGTAAATAAAACTGTATCTTCACATGAAAATTACTTATGTTTTCTACAGATACTGTGAGAGTAATTTCCATTTGTAGCAGTCATTTTGAATATATAAAACTCAAGACTCTGAAGCCTTCCTCCCAGTCCACAGTTGATTAAAGATGTGTGGCACACCAGTCCTCAGGCCACACCAGAGACCATGGTCTCCGAATCTATACCTAGGGACTCAACCCCTAGCACTCTGACCATAGCAAGCTCCAACCTAAACCAAAGAAAGCTGGGAGATCCCACCCCCACCCCTCAGCCCAATCCCCAGCAAAACATAGCTGGAGGGTTATCACATGAGCCAAACTCCACTCAAATTGCTCTTTTAAAGCTTCTATTATCTTCATAAAGAATTTAAGATTGTTTATAACATTGCTTCCTTTTGTTTTCTCTTCATTGTTATGTTCAGATCTTGATGTTGTAGAGCTACCAGCTTCTTCTGATGGTGTCTTGTTGTTCTTTATATTGTTATATGTGTTCTTGCTATGGTGTCTGCCCATTGCTTCCTTGGTTCACTTTTAGTCAACTCTTCATTGGCTCTTAGTCAGTTGTGAGCTCAGGGGCTGAGTGTCTCCAGTAATTGCAGAGGCTGCTTCTTAGTTGGCTCTTGGTTGGCTTTAGACCAAGGTGCTGTGTGTCTCTAGTTGTCACAGAGGTTGTTCTTAGTTGGGTCTTAGTTGTCTCTTAGTCAACTCTTAGTCATATGTGAACCAGGAGACTTCGAGGTCTTCAGTGGTAGGTGTGTGATAAAGCAGATTGCAATTTGAAGTTAGTTCAACAACAACAAAAATCACAGAAAGCCTACAAATTCATGGAAACTGAACATCTCTCAACTGAACTACTTCTCAGTCAAGGAAGAAATTAATAAAGAAGTCAACAATTTCCTAGAACTAAATGAAAATGAATCTACAACATACCCAAACTTATGGGACATAATGAAAGCAGTGTTTAGAGGAAAACTCATAGCACTAGATGCCTATATGAAAAATCTAGAGGAATCTCGCACAAGAGACCTAATAACATAACTGAAGGCTTTAGAACGATTAGAAGCAAATACCCGGGAGTAGATGGCAGGAAATAATCAAACTTAGGCTGAAATCAATACAATAGAAACAAAGAGAACAATACAAAGAATCAATGAATAGAAGAGTTCGTTCTTTGAGAAACTCAGCTAGATAGATAAACCTTTATTCAAACTAACCAAAAAGTAGAGAGAGAGGAGAGAAAGAGAGAGAGAGAGAATCTAAATTAACAGAATTAGAAATCAAATGGGGGACATAACAACGACACCAGGAAATCCAAAGAAATCCAGGGAAAATAATTATACCTAAATATAATAAAGGTGACACACAGCAAGCCGACAGCCAATATCAAATTAAATGGAGAAACATTCAAAGCAATCCCACTAAAACTGGGAATAAGACAAGGCTGTCCTCTCTCTTCTTATCTATTCAATATAGTTCTCAAAATTTTCGCTAAAGCAATAAGAGAACAAAAGAAGATGAAGGGGATACAAGTCAAACTATCTCTGTTTGCAGATAATATGATTGTTTACATAAATGACCCCCAAAATTCTACCAGGGAACTCCTACAGGTGATAAACACCTTCATCAATATATCAGGATACAAGATTAACTCAAAAAAAAAAAAAATCAATAGCCTCCTATACGCTAAGGATAAAAGGGCTGAAAAAGAAATAAGGGAAACATCACCCTTTGTAATAGCTGCAAATAGCATTAAATATGTTGGTATAACTCTAACCAAAGTAGAAGACCTGTTTGACAAAAACTTTAAGTCACTGGAGAAAGAATTTGAAAAGAACATCAGAAAATGGAAAGATCTCCCATGCTCTTGGATGGGTAGGATCAACATAGTAAAAATGGTAATTTTACCAAAAGCAATATAAAGATTAAATACAATTCCCGTCAAAATCCCAACACAATTTTTTACAGTCCTTGAACAAACAATACTCAAATTCATATGGAATAATAGCAAACCCAGGATTGCCAAAACAATCCTGTTCAATAAAAAGAACTTCAGAAAGAATCATCATCCCTGACTTCAAACTATACTATAGAGCTACAGTAATAAAAACAGCCTGGTACTGGCATAAAAACAGACCTGTGGATCAATGGAATGAAATCAAAGACCCTAACATTAACCCACACACCCATGAACACCTTATTTTTGACAAAGACCAAAAGTATTCAATGGAAAAAAGATAGTATCTTCAACAAATGATGTTGGCAAAACTGGATGGTAGTATATAGAAGAATGCATAGATCCAAACCTATCACCCTGCATAAAACTTTAACCCAAGTGGATCAAGACCTTAACACAAACCCAGCTACACTGGACTTCATAGAAAATAAAGGAAACACTCTTCAATGCATTGGCATAGGTAACCAATTCCTAAATATAACAACAATAGCACAGACACTGACACTAAGAATAACAATCAATAAGTGGGACCTCCTGAACTGAGAAGCTTCTGTGAGGCAAAGGACATAGTCAATAAGACAAAATGACAGCCTACAGAATCAAAAACAGTCTTCACCAACTCAACAACTGACAGAGGACTGATCTCAAGTATATAGAGAGAACTCAAGAAACTAGAACCCTAGAGCCTAAATAACTCGATTAAAAAATGGGTTCAGAGCTAAAAAGGGAATTCTCAACAGAAGAATTAACAAATGGCTAAAAGGCATTTTAAAAAATACTTAACATCTATAGCTATCAGAGAAATGCAAATCAAAACAACCCTGAAATACCACATTATACCTTCCAGAATGGCTAAGATCCAAAACACAGATGATAGCCTATGCTGGAGAGGATGCAGAGCAAGAGGACCACTCCTCCATTGTTGGTGGAAGTGTAAACTTGTACAGCAACTCTGGAATGCAGTATTGCAGTTCCTCAGAAAACTGGAATCCATCTCTCCAAGGATCCAGCCATACCACTACTCGGCATTTACCCAAAAGTTTCACATTTGTATCCCAAAGGCATTAGCTCAACTATGTTCATAGCAGCATTATTCATAATAGCAAGAACCTGGAAACAACCTAGATGCCCCTCAACTGAAGAATGGGTTAACAAACTGTGATACATCTACACAATGGAGTACTACTTAACAGTTAAAAAAATGACATCCTAAAATTTGCAGGCAAATGGATTGATTTGGAGAATATCCTCCTAACCCAGGTTTCACAAACCCAGAAAGATAGGCATAGGATGTACTCACTCATAAGTGGATTTTAGACAAAATCAAAGAATACCTTAGCTGAAAAGCACAACCTCAGAACAGGTTGGGATCAGAAGGAACTTAGTAGAGACATCTAGAGATTCCCCTAGGAAGAAAAAATAGAGAAAATTACCTTAGAAAATTTGGATCACAATGAGTTGCAACCAAGAAGAGGTGGGAACAAATCATGATGCAAAGACATGGTTGAGTGAGAGGAGCAACAAAGAGGGATTAAAAAAAAGAGATGGATATCTTGATAGAGGAACCCAATGAGGGGTTGGAAAGAGACCGGGTGCTAGGGAAATCTCCAAGAACTCACAGGATGTCCCTGGCTAGGCCTCCAACCAACAGTGGAGGGGGTGCCTAAACAGGACTTCTCCTATAATCAAATGAACCACCCTAAGTGTCATCACAGAACCTACATCTAACAATGAACAGAAGTGGAGTCAGAGATCCATGACTGAGCACTGGGCAGAGTTCCTGGTCCAGCTGAGAGCAGGGGAGGAGAGTCTGTATGAGCAAGGGCATAGTGATGGCTAGCTGGAACTCTTGGGAGCTCATTGAATCAAGAACAGCCCCTGGGGAACCATTGGGAAAAGGAGCTATGTTCTCCAGGAGTATGCAACTGCTGATTGGCATGGGCAGTATGTGGAGCCTTGAGGGGTAGGATCAGACAGTGTTCCTGTGTGGGGGCTGGCACATTGGAGCTCATTCCCTGCACCAGAACACTTAACCCATTCTTGATTTTGAGATGAGGATATTGGACTTGCCTGTAGTGGATGAGCCATGCTAAGCTGACCTACCTTAGGACTTCTTGCGCTTGTGGGGGAGGGGATGGGGAATGAGGAGGAGATGATGACTTGGAGGAATTGGGAGGAAGGAAGGGAGATGGAGCATGGGGATACATGGATAAAAAGACTTTTTTTTATAAAAAGAAATAATAAAATGTACATACAAAAAAACCCCCAGATGTCAAGAAAAATATTAAAACCAAGAAAAAAAACCTCATCATTTTAATATGAACTGCTTTTTGAGGAATATGTCCCTATGTGCACACTGTCAACAAAAGGACAAATCAGCTAGTTGTTTATATGTATGTGTGTGTATGTGTGTATATGCATATATATATTAATTTACATATATATTGTTCATACTGCTTGACTATTCCCTTACTTTTGCTGAAAACTAAAGGTACAAAGTTATATTTTAGTTTAGTTACAGGTAATAGTCACCAAATTCTACTTAATTAAAAGACAAATGTCCCTAAGTTCTGTTTTAGTAAGAATTGTATAAAATGTATTCATCTGACACATGATGTGTATATGACTTGATAGTATTTTATATTTATTAGCTTGTATTTGTAAAAACTTATAAATACATATTGCTTTTATATCTCTAATTTATTAAACAAGAAATATAATTTGTTCAAAGTGTTCCTATATAAATGATAGAGCTCAGATTGATAACCAAGTAGTTGACCTCTGGAGTCAATTTATGTAGTTTCCTGTGCTTTATATAGCATCACTTGAATTTTTGCTCCCTAAATTACATGGGGAAAAGTATTATTATTTTTTAGGTAGTCCATGATCATCTTCCTAATTTCATTTGTGTCCCTTTGTCAAGGGCATCTTTTATTCAAATGGGTTCAGCATCTCTATTTAGCTCATTGAGTTTGAGTTACTTCATACATATCCATCTACTTGATTTCTCCCACAGTTAATGCCCCATTAACAGAGACCTTTCTTAAACATATAACTCAAATACTAAGCAACAAATTATAATACATTGCATTTGCAAAACAGTGCAATTTACAAATCTCTTTTATATGTATTCTCTCATTTTGTACTTGCTTGCTATTTTTTTAGCTATAAAAGCTATAGAAGTGTGGTGGAAGTCCTAGAGTGATAGGTGAAGTTGTGGTAATACCTGCTCTATATTCAAACATGTCCAGATATATCCAGATACCCAACAGATCAGAACCATTGAGGGTTTTATTTATAAGATGGCCTGCAGATTCAAATCTGAGCTATAATAACTGGATAAATTGACACTGATATGTGCATCCAGCACTAAGTCTTCCTATGGTGCTATGGGAGAATAAAAAACCTCCCAGAACAAGAACCCTGGTAAATAGGTGAGACAGAACTAGAATTATGGTGAAATCCTGTTTAGATAATCTGTTTCATTAGGAACACAATAGTTTGTATTAATGGGGAAGAGGTGGTTGAGTAGAGCACACATGGAAGTATTTTTATTTAAAAAGGTTTTTTTTCCATATCTACCTCTGTTCCCCCTTCTTTCCCTCCCCTCCTCCTCATCCTCCCTCAGTCTCCCCTCCCCCCATCCCCTCTGTAGGGAATAGGTTCCCAGAAACCAGTTCCTGCACAGGAACATAGACTGATACTACTTTAAGAGGCTCCACAAACTGCCTATGCCATTTGACAGTCATCTACCTTTGGAGGGTTTAGTTCATTTCCCTGAAGGGTCCTCAGTGATTGTTTCTGATTCAGTGAGCTCCCAATAGCTCGGGTCAGACACCTCTGTGGGTCTCCTCTGTGGATCATGATCCTGATCCCTTTGTTCATATATTCTCTCCATTCTCTCTTCTCAGCTAGACCTGGAGCTCAACCTGGTGCTTCTCTATGGACCTCTGCTTCCCATTTGATTATAGGGGTAGTGATTATATTTTACTCTTATTGGAATTCTCCTAAATGATTTTTTTTGTGAGTTTAGTAATAGAGCTAGAGCCCAGGGCCTCATGATTACTAATTGTTCTACCACTGAGCTACATTCATAGTATTAGATTGTCTGGATTGAAAAAGTCTGAATATATTCACCTCCTTTGTGGATTTCAAAGAAACTAAAGATCACATGCATATAGACATTTATAATAATATTTTCTGCTACTAATAAACCAAATTCACCTATATAAACCCAAATTCAATGTATCGTATCCCTGATTTTTGTAATACTCTTCTTAAATAGTCATTATTTTCTCAGTCACAGGTCCTCTTCCATTTTATCCATAGTTTCTTTATTGTTTCACTTTAAATTTCATACAATTATTGGATTGTTATACATTTAAAACATTCTACTAGTCTATGTATGGAGTTGTAGGGGGATATGACAAGAGCATTTTCAGCCCAGATAATATACCAGAAATGTATAAAAATTGTAAAACTCCACCCCAAAGATGGAAAAATTTAACTATAAAACCTCTCATGGTCTAGGTCCAAAGTTGGTAAAGGGATCATTTTTGTATTCTAATTTAGTGGCATAGTAATGGTCTTACATAGATCATAAACCACAGAAGATAAATGGCTTTATTCTTTCATGTGGGATGTCCTGTAAACTGTAAATATGTGCTGCTTTCATTGGTTGAAAATAAAGCTGTTTGTCCAATGACAATGCAGAATAAGTTTAGATACTACCATCAAACTGAAGATAGAGATTAAAGAAGGTGAGGTCAGAGCAGACATCAGCAGCAGACAAAGGAACAAGATATCAGAGCACTGGTAATCATGGGACATGTGGTGATTCCAAGATTAATAGACATGTGTTAATAGAAATGGGTTAATTTAAATGTAACATCTAATTAGTAATAAGCCTAAGCTATCAACTGAACATTTATAATTAACTGTAAGCCTCTGATGATTACTTGGAGGTATCAGCAGGATGGGGCAGGACAGAGAAACTCCTGTTTTACATATGGCACCCAGTGTGGAGTGCCAGAATAAAGCCTGATCTTAATTGGTCTTATTAAATAAAAACTCAGAGTCAGATATTAGGGTAAAAGCTGAAAGATCACATAACAGAGCATCTAGTCACTTGAAACTTCTTGCCTCTATGAATCCTCAGAATGAATGGGTGCAAATCTTGTTTCTACCCAGTTTACATTTCTCTCCACCATGGGGTGTGGGATTAAAGGTGTTGCTCACTACCACCACCACCAGGCTCTGTTTCTCTGTTAGATTAGTTCAATCTCATGTAGCCCGGGTTGGCCTTGAAATCCTGATCTTCTTTCTTCCTCCTCCCAAGTGCTGGGATTAAACGTGTGTGCCACCAATGTCTGGCCTCTGTGGTTAACTAGTGGCTAGCTGATCTGCAGGAAAGCTTTATTTGTCGGAACATAAACAAAATATCATGCAACAATTATAATAATGTTATGTATAAATGTTAGTTTTTACTATCTTGGGCAATCCATATGTTGACTATCAAAGGTCCAAGAGATTCCACTAGATTGTGGATTGATACAGTGGAAGGTAAATCGGGCTTTTAGCCTGCAGAGTATGCATCTGTAGGAGTAGAGCTTATAATATTGCATACACTGTGGTTTATAGAATCTTTTAATGGAGGAGTAAAATGGAAGAGTTAAGCAACATGATCTCAGAAGATGAAAAAAGTCTGTAAAATAATGGGATAAAATAGAAGATCCAGGGAATACATTTATGTGCTAAAATTCAGAATTAGCAATCTTTTTTAAAGATATCTGTTTCCATCTCTGGGTAATAAAAAACTTACTTAGCTTTAATAATAAATAATAACTACATAAACTACTTGCAGATTAAATTTGGCATCACATGGATATTATCTATCATAGTTACATAGTGTTAGCTCAAGGACATAATGATATTTTTATCATAGGCAAAATTTTATATGTAACATCAAAAGATGAAATAAATCAGTATCTTCATAGATATCTGCCTTAGGTAAAGTTCCATACCCATTTTTACCAATGCTAAAATTGTTAATAATTAAATACCCATTTACATGCCAGATTGAGTACCTCAGACTGGTGCAAGACATGTTAAGAAGCCTAGGTTGGCCTCTAACTTACCATCTGACTGCTTTTGCTTACCTACTGATGAGACTGCAGTTGTATGTCACCATACTCTACAAATAGAAAAGAATAAGTAAAATACCAGGCTGGATGATAGCTTTCCTATTATAGCCCCCAACTATTTGGTCAAGTAATTTTATGCACCTTTTATTCTAACACATAGAGCTTCAAGAAATATTAGAGCTAAGCCTACAAGATATTTTTGGAGACTGGCACTGTTATGCTGAGCCAAACTTTCCTCTAGCTTCAGGGACCAGGTTCACAAAAGAAGAAAATTCTAACACTGAGTCAAGAGGTGGCCTACCCATACATGTGTTGCTTCTTAGAAAGACTAAAAAAACAGCTCAACATAAATGGATGAATGAATATATGTATGACACTCACATACAAAACGAATATTGGTATTTGATAAAATATAATTTAAAAACAATGAATGTAACAAAACAAGCACATACTAATTTGGAAACAGAAACTTAAATTTTAGCCATGTATATGAACTAAAATGTAACAAAATTCATTAAACATATGATGATGTTGAAAATAAATGCATGTGAAAAAGAGACTATGAATTTAAAGGAAAGTGGGAAAGGTTTAGAGGGATAATGGGGGGAAAGGAATGAAGGGTGAAATGCTGTAATTGTAATCTTAAAAATAAAATAAGAGACAGAGAAATGGATGGAAACAGAATAATAAAAGCTTAACATATCCTCACTAATATTTAATCAGACTGCAATATGGAAACACAAATAAAAGTCCATTCTTTGTAATATAACATGTAATAGCAATGTGTTAGAAACCAAATATTTAGTCATACAATAGCAGTAATTTAAATTATGGTAACTCATACAGCAGAGAATCACAAAGCTCTGTAAATTATGTGGAGTCTCTCTATCTAATGGTATTCTGTAAGGATGATTTTGTTATGCTACCAGAATCAAAAAAAATCATGGCAATATGTTTAGGATAATTTTAATTTTACAAAATCAAAGCTACCTATGTATTCATTATTTGTGTAAATGCAAAGGAACTTGGTTCCTAAAAGTTATTACATAGGGAAAGGATAATAGACAATGTTGATTATTAAATTTTGGGGAAAGAGGGTATGGTCTTATTTAACCCAGGCTGGCCACGAACTTCTTTTGTAGATAAGGATGACCTTGTTTTTCTTGATCCTTCATCACAAGTATTGGGATTACAGACATGTGTGTTTGGCTTTTTCCTCTATAGCTCTTCACTTTGTGTGCTTCCATTTTATTTTTCTACACCTAGAAAACAAATGATAAAAAAAAAAAATCACCAACAGCTTGAGAAAAGCCATATATAAATTGTTTCTCACTGTTGTGGCCAATTACCTGACAAGAGGAAACTTAACAGAAGAAGGATTTTCTTTTGCTTACACTTTAAGGGGCTATAGTCCATTGTGGTTAGAAGGCATGTTGGCTGAAGCCTGAGCTGCTCACATTTCATTGCAGTCAGGAGGAACACAGGGTGGTGGTGGTGGGGGGGGGTTGTTGCTCTTTGTTTTCTCCTTTTTGTTCAGTATAGGACTCCAGCACATGGAATGGTGCTGCCCACATTAGGAGTGGGTCTGTCCTCATCAGTTAAAAGTTTCTGGAAATAGCATCCTAGGCACATCTGAGGTGTCAGAAGTGTGTTTCCATGGTGATTCTAAATTCAGTGTCACTGACAATGAATATTAATCATCACACACTAACCATAGATACAATTAAGATGAATATCTAAGAATTTACCTCAAGAAATTATATTGGCTTTTGAATATTTACAAATTCACATATAATGTAGTCTACTTAGGGTCACTAAAAGCATCATAATAATCTTGAGTGGATTTAGTTTTGGAGTTGTTTACAGGACGGTGCTTGTGTGTATATATTATGGTTCTATACAACATCTAAACTTTCTTTGTATGGTTAAGGAATTCACCCATGAAGTGAGTAAAGGGGAAGATCATCTATAGTTATAGAATATATGTTTTGAACTAAGCTCATTCAAGTCTCCTATTAAAGAGTTGGTCTCTAAAGATTGCAGGGCAAGATATACTTCTTTCTTTGGACAGTGGATTGAACTATAATGCTCTGTTGCTAGTAGTATCAATTGATAACTATACTGTCCCATGGTATAATATACATCTAAGTCTCCCATGCTGGCCCCATCCCCTGATAGCTCCTTGCATTCACACTGATCTTTGGTTTAATATCTTTCTGTGAGGTCTGAAAAATGTCTAGTATTTTTCCCAGAAACTCACTATTTGTTCATATTAACTATAATCAGTTTCAGCTACTTGAAATTAAAAATTTTTTACTATGTACCTACTAAATATACTTTTATAGTTACCAAAACCTTGGTCCAAAAATTTGAGCAAGGAATAGCAAATTAAGCCATAAATATAAATAAAGAATAACTATATAAACTACTAATTGATTAAATTTGGAATTACATGGAAATTATCTATCATCGTTACATAGGGCTATTTTAAAGATATAGAGATATTTTTTCTCTAAGGCAAAAACTTATATGTAACATCAATAGATGAAATAAATTAGTATCTCCATAGATATCTGCCTTAGGTAATGTTTCATATCCATTTTTCCAGTTCTAAAATTGTTAATATTTAAATACCTATTTACATGCCATTTCCTGCACTAGACTCTAATTTATGTACATAAGACACAATCACCCAGTATAGCCTATGAAAACAGAAACACTTACTTCAAGACCAATAATAACAAAGACAAGGGACATATATAAAATATGATGGTTTATAATCTTTGGCAGAAGTTTAAATTGCAAAGTTACCATATGGTCAGAACATTGTTCAGAAATAACTTTTTAAAAAAGTCTTTCTGATGTTTGTGTAGCATAATCATACTTTAAAATGATATTTTTATTCTTTGAGAATTACAGTGCATTAACCCTTGCTAATTTCTTCATTATCTATACTTTATTTATACATTATTACTTATTATTATTTATACACTATACTATATCCATCCTCCATCAAGTACAGTTTGTTTTGCTGAACTACTATTGGAAATGAGGTATGCCTTGAATCTAGTTGACATTTCTGGGGTCACATCATTTATAAAGACTTCTTGAGAAGGTGATTTTTACTATGTCCTGAGAGGTTTGTCTTGGAAAAGAGCAAAGATATCTCATTTCTTGGCCCTAAATAGGAAGAGAGGAAAAATAGATGAAGATGAAAGATATGTGATGTGGAAAGACAGAATAGCAGATCGAAGTGTCTAAAAATTGTCTATTTAACGTGATTTCCTTTCCATAGCTACCACCATCATCTAAGCCACTATCATCTCAGAGATTCCTGAACTAATAGTTGTCTCACCCTTCTTTCTGTTTGTCATTTTTCCCTGCTCTAATTCATTTTCAGAAATTTCTTAAAGAGTAAAATCTCAGAATGTAAGTCAAATTATGCTGCTCCACACGTAAAAGCCTTTATTGGCTCTCTGTTATTCTTAGAATAAAATAGGATCTTGGTTAACTAGGCATCTACCTTCCTCTTTATTCTCACACATATGGCTTTGCTTATTTCTCACTAAGATAACACGCTCTTCATTGTGTCCATGGACATGTAAAACCTTTTGATGCTTTGGATTACTATATAATAATAACCAAAAAAGTAACAACTAAAACAAATGTTTGGAAAGGATACAAGCAGATAAGTGATTGGAGAAGTACAAATTGTTCATTTATCTATATATACGGAGACATATAGTAATGTCTCCAACATGTTAGTTACAAATATAGAGCATAAAAAAAATTTTTAGCCTACTAGTTTCACAAATGTTGATTAAAAATTAAATACCCCCAAATGGTGTCTTAATGTTCTAATTATTAATGTGTGTAGACTAGTAAACATTTATGGAATGTAATTTAATACTATACTTTAGACTTATTCATTTAGACTCATTCTTTGGCCCTGATTGAGCAGACTCAAGGTGTTTTTATTATATTGTATGCACTAATAAGAGACTGGTTAAGTATACTGTGATAAGTTATACAATGCAGTGATGTGGTGATGCCATAGATCATTTATGTGTGTAGTAGCTTGTAAAAATATGACCTTGAACCTCATTGCTCAGTGTAATGGGAATTCTTTGAAGATAAACTGCCATAGTTATGGAAAGAATTGAAGAAAAAGTATGTGGAGGTCAGTTATCTTCTTCCATCACGTACATTATGGGCATAGAGCTCATGTTGTTAACTTTGGCAACAGGTGCCTTAACTACTCGGCTGTTTAATGGCCCAAGTGCTATACTTTTCAAATATTATAAACTCTAAAACATTATACATAAAATTTGCAAAAATTATGTTTGGAAAAATAATTATTACACCCTTAAAATCATAGAAATGTGGCCTATGAGCATAGAGAAAACAGATGGCGAAATGAAAGGTGATAGAATTTGTAAACAAGGACATTTCATATGCTTATGGGTGTAAACCAACCAACAATGAACATAGTGAAAAAAAGAAATGATAGATGTAAAAACATTTCAAATGGAAATGATAGTGGAGAAAATTTATCTGTGATGAAAATTTCTTTTTATAGGCTTGGCAGCATTAGATGCATCAAAAGAAAGCAACAGTGAACTTGAACACACAGTCATTGAACACACGACAATGAGTGTTAAAGACAACATCAGAATGAAAAAAATATACTCAGAGAGTCCTCAAGTAACCATATTAAACATTCTAACATGTTTTCAATAGGACTATTCGAAGACTGAAAGTAGAGGAAAAATATTTGAAGAAATAATGGTCAAATGTTTCCTAACTTTGATGAAAATTACAAAAGCAGATATTCAAGGAAAAACTGAAAGTAGGATAAATGAGTTTGCCATTTTTACATCTGTTTCTTTTATTGTTCCAAAATCCTAGTATGTCAATGAATTTTTAAAACATATTTTTATTATATTTATTTTTGGATATTTTGAAGGCGTATGTCTGTGTACGATGTGCATTCAATACATGTAGATACCAGAAGAGGGCATAGGATAGTAGAATCCCTGGGAATGGAGTTTCAGGTGATTGTGAGCTTCCATGTAGGAGTTGGGAATTGAACCCAAGTCATCTATAAGAGCAACCAATGACTTAACCACTGAGCCATCTCTCTGACATTGCCAATTGGCTTTTATGATTCCTTAGTTTAATTTTTCTGTTTCTGCTCCCTTGGTTTACCTTTCTCATTTCCTAAAATTGAGTATTGTATAGACAAAAGGAATATTAATGACCTTGTCAGAAAAGAAAGAGAGGAAAATTAGTCAAATCTCAGTTTTCAGAACTTGAAACTATCTCAGGTAGGAGGTGTCTATAATATGTCCATGTCAACCTATTATCTTGAACTTTACACCTGCCACTGGGCTGTTGGAAGATAGGAATGACTTTGTGTTCTTTGGTTTCTTTTATATGCTGTCTGGTATTTTAATCCTATTGAGCTTTTCTGAATCATGGCAATTATGTTTATTCCCAAAGTGCTATGTTTTGTACCTTTTACACAATACAATCAATAAATGCAGGTCTATTAATAGATTTGAAGATGATCTTCAAATTCTAAAACGTACAAGAATCATTGGGAAAGTTGATAAATTACAGATTGCTGAGCCCCATCCCCAGAGTTTATGATTAATTAAACCTTAGGTGAAGCCTGATGAGTTCCATATTGAACAAAGTTTTACATAAAACTTTCTTCCCCAAGGTTAACAGCTCTTTTTCCTAACATGCATTCCATATCCTTTCTGCATGTCTTAGTCAGGATCAAGAAAAGTAAGTAATTTTTCTTGGAAACATGCAGTCCTATTTTTATTTAGGTTCTAGATTTAGATGGGAGTAAATTAACCATTTATTATTTATAAGTTGTTTATATAGTGTTCTAATATTAATTACTGGTTTGTTTTGCAAGGTGGAAGGCAATTGTGAAAACATGTCTTACAAATATGTGAAAATAGAAATAGTGATTCCCTGTATGCCAAAACTAGTTTTTCAAAACCTAGACAAATTAACAAGATGTCATTTTTTGAACATATATTGCAATATGTGTATCCCTATATAGAGGAAGTAAATTGCTTATTAAAATAACAACCAGGTGATGGATGTGGACATGAAGATGTTTCAGTTCCTTTACCAGGTCCATGAAGTGTTAGAATTTAGATCTTTGAATTTAGAAAAATAACTTCAACAAGAAGTATATAATTATTCTTCCCTTTTACTCCAAATGCTATTGGAACATTCTAACTGCTGCAAGAGGTCATTTGCATGATGACCTGTTCTGAAGGTCAATTCTGTCTTCTGAAGGAACAACCCTCTAGCAATGGTAAAGTATAAACAATTCTCACAGGGGAGAGTTCTTTGGTGTGAGAAGCAAAAAAGTACAAGTTTGAGGTTGGGCTGTACTTTCACATGAAGCTGTGGGTGAAGCTTAAAAAGCTAAGACCCACTGCATTCTGCATAGCTGACTGAATCAATGAGTTTCATATCCTGGCCATAGAAATTTAAATATGTTCCACTCTTTTTTTCAGGGCACATTTTTTTTCTTATTGTCTTATCACTATCAAAATGTAAGACCTACAAGTGAAAGAAGGGAGGGGGTGTATGGAAAAAAATAAAGTAATAGTTCCCTTGGTAGTGGAGAGTCTATTCTTCTTATCCAGGCCCAAGCCTAGGATGGAAGTTGAATAAACAGAGCTATTGTTGTTCACAGCCAGTTTAGCCAATTGTTTGTTGTTTTTTTTGTTTGTTTGTTTGTTTTGGTTTTTTTTTTTTTTGAGACAGGGCCTCATACATTTGTGTCTGGCTTAGAAACTGCCTTAAGCTCCTGATCTCCCTGCCTCCACCCCTTAAGTGTTAAGATTACAAGCTTGACCACTTATGTCCTGCTTAGCCCAGCCCTCTTCAACCTAAGATATATAGACATGTGACACATAAAGCAACAGTTATAGCTAGAACACAGTGTGGACATGTCTGGAGTCTCATTTGAGCTCTACACACTCATTGGCAACCTCTTAAAGAAGCACAGAGCATTAGGGAATCTGAAAACCCAACAATGTGGAAATCTTATATGGCCTATTAGGTGTTCAGTTATGTGGAAATGAAATCCATCTCACACTATGCCTACTTGATTATATATATCTCAATAGATAAATTTGCTGTATAAATGAAATTGAAAATTCTTTTAATTGAATAATTGACAGCTATGCTACTTGTTAAAATGTGAGTTTTGCAGTAGATGTAATAAATATGATGATATTTTTCTAATATAGGTTTCCTTTGTGTTTTTGGAGGATATATCTCTTCTTTTTAAAAAAATATTTTCTACATAGTTCTTTAAAAAATATCTGTAACATTGGAACATTCAGCCCTAAATGAGATGTGTCCATCAAATCCCTCAGGACTCAAGGAACCCATGGAAGGGAGGCAGAAAGAGGGTTAGAGCCAGAAGGGCATGGAAGACACCAAGGAAACAAAGCCATCTAGACACAACAGGACTGATGCACATATGAACTCACAGAAACCAGGGCTGCATGCACACGGCCTGCATGAGTCTGTACCCAGTTGGGATCCTGGATATGAAAGAAGATGTAGATATATACTTCTATCTCTATCCCAGAAGCAATGTCCGATCAATAACCACTTACAAATAAAAATTTAGTTTCCTTCAAGGAAGCCTCACTGGGCAAAGAAATCTACTCTTACTTAAGAATAGGCCCCCATGCCCAGCAGTAGCAACAGAAAAAAAAAATTCAATAAATTCAATAGCATCTTCGGAGATTCCTTGTCTCAATGTCATGTCAGGTCTCTCTCTCTCTCTCTCTCTCTCTCTCTCTCTCTCTCTCTCTCTCTCTCTCTCTCTCTCTCTCTCTCTCCTCTCTCTCTCTCTCTCTCTCTCTCTCAAATCTTTTTTTCTTTTAATTTATCTTTTTAACTTATCTTTTTATTTTACTTTTTCCTCTTTTTTTTAACCCTACAGGTCTTTTGCATATATATTATGGCTTCCAGTTTTGAGTATTATGGGATTCTTGAGTGCACAAATGAGTGGGTCTCTCTGTGTCTATATCTATTCTTGTATTTTTTCTTGGGATCTGAATACGCCAGATCTCATCTGATCTTGGTAGCTAAGAAAGGTTAGGCCTGGTTAGTGCTTGGATGGCAGAAACAGAAATGAATTTGAATGAGAGGGGAAGTGGACAGGACCTAGTAGAGGGAGAGGAAACTGCAATCAGTACATATTATATGAAAAAAATATAGTTTCAATAAAATTAAAAAAATCTCTAAGTTCTCCATGCATCAAACATTTTGGTACTTTAAAGAGTCAATTTATTATTATTGCCAGTATATCAATAAAAGCACTTTCATGTGCAAGCCTAAATGATCCTGTATTATTGTAAAAGAGTAAAGTTGGAGCAAATTGTAATTGAATTTCTTTTATGTTGAAATGAAAGGTCATTTCCTCAGGTCTTATTCTTATAAGCTGCATTCAACATTTAAACACACCATCTTTATTGGTTTCTTTCTATACTCCATTTCATTTACTGATCTGCATTTCTGTTTATGCCAGTGTCCTCTAATACTGCCATGACTTGCTCAGCAAAATGCTGCCACTTCTGGCGACTGACCAAGCTTTCACAATGTGCTTTCACATAAAAGCTTCCTCATAGCAGACTACTATGTGAACTATTTTGGTAGGGATTCTATAATGTTGCTTTGTAATTAAATGAGAGAAAAGTAAGGATCCAATTTCAAATTAACTTGTAAGTCATTATCTATCATTCGGACCAGAAAAGCAGTAGGCTCTGCATGTCATTTAAATAATATGCAGCAAGTGGGAGAGGCATGTCACTGTTCCTAAGTCTTAATATTATATTATATTTGAACACAGTCTAATTATATTTAATAAAATGTAGTGATATTTAAAAATCACAAATCATGTATGGAGATTCATTCCTTAAACTAGGATAGCATCTACAGGCTTCTGTACAATTTGCTAAATAAAAATGCTACTGTAATTTAACTTAAAGTATTTGAAATGAGCTCATTTTGTGTCTTTTAGAGAAATATATTTGTGAAAGTTTTAAAATGTTTAGTGATGAATTTGGAGTTTGATAATCATTAAAATTTAAATGTGTATATAAATATAGAAAGAAAAACTTAACCATTACAAAAACCACTATGATGTGAAGACTCAAAGCACATGCTCCCTTTGTTAATGAAATAACATAGGACCATTATTGCATGGCATTTACAAAGGATAAATTTTCAGTATTTGAGTGCAAGTTCAGAAAAAACTTTCAAATGCTAAATTTTGAAAATCTATGAATATACAATTAATGTTATAGAGTGCATATTTTTCATTGTCATTATAAGTGGGTCTTGTGTCGATGATATGTCATAAACCAGAAATTTTTCCCATTTGGTATTTGTGTGTTCCCATGCACATACAAAGACAGAAAAGCTTCTTGATTGCCTAAAATACTGATCTATTATCAGCCATTGATGTCAGAAGTAAGAAATTGTAAAGTGATTGCTGATTATTCTTACCTCCCATGATATTACTTCTGGCAATTGGACTATGATCCCAGTAGAATGAAGAAGAAGCAACTATTTCAAACTATAACAATATTAAAATCAACAAGAAGATAGATTTCACCTTTCTACCAGCTTGCCTTTCTGACCATTTTGTTGCTTCACTTAATTTTTTTAATTATGCATTTTTATTTTATGTGTATGGGTGATTTGCTTGTGAATATGTATGCGCACTACAGGAATGCAGTGCCTGTGGAGGCCATAAGAGGGTTCTGAGTCCTTCTGGAGTTGGAGCTAAAAAGAGTTCTGAGCTGCCATATTGAAGCTGTTGGAAATCAAATCTTGCTCCTCTTTAAAAGAGAGCAGCCAGTGCTTTTAATGGCTGAAACATTTCTTCAGCCCCTGTTGCTCTGTTTCTGCTGAGATAAACAGTCTAGGAACCAGTGTGGTCTTGCTGAGGAACAGTCATTCTGTTTTGAAACAAGTTCTAGTGAGACCATTTAAACAAATGAAAGATTAGAATATTAAAAATTCAACATATTATTTTGTTCTTAAAGGAGAACTTATTTGTCATTTATAACACAAATTCATCTGGAATAACATTCTTAAATACATAAATTCAAAATCCAGGTGATATAGTCCCTTAAAAACACAAAAGCAAAAACAACTAATTTGTGCTTAGAGTATAGTTAAGTGGTAGAGTACTTGACTAATGTGAACAAGGCTCTAGGTTTAATATTCTGCATTAAAAACACAAACAAAATTACCCTTTTGGTTAGAACATTAGAGAAAAATACAATTAAGTGATTATAAAAGTCAACACATTTTCATTACATAATTATAGGCTTAATTTTGCACCCACCTGTTAGGTGTATTTTAAGGTCTTTTCTAAACCCCTGTTTCCATATTATGCAATATGATTCAATCATTTCCTAATGTTTCTGTCTCTAGTGATTTTATTTATTCCCTCAGAAGAGATGTAACAGTCTTAGAAAAAATTCTACTAATTTCTTCATTATCCTTAATTCAAGACAATTTGTTGAATTATGCTTATGAGTAGAGTAAAACAAAGAAACATGTTTGTATGACCTCATTTTAGCACATCATTGACTTTTAAAATTCAATTTTATCTTCTAATACTACTACAACAACAACAAAAAACACACTGGGTTTGATACAATTCCAGGGGAAATGCTGACTTTCTATAGTATTTAAAGAATGGTTATGTTATTTAGAAACTGACATCCATTTTCCTTATTATATAAATGCTAACATGACCTCAAAATTAATTTAAAGTTATGGCAAGAATAAGTCTAATATGATGAATCCATCTTACATCTTTTGGCTTGATAAATTTCCCTAAATCATGCTTTCTTTTGTTTGCTTGTTATCCCTTCAGAAAACAGGCATCTACTTGGTTTTCTGCTACTTTAAATACAAACTTCCCTTCTATGTTCCTGTGTTTTGAAACCAGACTTCCTTTTCTCTGTCCAGCATTGTGAATAACTTCCTTTTAAATGTACTTTTTGTGCCAGATGCCAAGCAAAATACTGAAGGTAAAAGAAGGCAAAAGATTTGAAATTGTAAAAATTAAATTAATAGTTTTCAGTCTTGGACACAATTGAGCTTTTTGGTATTTTTGTTGGATTAACAAAGAAATACAAATACTTTGTACATCCTCATTTTATCACGTTTTTTGCTTTAAATTTTAAAATGTGTGTGGAGGTTAGAGGAGAAGTTGTGGGAGTTGGTTCTGTCTTCCTAACATGTGGATCCTGAGGACTAATTTAATTTTAGGTTGTCAGACTTGATCATTAGATCTTTATCTGATCAGCTATTTTATCCATCCTTATTTTATCCATCCTTAAAAATGCAATTCAATTTCATCTAAACATTTATGAATTTTCTTTATTTCTTCCCACGTTTTTTTCTGACATACATGACATTTTCTCTCTTGACTGTGTATTCACTACTTACCTTGGTTTTATGACAAAGGAAACTTAAGGGAGAAAAGACTATTTTGGCTCATGATTTAAGAGGGTACAAACTATCATGACAGGAAAGACATGAAGACAGATTCATGATACAGATTATGAACCAGATAGTCATATTGCATTGATATTTATAAAGCATCTAGAGGTGAATATTAATGCTAAGCTCTACTTTTTCACAGTTTAAGGAGCAAAGTCCATGGAATGGTGCTTCCTCCAATTAGGGTGGGTCTAAATGAGTCCAACCTAGAAAAGCCCAAACACACATACACACACACACACACATACACACACACACACACACACACACACACACACACACACACACACACACACACACGCACACTGTCTTTTATCTTTTATCCTTGGAATTTTTAGATCCTTTTAAGGAGACAATATAAACCATCACAGCCTTTGTGACCATTCTAGAAATTCTGTTATTTCTTTATTGTTCTGGTTTCCAACAATCTTCTACTGTTCTTACACCAAAAAATATGCTGGTTTCCTGGTAACCTGAATTTCTTACATGATGCATACTCTTTCTTAAAATTAGTGCATGATTTTGCTTATAATAAACTTCATCCTGGAAATACACTTTCAACTCCAATTTACTCCATTTCTATATGCTCCTGGAGGCTTAGTTCTATTACTAGAATGAAATTTTATGTATCTGTTGCTGCCCACTGAGCTCTCCCAGCACAAATCCTTTACACATGTAGCAGTGATTGTCAACCTTCCTAATGCTGTGACCCTTTAATACAGCTTCCCATGTGGTGACTCCCCCAACCATAAAATTATATTCATTGCTACTGCAAAACTGTAATTTTCCTACTGTTATGAATCATAAGATAAATATCTGTGTTTTCTGGTGGTCTTAGGCGACCCTCATGAGAAGATTGCAATTCCAAACTGGTTACAGCCCAAAAGTAGAGAACTGCTGACATATAATGTATGTCTCAACCATTCATTATTTCTTCTAAGCAAGTGTTTATATTTTTCTATATTACTGATACTATCTTACAAGCAGTGTAAATTTGTGCCTTAGAAACTAATTGAGTAACTAGGAAAATAAATGATGAAACAATGCAATAGGTATTCTTTTGGTGGGAAAATTATGAAGGGTGAGTGAGGAGTGAAAGGAAGATAAAAGAATATGACAGACAGGAAATCACAAATAGGTGAAGAGACTAAAGAGCTGGAAGGTCACAGATTGTATAAAGTGGAAGTAACAGGACAAGGGAACTGCAAAGATAAGAAACTAGGCAGGGAGTAAAGCATTTCAGCTGAAAATTTCTAAGTAGAGCAATTCTGGATGGTTGGTAATAAAATTTACTGTGTGGCCATGCATGTAAACTGTTAAATGGCAACATTAAATTTAAATGGCAACATTAAATTCTCCTCTGCTTCTTAGGTGCTAATTTCCACTTATAGTAAACATCACTAAGGGATGAGGTAAATAGAATTCTAGGATAATTCCAACAAGGTTTATCTTTCCATAATTCCTTCACTTTGAGTGTGGGTAAAATCTATGAATATGTGTCCGTCTTGCAATGATTATATAACATTCTATGGCAAATGGAATTTTGTAGCATGTGACTAATTGAATTACAATTACTAATGGAAGGTTAAGTTTTTCCTCAAAAGATAAATTTGATATATGACAGAGATTCAAAAAAAAATAAAAATTCTCCATTGTTGGATTTAATGAGGGAGGTGTCTATGAAGCAAAAAATATGCATTCGCCATGGACAAGGAAATTGTGACATCAGGTTTCTAGTCACAAGGAGCTGAATTATCTCACAACTATATGAGATTGGAAGTGGATTCTGAGCATCAGATAACAGCCCAGCTGGCCAGGCACATTTATTTTAACCTGGGGAGACCCTGTGCAGCAGTAATAGCCAATGTTGTAACCAGAGTTATGACATACAGAATTTGGAGCTGATGGGTGTTATTTTAAGCCTGTAAATGTGTCATAATGTGTTAGTGCTTTAGTTTGAATCTGAAATGCCTATAAAGGCCCATGTGTTTGATATTTTGTTTTGTGCTTGCTGTACTATTGAGAATTGATGGGATATTTAGGACATAGGGCCTAGTAGAAGAAAGTTAAGCCATGTAAGTGTGTGCAGCTGAAGGGAAAATTGTGAGCATGGGCCATTTTTGCTTCTCTTCATTTTTCAACCACCATGAAGCAAACAGATCTATTCTGCCCTGTGTTCCTGGTATAATGTACTGTGTTGCCACAGACCCCAAACTGTGGAGCAACTGAGCCATGTATTAAAATCTTTAAAATAGTGAATTCAAATAAACCTATCATCTTCAAAGTAGATTAATCTGGGTATTTTTGTCACAGTGACGAAAAACTGACCAAAACATTTAGAAAAATAATATAGGGTATAAATTGCACACACTAAAATGTACTCATTTTAAGTGTGAAGTCTGGTGAGACATGACACGTGTATGTGCCACTATAGTTAAGATACAGAATATTTAGTGTCACATATGAAATCCATTTGTGCTCTTTCACTATGACTCTCCACTAAATATCAAGTTTTGTTTTGCTGGAGGAATACATGACCAGCAAAGGCATAGCAATAAAGGAGCCCAGAGGGAGAAAACACATTTCTGTAATTCAAGCAATCAGAAGGCAGAGAGAGGAGGATCCTGAGTTCAAGGCCAGACTGGGATACAGAGAAAAGGAACAATAATAAAAGGCGAGGAGGGATGCATCAAGCTCAGTAAATCACAAAACTGAGAGGTTCTCAGTGATTATAAGTACTTCATTGAACTGTTTTACATCTTGTAATTTGACTAACCGGTGAATCTTCTATTTCTTCTTACAATTGGGATAACAATAAATCAAAATAAAATATTATATAGCATGGTTTCATTTACAGATAGCAGCACTAAAAGCAGATATGTAGGCTGAACTCACTGGAATACTCTTTTACAATGTTTTCTTTGTTCTTTTTAATATCATTGTTCCTTATGTTATGGGGGAAAATACAATATTTGGGGTTGGATAACACGATTTAGGTGTCAGGATGAAGGTCACATACACGAGGAATGACAAATGAAGGCAATGAGACCGGTTCTCTGATAACATGGGGACTTCTCTACAGCCCCCATGGAGCAAATAGGTTTTTTGATTACAGGAAAGAAAGAAAAGAATAACCACACAAACAAAATAAACTACACAAATTTCATAGAAATCATTTGTCATGTTTCGAACACTAAACGCAGATTATAATTTTTAGATTATAATTTTCCAATGTAACACCCAGTTTATTATAAGGAACTTTTGTATTATCCTCTGGCTCATTCTGATAGTACTTGTCCATCTTTCCACACTGATTTTTCTGAGTTTCTTTTTGGATCTCTGTTATTTCCTCATGAGTCAATCTTGTCACCTTATCCTAGGTTATATGCCAGTTAGTCTATGGTATTAAAAAAAGACAAAACAAAACAAAAACAAATTAAAAACATGTCTTAGAATAGTTATAAAACAATTAAGCCATAGAAGACTCTAAAATGATTTACAACTAATATAAAGTCACAACTTGATACTCTCAGTATGTTTAATGTGTCTGTTCTTCTTAACATTAACTTTAGGCTGTCCTTTCCAGCCCCATTTTTAGGAGAAAGTAAAAAAAAGTACTAGTTGATAGATCATATGATGGAAAATACCCTGTGAAATCAATCATTCAAGAAACACAGGATACTGGATAGTGTTACCTCTGATTTATAGGTGGGAAGACACCACTTATCATATCTAGGAAGATCTGTTATACCTATTGGCTGTGGTCATGCTGTGTAGTATATTGTTCTCCAGATAGGGTAAATTTCATATCTTGTTAGAGTTGTTTATTTCCTGTGTACATCCATGAAAGTGGGAAAGCAATTAAAGATGCTCACAAGGTAGTTTATGGGCTACTAAATTTCATTCTCAATCTAGGAGATTGAGAGTGAAAATGTGGACTTGTGGTTCACAGCATGGTCTGGATGTTTGAAGAATGTTCCTTGAGAAAAGTATAGGCAAAAGAAGAACTGCAAATAGCATGAAAGTCACATCTGCTCCTGGCTGTATAGTTTCTGGGTCGTTCATAATGACCGTGAGAAAACCAACTGAAGATGTGTAACTTTGCGAATTCAGTAAATCAAATAGGATATTTAGCAACACCTACTGAAAATTCAGATAAAGAATATTGAATATGCTTTTTAAAAGCTAGATACATTTCCTTCAGTTTAGTACATTTCCTGTGCATATAAAAACTTACATGTTTGGTGTATTTTTTTAAGTACTAGTTCTTAAATAGTTGATTAAAATGAAGTAGTCTATATGCTAGAGTATATACAAAATCCAATTCATAATCAATTATTTCTCGACTACTACTTTTATTTGGTTGTTAATATTTTGTGCTTAAGTAACTGTTAATTATCCCAACCTAAAGCCTTAAGTCAAAGTTTTTTTTTTATCTGATAGAAAAACTGGTTTATTTGAAAACCACCAGTAACCATTTGTACTTCTAGGAAAATGAATTGTCCTGGACAAACAAAAATCAGAGACCCCTTGTCTTTCTTTGAGCTATTTTAATCATTAGCTTCATTCTTGTTAATGAAGTTGTTTTATTCTTTAAAGAAAAACTTGTCAGCACAAAGTCAAACTGAATAATTTATCTAATATGTAGTCTGTATACTTTCCCTGAACCATTGCTTTCAGATTTTGGTGGCAAGTATATTCTGCATGAGATGCTCTGAATCCCCGGTATCATTTCTGCCCATGTTGACCAATAAGGTGGAAGTTGTGGTGAGTAGAAAGAGAAAGATGAATGATAGACATTTGATTTGACATCCTATTCTTGTTTGTAATATCAGAGGTGGGACTCATATTTGTCATTACCAGCATGTTCTTTGAGGAAAGAGATGAGAAAAGAACTGAAAATGGCAGGAAACTAGGTCACTAACTTGTGAATGGTAGATAAAAACAAAGGCATAGTTCAGGACCAGCAGTAGGAAGTTAGCTAGGAGTGATCTAAAGATGAGGAAATGAAGTGAAAGGCGATCATGAATTTAGGCTAGTGAAAGTTAAGAAACAGATTTACAAGTTTCAGTTTGTTCTACACAGAAATAAAGGTGAGAACAATTGTAGATTTTCCGTTTTATAATTCAAAATTGTTTTAAAATCTTATAAGCTTTACTGTAAAATATGCAAAAATCAATCAACTAATCAACCACACACCAAAACTGACCAGATTCAAAGTTTGTACAACTCAATGACTTTCTGTAAGATAAGATGTGGAGCTTCTTATTGAATTTTATCCTTTCCACATTGAATATATTTTATGAATTTATCCACCATCAACATCCCAAAATCTATGTCAGAATTAGAAGTCGAAAAACATTTATGTATCTATTACCTGCGTTCAGTCCTTCCTCATACTCTTATATTCAACCATTTTGGTTCTTTTCGCTTTGTCATACTGCAGCTACACATACACACAAACTCACACACACACTTGTTTATAAGTATTATTCATAGATTACACAAATGAGAGAAAACATTTTTCTTTTGTGTTGCTGACCTCACTTAATATATATATATATATATATTATATATGTTTATTTTCCTGCAAAATACTAAATTTCATATTTCTTCAGAAGTAAGTCGTATTCGTATACATATATACACATATATATATAATTTTAATTATGCATCTATCTACTGATTATAAGGCAGGTAGATTCCAATTCTTTTATGAAGTGAATAAAGCAGCAATAAAAATTGGAATGTAAGGATCTCTATGGTAGAGTATGGATATCTCTGGCTGTATGTCTAGAAATTAAATGGCTGGATCATATGGTGGTTCTATTCAGTTGTAGATTTTCAGAGTCAGCCTTAAGGCTGAAAGAGCCCATAATGACAGTAGAAATTTTTGTCATCTAACAGATTAATGCCTTTAATTTTAGATAAAGACATCTTAAGTGATGGAGGCCATTTTTTTGGAGGGGTTATGATAAAATCTGTATGCCTTTTACCACTTAACTTGAGGATGGTTTTTGTCTTTGAGCTAGGATGTCATTTTGAATCACAGGCTGATCTAAATTTACTATGTAGCCCAGGATAGTCTGCAACTCATGACCCTCCTGACTTTACCTCACAGGGGTTGGGGGGTGCCCATCTATGCACCCATTTGAAGAGTCATTGGAAAAACACAGAGAAAATTTCATAACCAGGGGGAGGAACCAATCAATTTTTGATGATAATTCCTTCAGAAAGTAAATTTTATTATAGTGCTAGTGACCAAAGAATTGAAGATCACTTAGCTGAGCCACAACACTTCTATTTTAGACATTTATCCTATTAGTATATCAAAGATAGCTAGTAACATATTCTTTATCTCATAGAGAAAAATGCTAAATATAAAAAAGTATAAGTAAATAGTTATAAAGGTGTGATATCTACCTCTTTGTATGGAAGTAGACATTCAAATAAAATATTTTAGAAGAATATGAAAAAAGGTTTAAAAAAGACTGAAAAGGTAATAGAAGTACAGCATAGAGAGAATAGGGATTTTTCTAACTCTCTATCCTCAGTATCCTACGTTATTCCAGCTATGTGTACACATTAACATGACACACTTTATTGTTCTTATCTTTTTCTACTCATTCAAATGCATGTGCAACCAATGGAGGTAAATTGTTTTGTTCCCTTATACCCCTTTTGAGTCTATTTTTAGTATGGAGTATTGCTTAATAAATAATTGTTTAAAGATTGGCTGAGAGATTACAGTATGTATTATAGACCAGCACAAAGCATGGAAATATAGAGCTAAAAACCATCTGAATGATGGTTAAGGAAGACTTCTGCAAAAGCTGATTTTTGTAGCTATAGTAAAGCATAGATAAGCAAAAATACTTTTGGAGGTATCTGATTAGATATAGGAAAATGGTCTCTAAGAGAGATTATTGAACATAATAATTAATTTTTTGTTTTTATATTTTCTTTGGTTTTGTTTGTTTTTTGTTTTTAGTTTTTGAGACAGTGTTTCTCTGTAAAATAGCCCTAGTTGTTCTGGACCTCAAATACTTGATTTGTAGACCAAGCTAGCCTGAAACTTATAGAAATTCTCCTGCCTCTGCCTCCTGAATGCTGGAATTTAAAATGTGCACCACCATGCCCAGTATAGTAGTTGGTCTTTTAAAGAGCTCCTTTCCTATAGATGTTTCAGTGAGTTGCCTACTTTGTTTCTGGGAGCAATAACCCTGTAGCTGGCCTTTATTCCCATTCTATCCCCAACTAGTTTCCACTCTACTTTCATGATATCCACATGCTGAAGACTTAATTTGCTTCTCTACTAAGTTTGGTCATTTTATATTTCCCTCTTTCAATTAACCATGTGTTGTTATGGAATATTATTTTAAGATGTGTTATATTTGTTTATGCTGTGAAACATTTGTTTAATGATGCAAATATATGTTGTGTTTGTTTAACTCTGTGAAGCTGTGCTACTTTGTCTAAATCACCTGATTGGTCTAATAAAGAACTGAATGGACAACAGTAAGGCAGGAGAAAAGATAGATAAAGGAGCTGGCAGGCAGAGAGAATAAATAGAAGGAGAAAAGAGAGAAAAGATATTGAGGATCAAGAAAAGGAGGACATCTGGGGCCAGTCACTCAGTTAAACAGCCAGCCACAGAGTAAGAAGTAATGAAATTTATACAGAAGAGAGAAAATTAAAAGCCCAGAGACAAAAGGTAGATGAAACAATTTAAGGAAAACTAGCTAAAAATAAGCCAAGTTAAGGCCAGATATTCATAAGAAAGAATAAGCCTCTGTGTGATTTAATTGGGAGCTTGGTGGCAGCCCCCCCCCAAAAGAGTAAAGAGTAAAAGCAAACAACAAAGATATGCTCTAGAACTCACAGCTAGTATTATGTTACATAAAAAGTCCATAGTCATTATATATTATTTATCTTGAAATATTTCAGTGTGGCACAAAAAATTAAGAATGAATTATATTTTAATAAAAGTATACTAACTTCTCCAGACACTTGAATACTTAAATATAAATAATAACAATACAAAACAAAATTATCATCTATATATTTGTATATAATGCCATATACTTCCAAAGCTCTTATTTTTCTCATAAAATGCCCCAATGGGAGGGAGATACATGTTACCATTTTCTTGTAAGAAAAACAGATAAGATTATAAATTGTAATTTATCAAATTTCACATAACAGCTTAATCTCTGGCTTTACACTGTTAGGTCCTTAGGCATAAGAAGTAGGAGTGGAAATTCTCCAGTGGTAACTCCTCTAATGAAACCCTGCTATACTCATGGTGTCAATGATCTATAAAGGAGGTAGAGGCACATGAGGAACTTAGAATTAGACACAATAAGCATTTTATTTTAAATGTTTTTGCTTATATTATACCTGATAAGGAAAGTTGAGTGAATTCCACTTTGTTTAAACCATTATAAATATAAATGTATGTTTGGTATGGTGATGCATATTTGAAAGTTAGATGCAGGAGGGCTTTTACAAGTTTAAAGCCAATCTGGTCTATTTAATGAGTTTCACACTAGTCAGAATTATATAACAAGGAGTCACTTAGTTTGTAATTTGAATTGGGAGTCATGTAATAAAACTAATCCACCAAACTAAAGCAATATTTTTAAACATGATAAACATATCTGAGTGCCAATAGAAGGAATAAACTCATTATAAATGAAAGTGAAATTTTCTTTTAAGAGATCACTAGCTATTACATTAGCTAGCAAAAAAAAAAACAGTGAAAGCATTTAATTTTGGTTGTCATATTAAGATAAAGATATAAAGTAATAAAACGGATTTTTTTCATGAATTAAAGAATAAGAATCTAATCTTCAGTTTAAATACTGTATCTCAAAAATTAAACTCTGTCCATAAAGTAATCATTATATAACTCATCTTTATAAAAGAGCTATATTTATAAATGTTCCATAATATTGAACAGTTTCTTATTCAATATAAATGTCACAAAATGAAACACTTGGAATGTGAGCTAAATTCATTTATATGCCAGTATTAATATTACAAGAGCAAGTTAAAATTTTGTTACCAGTATTAAAATTAGCCATACACCATTTAATTATTTAAAAGAATTATAATATCATCAAGGGTAATTACATAGGTAGGAAAGTAAATTATATAAAACTCATGTAAAGTTTTAAAATACAAAGAGCAGTTGGTATATAGCCAGTACAAATGAACCTGATACTTAGCCAAGAAAAGAGTACTATGATCGTTCTGCCAAGATTTATGTAAAATAAAATTACATAGTTTTTAGTGGTGCCATGGTAATGTTCATATAACAGAGACACTTTCGTATTTTGGAGTAAAGGACAAACATATTTAAAAGCACATAATTTTTTATGTAGGTGTCACTAATCAGGCTTAAAATTGGATTATGAGTGATCCTTTAGATTAGTAGCCCCTATAATCACATCCTATATCCAGCACACATTTTCTTATATATTATTATACTTCACATCTGAGTGAAATATTGTAAGGAAGATATAATGATTGCATATATGAGAATTACATTCTCCTAGTTGGATGGAGACTTGAATATAATTCCTTATGTTAACTTTTAGTTTATTGAGATGGAGCCAGATCTCTTGTGCATCTTCCCAGGGCTCCAAGCAGAGCTGGGATTGGGAGGGACACTTTTCTCATTTTTTCTCCAAAATCCATTTTTCATTAACATATTAACTTTGTTTCAAAGATGTGGCTTTACAAAAACACTCAAGATGTTTATACATCAAAGTAAGAATAAGGATGAAAATGTTCATTATATTGATAAAAACATGATTATAAACAAGCAATCCTTCATAAAGTCATTAGGTCAGTTTACCTTTATTTCCCCAAACCAAGCAAAGTGAACTTATATTGGGCCATGTGACCTCATGGGAAGTAGAACATAGGTTTAATGAAACTCAATTTCAGTCAATGAAATTCTTTGCCAGCTCTAAAAATCCAATAACTTCAACAATTTTGAAGATCAATATTTGAATCAATTCATCTCTACTGAAAATCATTGTGAAGAAGCTTTAAGCAATTGGATCAACTTCTCTGTGACACATTTTGGTTGTACAGATTCACCACTAAGACTTTAATCCCATCCCATGTTTACAAGCTCTTGATATTCCTCTGAAATGTGTATATCTCCCAAATGCAAAGCTTGTTTTCTTATTTTTTAAAAAAAGAGTCCACTGTATTTCCTGGAAATCAAATTTCCATTTCTTAGAATGGAAACATTTTATCTTTATATTTTCCAATACTGCTCTTTGTAAATCCACTAAAATCTTATACTAGATTGATAGTTATCCTTCTTATCCTCTTCTTGACACAAAAAAGTTTTTCAAGCGCACAAAACAAAGTCAGTTAACTTTGCTAAGATGCAGGTACTTTTTAGAGAGCTGATAAATTAAGTGACTCACATTACATAAATTAAGTGGCACATCACAGGGCTGAATATTAAGACTATTGTAGGATAGTCAAAATAATGTTAATTTAGAAAATGTCAAATGCTTTTCTGTGTTTGCAACCAGGAGAAAATAATCAAGGGGATGGATTATGCCTAGAGGCCTGAAAGATAATTACACAGATGTTGTGGATTGAGTTATGCCCCCCAATAATTCTTGCACTGAGATTTAAAGCACCTCAGAATGTCATCTTATCTGGAAGTAAAGTCACTGAAACTGAAATTTGTTAAGATGAGATCATTGGAATGGATGCCAGTGTAGTATTACTGTTGTACTTATGAAACATGGAAATGATTATTTGGACAAAGAGGCATACATACAAAGATGAAAGAACAGGAAGAGGCAGAAGGAGCTGACAATCATTTGCAAGACAAGAAGAAAAAGCTGCAACAGACTGCTTGCCCACACAACTCTCAGAAGGAAACTGCCCCACTGACATACTGGTTTGAGTTTCTGGCTTATAGAATCCTGAAGCATTAAGATTCTGGGTATTTTTTAAAAATAGTTTATTTTATTTGATATGTATGGGTATATTTTGCTTGTATGTATACATGTGCATTATGTATATGCAGTACCCAGAAAAGGGTGTTAGGTGTCCTGGCTGTAGTTACAGAAGTATAAGTATGAGCTCCTGGCCCAGAGTAGCCCCAAGATCCAGACCAGTTGTCCCAAGTAGACTGCTCACAGCTCTTTGGCCCCAAATAACCACACAAAGTCTTTTATTATTTACATTCTGCTTAACCTGTGGCTCAGGCATATTGCTAACTAGCTCTTCTTAACTCAATCCATTTCCATTAATCTGTCTTGCCACATGGCCTGGGGATTACCTGTGTTTCTTTTACATGTTGTTTTCTTTGTGGCAGCTTGTAGTGTCTCTCCTGACTCCACCCTCCTTCCCCTTTATTTATCTTCCAATTTTCTGCTTACTTCTAAGATGACTTGCCATAGGCCAAAACAGTTCCTTTATTAACCAAAGATATTCACAGTATACAAAAAAAGAAAAAAAAAATCTCATCAGTTGTGAGTCACCACATGGGTACTGGGAACCGAGCTCAGGTGTACTGCAATAGCAGCCCATGCTCCTAATGGCTGAACCAGCTCTCCATTGCCAAACTGTTATATAAATATTCAGTTTGTGGAATTCTGTTAAAACCTTTAAGAACTAATAACAAATTGCCTATCTAAAGCTTCAGTTTAAGCAATATTCTTTGTAAAATCAATCAGAAGTCATAAAATAAGATCTATAGAGGTAATAAATACCTGATAAACTCTTTAATGTATATAAAGGTCTGTACTATATGTGATGGTTTTTTAAAGTATCCAGATTTGTAGGATGAGGTTTCTGGCCAGACTTTCAGAACTAGCCTCAAGGTTTAGGCCCGCAGACCCCCAGACCTGCAGACCCGCAGTCCCACAGTCCCACAGAGACACACAGATGCATATGATAGTTTTAGGCTGATCGGCCTAAGGCCCAGGCATATAATTTGCTAGCTCTTTACCCTTCATCTAACCCATGTCTCTTGTTCAGCCATGTGGCTCAGTACCTTTCTTTAGAGCAGCATGGTTGTCCTCTGCTTCTTCCGGCTACTCTCTGGCATTCTGCCTGGCATTCTGTTCTCAGAGTTTTTCTTAGTCTGGTAGCCCCACCCACACTTCCTGTCTGCCTTTGGCCAATCAGCGCTTTTTATTAAACCAGTGGGTGGGACAATTATTTACAATGAAGCAAGACAATACCCCTATACAGATTCTTTAAGGTGGCTAGAAAATTCAATTAAACAGAAATTTAATTTTTAAATTAATGTGATTTTATATTTCATCATATATATGAAGTTTGTCTAAAAGCCACATATTAGAGATTGGGCAGTAAACAAAAATTATGGTATGTACTTTTCTGACATTTACAGTTATGTGGAACAAAGTGAGCATGTCTGTATGTCTGTGCTGTATTCTATTTGAGTATGTGACTATGTATTTGTCCATGTACATCTATATGTTTGTCTTTGTGTGTGTGCCTGTGTGCTGAATGCATGTGTTTTGTGTATGTAAATGTGTATGAGTGTCTGTATATATGTGTGTCTATCTCTGTATGTATATGTCTATGTATGTGTTTTAAAACTGAGTCATCTAAGCTAAGTAAGGAGCAAGAAAGAAACATTTGTGTTATTTAAGTTTCACAATAGCTCTCTAATATATTTATTATTTCCAGTTTAGAAATCAGGAAACTGACAGAGGGGAAAAAAAAGAAAGTGTGAAGTACTGGGATTCTGTTTCAAACTCATATTGAAAACTTGTTTGTTCTGCTAATATTCTTTTTAAGAGAGAAAGGTCAAGGGATAACACATAAATATTTGCATAATGTATAATTTACATAGTACTATACATAAATATGGTTGCATTATTACTACATGTATGTATGAGATGCATAATAAGCAAAGTTCTACATTTAGAAATTGGATTTAGTCAAAAGAACTAATATATGAAAATATTTGTAAATGTTTTGGAGAATTCATTCATGAGAAGTGTGTTTACATCATTTTCACCATCCCCTCTCTGTCTCTAATGACTCCTATAATCATCAATATTTCTTAAGTTCATGAGTTCTTCCTTACCTATTTCTGTTATATTCCCTTCCGCAGACTTCTGAGACCATTTTGAGTTGCTGAGATGAACATATGTTTAGTTTCATTATTTGAGAATGAGCAATGTATCAGAACAATTATCCCTGGATAGTGATTTTCCTTCTTCAGTAGCTATTGATTGACTATAGTAGATCTCCAAGAGTGGGGTCCTTGTGAAATTTCCATCATAAATATTGGCATGTTGGCTGATGTTGCCATTATACATTTCTTGTTTAGGCAACCATATTGTTAAAATTTCATAGACATAGCTTCTTTGTCATATATATAAATCACTTTCTCATGCTAGTTATGCTGGTCCTCTGGTTCTTACTTTCTGCCCCCTCTTTTACAATGTTCATTGAACCTTAGTTGTAATGATTCCATTATAGAAGTACCAGTTGAGGCTTTGTATTTATGATAGCTAATTTGAGTTGCCAACTTGATACACCTGGGTGATTTCTTACTGATTCCTAATTTATGTAGAAGTGTCCCGCCTACTGTGAGCAATGTCATTTTTATGCAGATGGGCCTGGACTGTGAAAGAAAAGTATGTGGACAAGCCACAGAGAGCAAACCACTAAGCAGTGTCCCCTGTTATCTGTTTCAATTCCCACTCCCAGGCTCTTGTCTGGAGTTCCTGTGCCCTGACTTCCTTCACTGACAAACCATAGCCTTTAACATGAAATAAAATCTTTTCTCCACCAAATTGCTTTTGGTCATGGCATTTTAAAGAGAAAAACAGATGAATGTGGTACCCCATAGTTATTCTTTTCATTTCAATCAGTTTGAAACTCAGTCTGCTAACCAAAATAGCTGCTTTTATGAAAGGCAACAGGATATACTTATCTGAGGGTATAAAGATAAGTATTTACAATACAGCTTGAAACTATATTGGCTCATAAAAATGGCAATAGAAGGTTCTTCCCTAGTGTCAATGACCCCTCCAGCCATGGACAGTCATGGGCTACGTTTGTAGTAGCAGTCAATAACTTATTCCTCTTGAGCTGATCTTTAGTACAATGATACATCTGTTGGTTACCCCCAAAATAAAAGCCCTGATATTACAATACTAGGGATATCTTGCTGGGCTGATCATAGTTATGTTTCATAGACTTTACAGCTATATAGAACTAATAATTTCTTTTCTTGCTTAGTAGCTTGCAAAACACCTTCTGATTGTATGAGAGCTAGGGCTCAGAGATGATGCTTCTAGAGTCAGTTCTTGCATGTTTACTCTAAGACCTGCATCTGAACTCTATGGTCTATTCAGCAATAGGATCTTACCTTCAAATTCTGAAAAGAAATCAAAAGCAACGGCAATAGCCTATACTGTTTGGAGAATATCTTAGATCACACTGACAAGTGACTCTCAACCTTCCTAGGGCTGTGACTCTTTAATATAGTTCCTCAGGTTGTGCTGACCTCCAACTAGAAAATTACTTTGTTGCTACTTCGTAATTATATTTTGCCACTGTTATAAATTATAACATAAATATCTGCATCTTCTGATTGTCTTAGATGTCCCCAGTCAAAGTGTCATATGTTTGACCCATACACACACACACACACACACACACACACACACACACACACACACACACACAAAGGGGTTGTAGCCCACAGCCCATAGATTGAGAACCATTACTCCTGACCAACAACTAGAAAAGAGGTTTTCCATTATTCTTTTCAATTAGGTCATCTATTGTCACCTTGTAAATAATATCACTAAAAATATGTAACTTTATAAAGTAGTATATTTCTTTATGACTTATTCAAACATTTAATGCATTATATGTCAATTTTTTCTCCTTCTTGCACTGTATTGCTCTCTTCCCTCTTGAATTTAAGTTCATACACCGTGATTCCCCTTTCTCTCTCCAAAGCAGTTGTGTCCTATTCTCTCCAGAGTTCGATCTATCCCCTCCCCCATGATCCCTTTCTAAATTTATGGCATTGTAGTAGTTTAAATGTAATTGGCCCACATAGGCTTATAGGGAGTGACACTATTAAAAGGTATGGTCTTGGAGTAGGTGTGGCATTATTGGAGCCAGGGAGTCTCAGTTCATTTCCTGCTGCCTGCTGATTTGGCTGTAGAACACTCAACTTTTTCTTCTGTGCCAGATCTGTCTGCGTAATGCCAGTCTTCCCAGATGATGATAATGGACTAACCCACTGAAACTGTAAGCAGGCCCCAATTAAATCTTCCTTTATAAGAGTTGCCATAATCATGGTTTCTCTTCATAACAATAGAAACAATAACTAAGACAGAAGTTGGTACTAGGGACTGAGATATTGTGATATGCCTGACCATACTTTTGTTTGGAGGGATGTGGACTTTCACACTTTGGATTAGAAAAGCAGTTGGACACTATAAGTTTGGTTTAATGAGTCATGTTAGTGGAGGCATGGAAGAGAGTTATGCTGAGGGTAATTTAAACTGTGGGAGCACAGCTCAAAAGATTTCATAGGAAAAGAATTTTATCATGTATCTAGAGACTGTTTTTTTGTGATATTTTGGCAAAGAATGTGGCCTCTTTTTGCCCTTGTACGAAAAGCATGCCTAAAGCCAAATTGAAGAATTTTGTATTAATTCTGTTGTCAGAGGAAATCTCAAAGCAGCCTAGTATTGACTCTGTTGTGTGGTTACTAGTGTTCACTCTTATGAAGATGTATAATGAAAAGGTACAAGCTGAGCAAGGAAAAATACAAAATATAGTTCAAGGATTAAAGGGACACAGGAACTGCAATGGAACTAAATCCTGTGTTCAAGGAGATTAACAGATTAAAAAAACACTAATATTAAATGGCATAAAGTGAATGGTGACTTTAGAGCAGTATCCCACCCAGTTAAGATTCTAAATTATAAAAAGGAAAACTTTTTAAAAAAATCTTATAAAAAGGTATGGTGGCAAATCCAACACTTGGGAGGCAGAGGCAGAATTATCTCTGAGTTTGAAGTTACCTTGGTCTACAGAGCAAGCTCTAGAACAGTCAGGCTTAAACAGTGAAGGAGACTATAAAAACCAGGAAGCTGGTGAAGATGTAATTGAAATAGAGGGCCCCATGTTCCATCCCCAGTAAGCAACAGGACTTAGCACCTTTGGCCACACGGTTCGGTTCTAGATTTCAAAATTGAAGAAAGGGGTTATGGAATCTCTTGCTACAACTAAGGAAAGCCACTGAGGCCAGGCGTGTGTCAAGGGGTATCTCTTTGTATGGAGGTTTAGAGAGGGCATGTTGTAAAGCTGTAAAGGTGAATCTGGGATGCTTTGATGATCCCAAGATGCTGAAGATAGGAGAGCTTTGGAATACCTGCCAAAGAAAGCTGCAAACAAAGTGGAAACAGCCAAAGCGAGAGAAGTATGTTACAGTCAACAAAGATGAAAAGAATTGAAGATATAAAGAATATTATGACAGGGAGAGGAAGAGTTGGAGCTTGTGCTGCTTTTTGGTCTTGCTCTGGTCCAGTATTTCCTCACTATGCTCCCTTTTCTTCCACACAGGTGATGTATATCTTGTACCATTGTAGTTTTGGAAGTCTGTGATCTACTTTTGATTTTTATTTTATTGGGAATTATGGTTAAGAGATTGCTTTAAATCTCAGAATAGACTTTGGACTTTTATACACTTTAGGGACCTTTGAAGTTGGACTAACTGCATTTTGCATGAGATAGTTAGTCTATGGGATAGAGTGATTGGAATGTGGTAGTTTAAATTTAATTGTTCCACATAGGCTTATAGGAAGTGGTACTATCAGGAGGGAGGTATGGTCTTGGAAAGGGTGTGGCATTTTTGAAGGTAGTGTGTCTCAGTTTACTTCCTGCTGCCTGCCGATCCAAATGTAGTACTTCAGCTCCTTTTCCAGTACCTGGCATCCAGGAGGATGCTGTGATTTCTGCCATGATAATAGACTAAACCTTTGAAACATTAAGCCAGCTCCAATTAAATGTTTTCACTTATAAGATTTCTATGGTCATGATGTCTCTTCACAGCAATAAAACTCTGACTAAAACAGGCATCTAATAGGGAAAAGGTTAGATTATTAAATCTACTCTGGGAAAAAAAGATATATAAATCATAGAAAAAAGTAGGATTAAATCTACTATGCCAAGAATAAAGCAAGAATATGGATATGCTAAGAAAAAAGATAGATCATTGAATCTACTTTTAAAAATCAACTGTCAGTTTTAAATAATTTATATTGGATTGTATGTTTGTATATTGTATTCAAATTATTAATATTGATACAAATTTGAGATTTTGTTTAAACGTACTGTACATATATTTCTAATATTGTTCAAGGGTACCTATAAAGCTCATTTATCAATGTAAAGCAATTTCTAATCCTTGAAAGTTATTACAATCAATGAATTAGAATATAAAGAAATGAAACTTAGTGGTTAGTCATTACAATCAAACTTATAGACATGTTAGATATGTTTTCAAGGTCAAACAGTGAGATATTTGAGACAGGTCATTTTCAAACACTAAGAGATCTGTAGAACATAGCATTTAAGAAGTTTTAATATAATTTTTATGAAAATGAAACATGTTTGCTACTGGCAACAACAATCTACTTCAGAGAAGATAATGAGCACTGAAGAAACTTGATGTGGAGTTGACTTTCTTTGTGGAAAAAGTTAGCCCCTGGGCAAAAAAGTGTTCTTGCCTTGACTGCTTACTGTATGCTGTTCAAAATGGGACAATCAGGCACAAAAAAAGGACTTCCAAACTTTACCAAGACAAGGTAGAACAGTCCTTCAAAAAATCCTCCTTCTCAGATAAATCTGTCAGATATTCTATGCCTGTAGCCTGAAGATGGATACCCCAATGTTGCAGAGGAAACTTGAATGACTATCTAGGCAGTTTCTGTCATTTTTCCCAGAATACTCCTCTTCTGATTATCCCACCAATACTTCCTGTCTATCTAGCTTTTAGCCATTCGGCATTATCGTAATCCAATATTTACCGTGACAAATATTTACAGTGTACAGAAACATAGTCCCATAGCAGTTTTTTTAAATGTTGACAAAAGGGAAAATTTGGTGATATATTGTATATGTTCTAAAGAAATAAAGCCTGCCTGAAGATCAGAGGACAGAACCAGCCACAGAGTTAGCCATAGAGGTCAGGCAGTGATTATATATACCTTTAATCTTAGCACTTGGCATCTCATGCCTCTACTCTTAGTATTTGGAAAGTGCGCGTGCTTTTGTTCCCAGCACTAGAACAGTTGAGACAGGAAGTTACATTGGTGATCAGAGGAAGTCATATAAGGCAGGAGGAGATAGGAGTTTGGCCTTGTGCCTTGCCGCCTTCTCTTTCACTTTTTGGCTGAGGACTCTGAGCATTCAGTCTGAGGATTTATGGAGACAGGATCTACCCCTTTCAGCCTGAGGATTCAGTAGTGGTGAGAAGTCGCTGTGGCTTGTAGCTCTTTCTCTCTGATCTTTTGGCTTTACCTTAATATCAGCCTCTGGATTTTTATTGTAAGACCAATTATGATTTGTGCAACAGGGGTCTATAACATTTTATATCATACACACAAATCTGAAGACTTGAAACTCAGATCTACAAATAAGAAAGACCATGTGGTGTTTGTTTTTCTGTGTCTATATTATTATTGACTACACTAATCCTTGTATCACAGACCTATATATTTTAATATACAAAATACACTGTGATAACAATAACTTAAATTTTTTGTGTAAAACCTATATTGATTACACATTGGTCATGCACATATCTTCATCATGTATACATAAAAGGTATTATCCAAAACTGGTACAAGGTATGTAACAGTGTTGCCTTGAAACTATGCTCTGAATATATCTAGAAAGTCACCCTGTAAAAATTATTTCAAATTTTTAAATTTGCAATTAAAAATACAAATCTTCCCATGAATAGAATGTACATGTAGATATGATCAAAATGTTGTGTTTCCTCTTTATTGGCTCTATCAAATAGAAAGGAGGCTCAAGGAATAAGCAATGTGCAAATGGGATGAAATTAATATGTAATCACTACTGGCTCTGAAGTATTAATGTGTCTGTTTCTGAACTATTTACTTTTGAAGAGACCAACACTCCTAGTGATATTGACTGACACTCTGTCCTCTGGACAATGCTAGGGTGTCTCACTAAGGCCTTTTCTGTTTGCCCTTCCTTTCCTCATTGTTCCTGCCTGATTAAGCCCACTCTTTCAAGATTTAATTCATGTGGAATATGCTAATATAAACTGTTGCATTTATTCTTTCCTGAAAGACATTCGGGTGGGTTTTTTTTTTTCCTTCTGTGACTTCACCCACCATGACCTGGCTAAAGAAAACTTGATTTTTACATTTGAATTTTTATAAGTGTATATTCTACAGTATGAAAAAAATCTTACTTCTTATTTTCAGAAATGTTATACTTTTTGTAGTTTGTTTCCCTTCTGTGTTCTTCTGAAAACTTTGAGGCTATTTTAAAGAATACTATGTCACGTTAAAAGAAATTGGAAGGCCTTAAAGCTTGGAGCTTTGCCATATTTTTCTAATGAGCATTTTTATTTATGTAAGAGATTTAAAAAAAGAAGCTTTTATATGAAAGCTGATTTTAAGTTTAGACTTAAGTATTTTGATAAGAAATGAAAATAATTAGTTATGAGATGTTTAAAATTGCTCCTTTTGTCATACACATGTGAATAATATATTTAAGTAACTGTATATAAAACTACATTTGTATAGTGAAATACAATATTGCAACCATCTTTTGTTTTGCAAAATAAATAGAATCCTGGAAAGTTCATAATAAAATATTGTGCAATGATATGGAGTCTGCAATCCTGAATTATTAACAGTTTTCTTATTCCAGTTGGCAGTGTTGCCTCTGGCAAACACTTGAACAATTAGTGCCCTGGCCCTTATACCTTTAAAAAAATAACTGTCGGGCTGTGGCATGAGTTATAGTAGGGCAAAGTCTTTACATTTGGCTGAGATCCAGCATCTGACTACATGACTCAGGTGCTAGAAATACCAGGGATTTATTATAACAGGGATGCTATTTGATCTATTGAATTTATATAGCACATGTGAGAAGGATCATATGAATCTTAGTAAGAGAATATTCTCTAAAAATATTTAATTGAAACCTTTAAGAAAGGAAGGCCTAAGGTAGTGACTTTCCTCTTGACACTGTAACATGTGTCAAAAGTGCTAAACTGTCTAGAAACTCTGTCCTTATCTGGGATTTCAGTTTTCCTTTGAAAATGTGTTTACATTTTTAGTCTCTTTACTTATTCCTGAAAGCTATTACTTCTATGCAGATAACCCTCAAATCTATCCTGACCACAATTTTATCTTGAGCTGCAGAATGTCATCCCCAGGTGACTGTTCATATCTCTACTACCATACCCTCAGCATCACTGAAGAAGTCATCACTGCCATCAAACTCTAATCTACAAACAATTTCTTCTTTCAGTCTCTCAAACATGGAACAACAAAATCAGTTTACACATTCTTCCATGTTTTCTTTTTTCTATTCTTTTCTTTTTATTGTTTTCTTTCATTTTTTGATTATAGTCCCTCCCCCTTTCTCCCAGTCTCTCTCTCTTTCATCTTTCCCTCCTCTTTTCTTGTTTACATGCTGTCTTAATTTTTTTTTGTCTTGTCTCCACTTTTGTGTCTGATTTCATATGGTTGAATACATTAATATCTCCTGCTCTTCTACTTACATTCCCATAGCTACTGTCTTATGTGGTTTATAGTAATGTCTCCTCCCTGCTCACTCTTTCCCTCCTGTTTCTAATTGGTCTTTCACAGTTCTGTGAAGTAACCTAGTTAATGTACCTCAGTGGGTGCCAGGAGACTGTAACCATATGGCTCTAATCAGCTTACTATTCTGGTGCAAATATATCTTAGCCCTTCTGAAAGGCTAGTGGTTCCTCTACAATACCATGCAAGCCCTTGTTTCCACAGTGCCTTTTCTACTTTGAATATCTGTTTATTCTAATCATGATTACAGTCCAGGAGATGAGGTAATACACCAGGGACATAGAAACAAAGTGAAAAATTATAAACCTGGATGGAAGTGTTTGTCTACATAAGATGAACACGATGAATGATAAAATGTATATAATACAGGGAATCTGTTGTATCAGTCTAGGAATTTTGGTATTTTGGTGAGAAGCCTTGAATAATAGGACTTTTGTAAGAACAACTTAAAGATGCATTACTGCATCCAGCTTCTAATGTCTCAAGTACATTATATAGGTATTAGATTAGACAGAACACCTTCAATGACACTTAGGCATAGAGACTTATTTGTACAAGTGTGTACTGTACTAGGTTCAATATGCAGCAGAATGAAATACTAACCATGTAAGCTGAGAGCAATGCAACATGTGGTTTCATAAACATCAAAATTGCCATATTAAGTTTTCCTTGAAAAAGTTCTTATAATGGAGATTTTTATAGCTAATAAAGCCATTAAGCATCTGAAAGGATGACCTTACCATACACTTAACATTTTGATTTCAATGTATGAATCAATATGCAATTTGTTTAATTAAGGAAGCTGTGGTAAGTTTCACAACATGACTCACTTTACATCTGTAAATATTCAACTGCCAAAGATTTTGCTATGACTTTCATGAATCTACAATGGATTTTTAAATGCTTGAGGACTGATTCTACTTTGATTATATATCATAATAAGTTGGAATGAATTGCTTAAGCCTCAAACTTTCATTTTTCCAAAAACATTTTTTATATTGTTTTTATGTGTTTGGGTGTTTTGTCTGGATATGTGTTTGTATACCCAGGTGAGTACTTATTACCCAAGGAGGCCAGTAGAGGATCTCCTGGTACTAGAATTACAAATGGTTGTAGCCACCATATGGGTGTTGGGAAGTGAACCTTGGTCTTTTGGAAGAGCCCATGCTCATAATTGCTGAACCATCATTCCAGGTCCCATTTTGTTTTGGGTTACACAATTTTAAGACTATTGCATTAACTTAACTTTCCATTATCCTAAAGAAATGATTATTTTTTCCTCATTGGAAAAGCCAATAATTTATCTCTGGGGAAATATAGCACCAACAAAAATGTGTAAATAATGTCACTTAAGTAGCTTTGCAAGGTACATTTGATTAGTTTCATAAAGTGTCAATAAAGCCCATTGGCTAATATTATTGCTATTTCATTTACTGTGTCTTACACTTTAGCATATAAGCAACTGGAAAGTAGAGGTTCTATGTGTTTAATCATATTACTGACAATTCTTGGCTTATAGCTGGTACTCTTGACTAAATGAATACCTGAATTCAACTTTACACGACAATTTAGTTGTTGTAATGAAGACTGGCAATTCACTTATTTAACATTCTTCATATGCCACTTCTACAATATTTATAACCTATTCTCCTTCCTCTAACTGTTTAAGTATTAATGGATATGTATATGACCTAAGGCTAAAGTCATCAAATTTGGATTAAATTTAGTCACCTACTATAGTTGAACACTTTCCTTAAAATCTTTATTTTAAACAATGTGATTTTCCTGGTCATAGAATGTAAAGCATCAATTATTTTAAACAAAATAGTTTATTTTAAAAGAATTTTAATAGAACAATGAGGGCTGTATCTGAATGGAAAATGAGTCATTTGGTGAATTCATAGGCTTGAAAATAAAAGCAACCTTGAGAATTTATCTAAGACTTTTCTTGGACAGCCACCTCAATTTCTGTCTTCTATGAGTCCAGAAGATGGCTTGAGAAATAACTCAGTGGTTAAGAGTATATTACTGCTTTTGCAGAGGTCCCAGGCTTGATTTCCAGCACTCATGTTCAGTAGCTTAAACTGCCTATAATTTCAGTTCCTGGAGACCTAACATTCTTTTCTGGCCTCTGAGGATACCTGCATGAACATGTGCATATTGCCATATATACACATATATAAAATTTTTTTATAAACTTAGCTAAAGAGTGCAAGCCAATTTGAATGAACATTATTATAGGAGAACCTGTGTTAAATAGTAACCCAGTCTAACCAGAAGTTTGTCTTTATGTAGTATCGAATTCCTTTCTTAGAAAATGTCAATATATTTCTACTTTTCAATAAATTGATCAACAGCACATTCAAAATGACTGCATCGAAAGGTGTTCAATCAGTTGTTGTTTTAAAAATTATTCTCAGTCTTTTAGTTTTCATTGATTTATCTTCCTTTTCCTGTCCCACCAGCAAAGTCATATACTGAAGCAAAATCATCCAGTGGGACAGTATTGGGCTTGGAGGAAGTGAATTGCTCATAAAAGTAGAACTCCTCTGAATAGGATTAGTGTTCTTATAAAAGAGGCAAGAGTGCAATCACCAGCACTATGAAAACTGGGCACAATGGCACAAAATCAGAAATTCAAGGTTATCCTTGGCTACACAGTAAGCTCAAGATCAGCTTGGGATACATAAGACCTCATCTTATAAACAAATGAAAATAGTCTAAAGAGAGAAAGAAAAGTTCTCCCCTTATACCACATGAATACATAACATAAAGCTACAGCTTATAAAAGGTATAAAGGTAGGCCATTATCAGATGCTGACCAAATCTGTACCAGTGTGATTTTTTTATCACTTTCTTTTAAATAATTTTTAAAAGTTAAAATACAAAGTAATGAGTTTCATCATGACACACACACACACACACACACACACATATATATATTTGTCATTACCATTTGTTCTCATTTATTCTTATAAGTTAATTTTGTTTCTATCTTTAAAAACACTCTTTTATTAACTATTTATTTTTTAATTTTCAAATTATTTGTATTCTTATTTCTCTTATACAATGCATCATAACCACAGTTTTCCCTCCCTCCACCCTTTCTAATTCCCTTCTTCACTTCCCCTCTCCAGATTTACTGCTCCTCCATTCTACTTCAGAAAAGAAGGCTTTCCAGGGATATCAACAGAACACAGCATAATACGATATAATAAGATTGAGCATAAATCTTCACATCAAGTCTGGACAAGGCAACTCAGTAGGAGGAAAAGAGTCCCAAGAGCAGGCAAAAGATTCAAAGACACCCCTATTCCCACTATTATGAATCCTAAAAAACAAAAAAACAAAAATAAAACACCAAACAGACAACCATAACATATAAGCAGAGGACCTACCAAAGGCTGTGATTGCTGCTTACATTTCTGTCAGTTACTATGAGCCTTGCTTAGTTGAGTCTGTGGGCTGTGTTCTCTTTCTGTCCTCCAACCCTCTGGCTTGTACAACTCTTCCTCTCCATCTTCTGTAGGGTTCCCTGAGCTCCATGGCAAGGGACCTGATAGAAATCCTTTATCTTATATTCTACCTCTTTTAAGGCCTCTTCATCCCTTTCATGGTCTCCCTTTTAGTTTTGTGATCTATAAACACACACACACACACACACACACACACACACACACACACACACACACACACACACATATTACAATTTAAAAATTAAGTTTTATTGAGTGAAAATAATATATTGTCTTTCTGACTCTTGTCTTGATCTTATACTTTTGAGTTCTCGTAACCATGAGAAATAAAATTCCATTGTGCATAAGTCATTTACTTAAGGGGAGATGCATGAAGGGGAAATAAAATAGACATAATGGGTGGAGGGGGTGGGATGGGATGGAACAGGAATAGGAGGGATAGGGTATGAACAGGGGAGGGAACAAGAACTGGGAAAGGCAAATGGAATTGAGGTTAGGCATCTTGGGGACAAAGTAGAAATGTAGTGCAATGGAAATTCCCAGGAATCAACAAGGATGACTGTAGCTGACACATTTCAGTGGGAGATATGAAGCTGGAACTGGTCGTCTCCTGTAACCAGGCAAAAGTTCCAGAGGAGGGACTGGAACATCAACCCAGTCATATAACCTTTGACCTACAATTTGTCTTGCCTACAAGATAAGCTGAGATAAATGTGACACAAAAATTGTGGGAGTGGCCAAACAATGACTGATTGAACTTGAGACTCATTCCCTGAGAGGGTGCCCACTTCTGACACTGCTTGGAGGGCCAGGACCCAGAGGTTGGATAGTCTAGAGACCTAAGATAAAACTAAATATGGCAGGGAAAAATCAATGGAATAATTCCTAGTGATATTCTGCTATACTCATAGGTCGGTGTTTATGCCAACTGTCATCAGGGAGGCTTAATCCAGCAACAGATGGAAACAGATGCAGACCTACAGCCAAATATTAGGTAGACCTCAGAGAATCCTGCTGAAGAGAGGCAGAAAGTAGTGCAGGAGCAAGAATGACCAAGGACACTACAAGAAAACCCAAAGAATCAACTAAGCTTGGCTTATAGGAGCTCACAGAGACTGAACCACAGAGATTATGCATGGGATTGACCTAGGCTGTGTATATATATATATATGTATGACATATATATGTCATATATATATGACAGTTTATATAACTTGATCTGCTTGTGGGACTTCTAACAGTGAGAACAGGGGCTGTCTCTGACTCTGTTACCTGGATTGTCTTGTCCAGTCTTAATAGGATAGGAGCTATCTAGTCTTATTGCAACTTGATATGCCATGTTTTGTTGATATCTATTGGAGGCCTGTGCTTTTCTGAAAAGAAATGGATAGGTGGACAGAGAGGCAAAGTGGGAAGAGAGGCAACTTGAAAAAGAGGAAGAAGGGGAAACAGGTTTTAAATTTAAAAAATAATAAGTCATTCAGGAAATGATATTTTGTTATAGTAGCACAAATGGACTAAGATTCTTATATTCATGTTTCTATATCTTTGCTTCATTGTCTCTCTGTAGGCGTAACTTACCCACAAGGACACCAATACCAGATAGATATTTATTAGAATATAAACCAACACTCACGGTACAGGCAACAGAGTATAATAGCACCTGAACAGGGACCAGAGTCTGCAGACGGACGGACCACGTGAGCCTCCCTCCAGCAGCCAGGAACCAGGAAGAGAGCCTCTCAGCGTCCCGGCAGCCCCTTATCAAGGGTTTGGCCACACCCCCTCCAGGAGCCCAGGACCCTGGATAAGCTTCTCTGGACCCCACCAGCTGACACCCGAATCCCACAACATCTCCCCCCTTTTTCTAACTAAGAAGGTTCTAAACTAAGACTATGTACAGTAGGAATTATTATGAGGTAGTATCTAGGAGAGGTCAAAGTATAATTGCTAATCAAAGCCTAACTTATATAAGGTACATCTAATAGTTCTAGAATATTGGTAGATAGTAGGGTGTATAGATTATTTTAAAGGGTTAATCTGGGAAAGTGAGAATCTAACACCTGAGTGTTCTTATCTAAGGGATACTAGGGTGAAAACCTTAAACATCTATTCTTCAACCTCTTCAAGACCTGAGAAGGAAGGTGAATTTGTCTGAAAGACAGAAGTACATGGAAGCAGCTACTTCCAAAATTTGGGAGAGGACAGCAACACAGCTACCTGGACAATCACCTCTGGATTTGTGTACCGTTAGAGCATCTATCGGATTGGCTATAGGCCAATGGCATCTGACAGATCTTTTCACAAGCAGAACAATTTTGAAGGGACTGTCTTATCTTGTCTAGGCAGGTTTCGTCAGTCTCCATCTATCAACTTGTTCATCCAGCTTGACATCATGTGTGTACTGTCAGCAATCAAGGTAAGGACAGTTCCTTACTCAGCCAGCCATTTTTTGCCAAAAGGACCAACTCCAAAGGAGTATCCTTGATGCTCAACACCATCTCGTGAAGGGAGCAGTGACACCAGGAGTCGTCGTGTCTCTCGTGGCCAAATTTTAAATGTTAAATGCCATATTCTCTGGGTCTATGAAACGGTTGAAGATTCTTGTCCATCTATGATATTCTAACCTGTATCTGACATGACTGGGATATGATACCTTAAGTAGTGTTGACTGCAGATCTTATCGTCTTAAGGAATAAACCCTGTACTAAAAATTAGAATACCTATATAAGGGGTGTACAATCTCTGAACAATGACCCTTAGTAGAACTGTCGAACATTAGCTAGGGGTATTTTACCAGGTAAAGTGTCCACAGCATTTTAGACATGTAAATACATATATATCATCTAAACAGAGGTATATAAAACATCTTGTGCATATATCATAACTAGTGCAATCATACATTATATCTAGTATAGTTAAATGAAGGTAGTAATTGCATAGTATACATGACAATGATGTGCAAATATTTTAAACAAAGGTAGAAGCATACATAAAATATAGCAATTTCAAATTCAGCTTTACATAATAGTTACAGATTCAGATTTATATCGAAGTACAAGTTGCTTTGGTTACATAAAACAATCTCAGATTAAGCTTTGTACCAATGTACAAATTGTCACAATTAAACATATAAAATGATTTTGCATTAGTATCAATATATAGATATCTATGACAGTGCAGATTGTCTTTAGCTTAGCCCATACATTTAGCTAAAATGAAGTATAGGTAGGTAGAACAGTCTACCTTTATCTATCCTATCTATTCCCCCTCTTTTCTAAAAAAAAAAAAAAATCTCTGATGCTATATTATAGTTTTGTCTTTTACCCAGTTTTACCCACAACCTTTGGAGCATAAAACTTATTGGGAAAGGGGGCGTAGTCGTTTATAAGGTTGCTTCCTGCTGACTTAAGGGCGATGGCATCTCCTTGGGATCCTGTAAAAGCTAAAACAATGGTTAGTTCTTAATGGACTGACCACATACATCTATAACCATTTTTAGGATAGTGGTTAACTCCATCTGGAAACTTAATTAGCAGTGTGATCTGAAGGATAATCATAAGGAGCTAACTTGCAGCTGTTTTTGAATAATCTAATTCTTGAAAGCAATTATTGATTGGTGCGCACCAGGTTCTTGATTTTTCTATTTTTGTCTCTGCTGTCTGTCTATCTGTCTCTTATTCTCTCTCTCTCATACTCTTTCTTCTATTTTTGTTTTTCTAGCAGGAGTTGTTCCGGTGGAGGCCCCATCTCGGTTTCAGATTCTTTGTAGATAGCTGATAGGAGGAAATGTTATTTACAGTGGAAAACTTAAGCATTGTAGAAATTCAAAAGATATTTATATCTTTCATGACTTTAGGAGACTGGAAGCAGACAGAATGAGATGTTTGAGAGGTACAGAAACAGGGAAGAACGAGGTTTAAGATGAAGTCACAGTAATATTGGTCCCTAAATATTTTGCCTTCTGTCTCACACCAGGTGGCTTTTATGATGTGAGACAGAATTTTTCATATTCCTTTACCAATATGCTTGGGTTTAGAGAGGGAGAAAGCCACAAGTTCCCAATCCAAATCCAGCCTTATAAATAGTCAAATCAGGACCATTTTTTTTTTTTTTGAGATGTAGATGCAAGATGTAAAGCAGTAAAAATTGAGGAATTACCCAATATTGCATGTGTGTATCAGTTGGTCTCGTAGTCCGTCTTGTACATCCCTTAATCCTCAGTCTGTCTTCTATTGCAGGTGAGTAATTATTCAATGTTTAGTATCCATTTTCCTGTAAAGACAAAACTGAGAGACCCTGCCCCAGGTTTGTTAAGTGTGTTTTCCTTACCACGCATCCGTTTGTCATGTCAGGGATGAGCAGTTACTTTTCTTGTTCAGGAAGAGACTCCTTTTCGAAGCGGGCTTTTATTAGTTTTGTTGGTACCCATATCTTTTCTGTCCCTGTTGAAACAAGAGCAAAACCCCTATCCCATCGAAGCGCATACCCTGGCTTCCATTCGGAAGTCAACACATCTTTGAAGTAAATGGGTTGATTTAACTCAGAAGATTTTTCTACTACCCAATGTCTCTCAGCAGCTGAAGTTCCCTTTTCATCAGCATTAAGAAAATTTAAAGTCAATAAGGCACTATGCAACCTCTCTCTGGGCTTTTTCATTTCTTTCTTTTGTTTATAAAGCATCTCTTTTAATGTGCGGTGAGATCTCTCCACGACTGCCTGTCCTGTAGGATTGTGTGGTATCCCTGTAATATGCTTTATATCATAGTATGCAAAAATTATCTTCATTTTTCGGGAGACATAAGCTGGAGCATTGTCAGTCTTAATCTGAGTGGGAATTCCCAATACGGCCATGGCTTCCAAAAGGTGAGTAAGTACAGCATCAGCATTTTCTGAACTCAGGGCAGTCGCCCATTGCATTCCAGAATAGGTGTCAATAGTATGATGTACATATTTCATCTTTCCGAATTCTGGAAAGTGAAACACATCCATTTGCCATATCTCATTTCCGTGTGTACCCTTAGGATTAGTTCCTGCAGGTAAAGATGGTTGGTTATAGAAAGAGCAAGTGTCACATTTTTTTAGTATTTCCTTTGCTTCAATCCAAGTGATGGGAAAACTCTTCTTCAGCCCTTTGCTGTTAACATGATGCTTTTCATGAAATTCTGTGGCCTTTAGCACGCTTCCTATTAGCAACCGATCTATTTCCTCATTACCCTGCGCTAGAGGGCCTGGGAGGCCCGTGTGTGCCCTGATATGTGTTATGTACATAGGATGTATCCTACCTCTGATGATATCTTGTAGTTGTATGAATAGTAAGGTCAAGTCTGTATCATCGTGAATGAAGTCAGCAGTTTCAATATGTGAAACAACTCTTTCTGCGTATTGAGAGTCAGTAATTAAGTTAAGAGGTTCTGTGAAATCCAACAACACCATAATAATCGCATATAGTTCTGACTTTTGAACAGAGTTATAAGGGCTCTGAGCCACTTTAGTTAGGTTTTCAGACTTGTAGCCAGCCTTCCCTAAATTGTTTGCGTCTGTATAAAATATAGGGGCTCCAGAAATTGGTTCATCTTGTACTACACGAGGAAAGATCCAATTAGTTTCCTTTATAAATTGAATTCTCTTGTTTTGGGGATATTTATTATTAATTTCTCCTAAAAAGTCACTGCAAGCCTTTTGCCAAGGTTCACTGTCTGCCCATAATCGTTCAATTTCTTCATTAGTCAGAGGCACAACAATTTCTGCAGGGTCCTTTCCAGTCAATTGGCGGAGTCTCAATTTACCTTTAAAAATCAGATCAGCAATTTTTTCGATATATGTCTTCATCTTTTTGCTTGGCCTATGTGGCAGAAATATCCATTCTAATATGATGCTTTCTCTTTGCATTAAGATTCCTGTTGGAGATTGTCTTGAGGGTAAAATAACAAGTATGCATTCCAGGTCTGGATCCACACGATCCACATGTGTTTCTTGAAGTTTTCTTTCTACCAACTCTAATTCTTTCTCAGCCTCATCAGATAGTTTTCTTGGACTATTTAAACCCTTGTCACCTTCTAAAGTCTTGAATAAATTAACTAGTTCATAGTTTTTTATACCAATCATGGGCCGTATATGAGCAATATCTCCTAGTAGCTTTTGAAAATCGTTAAGAGTCTTCAATTTATTTCTATTTAATTTTACCTTTTGTGGTCTAATTTTTTGTAAACCTATCTTATATCCTAAATAATTGATAGAATCTCCCCTCTGTACCTTTTGTGGAGCAATTTGCAGTCCCCAATTAGGCAATACTTTCTGTAGTTCTTCAAACAATGTTTCTAATGTCTGTGGGTTTGGGTCTGCCAACAAAATATCATCCATATAATGGTAAATGATAGATTGTGGGAAGCGCTTGCGCAGTATTTCTAGTGGTTGTTGTACAAAATATTGGCATAAGGTGGGACTATTTAACATTCCTTGGGGCAGGACTCTCCATTGGTACCTCTTAGCTGGCCCTGAATTATTAAGAGTAGGCACTGTAAAAGCAAATTTCTCTTTGTCTTGTTCCTGTAAAGGTATGGTAAAAAAACAATCTTTCAAGTCAATAACTGTAATAGGCCATCCTTTAGGTAGCAGAGAAGGCAGGGGAATACCAGTTTGTAAGGAGCCCATAGGTTGAATCACCTTATTAATTGCTCTTAAATCTGTCACCATCCTCCATTTTCCAGATTTCTTCTTGACAACAAAAACAGGAGAATTCCACGGACTGGTTGATTCTTCAATATGCTGAGCCTGTAACTGCTCCTGTACCAACTGTTCCAAAGCCTGAAGTTTTTTTTTTGTCAAAGGCCATTGTTGAACCCAAATAGGCTTTTCCGTTAACCATTTTAAAGGCAGTGCTGTGAGTGTCTTATTAAGAGGGCGATTCTTTTGTACAACTTGAATGGCTGGTGAATTATTGTCATTTTTGGAAACATAGTTGAGCCTCCGGCTGACATCATAACCAGGAGGGATTTTAATCTGGGTATTCCATTGCATTAGGAGGTCGCGACCCCACAGATTCACTGCTATATCAGCCATATATGGCTTCAACCGTCCTTTCTGACCTTCTGGTCCTATGCATTCAAGCCACCTCACACTCTGTTTCACCTGAGATATTGTTCCAATACCCAGAAATTGGATATCTACTGTCTGTAAAGGCCATCTCGGATGCCAGGACCATGGGGTTATGATCGAAACATCAGCCCCCGTGTCGACTAAACCCTGGATATAAATATTGTCTATCAGTACACCCAATTTTGGTCTTTGTTCATTTATCGAAGTCTGCCAAAATATTCGTTTCGTAATTTTCTTTGGAGTTTCTGAATCTTCTTTTGAATTTATGTTATCATCTGATATTGTATGTTTTTCAAGATCAGGTATTGGGTGTTCTATTCGTCTTGAGAATGCTGGTCTTCTACTACAACCGGATATGATCTCACCATCCTCGAATTTGGAGTCTGATTTTGGGGGGCTTCCCGGGGGAAGCCCCGAAAGGCATTTCCCGATGGCAGAGGGTTGCCTTCTTTATCTCTGGTAGATCTACATTCATTGGTCCAATGCCGTCCCTTGCCACATCTTCTGCATAATCCAGAAGGCAATGGCCTTCTGTTCGAATTAAACCTAGATTGGGCATCGTTTCTAAAAGTACTTTGTGTACAGTTTCGTCTTACATGGCCTTGTCTACCACAGTTGAAACAAGTGATTCCTTGGTTCCTCTTCCTTACCTTATCAATGGCTTGGTCTACCCAATTGTCGTCATTATTATGGAGAGGTTCAGCATTGATTGTATATTGAATCCATTCTTCTAGAGGTGCGGCTCTGATTTTTAAAGGCAGAAGCATTCTTCTACATTCCGGATTAGCATGATCAAAGGCCAGAGAAAGTATTATTTGCTTTCTAGCTTCTGGATCTGATATTGCTCTATTTACAGCCGTGGTAAGCCTGTGTAGAAAGTCAGTATAAGGCTCTTTCAAACCTTGTTTGACCTTAGCATAATGCTCAACTTTTTGACCTGGGTCTAAAATCTTTTCCCATGCATTAAGTGCGGCCGTACGGCATAGCAATAAAGTATGTTCGTCATAAGTAGTTTGAGTCTTCACGTCAGCAAACATTCCTTCACCAAGGATTTGGTCCTGAGAAGCAAAGAAACCCCTAATTCTTCCTTGGTGTTCTAAGGTCCTGGCTTCCTCTCTAAACCAGCTTCTCCACTGCAAATTTTGGCTTTGGTCCAAGACGGCAGCCGTTAGCTGCATCCAATCGAAGGGGAGGATTCGGTTTTTTGCAGACCATGAATTCAGGAGCTGCTTTACATAAGTAGAGTGAATACCATACATGGATATTGCCTCTTTAAAATCTTTGATGTCTTTCATATGTAGTGGCTCATAACTATACTCTACATATTCTGAGGAACCCCCTGGTGCCATCTTGGTCTGAATAGTAGCTGGGAACAATAGTGGTGGTGAAGGAGGTATCCCCGTGATGTTTACAACTTTATGTAAAGTATTTCCAGTACCATAACACCCCATTGGGGGTTGACCTGAACTGTTCTGAGCATAAGATGTATCATTGCCCTTTTGTAGTGTTGCAATATGGTCCTCACATTCTTTCATTTTGCATATAATGGGTTCCCATTCTTGGATTTTGGACATTACGGATTCCCATTCCTGGAATTTGGACATTGCAGGTACAAATTCTTGTATTTCGGATACCATCTGTCTCAAAGTTTGACTTTCTTGATGAAGTGATTCTTCTAAAGACCTCGCCGAGTTAGCAATTTTGAGATCTACATCATTAACATAATTAATGATTTTCTCGTCCACTTTATTAATGTGGTCAACAAGTTTCTTGTTCTCATCAGTTACGTAGAGTTTATATTGTTCTAGGTCTAAAGACCTCGCCGAGTTAGCAATTTTCAGATCTACATCATTAACATAATTAATGATTTTTTCATCCAGTTTATTAATGTGGTCAATAAGTTTCTTGTTTTCATCAGTTACGTAGAGTTTATATTGTTCTAGTACAGTGTTATCATTATGTGAAAGCTTGTTGTAACCAGTTTGTAGCATATCCATCGTTTTAGACATAGCAGAGTCTAATTCACATATCCTGGACAACAGCTGCTGATTTAAGGTCTGCATCTGCTTAACGTCATCTGACAGTGTAGCGTTTGATGATTCTATAATACCAAGTTTGGATGGTAATTGAAAGTTCAGATTCGTGACCTCAGTCATCACCCTTCTATTGTGGAACACAACATACAGAAACAGACCAAGAAATAGTAAAACTGGGGTACTGAATACCTCAAGATACTCATTTAAAAACTTGTCAACCATCGTGGAAAAATATATACCAAATTCCTCAAAAGAATAGTTGTCAGCCATTACCTCAATCCAGGTGCAATGACGCTGTGTGGTCAGAAGGTGTCACAATAACGTTTAGTGCCCTGCTGTATGGCCGATGTAGAGACACTCAGCACGCTATTCACAGATTCTAGGTGTTAAAGGGTCTCAGCAGACAAAATAGAATCTTTGAAAAAAACAAATTCTCACAAGTCAAGACAGGATGTTAATTACAAGATAGAATGGTTTTAGTTATCTTTGTTCACCTACAGGAGTAATTCACAATTGTCCCAGGTTACAGGGGTTAGGGGCGGAGCTGCTGCTTGAATCTGCAGTTTTTGGGTCAAACTCAGCCAGCCAGGTTGGGGGAAGGGCGCTCGTGCAGCCGCAGTTCAAACTCAATTAAAATGAACTGAGCAGCAGTACAGCTAGGGGCGGAAGCAAGCAGCCCGGGTCTCAGCCGTTTAGCTAGGCAGAGAGCCGCGCGCTGGGGGAGGGGTGAAGTTACCGATCGCGTGCGCAGCAGGCAGACAGCCCGGGTCAGCCTTTAAGCTAGGCAGCAGAGCCGCAGCCGCGCGACTGGTTGAAAGGCAGAGATACCGACCGCGCGCAGCAGCAGTTCCTACAGTGGATAGCTAGGCAGCAGGGCCTAGCGGCTACGCCGCTGGTCGAGGGGCGGGGCTACAGACCGCGCGCGGCAGCTGCAACCGGCCCGGGTCTACCTTCAGCTAGGCAGCTAGCCGCGGATCGTGTGCTGGGTGGGGGGGGGGGGTCTACCGACCGCGCGTGGCAGCGGGGCCGAGGCCGTGCGGCTGGTTGAGAGGCCTGGAGCCGCAGCTGGCGCCGGCTGAACCAGACCGGGAGCCTCGGAAACTGATGGCGTAAGCCGTTTGGAGGTCACCGCTCAAAACCAAATCCGCACGGGGCTGGATAAGCCCTGCCCACACTCAAAACCTGACCTGAGTGTGATTTAAACCCATCCCGTGGGCCCGCCCGTGGGTCCGGGACGTTGGGCGCCAGATGTAGGCGTAACTTACCCACAAGGACACCAATACCAGATAGATATTTATTAGAATATAAACCAACACTCACGGTACAGGCAACAGAGTATAATAGCACCTGAACAGGGACCAGAGTCTGCAGACGGACGGACCACGTGAGCCTCCCTCCAGCAGCCAGGAACCAGGAAGAGAGCCTCTCAGCGTCCCGGCAGCCCCTTATCAAGGGTTTGGCCACACCCCCTCCAGGAGCCCAGGACCCTGGATAAGCTTCTCTGGACCCCACCAGCTGACACCCGAATCCCACAACATCTCTCTATCTAAAATATTCATGTATTGTTTCAGTTTAACACATTTTTTCATTTATTTAAAAATGTTTGTTGAAATTTGTAGTCACTGCTTAGAATGAACAGTAACAATAATAAAGATAAGCTTTTTGGTCTGTTCTTGAAAAGTCTCCGATGTAATTGACAAATCTAAATAATAATATAAGGCAGAATAAACTGATCCATGAACCAAATCTAACCTGTCTCTAGTGACAGCAAAATATTATTGAAATCAAGTTCATTATTTGTATATTGTCTACAGCAACTTTTGCCTTACAATGACAAAGAATAGTGTAACATGCCTATAGTTCCTAAAATACTCAGTATCTGATGTTTTATTTAAAAAGGGGGGGGCACAATCACCTTGATTCAATGGTGTAATTAAGACATCACTGAGTGTCTAATATTAGTAAGCAAAAGCAGTATGTTGCATAGGAAAACAAGAAGACTGTTTCTTAATCTGAGTGTAAGAGCAGGTTTTCCATAATCCAATCTATCGGAGAGCAAACATCTTCCTAAAAAGAATAAAAACAAATTACTAGAGAAATGAAACAAAGATGTACAAAACCAAAAAAAAAAAAAAAAAAAAAACAACCCTAATTTCCTAGGATTAGATTTAATTGAAAGAAAATGATACTAAAAATTATAATTGTTTTCTCTCAGACATTGTTCTCATTAGAGTCCCATATCAAACAGTCATCATATGAGCACCAGTCAATAAATCATGCTTTTAAGTAGCAGTTGTTTTAAAAATGACTAACCAAGCCAATTTCTCTTCTGCTAGATGCTCTATATTCATATAGTATTTGCAGTTGAATTATACTTTAAGAGACCTATAGACTATGCTTCAAGCACTCTATCTCATTTTGATAACTATTTTATAAATCTGATCACAAGTATTATCTTGATATGATATAGAACCTGAAATAATAAAACTCTGTTCCTTTGAGGAATTTATCAAGAGGTATGAACTTATTCTAGCTAAGCTAACATGATATTATTTTTTATAAAAACTAATTACTACCAGTGTGTTTTCTCTGTTGACAAATGCATATAAGAAGTTAAGTCATATCTATTCTATATGTTAATTGTGATTGTGATTACAAATCCAGTTACATTTGATAAAACTCATGATTTTTATAGTATAGAAATTATGCTGCATTACATTTGAATTAAAATGTACATTGGAGATCTTCTTCCTTTAAAATGTCTTATTCAGTGGCTATTAAGGGATGGTACCAGTGGGATTTGAAGTATGTGAATTCTATTGGTTTGAAGCTCCTGAATGCTTTTCACGGGGTTGATGGTTTTCCTTAATAATACAAGTATTTAACTAAGAACACAAGCCTTCTCTCTAGGAAGTGCTGTCTGAATTAAGCCAACTCTAGTTTTTGAAATTTGTTATCCCTTTTTATGATCAACACTTGGTTCTCTTCTATGTACAATTAAGATATAGTCAAGTCCTTGCAGTCTGAAAGTAATTATATATATACCAGGTGATTATGTGTTTCTGTCCTACTATTTGTTTCTAATTTTCTTCATTCATAACAAGCTTCTTGCAATGGATGTAGAGATTGTCAAAGGTTATCAGACTGAAGACTCTTGATAAGTGGTGAGGTATTTGGCAGAGGAGGAGGGCATTACTTGACTATAGCTACAGGTTTCACAATAGAAATGTGATTAAGGTGACTAATCATGCTTAGAATTTGTCTAGAAAAATATCAATAATGGGAAACTAAAGCATTTTATTTTAGTCATTCTAGCTGCTCCACAGGATTTCCATTAGAACAATAAAATAAACAGATTTATCTTGTAGGCAATAAAAGTGTATTTCAAATTTTTCCATAAATTATATGTATTCCTTGCTAAGAATCTAAATTACCACTTGTTCAGTTGATATTTTAAGTTCATTTTATATAAGCAAAGACTTGATAACATTCCATTTTCTTTGTGTGACTTTTGTTTTTCTTTGTAAACCATGAGCTCTCATTAGTAGGAATTTTTTTTATTTTTGCTTGTCTTGAGGTGTGTGGTACTAACTGAATTTATTTGGAAAGTGTCTGTCTTAGTGTTTCTACTGCTGTGATAAAACAGCATTGTAGCCAGCTTATCTCTGTACTACCAGCTCCCAAATAATAATAATAACATGTAGACTTCTCATTAATTATGAAAGCTTGACCTTAGCTTAAGATTGCTCCCAAATACCTCTTAAAATTTAAACTCATCCTTTTATCTATGTTCTTTCTCATGGCTCATTATCTCTCACATCAGTATGTTATATCTGACTTCTCCACAGCTGTCAGGTGAATCCCTGCCTCTCTGATTCTTTCCAGAGTTTCCATCTGCCTGGCTGGAAGTCCCATCTATCCTCTCCTGCCTTGATATGGAATGTTCAGCTCTTTACTAAACAAATCAGAAAATTTCTTGGTAAGGTGAGATAAAATAGAGACTGACACAGTATGATAAATACACCATGACCCAAAGCAACTGGGGAAAGGAGGGGATTATTTTAAACTACAGCTTGAAATCCATCATCAAGGAAAGTTGAGGTAGGAACTCAAGGCAGGAACTCAAGGCAGGAATTTGGAGGCAAGAACTGATGCAGAGGCAATGGAGAAGTACTACTTACTAGCTTTCCTCTCATAGCTTGCTCAGCCTTATTTCTTATACCATCCAGGACCACCTGCCCAGGTGTGACACAATCTCCTGATATCTAGGCCCTCCCTCATCAATCATCAACTAAAAAAATGTACCACAGGCTTGCCTACAAGCTAGTATGCTGGGGACATTTTCTCAACTGAAGTTCCTTCTTCCAAAATTACACTAGCTTGTGACCTAAAACTTACATACTAGTCTTTTAAACAACACGTCATATTTCCTATGTCTCTCTAATTTGAATTTTAGAAGATGTTAGCTCATGGTTGGAGTGTTCTGTTGTAGTTCCTCAACATACTCTCACATACACAAGCTATATCACATCTTTATTTTAAAAACAGAGATGAGATGCAGTGTTAACTCATGTTTATCTTGACTTCATACTCTCTCAAGCATTTGGCCTCGGGTTTAGATATTTGTTGTGAAATTGTTGGAAGCTTACCATAAAATATTCACTGAATGTGGAAACTATGTTAGAAAAGGTTGGCACCCTCTGGACTAAATTCAACTTACTTTGAGGTTTGTAGTTGTTTCTCAACTTGTCTCATGGAACAATTTTGTCATGTCTTGTAATGGTAACTCTTGGTTGCCAAGCATGAGTTGTAATCAGAAAAAGTTGTGGAAACATTAACTTTGATGTGCCACTTTTAGGTTTGGCAAGGAGTAAGGACTTTCTTTTTTTTTTTCTTTGTTCTTTTTTGAGAAAAGGTAATGGAGTCCAAGTTGTTATTAGAATTTTCCATATCAAATATACTCACTCTGCATCCTTACTTCTCTCCCTAAGGCTAGGTTAAATTTTCCTCCTTAGGGTGCCCACAACTTCAGTTGATTTTTCTTGCACAGTGTTTACCCCACTGTGCTTACGTCATGGACACATGTGCCTACTTCTTATATATTGAGTGGACTTTATCAATAGCAGGGACTGACCCACAGTCACCTTCTTGTCACCAAATAACTGCTTAAGTTACCTGAGAAATTGTGACTAGTTAGTCAATATTGCTTTCAATTGAACATACAAGATAATATTGATATAATAAACATCAAGTGTTATTACTTTCTACCATGCACAACTTTGATCTTTTAATACACATCAATTCATAATTCCTTAAAATTCCTACAAGGTATAAAACCCTTGTAGTATGCATATCAGAAAGCAAAGAACAATGAAGTATCAGGTTTGTTTAGAATCAAAGACGTTTTGTTGTATTTTTATTTTTAAATTGTGTGTGTGTATGTGTTTTCTGGAGTTACAAGCAGTTGTAAACTACCATGTGAATTCTGGGAACTGATCTCAGATCCTCCGCAAGAGCAGCAAGTGCTTTAAACTACTTAGCCATCTGTCTATTTCCAGTGCCCAAAATTATAAAGCTGGTGAGTGGCAGAGGCAAAACAGAAACTTTTGACATAACAACATAATTATACATGAAAGAAATTATTTTGTCTTTTATTAAAACTTCCTGTATAGAAAAATCTATTTAATTGTGGCTTGATTCTAGAATTCAACTATCATTTCCTATTGCTACTTCTCACTTCTTTATATAGTGGTTGCAGCACTGCCAAACTATAAGGTGGTTAAATGTCTTTGTCAAGTATCCAGTCCCAAATATTTCATTATAATAATGAAAAATGGACTAATTTAGCATGTTTCTTTGCATATATTTTTGCTGCATTTGCATACACATGCAAGTATGGAACTATGTGCTATTGTTTTGTGTATTTAATATAATCCTCCTAGTCTATACCATGTTGTCTTAGTGCCTGTTCCTTCTCCTCACCATCTTTTTTCTCCTCCCTCCTCTATCTTCTCTGTATACACCCTGTCCTCCTCTCCTAATTATTCTGGCCCATGTTGAGCTTGTCAAAATCTTATAAGTTCAGAGCCCTGATTTTTCCACAGGAGGAAAATAAATGGCATTTTTCCACAGTGCTATATCTAATTTTAGCATTGTTTATGCAATGACTTTGAAAGTATGTTTTCACATTTCTGTTATTCTCCTTATGTAATTTTTTTGGTCTATGCAACAATCAAATATTTAAAAAGTGTATAAAGGGAAAAGGCCCTGATATTGCAAAATTAGGCAAACATTGAATGAACTCCTACTATGTGTCAACATAGTAACAGGCCTTTTGTTGGCACAACATGTAAAACATGCAGATAAATAGCAAAGTGAAAAGAATGTTAATACTAAAAGTAGAGTTGATGGTAATGAAAATCATGCTTGAAATTTCTCAGTAGATGACGTAATTCCTTCTGGAAACAGATTGCATACAATTCTGGGGTTACATTTTACAGTATAATGATTTTATTTTACTTTATTAAAAACAATTCTTTGGCAATGCTTATGACTAAATTCAGGGCCTTGTGAATGTTAGGCAAATGCTGTTTTGGAATTTCAGCCCAAACATTTAATTTTATTTTAAATGAGTAAAATCAAACTGTTATACCTTTTTTTTTTTTTTGCTTTTGGTGGCTTGAAATCTTTTACTCATTACACATTTTCTAAAATTAACTATTAATTTCAAGTGACTGGAGCAGCAAGTGCTTCCACTTGGATAATTACTTCTCAAAGTGGTTTTTTTTTTTTTTTTTTCCTGGAGTTATGTACTCTGATATAAGATGAAGTGTGTTAGTGACATCTAGTAGCTTAGAGTTGAGGAAAGTACATTTTATTACTTTAATAGGTATTTTATAGGTTTTAAATTACAGTTTATTTCTTTAATTGTGCATCTGTCTATGTATGTGTTCATTTGCACACGCATGCTCCAGGGTACACCTGTAGTGGTAAAATGACAATTTGTGAGCGTCACTTCTCCCCACATGTGGATCCCAGAGATTATACTCAGGTTATTAGGTCTGGTGCCTGTTTCTGATTAACCAACTCACTAGTCTTTAGTAATACTTTTAATATTAATACATAATTAATGACCCCACAGACTCCTTGTTGAATAATCAGTCTTGAGCTGATGGCACTATTTTGGCAGGTAGTGAAAATTTAGAACATTGGATTAAGTAGAAAAAGTAGGCCATGAGCTCATGCTTTTGAATGTTATATCTAGGTTTCAGTTTCTTCCCTTCTTTTGCTTCCTGGAGACTATAGGTGAAGAACCTCTTTAGGGGGTAGGGTGTTTAGTGGATCTAGCAGTTATGGGGACAAGTTGTGGGTAAGTATGACTAAAATACTCCACATGAAATTTTCAAAAGATAGTATAAATATTTTATTATATAAGATAATGAAAATATCATATTGTAAGGGAACCCCTTCTGCAATATAACTCTACTGTCATAATGTTCTCACAAACATGTGACAGCTTAGAACCATAGGTTGTACCTTCTGTAACCATGAGCAAAATAAATCTTTTGTTCTTTTTTCCATGAGGTATTTTTTCATAGCACTACACAGCATGGATAACATTTGGCTAATATAACTAAGAATTTTGGATTTTTGAAGCAAGATGTACAATTCTTTAACAAACTTTATCCCGTCAACCTCTCTAGATATATACTTTGAGGAAGGTGATTGTAGGATATCTTTTTGTTCCTGGTTTATTGATGGTAACACATAGCTTTGTAGAAGAATAGTTCTTTAGAACTGTATCTAGTAGCTTTTTAGCATAGACAATTCCTCTCTACTCCTGTCCTATTTAGTTTATTTGCCCTACTCTTTCATTAGTAAACATTCTCCTGCCATCAGACACTCGATTGCATGTTATTTCTGATAACAGCTCCCCTTTCCTCTGTATTAACCTTTGAAATCTCACAGCAATAGTCAGTGTCTGAACATTAAAAAACTCTTTTTGAAGCTTTATTTTCCTCTCCAAGATAGACTACCCGGGTGAGTGCATAGACTGAATCCTATACTTTGTATTAAATGTTCACGAAGATGTACTTATATGTATAAACAGTGTGGTGCATCTAAGTCATGAGGACATCAAAGTTGACCTTTGTCTTACTTTGCTTTATACTCTTGTAATAATTACTATGACCAAAAGCAACTTGAATATAGTTGATTCAGTTTCTAGGTGTCTTAGAAAGGGTTATTATTGCTATGATGAAATGCAATTACCAAAAAGCAAGTTGGGGATGAAAAGATTTATTTGGATTACACTTTCACATTGCTGTTCATAGCTGAAGGAAGTCAGGACAGGAACTCAAACAGGGTAGGAACCTGGAATGGAGTCAGGAGCTGATGCAGAAGCCACAGAGGGGTACTTTTTACTGTGTTGCTTCACATGGCTTGCTCAGCCTGCTTTCTTATATATCCTAGGACCACAAGCCAAGGACTGGGCCCTCCCTATTGATCACTAGCTGAGAAAATGCTTCACAGCTAGAACTTATGGAAGGGTTTCCTCAATTGAAGTTCTTCCCCCTCTGATTACTCTAGCTTTTGTCAAGTATCAACACAAAACCAACCAGTAAACCAGATTATAGTACATCATGAAGGGAAGTCAAGGCATGAACTCAAGGAAGAAACCTAGAGTCAAGAACTGAACCACACACCACAGAGAATATATCTTATATGACTTGCTCACCTGGAACTATCTGTGAAGGTCAGGTACTGGGCTGGGCCCTACTGCACCAATTATTAACCAAGAATATGTTTTCACAGGCTTGCCCCAGACCAATCTTATAGAGGTATCAAATGACTCTAGCTTGACTTATGTTAGCACATGTCATCATGAGTGCTTTGTCCTCATCTATGGTTTGTGTTTACAACCACATTTGATGTGATAAAAGAAAAAAAAAATTAAAGAACTTAAACACAATGTGCCATGCTTAGTAGATAATTTAATAGATAAAGAATAAAAAGGCATTTTAATGATCCATTCTTGTTTCAGATATAAGAACATATCCATCAAGAAAAACAATTTTATATTTAATTCTGTCTTTTATATTCTGGCTTTGTTTTAAACTGAGAAGAGAATCTAAATTTTATGAACCAAATTTACTCCAGATGGCCTTCTTTTTTATGTATGTGTTTTTTAAAATCACAGTTATTTTTGAGAGCAAGGGTACATACAACTCTAGGAGAAAAAGCAGTGTCAGTAAATGATAGGAATAATCAGGGCAGTAATTAAGATAGTTATGGTTCTATGTGTATAGAGCCTTAGAAGAAATCATCCTTCACACACACACACACACACACACACACACACACACACACACACACACACGCATGCATGCACATTCTCTGCATATTCACCCATAAAGTGTGTCATATTATTGATCAAATTTAAAAAAATCAATTAGATACTAGTATCTGGTTTTATTCATAGAATTGATTTAAAGAAAAAATATGATTTAAAATATATGTCTGTATTTATATATTATATCTCATACATCTTTCATTACAAGTAGAGTAAGGATAAAAGACACTTGTCAATATCTTTGGTAGACTTTAATTACTTTTGGTGCATACTTCAAATGTTCCCATGGACTTTGTTTCCTTCTTTAACATTCAATTTTCTATTTCCAATTATCTATCAAGAATCACATAGTGAGTCTTGGCCATCTGTTCCTTCAGGCACCCCTGGAACCTGCTTGTAATGCTACTGTCCAAGAAATCAGATATGTGATCTTCACTCTTCCTTCTGTCCTCCAATACCAATACTTAGTTTTATTCCAAGCTTTTTAGCAGACCATCTGCTATGTCTCTCCTTCCTCTTTGCCAACATTCCCAGAGGTCTATGCAGATGTTGGTGTCACATCCAGCTTTCCTCTCTCCTGTGGAACCTTCTCAACCCCACCCTACCACAGCCCAATCCATTCTTTAATGTCAGTTCCCAATCCTTAGAAACACATTCTATCCAGGACCCACAGAGGACAATCTGGCAGTTGCTCAGAAGCATTCCCTACCAGATAACCCATAGCCACCACATGTTACTAAGAACAAAAGGACAACAAAACCAAGGGATGAAGTACCTGCTCAACAAATATAAGAACAGATATGAGCATCTAGAATAATAATCATCTTAAACTCAGATGTCTACTGAAAAACACAATCAAAACAGTCAGGACAATATGTCTTTACTAGAGTAGGGCAAACATAGCATAGTAGGCCCTGAGAAATACAATGTTGCTGAAGCACAAGACAAAGTCTTCAAAATAGCTATTATGCATATGTTCAAGAATATGAACAAATATGTTAATGAAAATGTAAACAAATAGTAGAGTGTAATGAAAGAAATATTTAAAGACATAAAAGCAGAAATAGAATTACTAAGGAAAACCCAAACTGTGGTAAAACTGGAAATGAAAAATTTGGAAACTCAAACAGTACTCTTAGGGGCAAGCTTCACCAAAAGAATACAAGAGACACAATAGAGTGTATCTGGTGTTGAATATAAGATAGAATAAATAGATAACTTCATCAAAGAAAATTTAAAAAAAAAAATCAAGGCCGAAAATACCAAAGAAATCTGGAACACTATGAAAAGACCAAATCTAAGAATAATAGAAATAAAGGAAGGAGAACAAATCCAGATCAACGGCCCAGAAATTATTTTCAACAAAATCATAGAAAAAAAATTCTAACCTAAAGTGGGAGGTGCCTATTAAGATAGAAGCAGCATACAAAAAATCAAATAGGCTGGAACAAAAAGAAAATTTCCCACAAAACATAATAATCAAAAAACTATCTGTACAGAAAAAGAAATATTAAAATCTTCAAGAGAAAAAGACCCAATAACATATAAACATAGACCTATTAGAGTCATACCTCACTTTTCAATGGGGACTCTAAATGCCAGAAAAGCCTGGTAAGGTGTTCTACAATCATTTCTTAAAATAAATTTTGCCATGCCCACAACTTCTCCACCTCCTTTGCCTTCTCCCAGTCCTCTACCAGTCTCCCTTTACCCTATATCCCATGCATTCCCCAAAGAGAGCAAAGATTCCCAAGGTGAGTCAATTCTGTCTGGCATATCCAGTTGAGGTAGAACCAAGTCCCTCTCACCAAGGCTGAAAAGGGTGCTTCCCAACAGGAAATGAGCTTTAAGAAGCCAGTTAATGCAGCAGGAATAAACTCTGGTCTGACTTCAAGAGAATCCACAAACTTCCCATGCCATCAACTGTCATCTGCATTTGGAAGGCTTAAATCTATTCCATGAAGTTTCCTCAGCTGTCATTTTAGAGTCAGTGAGCTCCCAATAGCTTGAGTCAGCCTTGTCTATGGGTCTCCTCATCATGATCCTGATACTTTCACTCATGTAATCTCTCCTTCCTCTTTTCAGTTGGACTAGTAGCTCAACACAGTGTTTAGCTATGAATCTCTGCATCTGTCTCCATCAGTTGCTGGATAAGGGTTCCACAATGACAATTGGGGTGGTTATTCATTTGATTATAAAGGGCAATTAAGTACCCTTTCTACTATTGCTTAAAGTCCTAACTAGACTCTCTTATGGGTTCTTTGGTGTTTCCCTAGCACCAGGTTTCTCTCTAACCCCACAATGGCTCCCTCTTATCAAAATATCTATTTTTTGTTTTCCCTCTGTGCTGCTCCCCTCACTCAACTGTCCCATTTTTTCATGTTCTCTTTGCACCTCCCCTTGCTTCCTCTTGCTGTATGATTCCAATTTACTCAGATCTTTTCTGTTTCTCTTTTCCAAGGGGGGATGCATGGATGTCTCTCTTAAATTCCTTCTGTTACATACATGCTCAGGGGTTGTGGGTTATAGCCTGGTTGTCCTTTTTGCATTACATCTAAAATCTACTTATGTGTAAGTAAATACCATGTTTTTCTTTCTGGGTTTGTGTTGCCTCACTCAGAATGATACTCTTTAGATCCATCCATTTGCCTGAAATTTTCAGAATGTTGTTTGCTTTTACTGCTGAGTAGTACTCCACAGATAAGGCTGACTCAAGCTATTGGAAGCTCACTGACTCTGAAATGACAGATGAGGAATCTTCATGGAAAGGATCTAAGCTCTCCAAATGTAGATGACAAAAAGACACAAAATGTGGAGAAGATATGGAGAGTCATGGCGAGATTTGAAGTGATGCATATAGGGCATAAACATGATCTTATTTCATTGTATACATGTCAAAAATAAAAAAAAAATTAAATTTTTTCTTATAACTCCTACTGGTGTCATACATGCTTTGTATTGATTATTTCCTGTCATTCATTCATTCATGCTTTCCTTCTTTCTTTTCTTCTTTCTCTTTCCGAGACAGGGTTTCTCTGCGTAGCCCTGGATGTCCTGAAACTCACTCATACTGCAGAAGAGGTTGTCCTGTGTCTGTCTCTGCACTGCTGGAATAAAAGGCATGTCTCACCATTTCTAAGTATTTTCTTCTTTTTTTTAATGCAAAGACTATGAATTATACTTCTTTTATGCCTCCCACAGTGCTTAACAAAAATGTTTTTTGGATGCATGATTTGAGTTGATCACAGAAATAAAAGAATAAACAGCTTGATGAAATGATAATAATAGTACCAGCTACAGTCTCAGTGTACCAGGAAAGAGATCAACAAAGGAACTCAGAGACTGAATATATCTTATACATTCTAAATTTCTGACATGATAGTATATAACTGAGGGGAGCATCATTACAGCATATAGCTGTGTGTGTGTGTGTGTGTGTGTGTGTGTGTGTGTGTGTGTATACATATATATATATATATATGACAAGATAGAAAATTTTCTAGAGCAAGCATTGAAAGATGAACCAAATTTGACATAGAAAACCTTTCCTGTTGCAGGCAAATTTGAAAATTAGAAGGAGATTCATGCATTTTAAAATTTAAAATGGCCCCACTGGACTTTTATTAAAGAATAAAATGACCCCAGAAGAAAGTTCTTTAATTATAACCAGTGAACACTTAATAAGCTAAATGCTATTTTGCTTCTTTCAAAACTTGAAATGAAATTACTGCCATTGAAAGCAGATATTGAGGGTACTGGTGTAATTATCCCTACATATCCCAGGGAACAATTTAAAAATCTTTATAACAAAAAGCTTGGAAGAAACAAACCATTGAAGAAAATAAATCTTTTGAGGTTATTACTAGTAAAAGAGGCAAAGAAGAGTAGAAATACAATTATTACAAATATTATTTTCCAGATAGGTAAACATTACATAAAGAGACATGTTAAATTAGACAAATGTCACCTGAACACTTTTGAAGTGGGGACTGGTCTATTGGTCTGGGGATTATAAAATAATAATAAAATTAGCTCATTCTGAGTAAAGTGCTAATCTTAAACCACTCCATGAAATTGACATGCATGCCTTTAATAGCTCATTTTTCTTTTCTGTATTTCAGACTTTTTTCTCCTTAGCATTTCATAAATGTCATAATACACATTAAGAATCATGATGCCTTCTATATTTCTAAAATCATTATCTCAGATATTACTGCATAATTTCAAACATTTGAAATCTGACATTGATTGATAAAGTTATTTATAATGCATGCCTATTGCCAATTTAATTACTTTGGGGTTAAATGAAGAAGCATTTTAAATGATATGCTTTAATATAGTTCAATTATTGAAAACAAATCAAACAAGAAATAAATTTCAAAAATGAAAGATTATAAAAAGACATCATTTTAGTGGAAAGCTTTATTTTAAAATGCAGAATATTTATAAATTAATGGCACACAGGAAGATGAATTCCTTGTCCTTTCTCTTTAAATATCAGCATCATCAAATATTAAGTGCCTGTAAATACCTACTCTAATTGATCTCATGCATTTCCTTGACCTTGATACATAGCTGACTGTGTCCCTAAAGAGCCAGATCCCTGTTCAGACCTTCCGCTTGGCTGCCTAACTGATTTCTTCCTGTTGCTAAACCATTTCCTCCCCACACCCTTTCCCCCAAGGATTTAACCTCTTTTCTACAAAGTTCGTGTATATGCCACAGTCTATCAGACTAATGCTGTCTACATGACTTGTCAGTAAAATCAGCCTGCAGTGATGGTAGTGCTGCAGCTTTCTGTACAGCTTCAAGCCTAATACAGCTAGTTCATGTAAGGAGATGATGCAAGTTGAAGTTTCAGGGCTGTGATGAAGAGGTCTCAGAATTTAAATAGCTTCTGCAAGGCAAATGGCTCTGTGTTTCCCAAGTAATTGTAATCCCTGAAATCAAACCACCTCTCAAGGTGCACAATGGCATGGTTATCAAATGTTTTCAATGATTTCTTGAGCATCAGAGCTGAAAAGAATGACAGGTTTAGATTTGTTCAAAATTCATAATATTTGTCATTCAACCTCAGATCTAACTTGCTCCTATCATTTGGAATGGTTCTATACAGATGGCATTCACTTGCTTGCCTTTTTTTCCCAAAGAGACAGCTGTTCTAGAATTACAGCTGCATATTTAAAAAATCATATTCTTTAGAAAGAAATCCTTCATTCTTGTGGGATATTGTCCTGGGAAAACATGATACTTTATTAAATACAAAACAGAAATAAGTCTGGCTCATCAATAGCTCACATCAGTTAAATGTTTAGAGTAGGAAAGAGTTTCCCTCGGCCACTCTTCATTTTTTCTTATATTTCAAGTGAGATTGAATAAATATAAAGAACCAATTTTTGTTTCAGATAGGATATCATTATGCTCCCTGGCCTCAACTTCAAAATCCGAGTCAACCTCTAAATCATTGGGTTTATAAGCATACACATTCATGCCTGGCTAAGTAATATGAGTAATTCTATTCTGGCATATTTCTCCAGCAATAAAAGTTTTTCATACTAAATTCTAAATGTAAAAATATTTATTAGCTCCAAGCACTGCTTGTTAATCATTAGTGAGAAAAATAAATTATATTTAAGAGCTAAAACCATTATAAGGTTTTTTGTTGTTGTTTTGTATTTTAAAAATCTTGTGACTACAACTTTCAAGGATGACTCAGAGGGCTAAGGATGATGACCTAAATTTGATACCCAGAACACAAATAAAAGTGGAAAAAGAGAAACAAACTTCTGAAAGCTGTCCTCTGACTTTCATATGTGTACTGTCACACCCTCTATCACACACCTATACAAACTGATTATAAATTAAACAACTTTGCCACTAAATAATATTACCAATCATTATCTGTTTCCCTTTTAATGAATGACTACACACAGAATCTATTTTAATAAAGCTTTGATTTTAAAGCATGAAATGGACAACCACATGCAAAATATGCTTTCATTTTCAACTAATGCATATGTAGAGCATGCCTATCTAAATCAAAAGCACATATCTGCTGGGCACAATGGCACAGGCCTTTGAGATAGAGGCAGGGGGATCTCTGTGAGAGGCCAGCTTTAACTTCATAGTGAGTTTCAGAATAGCCAGGACCATGTTTAGAGACCTTGACTCTGAAAAAAAAATTCAAACTTATATACACATCAGCATTTGATGACATAGAGGTAGTGTCTCTTGATTGTAGATAGAGGATATTTTAAGTGCTCAAACATATATTTGGCCATTTCTCTTTTGCTTTCTTCACTATTGTGGCATTGAGTAAATTACTTTGTAGTTTGGGATTTGCAGATGTCTTAGTTAGGATTTCTATTGCTGCAATGAAACACCCTAACCAATGCAACTTGGAGAGGGAAGATCCTATTTGACTTACACTTTTACATTACTCTTCATCATCAAAGAGAATCATGACAGAGACTCAAATAGGACAAGAAGCCAGAGACAAGAGCTGAAGCAGAGGGGTGTTACTTTGGCTTGCACATCATGGCTAACCTAGCTCTTTCTCTTTCCCTCCTCCTTCTCTCTTTCTTGTTGCTGAGTCCTGACAGCTTCTATCTGGGAAGGGGATGAGAAGATGAGGAGCCAATAACACAGACCCCAAGATTCGGGCAAAATGGACTGCAGACTCATTTATTCCGCAATGGGGAGAGCTTTATAGACCCCCTTCCAAGCAACCAGGCCATCCCTCATTGGCTGGGCATAATCTGGTGACATTTTGTGGCCATTGTACATTGGCTGGGCATGATCAGGAATTTCAAATATCAGACAGCACTCTGATCTGGTGATATTGTGTGGCCATCCCACATTGGCTGGGCATGACTTGGTGACATTGTGTGTCTGTTCCTCATTGCCTGGTCATGATAAGGAGTTCTGACAGTCTCTGTTCCTAGGCAGATTCCGTACAATTAAGAAGTTTGGACAGCGATTTTTGCTAGGCCCTCAGACATACTCCAGGTTGGCTCAGCAAGTGTGTTATGTGTATGCCTTGGCTTTCCTCTACTATATGGACCTGTCTTACTACATATTCACCCTTTTATTTTATTATCTTGCCACTTAGCAGGAGTTGTAGTTCTTTGCTCTGCCATTGCTACTCTGCTTGAGGCTAATTTAGCAACTGGGACTATGCATATCTTAGATTGGGTTGCCAAACAACCTCTACTTGTCATTGACTACCAAGCCTGAAGGGTTTCTATTCCCTGCCCGCCCCCCCACACACCCGGGGAGTCACCCCTTGGTGGGGGGGGAAGATCAAGTAATAGTCTTTGAATTTTAGAAAACCAGGTATGAATAACTTCCTATGGAGGGCTATGAGTTGGTTATTTAAGAGCCATTATCACCTGTAGAGTCACCTTAGTGGCCATCTGCTGTTGCCAGATGGGCTGTAGGAGAAACTTAAAAAGATTAAAAACACCACCCTGCCAATCAAAACATACGTCCAACAGAAATCAAATAGTATTTTTATATTATTCCAAACCTTTTCAAAAAATAAGAGTAGAAGGTCATAATCTCTGTCCTTTTCTGATTAGCTAACCATGGACTCTTAATATATTTAGACAGTTCCTGGAATGTTTAACATTCCTTAACTCAAAAGTCATCATACAAAATGAGGAAAAACGAGGGTCCATAAGACTTAAGCTTTTAGAAGGTCAAAGAGAACAAGAAAGGGAGGCATATACATAACTCATTCTGGCTTATTTTCTTTTTTCTGGAAGCAGGCTGATCCGCGTCCAGGTGCACATCTCTTGCTGGGATTCATATCGGCATAGTAACATTCTGAGGAAAAACATAAGCATACCCTCTCCCATGGGTCAGCAGGAGGTTGGTGGCTGCCATTGGAGGAAGATAAGGTCTCATTAGGGGCAGGGGTGTGTTCCTTGTCAGAGACACCCAGTGTTTGTAGGCCAAGCTGAGACCCTTGTCATCAAAACTGAGAAAGTTCATATGGAAAAGGACCTTTGTTAAAACCAGACGAAGATCCCTTTTATTCTCTGATGAGATAGTCCTGGCCAATAGCTCCTTAAGAGCTCTGTTGGTCCTTTTTATGATGGCTTGTACTTGAAGATTGTAGGGAGTGCCTGCAGTATGAGGAATCTTCCAGAAAGTTAGTAAATTGTTGAGACCTAGACAGGGCCATTGTCATTATTAAGTGCCAAGGTACCCTCCTAACTACCATGACCAACTTAAGGACCTTGATAGTATTGACAGTCTTCTTCCCAGAAAGTACAGGTGCATAAACAAAGGAGGAACAGGTATCAATTACTATGGAAACATGCTTAAGATTGTCAAAGGGGGCATAATGGGTATATTCATATGCCAGATGGTGTTAGGCAACAAGTCACAGAGATTAACTCCTATGCTTTAGGTGAAGCAGTCCTAAGGGGGCAGAGAGATGCAGGTGGCACCCACCTGGGACAAGTGTTTACACTGGGAAAAGAGTAATTCTGGAAGAATTCTATGCACATTTTGTAGAGACAGAAGAAACTGCTGATGAAGAGCCCTGGCTTGCTCTAGGATATAAGAAAAGAAAAGACAAGGTTCTCTGGCTCTTATCCATATGTTCTCTGTGCCAATATTTATGCCTTAAGGCCAGGTTGAAGAACTGGTCAAACATAGGAGTGACATTGTACAGATCAAAATGTGCTTAGTATATCCATAGAAGGGTTCCAGATTAACATAATACTCCCTCAAATCCCCTGGGTGTTACATTAAGGTTTTCTAGCTACATAGTTCAGTCCTGCCCACTGCTGTTTATCTGTACCAGCCAACTCAAAGTACCAACGAAGCACACAGACACTTATATTAATTTCATGCTATTTGGCCTATGGCTTAGGCACATTGTTAGCCAACTCCTTCATCTTAACTCAGCCCATTCTCATTAATCTGTCTGCCACATGGTCTGTGGCTCACCTGTGTTCCTTACATGTTGCTTGTTTGGGTATCTGGCTTGATCTATTTCTGGCTACGGTGTTCACCAAGGGTCAAAACAGCTCTTTTATTTAAAGATTGATATTCACAGCATACAGAAAGACACTCTCATATCACCTGGTTGTCCAGAGGACCATTGCCAATAAGGGCTTTTGTGGATCATGGCATTGCAGACTGGAAGTGGCTAGGAAGGCCTGAATATTTTGTAGTAAATATTTACCTTCTTGGATAAGCCTAACCTTAGTGAAAAGACAGGTAGGGCCTTCCAACAATGAAAAGAGTTGTCTCATCTCTTGTTCAAGGATGGGTAAGAAAGGTTTAAGACAATTAACCATTCCACATAGTTGTTGTAATTCTGAGAGTGAGTATAATTCCTACATTTCCAATGTAATAGAAAGAGGTTGGGACTACTTAGCAATACAAAAGCATAAAAAGTCAAAAGGAGAGTATCAATTGGACCTTATCTAGCATCATCATCAGATGTAAGGATTCATGGTGGTTTTTTTTTTTTTTTTCTGTTAGGTTGCATCTGGGTGTTCCAGGAGGAGATCATTCATATAATGGATCAAAAGAACATTTCTGGGTATATTGATCAAAGCTTGAAAAACATGTAGCTGGCAAATAGTTGGGCTATTCTTCATTCCTTGGGGCAAAATAATCCATTGATATCTATTATCTGGTTTCTCCATATTAGGTTCCCACACAGTAAAGCCAATATGATCTTGATCCTGAGGTACCAAAGGAATTTGAAAAAATAATCTTTAATATCTAAAACTAATATAAATATGATGAAGGAATAGCACTAGGGTGAGGGAGCCCCTGCTGTGTGGATCTCATTTTTTTCCATTTGATCATTAACTACACAAAGATCCTGCAGAAGCTGATAGTGTCCTGACCTTTTGGGGATAGCAAATATGGGTTATAATGTTTACTTGTGCATGGTTCTATGTGCCCCATCTTTAGATGTTCTCCACCTAATTCCTTTAGGATTGACACATTAGGTTCATTATAGGCCACTTCCACCCATACTGATTGATGCAAGAGCCAAATCAATAGAATGAGGCTAAGGGGCTTGATCACAATGGCTCTTATAATTGAAGGTAAAGATCTCATGCAGTGTTACAAATGCAATGCCCACCTTCTCATGTACCATCATGTTATCAAAAATCATATTGTCATTTTTAGCTAGGACAACATCCATATCCTCCAAAATATCTATGCCCCATAGGTTCCTAGGAACAGGGGAAATTATAGGGTGAATGTCTCCCTGTGGGATAATGCTCTTGTACACTGTAAAAGTTTGTTACTTGTATTGGCTTAACAAAATGTTGATTGGTCAGTATCTAAGCAGAAAGTAGAGGTGGGGTGATCAGAGTAAGAATTCTGGGAAGAGGAAAGGCAGAGAAGGAGATGCTAGGCAGACTCAGAGAAAGCAAGATGAGAATGCTTTACTGTGCAAAGGTATAAAGCCACATGACTAAATATAGATAAGAATTGTGACTTAATTTAAGTGTAAGAGCTAGGTGGTAATATGCTTGAGCTACTAGACCAGCAATTACTATAATATTAAGTCTCTGAGTCAATTATTTCATAAGCAGCCATGAGATGATGGTATAAGACAGAGAAACTTCTGACTACAGCTCCTCATACCATCAAAGTTCTTCGAATGGACCAATAAGGTGGTCATCTTAGAATCTTTTTCACCTCCCACACCACTGATGGAGAGTCCAGGATTAAACTTCCAATGTGAAAAGCAAAATACCTAGGTCTCGGTTAAAATGATGATGTCTGCACATGTGTCTACCAGGCCTTTGGTAGCTTGTGCATGAAGATAGATGATCAGCATTGGGGAGTGTCAAAAACTGGGCATTGTCCATTAAATTTTTGGATTACCAGAGCCTCACCTTATTGACAGGACTGAGGAGTACTCCACCTGGAGTTTAAAGTAACTCATATCTTGGCAGGCTATGATCTGTTATCTTGTGTCCAATGAAATCCCTTACTGCTTCTGGGGCATCAGTTCCTAGATTTTGCCGGGGGTAGTCATATCAAAGATGGATGGCCTGGTTTGGCACATCCCCAGCAAGTTCTATTTACCTGGGGGCCCTTGAGAGTATCACTAGCATGCTGCCTATCTGCAAGAGGAACATCCAAGGAAGTGGTAAAAACAGTAATCAGACCAGTTCTGGGGTCAAGATCTCTGGTGGTCGGCACTCATTTCTGAATGTCCTCATTGTGGACCACTGCATTGTAGGTAGGGACATTAAACCCTTCTCAAATCAATTGTTTGATTAATTTTTTTTCTGGTAGGGCCTGAGTTTACTCTGCGTTCTATCTCCTCATTAACCAAGCCAGAAAAATCAGTGAAGAGCTCTCCTGGGAACTGAAGCAGAGGTTTCTGAGCTGTTTGGGCCAAAGTTGGAGGAATCTCTCCTGTCCACGGTCCTTCTGCTGCTTATAAAATTATTACACAAAGGCTTATATTAATTACAAACTGTTCAGCCTATGGTTTAGACTTTTTGTTAGCTAGCCCTTGCACTTTAACTCTACTCATTTCTACTAATCTATGTTTTGCCACTTGGCTAATTGCTTTCCTGTGTCTCTTTAGATCTTGCCTCCTTGGATGGCAGCTTGTAGCTTCTCTGTGTGACTCTACCCTTTTTTCCCTTTATCTATGCTTAGATTTTCTGGCTGCCTATGAACTGGCTTGTCATAGGCAAAAACAATTATTTTATTATCCAATGGTTATTCATAGTGTACAGAAAAACATCCCACATCAAGGTTGCAGAAATAAGCTGAGGTTCTAGCAGAGTATATGCTTTAAGATCCTTGAAAGCCAGGTCAGAAACCTGTTGGTAGTAGGCTTGAGGGTCAATCTGTGCCTGATATACAGGATGTGCCCTGTGAGCATAGGTCATATCATAGGTCACCAGGACATTAAATAAGATGTTCATCTGGGCCTGGGATTACGCCTGATTATCATAGGCTGATTTCCAATAAAGAAAAGTGACCAGCTCCAGCACAGCTTTGGGCAGATTGTACCAATCAATGTAAGCCTGTAGTTGTATTGTCCATTAAGTGAGTACATTTTCAAAGTAAGGTGAGTCTGGGCCTGATTCATTAGATGCCTTCTGGGTGAGGGAGAGTTCAGCTGTGGGGATGGGAATCCCGGGCTAGACATAGTGATTTGAGGCCAAACTGACTGAGAGTGTTTCTGTGGGCCTACAGACTGACAATGGTGTAGGCTGTGAGGGTTGTAATATGCCTGGTGCCTCTGAGAGTAGCCATCTCCTGAGGCAGGCAGGTACTGAGATAGATTGCCCCAAGAATATCACACCCCACTGTGGGGGTGGAGCTGATTAGGAACAGCTTGTGGAATCATAACGACAGCTACATGTTTCTTGACAGATTTTGAGAGACCGAACTGTCTGCTTCTTCATCATTGGAGGCTATAGAGAGATCTGACATGGAAGGGACAGATGTGATAAAGAGATTACCCATTTTTAAGAGGGAGACAGCAGGCAAGCAATAGTCGGAGAAACGACAGGGTAGAAAATTGAGTCTGACTTTATATCTTGTTCTTAATGGGGGACTTCTGAGTTTTTTTTTTTAGGCCACAGCCATATGCCTCATGGTATCTCTGGATGATGCATAGAATTTGGGAGCTGAGTCTTGGTTCCATCTCCTGAAGTGTCAGCTTTTCCATGGAGGCAACAGCTGGACCAAAACAGAAAAAAAAAATGTGCCCCAACGAATACAATATTCAGAGACCTTCTCACTGAAACATGCCATCTTGGGGTTGCTGTCCCCAAGGAGAATAAGGAGAGAGAGACAATGAGAATCCTATTGCTGGTTCCTAACAGCTCCCTCAGGGGAGTGAGTGAGAAAATTAGGAGCCAAGGACACAAACTCCAGGAGTCGGGTGAAAAGAAGACTACAGCATCATTTATTCAGCAGTAGGATAGCCTTATATTCTCTCTTCCCAGAACTCAAGGTGTCTCTCATTGGCTGGGCATGATCAAGAGTTCTTACAGTGTCTGTTGTTAGGCAGACTCCATATTTTGAGGAACTCTACACAAGCCTGTTGCAAGGCTCTCAGGCAGAATCCAGGTGGCTCAGAAGGAAGTGTGTTATGTGCATGCTTTGGCAAATGGTTTGAGACAAGACTATTTCCTCTTTCTATGGGCCTGTCTTACTACACATCTTTGTACATCATGGCTTGTTTCTCTCTCTCTCTCTCTCTCTCTCTCTCTCTCTCTCTCTCTCTCTCTCTCTCTCTCTCTCTCTCTCTCTCTCTCTCCTTTGGTTTGGTTTGGTTTTTCTAGACAGGGCTTCACTGAGTAGCTCAGACTGGCTTAGAACTCATAGAGGTCTCCCTATCTCTGCCTCTCCAGTGCTGGAATTAAACACAAGTACTACCACCATGCTTGGTTATCTCAGCATGCTTTTTTATTTATAGAATTCATATCCACCAGCCCAGGGATGATGCCACCTACTCCCCTGTAAATTATTGATTAAGAAAAATTCACCACTGGCTTGCCTGCAGCCCAGTCTTGTAGCATTTTCTCAAATGAACTTTCCTCCTCTCCAATAACTTTAGGCTATGTCACAATGACATAAAACTAGCCAGCACAATAGGCATGTCTTTTCTTCACTTATACTGTGCTTCCTGTGGGTAAGGACCTGCCTCTCATTTTATCATCTTCTCACATAGGGTACCTTAATACCTTTAAGATTGCTTCTATAAGGCACTGAAATAAGAACTGTAGACTGCTAACAATTTCATAATAGTTTGTTTTAACAACTTTTATGAATTTACTTTTATAACTTGAATAACTCATATAATTTTTATCTAAATTAATACGGGATATATGAAGTAATATTTATATTTTGTGAACAATATTTATCTCATTTTAGCTTTCTATAAGAAGTCTTAGGAAGTAGGGCATAGGATTTATGATCATTTGACACTACATATGAGGAGACAAAGATTCAGGTTGATTCCAATAGCACAGGCACTAAGATCAGCAATTAATAAATGAGATTTTATGAAATTGAAAATGTTCTTTAATGTCAACATGACAAGGCAGCCTACAGAATAGGAAAAGATCTTCACCAATTACACATCTGATAGAGAGCTAATATCCAAAATATATAAAGAACTCAAGAAACTAGATATCAACAAACCAAATGATCCAATTTAAAACAGGGTACAGATCTAAGTAGAGAATTCACAACAAAAGAATCTTAAATAGCTGAGAAACAGGGAGATATTCAACTTCTATATCCATCATTGAAATGCAAATCAAAATGACTCTGAGATTCCATCTTAACACCCGTGAAAACGGCTAAATCAAAATCACGAGTGACAACTTATGTTGGAGAGGGTGCTGAGCAAAGGGAATACTCCTTCATTGCTGGCAGGAGTACAAACTTGTACAGCTAGTCATTTTGGAAGTCAGTGTGATGGTTCCTCAGAAAATTGGGAATCAACATACCATAAGACATAGCTATACTGTTCTTGGGTATATAGCAAAAGGATATTTAATCATAACACAAGGACACTTGCTCAACTATGTTCATAGTAACATTATTCATAATAGCCAGAACCTTGAAACAACTAGATGTCTCTCAAGCGATGAATGAACAAAATAAAGAAATGTGAAGGCAAATGGGTGGAACTAGGAAAAAAAATCATCCAGAGGGAGGTAACCGAGACCTAGAAAGACAAACATGGTATGTTCTCAGTCATAAGTGGATATTCACTGTAAAATAAAGGATAACTGCTACAACCTACAGACCCAGAAAAACTACATAGCAAGGAAGGCTCATAGGGGGGATGCCAAGATCTCCCTCAGAGGAAGAAATAGAAGAAATTTCTTAAATGGACTGAGGGTAGGTGTGGATGGGAACACGTGTAATCAGCTTGTGTTTGGAGGTACTGAAAGAGGCTACTGGAAACTGGTGCATTTTGATATCTGGTGAGAACCTGGCACTATGGAATCTCCCAGGAATCTACAAGAATGACCCCAGCTATGATTCTTACCAATAGTGTATATGTGGCCTAAACTGGCCAGCTCCTCAGATTGGTGCCTAGCTCAATTGTCATCAGAGAGCCTTCATCTAGCAATTGATGGAAACAGATGCACATTTAAAGCCCATCATTAGGTAGACTTCAGGAATCCCATGGAAGAGGAGGAGAAAAGATTGTAGGAGCTACCTGGGTTCATAGGGGCTAAAAAGACTGAACTGACAGCCATGTAGCGTGCATGAGACTAACCTACACCTTCTGCATTTATGTTACAGATGTGTAGCTTATAGAACTTCTAACAGTGGCAACATGGCCTATCTCTGACTTTTTTTTACTGTCTTTTGTAATCCTACTCCTCATTCTGTGTCACTTTACCCAGTCTTAATGCATGTGAAGATGCTTAGCCTTACTGCAACTTGATATGCCATATTTTGTTGATAGTCATGGGAGACCTGCTCTTTCTTGTACAGAAATTAAGGAAGAATTAGTTGGTAGGGTGAAACCAGAATGTGGGGAGCTAGGGGAGGGACTAGGAGGAAAGGAGGGAGGGAAAACTGTGGCAGGGAGGTAAAATAAATTTTTGTTAGAAAAAGATTAGGATGATTAGTTTTCAAAAATTAATTTTATTAAAACTTCAACCTGTTTCTTTCCATATCAGGCAGTGCTGCTCAGCTATCACTCTGTGCACATCCAGTAGAACAGAGCTTGAGAGCTGAGTGGAGTGGGATTCCAACACCCACCCTGGACTCTATAGAAAGATCCTGAGATGGCTGATGTTTTGAGACTTAATCCATTTATCATTTATGGTCCCACTTGCAACAGAACATAAAATAAGTTTAGCATAATTCTACTTTTCTACTGTTGAGTAGGTTGTCTGCATTCATGTGTGTGGGCTAATATTTTTATTGCTTTATACATATAAGGGCAGGTTATTCACATATTATTTATAGCTCCTGACACTTGGTAATTTATTTTACAAATCTTTTCATGAACCAACTGGCATAAACAAGATCCAATATTTGATTGGATAACCTGAAACGATGACTTTTTTTTCAGTTGAAAGTGGAAGAATACTTTTCATAATTTCTCTAACAAGTTGGAATAGTGGGGTAATGATGTGTAATGTCTTTCTGTATGCTGTGAATTACCATTGGGTAATAAAAAAGCAGCTTATAGGCAGGCAGGAAATTCAAGCATACATAAAGGGGAAGGAGGGCAGAGTTAGACAAAGACCCTTTGTGCTGCCGCTAAGAAAGCAAGACGTAGAAGTACAGGTGAAGCAAAACATAGATTAGTGATGAAGATGGATGCCTCAACTTTGGGTGACTGTCCAGGCAGATAGGTGTCATCTCTGTCATTTCTAGATTTTGGAAGCTGATTACACTACCTGTTTACTTGGGTAAATATATCCTTCTGTGGTCTTTGATGTAGTTGAAGATTAGATAGTTATAGATGTTTTTCTTAGTAATATTAAAAAGTATATTGGATATAAAACTTTAGATTCGCAAAGATAAGGTAGATGGGATAGAGTATTTTCTTTAATTTTGCTAAATACAAATAGACTAGATATTGTAACTGTAATTCTTATTTAATAGTTATTTTGTTATATGTAATTTTGCTATGTTAAAATTGAAACCTTCCTTTTTGATTAGACAGAAATGGGGAGAAGATGTGGGAATGTCTTTCTGTATGCTGTGAATATCAATCTTCAAATAAAGGAGCTGTTTTGGCCCATGACAGGCACCATAGAAGAAGTAGGTGTGAGAATCAGAATAGATAGGAAAGGAAGGGCAGAGACAGAGACAGATGGAGGCAGCTGACCAAAGAAGAAGCATGTAAGGAGCACAGGTGAGCCACGGTGCACATGGCAGACAGATTAATGGAAATGGATTGAGTTAAGAGAGCTAGCAATGTGCCTGAGCCATAGGTCAAATAGCATGAACTTAATGTAAGTGTCTGAGTCATTTTGGGGGCCTAAGCAGTGGCAGGATGGCTAAGGGGTCTGGGGTGGCAGGTCTGTGAGTCTGGACCTCTGGCTACCCAGGACCAAGAAACCCAATTGTAACATATTAGTAGTAACAAATTGAGTTAATATGCAAGAGCTAGCTATCTAGCAATAAGCCTGAATCATAGACCAAACAGATTGTAATTTATATAAGCCTTATGTGATTATTGGGAGTAAGCAGCTTCAGGTAGTCTGGAGTTCAGGGCTAGGCCAGGTCAGAAACTTCTGATTATAAGGTAATCCTAACATAAATAATCTGGAGATGAAAAACTAAGCCAATGAAATTGTTGACAAATTAACATCAGAATATTCTTGGAAAAAAGGCCTGAGTTCATGATAAAGTTGAGTGGAACTCTGAGTAGTTTCAGAAAAGCTGAGTTTGGGAAGCTATCATAAAATAACTTTTTCATTTATTGTTAAAGGACTGTAAAGTATTCTCTGTCTGAAGTAGTCTAGGCTTTGCTCCATGCACCCTTGTAATTATTTTCCAATAATACAGTAGTTTGATGTTGTCATCTTAAGTGGAAATACTCTCTAACCAAATCTTAAGTAGCTGCTCCTGTGTTTGATAAACCCCAGAAATTGGTACTTGCAACTCCCTTTTCACTGATTGAAAGATCTCTTAGCAGATCATAGTGTTTTATGTTTTACAATAATCAAAGTGCTTTTGAGTCATTGCCAACATGTGGGAGAAAAAAGAAATTGGCATGCTCTGTCTTCAAAGCCAGTCAGCTTTGGTCTGAAGCTTTAGTTCAGTTGTAGAGTACTTGCTCAGACTTCTCATAGTTCTCTGTTTAGTACCTGGTACAAAAAATATTAATTTTCTATCAGAGGACAACTATCTGGGCCCTAATATTAAATACAGGTAAAGTCATCATTTTCCTTCTCTTTGCTATCCTTTCTTGCTTTCATTATGCTCCCCCTCTCTTGACATATGCTTCTATTTTATCCCTGTGACTCAGTAAACTCAGCATTTTTTTTCCTGTTCAGAAAAATAAACTATAATAATAGCTAATAGTAAATGCCCTATCAAGTAGTAATTAAAAGAGTTCCAAACCAAGACTGTAGTAGTGGGGTTTCTTGATCTCGGGCGGCCAGGGACCTGGACCCACAGACTTGCCGCACCAGACCCCTTAGCCGCCCAGCCGCTCAGACCCCCAGAAATGACTCAGACACTTATATTAACTCCATGCTGTTTGGCCTATGGCTCAGGCACATTGCTAGCTAGCTCTTATATCTTAAATCAACCCATTTCTACTAATCTGTCTGCCACGTGGCCTGTGGCTCACCTGTGCTCCTACATGTTGCTCCTGTGGGCTTCAGCTCGATCTGCCCCTGACTCCGCCCTTCCTTTCCTACCTATTCTGATTCCTCCTCCTACTTCTTCTATGGTGCCTGTCTTAGCCCAAAACAGATCCTTTATTTAAAGACTGAGATTTACAGCATACAGAAAGGCATTCCCACATCACAAGACCAGTGTGATTTTCAAATTAAAAGGGAGAAATGTGATATAATATGCATCTAGTCATAGAACCACTTCATTTAAAGTGTAAAAAATATGCTTAAAATATGAATGAATATATTCAACTTCAGGGAAATAGGATGGAGACCAAAACACTTCCACTATTGACTTAAAATGTGTGGGTGGGCTAAGGGAAGAGGGAATAACTATTTCCTTTTAAAAGTAAGTGAAATTCAATTTGGGTTGACCAGAGGATTGAATGATTCCTTCATGTCTCCCAGATTGTGTGTACTAAATCCTAACCCCAATCTAGTTTCCTAAAACAATTTTCAGGCCTGTTTGCTCTAGATTCAGGTATAGTTTTGAAGGAGTGTTTCAGGTAGAATAATTATTATATGCTACTATGTAAGATACAGTGATATGACCAATTAAACAATACTTATTTGTTTATTCAACATTTTATGAATATTTATTAGGAAATTAATAGGTCCCTCCCAGACACTTTTCTAGGCACTAACCTTATGCAGAATAGTAAACAGTAATCAGTTCTGATCCTTTTGCCCATTTAGTTGAGCACGATTTTATCTTTCATCTTTAGTTTATTTAGCTACAAAACCCATTGTGTTCGAGAGGCACTTTTCAGTTCAGCCATTTTATAATGTTCATGTGGTCTCCTCTTTTACAATGTGCTCATTGTCTAATGAACTCACATTTTAAAGGATTTATTAATGTTATAATATTCATGATTCAGTTTCAAGCTATGGAATTTAGGATATTTATTTGGACTACAGCAGACTGTCTCTTTCTCATAGAATGTAAGCAAGCACATGGTAACTAAAATATGGCTTTAATGAGCACTAGCCACTTTTGTCTTCATGGGCCCTTTAGATGTGGAATGTCTTTATGTATGCTGTGAATATCATTGGATAATAAAGGAAGTGTCTTAGCATATGGCAGGCATCTTAGAAGTAGGCAGGGAAATTGGAGTATAGATAGGAGGAGGGCAGAGTCAAGGGAGATACCATCCAGCTGCCCAACAATCAACATGTAAAAGTAACACAGGTAAGCCACGGGCCACATGGAAAGACAGATGAATGGAAATTGGTTGAATTAAGATGAAAAAGCCAGCTAATAATATGCCTGAGCCATAGGTCAAGCAGAACGTAATTAATATAAGCATCTGAGTCATTTGGGGGGAGAGTCCAAGCAGCATAAAGCTCTAGATATAAAAAATTGTAAAAATACTTTGAGTTCTCTAATGTTTTGAACATGCATTATATTTTATTCATATATATAAAGGACCTATAAACCAAAGTAATTGTAGTCAAAAGTAATAACCTAGTGAATTCCTCAAACATCTAAAAGAACACATGATCCAGATATATTATATGAACAATTCTACCACTCCTGAGTATTTACACAAAGGACTCCAAGTCAAAATATCATAGAGATACCTGAGAATCAATATTTATTATAGCTCCATTCACAATAACCAAGATACAGAACCAGTCTAAATTTCCATCAATAGATGAATTGATAAAGAAATTGTGGCACACATAATGCAAACTCCGAGACAAATATTACATGTTTTTTTCTCATATGTGGAATCTAGTATTTTTTAAAGGTTTAACTGATATGGAAGTTGAAAGATGACAATGTAGGAGAATAGTCCTAATGAGGATCATAGCTCAAGAACAGAGTAATGACATGAAACAGAAAGACAACTATGTAGGGGACAGAGGATCATAGGGAGTGGGGGAGCAAGGGAAGGCTATGGGTGTGTGTGTGTGTGAAAGTATAAGTAAACTATGATTATACACATGAAATATAAAATAAAATGAATTCTTTATATATTAACACAAATAATTAAAAGAGTAAAGCATATTCTCCATCTGCTCAATATATTAATCATTACTATTTTTTGAAACAAAATCCCAATCTGTAGGCCAGAGTGTCCTAGAACTCACTCTGTAGGCTAGGCTAATCTAAAACCAATGTTGATCCTCCTGCTTCAGCTTCTCAAGTGCTAGGATTGCAGGGATGAGTCATCATGTTCAAAATCAAATTTATTGTTACGATACTACTGATTTAAAATTAATAATTATATGAAGCAAGCTATTTTCCATCTTGACCACCCTCTATTTTATCTAACACCAAGTACTTATCAAACTGAGAACATGGACTGATATTAGACTATTTTATATAGCTTTTTCCATATTTTTTTTTACTGATTTTCTTTTATTTATATAAATAAGGATAGAAAATTACAATTCTAGCATAATGTCTAAGAATGAGATAACAGGAATGAAATCCGCTTTTCTGGTACTTAGGACATTATATATATCTATGTATATTTTGTATATATATAATATATATATACACACACATATATATACATATATATATATATATATATATATATATACAAAAACACGGTGTGTGTAGGTGTGTGTATGCTATTCTTAAAATAGTCAATATTCTTAAATATTTTTTATTCTGGAGCTATGATGCATGATAACATCAGAAATAACAAAGGCTACTATGTAATTATGGAACAGTTGGTAGTTATGGGGGAAATGTGACCCTGTTATATTGAGCCCAACAAAGGACTTTCATTCTCTAGTACACCTTTCTAATGATAGAATATTTATGTCTTCCTGTTCCTTTAGGCAGTTTTCAAAATGTTATTTTTTCTACCACTAAGCGTCCTGACATTGCTCTTCTTGAATTAAATATTTTTAGACCTTTGTAACATAAAGCATTTCCTGTGAGAACAGATATTACTTGCTGATAGTATTTAGGTTATATGATTTGTGGTGACAAGGATGAAAGCTCTATTGTCTCATTAATAACATTTCTTCCATTGAAGGATAGGTAGACTTCCCATTGTGAGTTTAAACCAGTGAAAGAATGGAAATTCCTCTTCAGTTTCACAAAAGCTTCAATTTAATTTAGTTACCATGAGTCAGTCATTTCCGCAATTAATCCTCCTTGATCAAAATCCATCACTTCTTTTCTTTAACTCTCCTCTTAGGGGGTATTTATTTCTACTTGTCATGAATTTACTCATTTGGCCAATAATCTATTACACGAGAGACAAAGGAAGTCTCACTTGTGTGTGTGTATGTGTGTGTGTGTTCTCCACATACCTAACAAAACTCCATACATATGGTAGGGTTCAAAACATTTCCATTGGAAAAGATAAGTTCAAAGATAAAATGAAGTCTGTAATGTTCCTGGCATTGTCAGACTTTCCTGTGTCTTTTAAAGGAGTGTGGGTATGTGACTACATTTGGGAAAATCTGCCCACATTTTTTCCAGAGAGGATTTTCATCATCCAGACAGCATTTAGTGTTCACAACCTTATCACTACCGGTCATAAATTTCTTTGAAAATGCCAAGTGAGGGTCACCAGGCTAATGGATTTATCCAGTTTGATATTCTAGGAAATTATGCCATCCAACTTGCCAGAAGTTGCTTCAAGGTCAAACACTGAAATGTCAAAGTAGATTACAGAGGTATCTGAAAGATTCTCATTTGAGCACTTGTCCACTTCTATATCTGTATTGTAATTACATATTTATACCACGTAAGGATAAGATGCTCCCTCTATAAAACTTTTTGAGCATCATCATAAGATATTTCCAAATGTATTTTTCCATTTTACTAAGAGCTTATTAGATTCTGATGTACAAGGAATAGAATCAAGAATATGAAAGAGTGAGGCTTCATTTGAAAATATAATTCAATACAGTGAGTGGACTCCAGTTAGGATGAAAGTACAATTATTCATACATACTGAACTGACTGAACAAATTTTATCTATCTATCTATCTATCTATCTATCTATCTATCTATCTATCTATCTATCTATCTATCTATTTTACTGATTTGTGTACAAAGATAGGCAGATAGGGGACACCACCTCAACTCTCAGTCAGAACATCATCTAAGAACATTATTTCTCAGGATTTTCACTTGTCCAATTGTAAAATTCAGCACTAAGCACTTCTGTCTAGCTTCAAAGCTACTTTGACGTGTATCCAATCCTAGGGTTTATTTGAAGAAGAAAAAATTCACATCATCCTCAGGCTATATCAAGTATAGAACAAAAACTCCCACTTGAGTTTTACCACTGTTCTATACTCGATGTAATTTGAATTTGTACTAAGTTTTTGTGAAACATATTTCTTGGGTTAAGTGATAAATTACAAGACAAGCTCAACTGATCTGTGTCATGCTCAATGAAGATATAAAATGAGCTTGTCAATTGGTGATTTGATTCTGTATTGAACTTGAAGATGTATCTTTGTAGCAGAGCATGGGCTTAGAATAGGCAAGGCTTTGAGTCCAATCCTCACCATGGAAGAATAGAAAGAAGAGAGAAAAAACAATTTGATGAAATGCACATATATATATTCATTAACTTTCTACTGATGTGCTAGAACAAATTGTGTTTATTAGTGACCAATAAAGTTATTACACATTACTAGTTTTTGTTTTCAAAGTGGAAAGGATATTATGTTCTCTAATACGATAATTAGTTCCTGCTTCTTTTCTTAAGAGGTTGGAAGGAAGACTTAGGTGGGCGGTTCAGAAGACATAGAGATGCTAGAGTTTGTGCTATTCAGCCAGTCTCTTTCACAGTGGCTTAGGAAAAAAATAGTTTCTGCAATGGCCTGGTGCTTCTCTGCATAAGTATAAATGCTTTGAAGAAAATACTACAAATCAAACACTGTTGTCTTCCTCAGATGTCTTGTGATAAGTGTGTATCTGTATATTCAGAGAGAAAGAAAGATATAAAGAACTGAGGTGTGAATCCAAACAATTGCAAATGCTGAAAATCAAAGTCCCACATTATGACACAGATGTAATTTTCCCCTTTTAACAAAACATAGGGAGAAGAAATTTGTTGAAATCAATGCTAAAACTCTTCAAATAATTGAGGGTGGTCATTAGTTTTATCATTGGAAGATTATCTGTATTATAGTGTCAGAGTTACCATTCATCTGGAAGATTTTGTAAAGTTTCATCGATAAATGGCTGTTAGTTGTTTTCAAAACTAGTATGTAAAATTTATTATTAAATTCTTGGGTATTTAGTTATCTGAATATCATTTTTAAAAGTAGAAATTATGGTACATTGATATGATAATTAGGTAATTATGAATAATTTATCTTATAGCTTGAAACTTTCTAAAACCAAGTTGATGTTGTTTTCAAGAAGATTCTGGTTGTGATCTGAGTAAGCTGAACTCATGTGCATAGTTCTATGCATTAAGCAAGAAATTACATTATATAAATTATACATTTAATGATTCATACCTTATAATGTGCATATTGAAAATTCTTAGTCTGGGACCCCAGAATAATGCCCAAATAATGCTTTTCTAAATACATATTGTAGTTTTGTAGTCTTTGTGAAAACAGAACAGTGAAATCTACTTACGCTATAGGTAGCTTTATATTTTAATAGTGTATTATAATTACAATTAATCTCCTTTAAGCTGCTAAATGATAATAACCACCATCTAATTACAAATATTATGTAACAGAGGGCATTAGGCACAAGATTTGCTTGGATCTTCAGCATGTCATTCACAGCTTATATGGAGTTTTCTTATCAAGGTGAACCTCTTTCCATCTACTGTCAGCTGATTTATTTTAGCTTTTTGCATGTTGTTTAGGGATTTATCCATCATCATGTTGCAGATGATATTCTGATCATTTACAAAAATTCTATGTCTCATTTTATTGATGCCTGCAGTATAGATGAAATACTCTGGGTTTGAACATCAACAGACTTGGGTGAAATTCTCAATCCATCTTTACTAACCAGGTGACCATGGGCATTTGCTGTATACTGGTATCTCCGCATGCCAATTTCCATTAAGGAAAAATTCCTTCTCCATTTTCTTCAGTCTCTATTAGGATTCTTATTTATAGGTGCTGGAAGTCTTCATAAGAGATATTGTAATACAAATATGTTGATTCTTTCAGTAATAGAGTTAAGGGTTTCACCAATGCTAGTAGGCTTACTTAGTTTTCCCTGTTTGCCTCTTTCTCTATCATGCCAATCCTTGTAAATCATTAACTGACTTCATAGGCTAGTAACCCAAGACACATATCTCTTTGATTCCTAGTCCTTGAATTTGTGTTTAAGCACTGGGCCCAAGGGGTTGGGGCATTGGCCTGTACCTTATTCCAGTGGTATCTGTACTGCTTTTTCTTGGGATAAACAAGTAATAATAAGTTATAGAGGTGACATGATTACCAGTGTAGATTACCAAGTGATCTATCTGATTATGCCATTTCTCACACAGGGATCTTAGGGCTTGCAGTGGTGGGAAAAGCACCAGTCTTGTCTTTTGACACATGTTTTATTTTCTAAAATTTGTTCACACTTAAGTTTATATTGAAGTACAGAATACAGCACCTCTAAGCTGGGAAGAGTTGTGATTATTGGTCATTTTATATAATGTTCATAAATGCAAAGTATCTCTAATTTTTTTCCTTTCTGCTTTTAGCCCCTCCAGTTGGTGATGTCAAAAGCATTACTCAAATTCAAGGTGAAAAGATACCTGATATCTTCAAGTATTTACTTTATCCCCCTAAACTTTGGTGGACTCAAGGTTAAGTCTTAAGATGCAAGAGATCATTTAATGCTTTGCTGAACAATACAACTTGGCAGTCACTCAGCTGAAGCCACGAAAATCTTGAGAAACTTGCTAAATTATACATTCCAATCTTAATCAATCAGTTCTACTTGTGGACTATGTTAATTTCCAATAATGTTATCCTGGATGTCATGTTCAATTTTATGTGAACACTTTTCATGTCAGGAAACAGAAAACTACTTCAAAGTTTACATTTATTGGCACATACAGTGCAGTTCCAATGAAATGTTTGAACCAAAGTGTTCAAATTTTCTCATAGTAGCACTGCTTTTTGTCAAACAAATAGACAATTAAAATATAAATATAAAGCAGATATGATAAAAACAGACAGAAAATCAAAATTTTCCTTCCTGTAATAAATCAATTTATAGACCATGTTAAACCTAAAGAAGAGCATGAGATTGTTCTTTGGTTAAAGAAGATAAATGGTGGAACGAAATGGAGCTTTCTTGGAAAAAAAAAAACAAAACAAAACAAAAAAAACAAAAACCAGCAATTGAAGAAAGAAGGTAGAATGATAATATGGCCCATATATAATTCAGGATTAGGTGATATCTCCAATGACTCCACCATATTTTTTTGAGGCAGGGTCTCTTACTGAACCTGGAGCTCATTAATTTGGCAAAATGCATTAGCCAGTATTCCCTAATTATACTCCTCTTTCTGCCGCCCCCCCCCCACATACACACACCGCTCAGGCCTTAGAAGCATCTCTGCCATCCCTGGCATTTTACAAATTTGCTTCTCCAAATCTTTAAGATAACATTATCACAGAAGGTTTATAATTAGGTTTTATAGTAGTCTGGACTATGAAATCCAAGTTTTGACATGTCTTTCATATGAGACTTCTCCTCAACTGAAATGCTAAATATTATTTTGATGATTTTCTGACTGCAACTTCCCTAACATTCCTTTATACACAATTTCTTTAATCATACAAGTGCCAATATTCATTTGGAAGTGTTCTTTGAATTCTCACTAGCAACATGAGAAGGTCTGTTTTTCATAGACTATATATGGGATAAAATGAACATTTCCTCATGTCATCTTGAAAGAGGAGATATGGTCTACTTTCCAACTGGGTGAAGCAGGCTATAGAGTCCCACCCCTCTTTCTTTCCTCTCTACAAAAAGGCCAGTTTTGCTTCTCTTCAGTTCACTTTGCTCTACTCAAGAGAAAGAGTGATTTATTCCGTGGTCAAGAAGCAAACAACCAGGCCCTGACATCAACATGGGCTCAGGGGACTTGCTGGGTAAGGTTGAGCTGTTACCTAGAGCCTTCTTTTTTTCTTTTTCTTTCTTTGTTTTGCTTGCATTGTTCTGTAGCAAGCAAATAAATGATATAGTCTTGAGAAAGCTTTCAAATTGTCCCTGAGGGCTGCCTTAGAAAAAGCCAAATCTCTGTTGACTTCAAGAAAGAAAGCAATTTCCGTGCACGAAAAGGATGGGGAGGGTAGACGTGTGTTCTGACCACTGTGGGGATGTTTAAGGGAATATGTGGGAAATCAGTTTCCCTGAGGTACAATCTAGGTGGTATTTGATGGATGGTATCTATTGATGTAGCTGTGTCTTTTGTAAGGAAGCAAGCCAACATACTATTGACTTATGAATATGAAGAAAAGAGGAATGAAAAATATAAAGCAACTGTAAGCTTCCTACCTGTCAATTCTACATGCATTTGGTGTCAAAATGGAGATAACATTTGTCCTGGGAATCACTTTGAATAATTTAGAAATAATGTTCAGTGATTAATAACTCATAAGTTCTATCATTCTTGTTTCTTCCTGTTCTTAATATGATATAATATTCTATACATTATACTTCATCCCAAAGGATCCCAAAGTAGTTTACAATTCAGCATCAGTCTGGGCCTCCTAGTTAAACAATGTGCTCAGAATGACAGAATTACAACGTCCTTGTCAGACCCATGCATAATTTTCTAAAAGTGTCTCCACTACAAAAAACATCAGCTTATATATAATTCTTAGTAATGGAAAAATCACTCCCTTAAGTTGAATGCCTGTCAAAATGATGGAGTGGGTGAAACAGCAATGCTGATTAAGAGCACTGATCTTGTGCAAAATGGGAAGGTAGGTCACCATTCAGATCCCAGGGGGGGTGCATTTGTAAAGGTTTGTATAGAGGCAAAGAAGCAGAGAGCATTGTCTTTGGACATGTCAGTGACTTATAATCCTCTACCCTGTCTTCCAATTAGAGTAGAAGCACTGGATGGACATATGCATTCACCTCTCCTGTTCTGGGTAAACTGCCCCAGGTCTACAGAGGCTGTACAGCATTCTCTGTCTGCTTAATTGCTGCCACTTGTATCCAAGCTCTCTGTATGCATTTTTGTTATTATTTATCTGTCTCACTTCTAAGCTTTTTTTTAGTATTTTAATTATGTGTACTGTATATGTGTTTGCAAGTGGATACATGCCTGTGTGTGCAGGTGCCCACAGAAGACGAAAGTGTCCAATACTCTGAAGTATTGTGAGCCACCTGATGTGGGCACTGGGAACAGTTCTCCAGAAGAACAACAAGGGCTTCTAACCAGTGAGTCATTTCTCCATATTCCTCTACCTGCTTATATTCCTCATTTTGATATGTTATTAAGGAGAATAAAATAGTCCCTTGTAGCATTTGGAACATATCTGTTAATATAGAGTTATTTGCATCTCAGAATTTGCAATAATTTATGTACCACACACTTCTTTTTAAAAAATAGTTTTGTTTTGTTTTGTTTTGTTTTTTAGGCAGGGCATGGTATCACATGTCTTTAATCTCAGCACTTGGGGAGGTAGTAGCAGGGAGATCTCTATGAGTTCAGTGGCAGCGAAGGCTACATGAGAAGACCACAAAGGTTTTTTTTATTGAATATATATATATATATTTCACATATATATTCAGTATATATATGTATATATGAAACAGTGTAGGTTTTGATTTTGTATACAATGGAGAACAATTAAATTAAGCTAAATCGCATCTTTGTCTCTTCAAAATACATATTTTATAGTAACAACTTGTAATTCATCATTAGTAACTCCAGTTGTCCTGTCTAGTTGAAGCTTTTGTTTCCTTTGACCATTCTCAGTATCTCACAACAATCTATTCCCAGGGCTTAGGCCCCAGTAATCTGTGTTATACTCTCTATTGCCATAATTTAACTACTTAAGTTAAAATTTCTGTGCTTAGCTTGTTTCACTTCATACAATGTCCTCCAAATTTATTGTTCAGCAAACATAAGTTTCCTTTCTTCTTAAAAGCCTGAATAAAATACATTCCTTATCTATTAATAATTATTATCTAGGAAAAAGTTTAAAAATACTCCCATTTACAACTTTGAGCTCTACCAGTAGATTAAGAGGAATTGGGTTTCAGATATTTAACCAATTATGGCACTAAAACCTAATACACATGGAAGAAATCATATTTCCTGTAAAAATCTGAGTACCAACATTATGAAAAGGATTCTATGATTATGGAAAACATTCATTAGTATTATATGTTACTTTCTTTTATCACTTTTGTCTTAGTCTCTTAATCATGTGTCTGATGTTTTAAAATGTAAATCTTGAAAAATACTTTAAAATCTGGTCTTTTTCAACATACCAGGTTGATTTGTCTCCCTGATCATTATAAAGTGGTGAAATTTTCCATCTATTGTATATATTGGTTTCTTACAGCAAATTTCTAGATGGGTGGGATATGGAAAGAGGCTGTTTAAAAGTGCCAAATTCTAAGCATACTATGTGACATCATGTAAATGGTTTTATATAGCATGAAGTGTATAAGATGGGTTATTCCTGAAAAATAGGAGATGTGAAGTTTACTAACATAAGGATAGTAGTGGATATTTCAATCTTCAGTCAACAAACAAATTCAAGCTCATGACTAACTGCTAATTACTCCCAAAAATGAGAGGAGAGGAATTAGGAACTGAGCCAAACTCCTCTCTCCCTTTCTATTTCTGAGGAGTTGCAGCTGTTCAGAAAGCACCCATCCCTCTCTTCCTCTCCCCTCCTCTCTTTCTTTTCTCTCTTCCTCACCTCCTGCCCCCTTCCCTCCTTCTCTCTTTCCTTTATCTTCCTCTTTTTCTTTCTCCCTTTGCACTGACTCATCTTAAAGAGCAATGGATCTTAAGAATTTGTTCTGCAGATATCCAGTGGGCAGTACTATTGCTTTTATGCTGTCAGTTTTTACTCCTGCCTAACAAACCACCAAAACCTTGTAGGCTCATAACAACCTAATTTATTTCTACAGTGTTTCTGCCCCTACATTCTTTCACAAAGCCATAGTCAAAGAGTCTTTGGAGCCACCATCATCTCAAGGCTCAGCTAGGAGCAGCTCACAGCCCGAAAGTTTGAAAGGCCCAAACAGGTAGCTGAAGGTAGACCTTGTATTGATTTGTAACCTGATCTAAGAAGTGACATCCCATCACTTCCTGCATAGTTTACATGTTAGAAGACAGACAGTAAGTCCAACCCACTCTAACTAGGAGGGAATGACATTAGCTAGGATTTATACACTGAGAAGCAGAAACCATCTGGGTGACTTGTGTCATGGTTTACTCATCAAAACTTGTTTGTATTTCTTTTGAGACAAGATTACACTATGTATCCAAAGCAGGCCTCAAGCTTACAGTTCTGCTGCATTCCAAGTGCCCTGATCACAGGTAGGCAGTTTTAATGACTCTCAAGTCCAAAAATGCTTCACTCAGAATGTTTCAAAGGTCTATTGTTTTATAGTTAAATTTCCATATGATCATATGTATTGTGCTCCAAGTACAGGTACATTTGCATAAAACTCATATTTTCCCCAAATCTTCAAGTATAATTAATAATAGTCCAGGAAGATAGGCCTGGCAAAACTCTGCTCAGTGTTTGAGTGAGAGTGGCCAGATTGCTTAGGACCTGCAGACACACTAGGCACTTTTCAAATCAGGCTAAATTTCCATATTCTCTAACTCATTTGACTTGATTGAAATTCTACCATTAACTGTGCACCGTTTTTTTTTTTTTTTTTGAATTTTGACATTCTGTATTTATAAAAGTGAAACTTTTTTTTTCTTCTGCCATTGAATTTTTAGTCATTTCTGGTCTTTCGAACACAGTTAATTTTACTTATCAGGGCAAAGATTTATCAGCTATTTATGTAAGGATTCCTGGCACATAGCAGCTATGATAAATTTACATGGCACCCCTGTATGGAGGGCACGCCCCTAGGCGTGGCTATGTAAATCTATGCCCACCTTTTCTCTTAAAAGTCTGTTTCTTACTTCTGTGTCTCTCCCTCATACCCACTCAACGGCTCCCCTGAATAAACTCTAGTGTGGCATCTAGTAGTGTGTGTCTGATCTCAGACACAAAACAACTATTTGTCAGCAATTGACTTTGCAATGCATTACATTCAAACCTCTCTATATTTTTGGGAAGGGGAAATTTCAAAGAAGAATAAATTTAGGGTTGTAGGGATGGTTCTGCATTTAAGAGCACTTGTTCTAGCAGAGGGCACAAGACTCACTTGACCATTCCCAATCACTTGTAACTCTAGAATGTATATTTCCTGACCCCTGTAGGCTGTAAGCATACATACATACAAGTACATATAATGCAAATAAAACACTCATGCTCATAGAACAAGAATAAACAGGTGCTTTTAAAAAAGAAGAGTAAAATTTAATTTATCATCAATGAATGATAAAGCTATGCTAAGGCAGATGTCTATCAGGGATGGATAAATTATCAGTAACAGTGTGCTCTTAATTTCTCTAACTCAAATTTTAATTGTTTTCATTTTGCAAATTTAATTAAAGTTTACTTATCTATTTATTTATTTAATTAGTTAGGTAGGTAGTTAGTTATATGCTCTGTGTGTGTATATGCACATGTGTACAGGTCAGAAGACAATTTGCAGGAGTTAGTTTGACCCTTCCACCACAGGGGTCTAAGAATCAAACTTAGGTTATCAGGCTTGGATGCAAGTATTTTCATCACCCAAAACCATCTCATGGGCCCTTATTTTATTTTTAAATTAGCATACAAAGCCACAGGTTTCCTTATGGAGCTTTCATACATACTTGTGTTTGATTCTCCCTCTAAGAATTCTTTTATTCTTCTAATGAGCCCTGAGATTTTCTGATAAATGTATACTGTTAAACTGTTTATTTGGGAGTGGGTAGGGGGAACTCCTAGGTATGCTAGTTTTATTTCTTTTCATGTTTCCTATTAACACTAAATTGTTATTGTGCTGCAAATAAAAATTAGCTATTTTTAAAGCCTGTGCTAGGATTTAATGAATCTCATCTTGCTAATATACGTTTGCCAAAAAAGAAAGATAAAGCCAGGTGGCTTTCTTTCCTTTAGCCTGCTCATAATTTTTAATGAAAAAATTTTTTCTCAGTCTTAAAGAAGAGCAAAATGCCAAGCATATTGGCAGGGGTGCCAAGTATAATTGCAGTTATAGATAAGCAGGGAATGGAAAACAATATACGACATTCTAATCTGATATATCATCATATGGCCAGGTTATTCAGTACTACAGAAAGCTGGACAGTGCCCAGTTTATACTTTTGCTCACATGCAGGCCTGTAGAGATGCAATGGAGGATGTATCCTCTCCTCCCTTCATCACTCCGTCATTCACTTTCCACTCTTTCCCTTTTTCTCCCACCCTCAGTCTCTCCTCTCCCCTACCCTCCCCTCTGCTCCTCTCCTCTCCCCTCCCCTCTCCTCTCCTTCCCTCCTGTCCCCCATATTCTCCTCCTCTTTTCTCCCTTCCCCTTCTCTCCCTCCCTCTCCTTCTTTCCTTTCCCTTCCTTCTTCTCTGTTTTGTTGTTGTTATTTTAAGAAACCAGAATTTCTACAGCTTTATCACAAGAAGGTGAAAAGTGCAGAAACAAATATGTTCCCACCTTCACACATTTTTTGCTAACAAATTTATTGTGAGGTAACACAGATTTATGAGTTATGTATTGGAAATGAACAACTTTACTGGTTTATAACAAATTCATATGGTATATTTAGAAAATTCCGCCACCATTACCACAATCAAATTTAAAACATTTTCATAACCTCAGGTAGAAATCCTGCCCATTCTCTCTATTTGCATCTAGCTCCACACAACCACCAATATTTTCTTCTGTTGCCTATTCTGGATACTTCATATAAGTAGAATTATAAAATGTGGCACTTACATCAAGCTTCTCTTAATGTTCATATTTTCAGGGTTCTTTCTATATGGGGCTTCCTAAGTTGGTGTTTATCTACTTGCTGTCTCTTCTTTTACTTTGATTCATTGTCAATAAATTCATTCCAAACAAAAAATATGACTTCTGTAGGTCATTCTCCTATCTAGACAGAACAACAGGACAAAATCCTATCTAAAGCAAAGAAAAAAAATGAAATCATGAATGATGCAACAGTAATAAAACCACTCCAGAGAACTCAGAAACTTAGTAATTCTGGGAGCTTCTCAACAGCTGCCATCATCTGAGGTGGTATCTCTGTAACTCCTGGTGTTAGGGATGTGGCTCAGTTGATAGAGTGCTGGCCTAGTATGCTGGAAGCCTGGATATGATCCCTACCTACGGTGGCCGGGTGGAGTGTGCCTGTAATCTCTGAATTTTAGAGGTGAAGGTAAGACGATCAGAAGTCTGAGGTTGTTCATCCTCAGATACATAGCACGTCTCAGCCAGCCAGGAAACATAAGACTTGGTCTTTAAAAGCATTGGAACAAACCTGTTAGCCAGGGAGGCCTGCCTTACCAACTCCTCAGGCACCACCATGTACTAATCTTCAGGTAATCCACCTAAGCTAGGTACCTCTTGAACTTGGAACAAATGTGAAGGATCAGGATGTTGTGCTTGAAGCTGCATACTGACAAATACAAAAACGATCACATCAGAACATAGAAATGTACTCTTGGACATTAGACACAATAGCCATAGTAACCACCTATAAGCCACATATAAACAAGGCATGATAATGTGCCTGCATGGCAATGTACCCCTCTAACCCCAACACTCAGAAGGCAGAAGGAGCTTAAGTTCAAGGCTATCTTGGGTCATATATTTAGATTTGTATTACTCATGTCAACATTGAACACTCATTAATGACTTCAATAACTCTTGTTTCCTCCACTCCCTATACTACTTTACCCTTCGCTATCATTCACTGAAACCTTCTCAACTAAAGGCCCACAGTGGTGTCAACTCTTCTGATTTCTAGCCCATTGGCCCAGCCTGCAGACATTTGACTGGATGCCCCACCTCATATATGATCCAATTCCTTAAAATTCATTTCATTCTTTGTATCCTTACATCCTATTTTGCTCTTACTAATATTGTAATAAATAGTATTCACCATAACACTTCTGCCCCCAATTTACTGGAAATGTTTTTTTAACAATTTATATGACATTAGCTTTTTGATAGTTTTTTAAAGATATCTTTACCAATTATTCACTGTTTTCTGACTTTATGTCCTTTTTTCTTTCAAAACTACCAACTAGCTGAATAAAAACTGTAATAAATATTTGCTTACTATGTACCAAACCAGAACAAATGCTAACATTTTGCAAATTATTTCAGAACCTTTGTATCCAAAGGAAATATATTTTCATGAAAGACAGACTGGTGATATGGGAGTAGAAAATGGAAGCAAATTCTTTTTTATTATTAATTATACAAAATGACAAGCTTTATTGTGGCGTTGTCTATAAACTCATCAAATCTGTTTTTTTTTTAAAAAAAAATGCTGTTGTTGTTGTGTGTGTGTGTGTTTATGTGTGTGTGTGTGTGTGTGTGTGTGTGTGTATGCGCGCGCGCGTGCATGAAGTGTATATATAGGGGATGGGGAGGCGGTCCATGCATGCTTCCATGTGTATAAGGAGATCAGAGGACAGCTCTGTGGAGTTGGTTCTCTCCTCCACCTTTATGTATGTTCTGTAGATGGAACTCAGGTCACCAGCCTTAGTGTGTAAAGTACCTTTGCCAGTTGAGCAATCTTGCCTGTTGCAACAGAATTCCTGGAAAGGTCCTGGGTCTACAAAGACTGACTGATTAGAACTGCAGAGATATGGGGAAACTGGAATGTTGCAAGTCCAGAGCCTAAATACCTCATATTAAGCTAGCTTTAGCCTCTGGCCTTGCCTACCTCTGGGTGGAAACAACAACAACATCAAACCTTTTAGAATGTATTAACTGAGCAGACTCCTAACTTACACAGACCTAGAAGCTAAGAATGTTACAGAAAATATCTGCTGCCTAAAAAAAATGATCCCTCTATCTGGCTGTACCTGTCTCTGTGATATTCTCTTTAAATGCATTGTAAACTTGGTTTATGACTTTCTTTGTTATGTAAAATTATAAAAGTTAATGAAACTTCTTCCAGATTAAAATGTAAAATTTGGGGTAACCTAATTCTGTGTTCAGAGACTGGGCTCACTCAAAGTGGCTCCAGAATAAACTACCTTTTCCCTTTAAGGTGAGAGGTGGTGTTTTGACGGTTGTTTATTTTTTGGTGGGAACACCAGCATGGATAATTTTTAACAATAAATGAATACTAATAGACTTGAATGTACTATATTCACTAAGCTCATCACAATACTTTCCTAAAGCTATCTCCCTGCTGATTTTTATGTTTACTGCTGCTATGGTTATTTTTAATACTGCTTCTATGAGGGATTCTAGTTGGCTAAAAGTATATACTATGTATATACTTTTCTGCCTTCTTAACAAATACATTCTTTGGGGGTGTTAAATGTAGAGTTTTATATTCATTCATTTGCTCAAACAACTTGCTATTCAAGTCATATATTCCCTTATTAATTCTTTGTTTAGTCAGAGCATCAGTCACTGAGAAACTTGTTAAAAATTTCCCATTGTGAAGAGGCCCTATCTCCCTTTTAAACTCTGTCACCTTCTATTTATACAGTTTGAAACGTGGCTAACAAGTTCATGCAAGTGTAGAGTGGTTAATTAGAAGTTTTCTCATGCAATGCTTTCATATGCCTGTTAGAGTATCTTAGGTGTGCTCCTCTGGGCAAGACTGACCTTTTGTTTGTTTTTTTGTTAGCACTCTCAAAAATGAGAGCAATTTTTGTATCTTTTTACTTTCAACCCACTTCTTAAAGTTTAGTGTCACTCAAAAACAGCATTTTGCTGAATTTGTTCCCATCCCTCATGTATATCTGAGAACTTCTGTTAAATATTTGGCAGATTTGGTTCATTAAAAATTCTGTGGTTTCATGTGAATCAGTATTTACTGCTAATGCTTTGGTTTGCATTTTATGCTTGCTAGGGCTTTATTTTCCCCTTAGGCTTGTTTTTCTTTTCCTGAATTCTGTTCTTTCTCCTGGCTTGAAGTCTTTCTTCTCCAAAATAGTTTTCCATTTGATCTTGTTGGGAACCCCAGAGTCATCGCCAGCTTGTGATGGTCCTGTCTGCGGTGGGCTTTGGGGAATGGTTTATGGCTTACATGCCTAATTGAAATTCAAACCATGAATTCATCATTTAAAAGCTTACACATTCTTATCCATAGAAAATATGGCAATGCATATAAATGTCATTATTCTCTCCATGTGAGAGAATCCTCTGCTCAAATATTATACTTATTACATATTCTATCTAAATCTTTAAATTGTTGTGACTTGCAATAGTCCCCAACTCTCTTGAAGTATCAATTCTTTTTTTATTACATATAGTTATTCCATGTGTGTTTGTGTGTGTGTGTGTGTGTGTGTGTGTATGTGTGTGTGTGTGTGTGTGTGTGTGTGTACATGTGCATATACATACATGCCATGGGAGATGTATAGAAGTCAGGGAATTCTCAGGAGTCAGTTTTCTCCTTCCAAATTTTGGGTCTTGCGGATCAAACTCAGGTCATGAGACTTGGTGACAAGCACCCTTATGCACTGAATGATCTTGCAGTCTTTTAACATTTTCTTAATTTGTTACCACTACTGATTTTCTTTGTATGTATTGGGATATAGCTCAGCACTTGAAAGACTAGTGTTTATGCTATCCAGAACTTCTGTTCAGTGGTTGTAGATTGTTAGGTTAGTTATCCTGACATGGTTATAAACATGGAAGTTCAACTTAAATTTTTAAAAATAAGTTATTCAAATATTTTCTTCCTTAATAGTTTATGAAGCCTGTATTAGTGTTTTTATATCAGGATTGTTTAAATTCATAAGTAGTTAATTTTTCCTTTGCATCGATTGAGTCTGTTTCAGTAATAATTTGTTCACAACTTCGTTTTCTTCCTCATGCTTTTCTCCTGTCTTCTGTCTTCTTCCTTCTTTTCCCACTTTTTTCTTTCTCTCCTCTCATTTCCATTCTTCTCTTCAGTGGTTAGCTTAAGTTTGATTAACACTATTTTACTCCTTTCACAATAAACATATTATTTTAATGTTCCCTGGTTTTTAGTACTGCTCTGAAAAAGCTACTCAGTATATTTTTTTTGTCTAAATTTGGACTAAATCTTTTCTGCCAGCATTAATGATTTTATCTTTTTTAAATTACTGTTTCTATACTTATTCTATAGAAACTATTTCTATAGTTTATTGTAGTGTGATTTTATTTGGGAAAGACCTTAGATATAAAGTCAAGAAATGTTACTTTTGCATCATTCATTTTCTTGTGTGTGTGTGTTTTCAAGTGTGTGTTTAGTTACATATGTCTGAAGGTGCATGTGTGTATAAATGTATATGTATGAAGACCAGAATTCTACCTCTGCTGTTTTCCAGAAGTCTTGTTTTTTGAAATAAGGTCTCTCACTGGGACCTGGGACTCACTGAAAAGAATAAGCTGGTTGGCTAGAGATCCTCAGAGGTCCATAGTTTATTTCTACTCTGTGCTACATTATAAGCATACAGCAGCATACTTCCTTGGGTACATGGGTTTTCAGGGTAGATCTTGGGTCCTTGAGCTTGCAAAACAAATACTTTACTGCCTGAACCTACCTTCCCAGACATTTATGTTAAACTATTTAAATTCTGAAATTCCTGTTGAAAGAATGTTATGATGTATCAGTATTTTTATTTTTTCATCTTGTCTTTGTATATTGTTTTAATATTGAGGAATGAGTCATAAACCTAGAGACTTTACATACTAGGTCTGCAGTCTACCTCAGAGTTACCTCCCCAAATAACTTTGCATAGTAAAGTCTCATTCTAGTTGATTATTTTTTGTTATTAATATTCAATTAACTAATTTTTCAAATTGTATCTTATTTCTCTTTTAGAAAAAATTCCATTTCTAGAATTTGTTGTTTCCAGAAAATCTGTATATGTTTTAGTTCTTTCTGTTCATATCCCACAATTTGCTTGTTTCTGTAGAAGGCAACACATTTAAGTTTAGTAAAAGTGCCTGGCTTTCTATTCATTGCTCTCTAAAATGGCTTGGCCAAAATTAAGGAACTATTTTGAACAAAAAATGTCTCATTGGCCTCTTACCACATTGGACTGCTGTTTTCTTTGAGTTATGCCTATGTAGACAGTTGGTTTTTGGTTTGGTCTCTCCACATTTCTCTTTAGACCAGGACAAACCCATTCCAGATGTGGGCTTTGTACATTTCCCTTCTTCATTAGTTGTTTTGGTACTGTTACCCAACCAGGGTAAATTTTCCATCCTCTTTTTACTTCTAAGAACAGAAACTTGATGTGGGAATGTCTTTCTGTATGCTGTGAATATCAATCTTTAAATAAAGGAGCTGTTTTGACCCTTGGTGAACACCATAGCCAGAGACAGGAGCACATAGGTATGAGGAGGGAGGGGTCAGAGTCAGGTTGAGTCAGCTGCAAGAAGAAACATGTGAGGAGCACAGGTGAGGAATAGGCCACGTGGCAGACAGATTAATAGAAATGGGTTGAATTAAGATGAAAGAACTAGCTAGCAATGTACCTGAGCCATGGCTCAAACAGCATGAAATTAATATTAGTTAAGTGTGTATTTTATTGGGACTTTGGGATTGCTGGTCCAGATAAAAGGTGGCAGTTTGGACCAAACAGTGGAGCTAGCCAGGGCCCAGAAAAACCTTAATGTAACAGAAACTATCAGGCCTGAGACTTTGGGATAGTGTCTTACTTTTCATATTAAATTTGGTTAAAATTCTGAATCATAGAATTGTTTTTCATGCTTTCAAACCGACTTTTGTCTTACTTTGATAATATATATATATTTAATCTATGGCTTCAATGTTAGATATTAACTGAAGTGGGACTGTTCTTTTATTTTAATGCGAATTTGTAATTATACATTTAAAAATAAAATAAGTAATTATGATTACTTAGAGTTCAAAACAATATGTCTTTGATTTCATATGATCTCCAAAGAACTGTTTTTTCTTATAATATCTTAAATTTTTGAATATGAGAGAGATTTTGCTATGTGTCAGGGTTCCAAGAATAAACATTAAACTCTGAATTCTATAATTATTTTGATCTTATGAATAAAATATAATATAACCAATGTTTTATGGACTTTTCACTATGAAATTTTCAGACAGTAAGGGCTTAGAGCCATGTGTATACTGAATCTGCAATATATCCATCACCTTGCTTCAACTATCATCATCTTTCTACCATACTTGGGCCACTAGTTAGTCTTCATTATTTTATTTAGTCTGTGTTTTAACATGTCAAAACAAATCCCAATAATGATATCACTTCAATAGTATATGTTTTTAGCTAATTTTATCCAGAAAATACTTTAAAGTTACCAGAATATTATAAACCTATTATAAGTATTGATTAATGTCCTCACATATATATGTTCCTGTCTGATTTTCCCCAATTACCTAAAGTATGCCTAATTTTTTTTAATGTGTTATGGTGTTTTGCTTACATGTGTGTGCCTGATGCCAAGAACACCCTGGAACTGGAGTTACAGATGGTTGTATGGGTAATGGGGCTCAAATACTAATCTTCTTGAAGAGTAGCAAAGGCTCTTAACCACTGAACCATCTTTCTAGCCCCTAAAGTGCAACTTTTTAAAGTTAAGTTTGTAATCATATTGCAAATTGTCATGTTTTGAGCTTATCATAAAAATATTTTCCCTTTACTTTTTTACCCCCTATGCCATTTATTTTTGAATTATCTACACCGATTATATGCTATAGTAATTTTATTTATAAAATTTAAAATATAATTTAATGTCTTTTGAAGTGGCTTGTCACCATTCTTTGTGCTGATACATTGTGAAAGACACTGCAAGAAGCATGCTGAAATATATTCTAAAGTATTATTTATTGAATATATATCACTTATATTAATAGGTGGAATATTACATACTAGTTATATTTTACTATGTGTTATTATTCCAAAGCCATACCTACTAAACAGATATATTTACCTTCAATATAGAAGATAATTATTAGTCTTTTGACTCTAGAAGTCCATTTTCCATGTAGTGATCCCAGGCAGTATAATCTCAGACACAAATATCACATCATGACATTTCAGGGATGAACTTAGTAACAAAAGTGAATGATCTCCTCAGAAAACAGAATCATGAATTATCTTCAATGGAATTTTAGATGATTAAACTTCTCATTAGCCCAACATAGTTAATATTCTAGGCACGTATTATTAATACGATTTTGTCATGTGGAAACAAAAAAAAATACTTGTGGTAATATCATAGATTTCAGAAACATCAGAATAAGAATTATGCATGTATTATTGAAGTGTTGATTACTGTATTGCTTCTTATTTTAACTCTATTAACATGCATACTTAGGCACTGAAATCTAAGGTATAACCAAAGCTGGAATATTATAGATATAATAAAGGAATGAACATATTTCATCTGTAAGCAATAACTAGCTATTTTTAAATCATTCAAGCAATAAGATATTATAAATAGATAAACCTTGAAGATGTATACAATTTTTATGTTAAGGCTAAATCAAAAGGCAAGTAGTTGAATTCCTCTAACTAGAAATGGAGTCAAACTCTTGACTCTTATTCTATACTCTTTTCACTATACTTCACTACTATTACATAGTCACAATTAAGACTATGTCAGTATTATAAACAAGCTTATTATTATTACAATATTATTAAATGTGGTGGCATTTATGAGGCTAAATACTATAGCAGAAGCACAAATATAAATTTTAATGCTCTTGAAATTGCCAAGTGTGCATTTATAGTACAAAGATAATTTCCTGGATCTCATTAGATATGTACATACAGAGATGAGCAAATTAAACATACAAATCCTTGCATCACAAGGATATTCCGAGTAGCTGCTACCTCCTGCCCTCTCACTTGAAAATAAAAGGCAAGAATATTCTTTTTCAAGTTTTAATTTTGGACATCATATACCTCTGCTAAAAAAGCTGAAGTCTCTATGAAGCTAGACTAGGAGCTGTATGGAGCCAGCTAGCTGCCCTAGCCAAGCCTTTAATCCTAGCCACACCTTGGCAGATTAAAGGTATGATCAGAAACAGAAAAAGATAAGAGATAATAGATGAGAAAATTGGTGTTGCCTGGTGTAGATGTACCACTTTGAATTGACCCACCTTGGGATTTCTTGCCCTTTTAGGGGAGGGGATGGTAAGATGGGGAGGGGCGAGGCTGAAGGCTGACTAGAAGGGATTGGAAGGAGGGAAAGGAGAGGAGCAGGGGGATACATAGATAAAAAAAGAGATTTTTTTTATTAAAATAATAATAAAATGAACATATAAAAAAAGAAATACACAATAAAGACATATTTTAAAAACCCTCTAAATGGTTTACAGTGTGTTTAAAAATATATACAGGCTTGAGAGAGAAAAGAAAAAAGATAAAAGATAAATTCTTTTAAAAAAGAAATTACAAAGAGCATCTTGAATACTCTCTTGTCTTTAAGTTTTTTGACTGCAAAGGAAATAATAAGAGCCACTAAAAGACATTTGATTATAAATGCTGCTGGATAAATCCAACCTATTTATTGTGTAAATGAGTTGACTTTAAAATTGAAATCAAAAGATGTGCTACTTTGGAGAAGAGGTTTTCTTTTGATTACCACAGAAAATGAGAGGCTGTATATTTATTTATTCCTGGTTTAAGAAAGTAAGGTTTGATCAAAGAAGAACTACCTGGAAAATGTCTGATGGGAAGAGATGGCCCGTTAGGTTCAAGGCTGCCAATTAAGATGAACCAGGCTCAGGACACACATACATAAGATTGCCAGCTCCTCTCAATCAGCAGGATGTAGTTTATGGAAAACTACACCCGAATTCCCAAAATATTGTTTATAAATGTTTGTTTTCATTATAATTGGTTAATAGTCATAGTCAATCTCTTTCTAGGGAAAAATGTGGATATTATATAGAAATGATAAAAAAACATACATTATTGAATCTACTTTGATCCACAAAACAACTGTCAATCTCAAAATATTTTACACTGGTAGGGGTTTTGTTTTTTTGATACAAATTTAAGGTTAGTTTTGTTACACAGTATATATATTTCTACTCTCGTGTAAGATAATATGCTTATGTGATTTATTTAAAATTGTAATATATAATTAAGAAGTACAGATTAATAGTTAATCATTTATTATAATCAAACTTATAGTCATGCTAGTTAGGTTTTTTAGATATACAAAGATATATTTCAATTAGATAGGTAATCTTCAAATACTTCAAAGACCTAAAGAATATGGCATTTAAAATATTTTAAAATCTTAGTCTTTTCTGAACTGTGAGACAGGTCTGCTCTTGTCAACAAAATCTACTTCAAGAGGATGATGGGTGTCTAAGAAACTCCATATGTAATTTACTTTCTTTGTGGCAAAAGTTAGCCACTGGGCAGGAAAGTGTTCTTGCCTCAACTCCCTGACAATATGCTGTATAACCTGGATATGGAAGAACCATAAAAAGTGACCTCTGAACTTGGGCAGAACAAGCTGAGATGATTATTCTGGGCCCTGGCTACAGAAAAAAACTGCCATACATTCTGCAGGATCCAGGGAGAAGCGACTATGCCAAAATGAATGGAATAGTTCTTAAAATAGTCCTGCTTCAAAAAAAGTCTTCCAGAGACTCTAGGCTGTAGGTTGAGGATGGATGCCCTGATGTTACAAAGGAACTTTGGGTGACTGTCCAGGCAGCCTGTCATTTCTAGATTTTAGAAATTGCTTGTACTTCCTGTTTACTCAGGTAATATTATATCCTTCTGTGTTCTTTGATGTAGTTGAAGATTAGATAGTTATAATTATAGTTTTCTTTACTTATAATAAAAGGTAAATTAGCTGTGAAACTCTCGACCCACAAGGATAATGTGGATGATAGAATGTTTTCTTTAATTTTGCTAAATACAAATTGACTAGATATTGTAATTGTAATTCCTGTTTGATGGCAGTTTTGTTATATATAATTTTGCTATGTTAATATTTAGACCTTCCTTTTTGATTGGACAGAAAAGGGTAAATGATTTGGGATATCTTTCTATATGCTGTGAATTATCATTTGATAATATAGGAACTGTTTTGGCCTATGGCAAGGCATCTGAGAAGCAGTCGGGAAATCTGAGTGTAAATAAAGGGGAAGGAGAGCAGCATCAGAGAGAGTTACTGGGAGCTTCCACCAAAAGAGGAAGATGTGAAGGAATTAAGGTAAGCCACGAGCCATGTGGCAAGACATAGAGTAATAGAAATGGGATGAGATTTGAGAAGTAGCTAGCAATAAGCTTGAGACATAGGCCAAACAGCATGTAATTAATATAATACTTCGTGTGGTTACTTGGGATCAAGCAGCTGAGGATGGTTTATCTAGGACTGCTGATCCAGATTTTGTGGCTAGGCCAGACCAGAAACTTTTTACTACAATCTAGTCACCTCTTTTTCAACCTGGTTATAGGGCCCACTCCCTGCAAGTGCTTTACCCTGCCCATTAATACCATCTTAACTATAACCAACCTGACTGGATTAATTTTAGCTGCTATCATTGCTTGCTAGCCCTCAACAGAGTTAAGAAACACTTCAGTTCTGAAGAATACAGCCAAGAAAGCCAGCTGGATATCCTTCTAGTCTATCAGATTGCCTGGTCCCATCACAAACCACCAACACAATTGTATTCAGCTCCAAAAAATTACAGTCAGATACAGAAGCAGGATTGCCATGGGATGGCCTTTCTGTATGCTGTGAATATGTATTTCTTCTATTGGTTTAGTAAAAAGTTGTATACAGTATACATCCAGGATAAATCCAGTAGAGATACAGGGAGAAGAAATTTGGGGTTAAAGCAGACACCGAGAGCTGCCAGAGGAGCAAGATGTAATGGAGCACAAGTAATGCCAAGAGGCACACAGTAATACATAGATTAATAGATATGGGTTAATTTAAGATGTAAGATCTAGCTAACAAGAAACCTGAGCCATAGACCAAACAGTCTGTAATTAATATTTAGCTTCTTAGTAAATGGCTATGGGAGCTTAGGGGTTGGGTGAGACAGAGAAAAACTTCTGTCTATACAGAAAAGCATCTAATAGCCTAAGAAAATGAATGAGTAGGCCTGCTCACCATAATCTCAATGTGAAATATGTGGTCTAGAACAGATATGTGGTTTGCAAATATTTTCTTCTATTCCACAAATCACTGATTCCCTTCAGTGTGAAGCTCTTTGTTGTACCTTTGCCTACTTACATTTTTGCTTTTTTTCCTTATAATTTTGCTGTCATATCTAGGAAATCATAATCAAGATGAATGTTAAGGGGCTTTCTCTTATGGCTATTATTTAGAGCTTTAATGAATTCTAAGCCATTTTATGTATGATATAAGGAAAACGAGCTTGCAAAAAGCTTTCATGTGTTTATCTCCATGTGGATATCTAACTTACCTACTACTATTTCCTGAGAAGTATTTTTACACTATGGGTTCTTATCACCTCTATAAAATATTAGTTGACCATCTATATGGATATATTTCTGTGATTCTTACTCTATTCCATTGGTAGATGTGTCTGTATTTATTAAACATTACTATGCTATTTGGGTTATTTTAGCTGTTAAAACAGCATAAAACTAGAAAGTATGCTGTTTTCAGGTTTTTTTTCCCTTTTCTTCACTTTGTCAAAAATAGTCTGACTATTCAAGTTTGGAGGAGCCAAGGAAATGATGAAAAATATTTCATAAGTAGTGGAGAGCCTACCTATCCTATTGACCATATGTATAGATATATAGATATACATATATTTGTTTATAGACAAATACAAAAGCCCCTTAGTGCCCTCAATAAATTTCAGCTTTTGATGATGTAAGAGTTTGAAGAAATACAAACAGCATAGTTTCATGTTCATGATTGGGAACAATAATGGAAAACTGACAGTATTTGTATAGTTCATTTATAAAATTTTGAATTATTTTTGGCTATTAGAAGAGACAGTCCTTGCCAGAGGAGCTACTATAAAATGAGTAAATATCAATAACATTTATTGGGATAAAGTATAGTAACATTATCAACACTACATCAAGATAAAAAGCAAAGCAAAGCAAAACAAAACAGAAAAACAATCTGGAACATAAGAACCTGTGCAATCCAGAAACTGAGTTTTAAATTTAATCTTAAAATCCTTACAAAAAACAGTCACTTTAGAATATTTCAAGCATGTTCTCTGAGGCTGGAATGATGGCTCATTGGCTAAAAGCACTTAGTCCTATTTCAGGGAACTTGGGTTTGAGTCCCAGCAGTCACATAGTATCTCACAATCACCCATAACTGAAGATCCAGGGCATCTGACACCCTCTTTTTTTGCCACTGTGGGCAGTGCATGAAAATGGTGCATGCAGTCCCTGAGTGTATATGAGTGTACACATAAAATAAAATAAAGATTTAAAATAATATAGTAGGAAGTTCTCTAAGTTTCTGTTAGATTCCAAAAAAATTCCACAGGTAGGAAGTCCTATATAGAGCTACTTCTACTTACAGCACAATCTGTATGAAAAATGACCATTGTTTCTAGCACTTTCATATGCAAATTATCTTGATATTAATTCATTTAAATAGGTAAAGGACATTTCTGGAGTTCTAAGTAGCTTTGCACATGCTTGCACTGTGAAAAAAGTTATAGACTTAATGACATTTGAATGATTTCCTAATATCATCATAAAATGTGGTTTTGAGTGTTTTGATCTGAAAGCCATACAACTAACTTATGAATAATCATTATTGTTTTGTTTCTGAAATAATATAAGAATAATTCCAAAATAATTACTAAAGGATTAATTATATAATGAAAAGATTTAGAGGTCTTAAATCTTGTTATTTCAGCAAAACATGAGAGTTGGTAGAGATGCATATTAATTCTTTGTGTATACATAGCGAACACATTTATTTTTAGTCAGCAGTGTGCAATGTGCATATGTAGGCATGTAGGTAGAGGCCAGAAGACAACTTGGTGGAGTTAGTTCTCTCTTTCCACCTTTATGTAGGTTCCAGAGATCAAATTTAGGTTGCCAAGCTTATGTGGCAAGTACCTTTACCTGTTGAACCACCATGCTGTGCCAGAGATCAAAATTTTAAATGTAAATGTTAAGAAAATAAATCCAGTTCATTAGAGCCAACTTTTGATTGTTACTTTGCAAATCTCTTCCTATCTCATCAAAAGTTATCAGATATGACTTTTTACTATCTATATCAGCAGTAGGTATACCCTACAAAACCACTACAAATTATGGCTCTTTTAAGAGACTATAATATCACACATTAAATCTATCATATGCAAGTTTCATATCAATATAGTGCAATGAGAAAAATAGTGAGCCCAAGAAAAACTGGAGTATTGGGAAAGTAAATTTCAAAGGCAATAACATAGTAAGCCATGGAATATTTAAGCACACCAAATGACATGCCAAAGTTAAGGCCAAATATATTACTCATTATGATAAATGTGAATGGATTAAATTCTCAAGACACAAGACTAATATTCTAAGACTAGGTTAAAGAAAGGTTAAAACTAAAGTAAAGAACAAAGCTATCCCTCGCAAATGCGAATGGGAGGAAAGAAAAGGTCACCATTTCAACACCAGGAAAAGTAGAATTAAATTTAAAAAGCATACAAGTACATTGAAAAGTCATTGATAAAGCAAAGTTTAGGAATTAGAAAACACAAAATTTGCAGAACATATGGGAACTAGGAAAATTATAACCGTTAGGGAAGATTTTAATACAACTTTCCAAATTGTAGATAAATCAAATAAGGGAGGAGAACATGGCAAGAGACTATTAGTGTCACTAATTTGACACACTCATCAATATTACAGCAAAAGCAATTCTGTCTTTTCAAATATTGGTAGATAATTAACAATACTTACAAACTATTTTAACTCACAAATGAGCTCTACTGCATTTCTCAAATCACAAGAGGCATCACTTTCCTTGCTCGTAAGAATGTATAATCTTACATTCTTGCAATAATTACATAATTTTGTATTATTGAAAGGTTGTAACTAGGAAAGTAAACCTTAATGCATCCAAGACATTACTGAAATAACTGTGGGATATAAGAGAAAATAAATGTCATCTTAAATCAGTGTTTGGAAAATGATGCAAGCACAAAAGGTATTACCAAAAATATGGGGCCCATCAGGTACAGTGGTGCACATCTTCAGTTCTAGTCTCTTGAAGGAAAAGCAGGCGAATCTTTGTGTATTTGAAGCCAGTCTGGGTATACATAACACGTTCCAGGTTAGCCATGGGCGACCGAGTGAGAGTCTCTCTCAATTTTTATCTTAAGTTATGGAGCCTGAACTGCACTCAAATAAACTTACTAGTTTAAAGAGTATTTATTATAAAATATTTATCTAATACTAATTGTGAAAATCGATGTCAAATTTCTAAAGGTTAAATTACAAAATTGAATGCAGTAATGTATTTAACAAATTTTATGCTGTAAATTCATGACTAGCTTAGCATAGTAATTCTTAATAGGTCAAGGGAAAGATATGCTTCTCTAGATGCTTTAGTATTTTCTTTGAACAGGCCCTGCTTCAAGTTATTTGTAGAAACAGCACAAGACACCAACCATCTGCACACAGTTTTAGAGGTAGAGGGAGGTCACACCAGCGCATCTGTCTTTATATTAGCAGAGAGGTCTTTACTATTTGGCTTTCACAAAGGTCTTGGGACCTTTGCATACCAAGCTGGAGTTGGAGCTGGAATAAGAGCTGAAGCCTGAGGCTGAGCAGATACCATCAGCCTTGCTTTGAGCTTTGCCCTTTGGTGCTTTGCCCTTTGGTTGGCAGACTGAGTGACCTCCTGGATGGTTTTTGCATGTACACTTATTGCTTTTACATTGTTTGTCTGCATCTTCTTTAGGCCCCACTTGCTGTACTTCTTGGCAAAACTCATGCTCCTCAGGAACTTGGAGTGGAATCTACTAAGAGACTTGGATCTTTGTGACACAAAACTTCTTTAATGGCATTTCCATGCCATTTTCATGCCTGACTATTTATGGTCTCTTTCTTGGCCTTGTCTGCATGGTAATGACAGCTTACCTCTACACACTTTTGAGGGGGGAATATCCAACAGATATCACTATAAGAAACCTTTAAGACAGAATTATAATAATTTCTAGCAGGACCTAATATGACCCTAAATAATTTATTTTTTTAAAAAATATTAAGTTTAAGTAAACATTAGCACCATACTTTATGAAGAAACAATACAATTCTCATTAAAATTTAGAAAAGTAAAGTTATCTATTTATATTTTGATTGTAAACCTAGATTTTAATGGCTGAGTCATCTCTCCAGCCCTCATCCATTTATTTCTGTTACATGAAGTAATATTAAGGTAATAAAGATACTAACATTTCATTATTATATACAACACATTCAAAGGATATATGTATTTAAATCTATCATAAAGTAGGGTATGATAGCGCAATCTGTAATCTCAGCACTTGAGAAGCAGAGCCAGAAATCACAGCAAGGTTGAGTGTTGCAACGTGGTTTCTTGGTCGGGTCCTGGGTGGCCAGAGGTGCAGCCCCACAGACCTGCAGTCAGCCCCAGACCCCTTAGCTGCCTGCCACTGCTTGGGCTCCCAGAAATGATTCAGACACTTATATTAAGTTCATTCTGTTTGGCTTATGGCTCAGGCACATTGCTAGCTTGCTCCTTCATCTTAAGTCAACCCATTCTCTTTAATCTGTCTGTCACGTAGCCCGTGGCTCACCTGTGTTCCTTACATGTTGCTCCTTTGGGCTTTGGGCTCAGTCTGTCTGACTCTGCCCTGCTTCTCCTACCTATGCTTGATTTCTCCTCCTACTTTTTCTATGGTGCCTGTCATGGGCCAAAACAGCTCCTTTATTTAAACACTGATATTCACAGCATAGAGAAAGGCTTCCCACATCAGTTGAGTCCAGCCTGATCTCCATAGGAAGTTCCAGATAATCCAGAGTTACACAGAGAGCAGATTATTAAAAAAAAAAAAAAAAGGCACGCGCTCTCTCTCTCAAGAGAAAATAGTACAAAAAGCACAATATTAATATGTTAAAATCAATTTCTTTGATTTCAGCCATCAGCTGTTTGATAATCAAATGAAAAAAAACCAAAACATCTTTCAATGTGCTAGTTATATTTAACAGAAACAAATTAATGGGGACAGATTTCTGATGTGGGAATGCCTTTCTGTATGCTGTGAACCTCAATCTTTAAATAAAGGAGCTGTTTTGGGCCATGACAGGCACCATAGAAGAAGTAGGAGGAGGAATCAGAATAGGTAGGAAAGGAAGGGCAGATTCAGAAGCAGATCGAGCTGAAGCCCAAAGGAGCAACATGTAAGAAGCACAGGTGAGCCACGGGCCATATGGCAGACAGATTAATAGAAATGGGTTGAGTTAAGATGTAAGAGCTAGCTAACAATGTGCCTGAGCCATAGGCCAAACTGCATAAAGTTAATATAAGCATCTGAGTCATTTCTGGAGGCCTGAGTGGTGGGCGGCTAAGGGGTCTGACGTGGCAGATCTGTGGGTCCAGGCCCCTGGCTGCCTGTGACCGAAGAAGCTCCTCTACTCCAGATTTCACACATCATGGTTTCAGAGGGGACTCTGGTACAATGAGAAGGAAAGGTAGATCATTTATGGGGCATGAGGTAGTCAGTGTTTACATCCTAGAGGATCAAGCAGTAGAGAATGAATACAACATGTGTTTGTGCTATAACCTTTAACAGTTTGCAGCTAGAAATCCAATGCAACTACCTCTTCCTCACCCTTACATGCTCTGTAGTCTCTCTGAATGGCACAACATCTGGGGAACACACACTCAAAACCTAAGCCCACTAGGGACGGTTCAGATTCAAACCATCACATTCATAATGTTAATATAAGTACACCAAATACTAAAATGAACCAGATCATGGAGATTAAAATTGTAAATATATATATACATATATATATACATATATAAAATTGTAAATATATATATATATATGACAGAGAGTGTTATAGAACTGTATCTCTACTTGCAATGCACTCTCAAGCACATCACATCACCATTCATATATCTCTGTACATATTTAGTATCTGTGTGGAGAGAGGGAGGTAGAGATGATACCTTGCAGTTCATCTTTGAGAATATCCCATTACTTTTGAATATAGATAAGTGAAAGGATAGAGGGAAATGACTATTTAACTGATATAACAACATATTTTAGAGCTACAGAACAGGAAAGGAGATGCTGGAGCCCAAATTGAAAGGTAGATGGAAAGATGACTTTAAAGCATCTTAAATCAGTGGAGAAAGCATCAATATTCAATAAACAAGTCTGGACAACTAGAAAACCATTGCATAAAAATAAATTGTATATAAATTAAAGAATAAAATGTATCAAATGTAATAAACTCAAGACATATATGTTGACATATAATAAAAATGGTATTTCTAATTTGATAGAATATTGTTTGGGGACAACTGGCTATCCATATGAAAGAAAACAAAACTAGAATCCTAACTCATGTTATAATAACCAAAAAAAAAGAAGGGAAAACAAAACAGATGGGTTAAATACTAAGCGTCAACAAATAAAAATTAAAATCCTGAAGGAAAAACAAGGCTATGTAAAAAGATTGGCAAGGCAAAAAGACCAGAAGTTATTTTTTTTAATCAAACATATTTATCTATGTAAAATAAAAATATTTGCTATTACAAAAGATAAAATAAATCAATGATAACTTACAGGTTTGGATAAATTCTAGTGCTAAAGATGCTAAAGACTTGCTTTTTATTGTATGCATATGAACTATCACAAAAGGAAAGAATAAAAAAAAGATAAGATAAAAATCACTGGAAGCACATTTTTAAAAAAAATACAGAAGATTCAAGTGAACTGACAAGTTTTTTTTAAGTCCAGGGAATGAATTTCTGTATTCTGTTAATTACAAACAGACATTTCCCTCCACATTTCTTTTGTTTTATTCCTATTCCTATTATTGTGATGTGCTTTGGAATTAATGGCATTTTACAATCACCTTGTGCCAGGCAGCACCCGTGTCATCATTTCACCCATTGCACATGTGAGAACACAATTGTTGCTTCTGGGATCATATCTGGAAAACTGCAGTCTATCTCTCATTTAGTTAATTTGCAGGAGTAAAGAACATGAGTATCAATTATTTTCTGAATTTTTACATTGACACTGTCACATATGATCAAGGAGGTCTCCACAAAACAAGATTTAGTCCTATTCCATAGGTGTTCTGTGTGTACATATACAACAGTTTGTAGTAAGAGGTTTCTTGCCCGGACTTTTGGGCCTAACCTCAAGGTTTAGGACCCGCAGACCCACAGACCTGAAGTCCCACAGTCCCACAGAGACACACAGATGCTTTCAATAGTTTTGGGCTGATCAGCCTCAGGCCCAAGCATATCACTTGCTAGCTCTCTACCCTTCATCTAACCCATGATTCTTCCTGTTCAGCCATGAGGCTCGGTACCTTTTCTTAGAGCAGCATAGTTGTCCTCTGCTTCTTCTGGCTTCTCTCTGGCATTCTGCTCTGTGCTTCCTGTTCTCAGAGTTTTTAGTCTGGTAGCCCTGCCCACACTTCCTTCCTACCTTTGGCCCATCAGCGCTTTTTATTAAACCAGTGAGTGGGACAATTATTTACCATGAAACAACACAATACTCCTACAACAGTTGTTCTAAAGAAGACAAGATTTCACTGTATAGTTATTGATAGCCTGGGTGAACGCATGACATTCTGTGCTGTATGCTGTGATACGAGGGTTTTCCTATTTTGTTAAGAAAACTCTAGAAGGACCAACTTCAGGAAACTTATGTTGATTCCCTATCTGGGTATCTGTGAATAATGCTGTAGTAGTCATGAGGAGTGAAATTATTCATTTGACACTTATTTCATTTTGTTTGTGAAAAAGGATGACTTCGCATTGCTTTATGTAAGGTAGATAAAACTGGCAAACTTTTACTAACTGGATTAGGCCATGCCAAGGAAGATAAACAGCACACAATCTTCCACATACATAGAACCTAAATACACTGATTTCATAGAGAATAATGTAGAGATTGTAAGAATTTGGAGAAGGTAAAGGAGAGAGGTAGATGAGGAGGAATAGAATAAAGGAAGAGAAAGTTCTGCGGTGTCATTTAAGCACCCTGTTAACTGACTATAGCTACCAATAACGTATATATCAAGAAGACACTGAATGTAATCACTGCAAAAAATATGTATTTGAAGCAATGTGTATATTAATTTGCAAGATGTGATAACTATATAATGTATGCACGTATCAAAATATTATATAGTACTCAAATATGAAAAATTATGTGATATTTATTCTTATAAATATAAATAAAAGATTCAGGCTTCAAAATTGCACAGTTGCATACTTACCTGACAGGGGAGAGAGCATCATCACCAACGTGGTTTTCCCAGGGTGAGGCTTATCCATTGCACTTTTGGATGTGCTGGCCCCTGTGATTTCCCCAAATGGGAGAAACTCACCTGCATAGTTTGTGGTAGTGGGGCCTGCATTCACACTCTCCCATAAAAAATTAAATTAAATTAAAAAATTTAAAATTTTACCATTGCACATAAAATTTGGGTGTCACTAAAAAAGGTCAGTAAGATGGCCCAGTAGCTAAAGTTTTACTGTATAATCCTGATGACTTGAGTTTGATCCCTACATTTCGCAAAGTTGGGGCATTGCCTTCCTCATTACATGCTAACTCCATCTAAATTTCTTTTATGTATTTAGGAAGTTTCTACACTAGTAGGTTTTGGTATTGATTTTCAAAAGGCCTTCAGTGTTATGCATCCTTGTACATTTTTCTTCTTTACCCTGCCCTCCAACCCCCTCTTCATTTAGTCTTCTTGTTCTAGTTTTCCCTTTATCCCTTTTTAACAATATAATCTATTTTCATTTTCTTCCCCTCCTGCCCCTGGCCCTTATTGGCTACTTAACCCCTCTGAACATCCTGTGTCTTGATGAGTTCTTTCCAAGATGGAAGGATTTTAATTTGGGAGGAAGCTGCCACACAGCAATAAGTAATTTGGTTATGGGGTTATCAGAGTGACTCTCCCTCTCTGGGCTTGTATGTTCTGCCTCCTTTCTGTCTTCTTTCTTTCCCATTTCTTCTCTTTTGAATTCCTCCATTTTAGTGGAATCAACTTTCACCTTCTCCTTCCCCTCTCTCTCCCTCCCTTCCTCTCTCCTTCCACTTCTCCTTTCCCCCCTCTCGCTTTCCCTTTCCCTTCCCCCTCCTCTTCCACACTCTCTTTCACCTAGACTGCTTCTACATTTCTCAGGCTCAGCATATGATTCTTCATAAAAGGATCAAGATGAATAGTAGAACAAGGAGCCCTCAGAATCTGTGTGCAGCTGAAGTGAGTGTGAGTAGGTGGATGGGGCACTTTGGCAAGAATCAAATCTCAGTTCTATAGAAGACTTCTGATGATTTCTTATTCCACTATGGTTTCTTTCCTTGGAAACAGATTTTATTCTTGTACACCTTCAACCTTACTCAAGACAAGAAGCTTTTGGGATTACTTGGCGAGATTGGCCCGAGTACTACATCTAAGGGATGTTAAATTCTAGTCTGTCTGAGGTCAAAGGCAGAAGATGGATGTGTCCTGGAAGACAGGAAGAGATGCTAGTGTTAATGTGATGCTAAACTCATCCAGTAATATCCTAATGTTTTATAAAATTTATGGGCACCCCATAGTCTAGTCAAATTAACCACTGCATGCCTTTGTTTCATCATCTGTCACAGCTCAAGGCAGAGAGTTCCCCTTTCTCTCACCAATCAAATACAAGTCTTAAGAGGAAAAAAAAATCACATGATATTTCATAATATCAACAGTCTTTAAAAGTTTATAGCTGAAAGCATGTCAGTTGGTTGAATATACATAATCTAAGCATATAAGTCTGTTTTGGCTGACATAGCAAAATGGAAATGGATGTTCCAAGATTAAAGGTATTAGATCAGTAGGCTTAGTTATTTTTATGCTTTCTTTGTGCCTGGGTTTCTCTGTGTAGCCCTAACTGTCCTGGACCTCACTCTGTAGACCACACTGGTCTGTGACTCAGAGATCTGCCCTCTGCTTTCTGAATACCAGGATTAAAGATGTGTGCTACTAACAACAGACTTCTTAGGCCTTTCTTTGGCTTTCATGTGATTATGTTCATGTTGTATGTTCATGTGGACTTTCCTATCTGTGAAATCTTGTATCTCTTCCTTTTTTCTTATAAGGACAACAGTCACTTCAGAACTCTCTCTTCATGATCTCATTTAACATTATCTCCATAAAAGCACTATCTCCAAATACATTTTCATTAAGGATTACAATTTTAATTTATGGTGTTGGGAGGGTAGAGAAATGTTCTATCTATGATATACATCATCATTACGTTTTTCCAAAACTGAGAAAGTTAGATGCAGTTTTCAAATTCTTTTATGACCCTTTGTGTATCTTTAAGTATTATGATTATACCTCAGTTAATTATAGAATATTTTTATATATACAATTTCCAAAAAAAAATTTTTTTACTTTTGTATATGCATGCATATGTGTTCTCCTCCTTTCCCCACCCTCTTGTGTGTGTGTGTGTGTGTGTGTGTGTGTGTGTGTGTGTGCCTTAAGTGGCCAGAAGAGAGTTTCAGATCCCTGTGTGGGTACAGGGAACCAAATTCTAGTCATTTGTAAGAACAGCAAGTACTCTTAATTTAATTGTTGAAATCATTTCTCCATCCCCTATATGTCCAAGTTTTCACCTGTATTGATGCTCATTCAATTGTGTTTGTTTAGTTTTTTTTCATTTTTGAATTTTTTATTTAAAAGTTCTCTTTTTACATATCAACCATATTTTGCCTTCCTTACCCCCTCCCATTCACTTCCCACCCAGCTTCCCCCCACCCCACCCTACCATCCATACCTCAAAGAGGATAAGGCCTCCCTTCAGGAGTCAACAGATTGTGGGATATCAGATTGAGGCAGGACTCAGCACCTCCCCCATATCAAGGCTGAGTAAGGTATCCCTCTATAGGGCATGGGAACTAAAAAGCCAGTTCATGCACTAGGGATACATCCTGTTCTCACTGCCAGAGGCTGTACCAACTGCTCAAGCCACACAACTGTCATGCATATTCAGAGGGCCTAGTTGGGTCTCATGCACGTTCCTCAGTGCTAGTCTAGAGTCCATGAGCTCCCACTACCTTGGGTCATCTGTCTCTGTGGGTTTCCTCATCACGATCTTGCCCTTTTCCTCATATATTCCCCTTTCCCCCTCTGGACTCCAGGATCTAGGCTCAGAGTACAAACTCAAGTTTTGATTCTACTGACTGAACTTTCAGTGCAAAACCTAGTTTTTAATCAATTGGCTATTAGGCACATTCCTGAGACTTTCCCAAGATTCTTTTTAGACCTAGGACCTGCCCTCAGGCACTAAATAGTCTTTCCCTGAAATAAAGTTTTGTAATGGTAAATCTATGGCATCACAGGATTATCCTTTTGGATTCTGGGAGTTTCCCTAGCACCCAGTTTCTCCCTAGTCCCAAAATGGCTCCCTGTGTCAAGGTAAGTACTGCATTGTTCTTCCTATTCATCCTTCCCTCAACTCTACCATCCTTTTCCCTCATTTTCTCTTCCCATGTCCCTTACCCTCCCCCATGATCTCAATTTACTCAGGGGATCTTGTGTATTTCCCCTGGGAGTGGGGGTTGAAATTCATGGATGTCTCTCTTAGGATCCTCCTTGTTACCTAGCTTCTCTGGGGTTATGGATTATAGCCTGATTATTCTTTGCATTTTTAGTGAAAGGAAGAAAATTAAGATTAGTTAAACCAACAAAATTATTTCATCATATATTATACTGTTATTTCAAAATCAATATATGTTCATCAGTCACGTGCATTTATATGAGTACACAAAATATGATGTCATAATCCACCATAACCAGAAAAATTGAGTGCTGTCAACACTTGTCTTTTTTACTATTAGTTTTTGCATAGGAAGATGTCACTGTGTTTGCTGCTTCTTCATCTTTTACAATGCATTCAGTGAATCACCCATTTTACTCTTGGTTCTAATGTTTTCTTTTTTCCAGATCTATGTTTCTAAGTTTTTTTTTTCTCACTTCCCCCCCTAGTGTTCCTACAACCTTCACCATAAACTATAAAGCATTGAGTATATGTTCAAAGAAATTCCTGAGGCTATTTCTCCTAAATATCAAGGTTTTTTTTTCTACCTTGTCTTAGACCAAGATAGTTTACATCTTTTTTGGTACAGTAACATTTAAAAAAAATTACTATACAAGGTAGAATATTTCCTTAGAATTTGCATAATACTTAGTTTGGGTTGATTTTCACCCCACTTCCATAGTCCCTTAGACATTTTTTACTCTTCCCATTGATCTCTTCTAGTTTCCTAAACTCTATATACACTCATTCCCACATAAATACAAATATATGAAAATCAGAAGGTAAGCTCCATGTATGAGAGAGAACATATGTGATTTGGATTTCTGACACTGGTCCCATAGTCCCCCTGCTTTCTTTTTATAGTGCTTACCATGGATGTTTGTTGAATGGTTTCTCTTGCTAGAGTGTATACTTTCTGATTATCTAGTTTGATGACTGTATCTTCAACCATTAGTATTCTAGCTGGTATACAGTTGGCATTTAAACTGCTCTTTGTATGTTAAATTCTTGTTGGTATGTTCATGTAAGGCATTTCATATGAAAGAGGTACATGCATATAAAATAATTTCACAAATACAAGGCTTTGAGAAGTTTATATATAACCTTGTCCAAGGTTAATAAATCTTAATATTTCAGAAAATTGTAATCTGAATTTAATGGGCAAATGTTAATGTGCATTTGCCACCAATATTTGGTAATTATATAAAAAGTAGAAGACATTTATAGCAGCCAAGATCTTTATAGTGTATTTGAATACATGATAAATTCATGAACAGTTCTTATCTCCTCGAACAGTTGTATATCTTAAGAACTCATCATCATAAGCATTCTCTGGATTTCACAGAATTAATCCTGAATAATTAATGAATCTAAAGGAGTTAGACAAGTACTGCAGCATGCTAATCATTTCTTTCAATGTCAATTAGGAAAAATAGTCTCTTTGGCCTGCTGTCTTGGAATACATATTATACAGTTAACTTTGAATTTACAAATATGAAATGTCTCTAATTATTGAATGAATATATTGAGATACATATCAATGTCACTGGTGAAAGTTAAAGCTTGTAGAAAAAAAATGAAGGCACTTTGATTTCACAGAATTATTAACTATATTGAGACTCTTTCTGCAAATGTTTGGTTTGTAGATCTGTATTCACACAATATTTACATATTTTCCACAAATGGTATCCTATCATAAACACTAATGAATTAGGGAGTATGTCAAATGCAAATCTTTAATAATTTTAGGTTGAATGGATATTTATTTAGTACAAATGGAATTGAAAATAAAAGTAGCATTTGTGCAAACTAGTCTTCATTATTCTATTTATATAGATCCTACTCAGTTTTTTTAAAAAAATTCGGGATTGTGGCGGGCGGTGTGCATTGATGTATGTATGTTGAGGTAAGAAGACAACTTCCAAATCAGTTCTTTTCTTTAACCATGTGAAAAAGTCAATTATTTTCTTCTACCACATGGGTTCTGGTGATCATTCTCAGGTCACCAGGCTTGGGGACAAGCACTCTTACAGAGTCATCTTTCTGTCCCCTGCTCACCTTTATTTTAGCTATGATCAATCAGTACTTCCTCAAAGTTTCAGACATAATATATAGGTGGTATTAGAGAGGTATTTGATATCATGTTTAAGAGTGATACCAAGTAGAACTGTTGTATTTGTTAAGGGATTTAATAAGAGTTTTTAAGATCATAAATAAAGATGTTGTGGTCAGTATTGGAATGTTGTGAAGAGATACCATGAGTATGGTAACTAATAAAAAAAAGCATGTAATTTGGCTTGTTTACAACTTCAGAGATTTAGTCCATTGTCATGACATAGAGCATGACAACACAAAGGCAGGCAAGACATCATGCTAGAGAAGTGGCTTGGAGTTCTACACCTGGATCTGTAGGCAGCAGGAAGAGAGAGTCATTGGTCTTGGCTTGAACTTTCAAAAGTCTCAAAGCCCACCCCCTACAAACACATTTTCTCTATCAAGGCATTAGGCATTACACCCTAATCCTTTCAAACAGTGCCACTCTCTGGTGGCTAAGAAATTAAATCTATTAGCCTATGGGGGCCATTTTCATTCAAACCACTACAATAGACAATAATATAATGAGGGCTCTGGGGAGAATTTAGGACATTGGCACAGTGAGAGTCCCTTATTACTGTTTTCAAAGGAAGGGGGATAGGAAAGAAATTGTAAAGTTTTAATTTTTTTTTTTGGTGTTCTGTTGGTTGTTGGGAGTAATTAGTCAAGGAAAGTTAAGTAATCAATAAATATCTTTCCTAGCTTGCCACTACTGGGGGGGGGGGGTCAGTGTGACACAGAAGGCAAAACTCTAGAGAAAGTCATTGCTTTAGTTATAGAACTAAAGTTGTTCCTAGAATTTCCATGTCAACAAAAATGGAGTGGCTTATAATTTGACATGGCCATAGATAAGAATAGCTGATTTGATATTAAATAAAACTTTCTAAAATGTGTTTACTTATTCTGTAAATTTTTATAGAAACTTCTCAATTGAAGAATGGAAATAAAATATTTACTCAGGCTAGGATTTGTTTGGCCCTTGCCTAGATTGTAATCCAGGAGAAAATGATCTTGACATGTTAAACTTGTCATGTAAGATTCCTTTATAAAGAACGGAAAGATTCTTCACTTTAGAGCATTTTCCAGACATTATAAGAGTGTTCATGTCTATAATTGTAGACAGACTTTTTGATTAATAAGCCTGAACTAAAAGTTTAGGAACCTTGTCATTTATCATTGTTCATTTTTCTTTTTGATCTAGACTCAAAATGACTGACCCTTTACTCAGCCTCCTTTGGATTCCATAAGCCACACACCAAAATATACATACAAATAAAATAAATTTAGAAAAAAACCTTAGGTTTGCTTTTAAATCTGTAAAATGGATGATAATGTTACCACTCAGGATTGTTGAAAATAGATTAAAGAAATGTTGGTCATATAATTGATCTATAGATAGCAGAACATTATACAAATACTTTATAGACTATTGCAACTTTATTTCATTAAAACAATGTTATTATAGTTTGACAATGGATAAATAGATTTTTCCTTGTTATTTCAACATTTTCACTTTTGAAGACACAGTAAAAACAATTTTAGCAGAAGAATTATTTTTTTAAACACTACCACTTCTAAGGGAAATTATATGTACATACAAAAACAATAATTTCCAATGAATTTCAGATCATGTTTATTTTAATGTTAAAGAAGGATGAACTTGTAATTAAGAGTTAAATTTAATATTTTTAACTTTCTTTCTGTGTGTGCATATGTCTTTCTTGAATGCATGTGTCTGTGTGTGTATGTGTACCCACAGATGTATACATGTATGCAGATGTCTAAAGGTCAATATTAGATTATTCTCTGTGTATTATCTTTTGAGAGAGAATCACTCACTGAACCCAGCGCTTTTCATTTCTGCTAGACTGGTAGGCCAGGGGATCTTCCTGTCTTTTACCTTCTTGCATTAGGGTTATAGACATGGGTGATCATTTCCTGCTTTTGACAAAGGAGCCAAGGATAAAAACATGGGTTCACAGGCTTGAGAGACAGGCACTTAAAATAATTGAAGCATCTCCCATTCACATTTGTTAATTTTCAAAAATGCACTCTATAAATTAAATTTGGTAAAACTTGATAATTTGCATATGCTTTAACATATTAGGAGGAATTTTGATTTTAATTTTTGTGCCTAAATAACTGTATATTTGTTTTTCTTCTTGAAAGATTAAACCATGCAAGTTCCCTGTCAATACAATATTACCCAAAGTTGATATTTGACATTATTGACTTTTTCCTTTTGGATCCAGTTTATGTTGTGGTTTTTTGGACATTTATGGGATATTTTCTTTAGGTTCGAAAATTTTTCTATGATTTTGTTGAAAACTTTTTTCTGTGCCTTTGACCTGAGTTCTTCTTCTACACCTATTATTCAAAGATTTTTGTCTTTTCATAGCCTGTATGCTTTGTTCCTTATAGGGGTATTGTGTTGCTACATTGTAAATAATTGTCCCACCCACTGGTTTAATAAAAAGCGCTGATTGGCCAAAGGCAGGCAGGAAGTGTGGGCAGGGCTACCAGACTAAAAACTCTTGAGAACAGGAAGCACAGAGCAGAATGCCAGAGAGAATGCTGGAGAGAAGCCAGAAGGAGAGGACAACCATGCTGCTCTAAGAAAAGGTACAGAGTCGCATGGCTGAACAGGATAAGAGTCATGGGTTAGATGAAGAGTAGAGAGCTAGCAAGTTATATGCCTGGGCCTGAGGCCGATCAGCCTAAAACTAATGAAAGCGTCTGTGTGTCTCTGTGGGACTGCGGGTCTGTGGGACTGCGGGTCTGCGGGTCTGCAGGTCTGCGGGTCTGTGGGTCAGTGGGCCTAAACCTTGAGGTTAGGCCCAAAAGTCCGGGCTAGAAACCTCTTACTACAGTTCCTTATTATTATTATTTGATTTGACATATTCTTTGACTCAATGATTCTTTTCTTCTAGCTTGTATTTGATACCTAAATTGTCATTGCCACTTGATTCAATCTGTTGATGAAACTTTCCTCTGAGATTTTTTGTTTGACTGCCTGAGTTTGATATTTTGAAATTTTTTGTTTGACTTTTCTTTAGTGATTCTATCTCTTTATTAAATTTTATTCAACTATCTTTTTATGTTTTTCTGGTCTTAATTCAGACATTTACTTCCACCCTTTTTGAGCTCCTTGAACATATTTGTGATTGCTATTTTGAAGTCCTGTCTTATGTGTCAGTTAAATTGTTTTTTTGGGTAATATTATGGAGGTATTGATTAATAGAGGGCATATGCAATCTTGGTTGTTCATGATATTTTTGTTTTTTGTGTTGGGTTCTAGGTATCTAGAGTTAGCTTGTTTGTGGTATTTCTTTGTGTGGATATCTGGTCTTACCTTTGTGGGGTGAGTATTTAGATCTCTGTTTGATATTACATCAACTTATTAGGCTATGTACTAGATGAATAATGCTCAGTTTTTCATCTTGTGACCATTTTGAATAATATGTAGTCACAGGTGGGCATGGCTGTTAGGATGACTGATACATGCAGAGGTTGGGAAAGTGGATGTGCTCTGGATATTCTTAACTAGATTTTCATTTCAACTCCATGCAGGCCTGGGGTGCAATGCTGGGTGGGGTGGCTGGCATTCCAGAACCTAGCCATCAATGAGTGGCTAATATTTGAACAGGAGGGTAAACTGGCTCTGGAAATTCAATCTGAAGTTCTATTTGGACTCTGGGTTCAGATTCCAAGCTGTCCAAGATGGTTTAATAGATGGGGTGCCTTGTCCTTTCAGAAATCAAATTATTTTAACTAGCAAAGCTCCAAGTCATAAGTAGAGTTGTTGTTTTGGCTAATTTTATATCAATTTGACATAATCTAGCATTATGGAACCACAACTAAGAAAATACCTCCATAAGATTGGCCTGTAGCCAAGTGTTGATAAATGATTGGTGTGGAAGGGACCATCCCATGAAGGGAAGTGCCACTCCTGGACAGGTAGTCCTCACCTGCATATAAAAGTGAAATAATAAAAAAAATCCTGTAACTCTCTTCCTCTCGACCCCTTCCTGAGGTCCCTGAAACTAGCCAAAGTTGACAGAGTTTTGGTTCCGTTGTTAAATGGCAGCTTGCTCAGAACAGAGTTTCAGCTCCATTGTATCACTAAATTAGTTTGTTCAGGGCTCAGATTCTCGGAAAAGCTTTCTTCACAGGATTTATGGCAGCTTGCTCAACTGCTTAGGATATACTTCCTGAGTTCTTGGGACTCACCTGGTCAGCAGCTTGACCTTCTGGACTTCACTTGAGATAAGGCCCTGGGAACACATTCCTAATATAACAATCTGGGTGGGGCCACACAGGAAAGCCCTACCATGAGAACTGTTAACCATGTTCTGTTTTGCCAAGGCAGGAACTTTCTTAAGCTTGCACAATGTGCCCTCCTCCAGAAAATAAATGTCTTCAGGTGGTCCTATTGTTTCACAGGAAATATGCTTGTCTGTCTGCCTGCCTGCCTGCATTCCTAAACTCTGTCCTAAACTGACCTTTGGCCCCACCCTGTTATTGCACCTAGCCTGCCCATACTCCCTCCCCTACCCAGAGTGCAGTATAAGAATTCTACCCCCAAAATATTCGGGGCTCTAGGCTTCTACAGTGCCTGGAGCCCACACATATGTGTGTACCGGTATTCATATTCATTAAACTCTATTTTTCTTTAAAGTTAGCAGTGGTCATTAGCCATGGTCTTGGGGTATCTTGGGGTGCTCTAGGGGTGCCTGCCTATTACAAAAGTAAACAAGCTATGGGGAGCAAGTCAGTGATTAGCACTCCTCTATTGCCTCTGCATCAGCACCTGTTTCAAAGTTCCTGCTATGTTTAAGTTCTTCAATGCTAGGTTGTAGTGTCGAACTGTCAGATGAAATAAACCCTTTACTCCTCAAACTGATTGTCATCATGATATTTTATCACAGCAATACAAATCTTAAATAACACAGCTGTTATTAGAAAAGTTAATGGGTACTGTGGGGCCCAGAGCAGCTTGACCAAACATGACAGGCTTAATGAAAGCCAGACAGAAAGCACCCTATGGTACCAGGAAGGCCCTGTGAGTGGACACTATCTAGGGAGGAGCCAGCACCTAAGGGGAAATACCTGACATTCCAAACATTCCCTGCCTGGGAAGGGGACAGATAGTCTTCAGGTATATCTGCTGAGCTGTTGTTGATATAGGCAAACCTTAACATCTCTGCTTAATGTTGAAGCATCCCTAGAATTCAAAGCAGCCAAGGAATTCATAACAGTAACACCTAGCCTGTGCTTGGACCAATCCCAGGACCTTAACCATGAAGCTCTGAAGCCCCTAGAGGTCCCACCCCCAATAAAAACTCTTGACAGCTCAGGGTCACTCCCACTTCACTGTTGCACCAGACAGATGGAGTGACTCAAGCTAGCTTGTCAATAAAGAGACTCATTGCTGTTGCATTGAACCGGTCTCTTGGTCTTTTTGAGGGGTCTGGACTCTGGGTACAATAGGAAATTTATATTAATATGATAATAAAGTCAGATTAATTCACTATAAGATTTTTTCTTAATCCTAAAATTTTGTAATGATGCAAATACATTATATTTTGAGTGTAATGAAGTTGAAAATAAATATTTGTTAGAGTTATGCATTGCATAAATAGTTGTACACTGTATATTTTTCAGTAGAAATGTCGTAAATTTGTTACCGGCACTCTTATACTTAATTATATCAAACAATAATCTGCTTTAGTATAGTGCCTAATGTTTCTAAAATAGACATTGTGGATTGACATGCAAATATATATTTTCAGACATAGTAAGATATAATCATTGCCTGAATTGCCTTTGTGTTCCATGATATTTAGAGAATCGTAAAAGATAACCTCTTTTTTCATCTTTTAAACTCAAATGTAGTTAGACTAGAAAACAAAACAAAACAATTAAAATTACAATAATGAAGCCTTCACTCAATTCAAATTGGTTACTATAGTAACTTACAATTACAGCATTACAATAAAAGAGTGAAAAGACAACTTCAAATGCTATAGTAGTCTTTTGAATATGGAAAGAGGAGTTGCTGTTTGATATCAAAAAAAGACTAGGTTGCTATTAAGCCTTCAAATATGACTGATTTTGTGTTGTCTCTTCTCTTCATGATAAAGAATAAATGTGGAAGCATCTGACTGCAGGCATTAACTACACCAGAAGGGAACTGTTACTTTCACTTATATTAATCTTCATAAGACTGATGACTATCACTTTATTCAAGCAATTCATAATTACCTGTGGGAACAGAGGACAGACTGATGAAGCAGTGCATTTATAAATGACTTAACATGTCCTATTTCGATGTTTATTTTTCTACTTTCTTCATCACCAAAATAATGGTGAAGAATTTTGCACTTATAGTAAATATGAAAGAACAGGATATCCAGGAGTATGGGATGCATATAGAACTCCCTTTTTAGGAAATCCTCTATTAAAATCACACATGCTATAATTTGTTGAGATCATTGTAGATTTCATGGTAGAGGTACTATCCTCAGGAAGTTGTTGGATTTAGCACATTTTCTTAGGTTTAGAAATCATAAACACCTGTTCCTAGTCAGGAGTGGGATGACAGCGAAGCTAGGAACACTCATGAAGGGAGAAAGCTTAAAAGTCAGTATTCCTCCAAAGTCTCTTCGATCCTATAAACTGCTTATGTGCATACAAACAATTTCTCCCCTTTTTCTTTCCCCTAATTTCTCTCTCTACTTCAATGCCTGTCTCACTTTCTCTCTTCAGGTTTGTCCCTCATTGCTTTCCTTCCTCACCTTTCTCCATAAATGTGTGCTCAGCAACTTCAATGTCTTAGATATTGTGCTTGCCGGGAGGCATTCTAGTAAACATTACTGATACAATTTTGTCTTCATGGAGTTCCATGAATAAGCACTTATAAATGAAGTGAGAGATAAAATGGAAACATATAGAGTACACTAAGAATATGACAAAAAGAAAACTTAATCTGAAGGGCCAAGGACAGTTTTTCTGATAAAGCAGTATTTATACTGATTATAATAGGCAAACTGGGCTTAGCTAGCTGATGAATGCAAAAAAAGAGGACATCACAATGAGAAGTAACATTATCAAAAGCCCTAAAATGAAGATTTAAAGCTTGTGGGTATAGAAGGTCAATACTCAAGAAAGGCATGTAGATCAAGGGGATAGAATAGAAGACTCAAACAGAGACTCACATAATTACAGCTATAGCATAATTCTCAAAGATGCCAAACTTATAAACATTGGAGGAAAGAGAGCATCTTCAACCAACGGAACCTAGAAATGTCCACATGAAATTAGACAAGTGTCTATTGTTCTATGCAAAACTTATCTCCAAATGAATCAATGACATGAAAGTGAAGCCTGAAATACTGAAACAAACATGGACAGTGCTCCACAAGATATGAGTGTAAGAAATGACTTTCTGAATAGGATATCATTTGCCCAGGAATTAAAGCCAACAATTGACGAATGTGACCTAGTAAAACTAAAATGCTTTTGTACAGCTAAGAAAATGATCAAGAAAAAAGGAAGTCCACAGAGTTGAAGAAAATCTTTGAAGAAAAATTAATATCTAGAATGTAAAAAAAAAAAAAGGAGTCAGGGAAACACATGACTCAATGAAAACATGAACTATGGATACGGATAGAGAGTTCTCAATAAAAGAAATAAAAGTGGCTACAAAATTTCTCCCAAAATGTTCATAATCATTAAGAATTAGGAAAATGCAAATTTAAACAGCTTTGAGAATTCAACATACCCCAGCCAGAATTGATAAGCTCAAGACAAACAACTGATAACAGATACAGTTTAGGTTGTTGAGAAAAAGGAACCCTCTTCACTGGTGATGGAATTGCAAACTAGTGTATCTACTATGGAAATCAGTTTGAAGTATTCTCCAAAAGCTAAAAATTGATTTACCATATGCCCTAGCTATATCACTATATAGCAAATGGATTCAATATCCTTCTACAGATACTTACTATCTATCCATAATATTTAAGGAAATGGAATCATCTCGGCTGCCTTTTAACTGATGAATGGTCAACTGGGGTACATATATACAATGAAATTTCATTTAATTATAAAGAAAAATGAAATATGACATTTTTAGATAAAGAGATGAAACTAAAAATTATTATATGGAGTGAAGTAACCCAGAATCAGAAAGACAAATGCTACATGTTCACTTTTGTGTGGATCCTAGCTCCAAGCCTGTATATATGATTATGTGACCTGGAGTGACCTTATTAGCCAGTAATACCTTGGGGCTAAAATAGGAGTGGGGATGGGGTGGCGTAAAAGACCTGTAGAGATGATAGAACTATGGTGCTGTGAGGGAGAAATGGGGAGAATATGCATGGGGACTTTATCTGAAAGAGGGGAGGAAGAGTAATACATAGAAGGATGTTTGAAAAAGCCACAAGGAGACATTATTTTACAAGTACTTAAAAAGTACTATCACCCCCTCAGACACGCACACACTTAATGAAGTGGCCCCCACATAGGATTATGTAATACTTCCTCCAAAGCCACAGAGCAACAAAATCTCCAGTGTCAGGAAAGGGAACTCTCCCTTTGATTTGTTTGTCTGGGATGTCCTAAGAACTTCTAAATCAATGATACTCCATTTCTATTGTCCTTCATTGCCTCCTCTTGGAGATAATATTGTATTATTATTAACACATGCTTCAGTTGCAGAACATGGAAGTCTTGAGCTTAAACTGAGCTGGACTTTCCTTCAGGACTATCTCTAGTAGTTTCAGAAGGTGATATGCCAAGATAATAAAATCAGTCAATGGTCTTGCCCAGCTACAATTCCTGTGAACCACATAAACACCCTGCAAGATTATATATGCCCAATGGTGAAATTATGGCACTTTTATCTTGGGAGTAACCAACAGATATCTATCTGCATGTTCAATAGGTGAGAATTCATGTCTGTTTACTGTGAATTTAGCCACCTAACTGTGGCTTCAAAGGTCACAGACTGTAAAAGAAACTCTACTACTATTTTTCTAAATCAGTATGGTTTCTTCCTTTACAAGATAAATATAGCTCTCATCTATTACAAAAAAAAAAAAGCTTCTGTTTTTGCAGCAGATGGAGGATAGTACCGAGATCTACAACTGTCCATAAGGCAGAGAATAAATGATCATGGAACACCTAGTCCCAAATGAAATATTTGCAATGCAGCTCTACACCTAAGACTCAGTGAAGAGCATGAATGCAAGGATATTGTAACAGCCAGAGTATCCACCAGCTAAGAGATATTTCTTTTATGCATGTGACCTCAGGAATATGGCTACATTAACAGGACCTGCATAAAGACTGTATCAGTTGACACCCCAACATATATAAAAGAAATTTTCCCAAGCCCTATGTCTAGATTAATAGCTGTAGGCAATAATTAATGACTTCTAAGAGAGGGGAAGTCAGTCTTTTCCAGAAGTAATTTACTTGCTATGTTATTCAATCACAAAAACGTCAGACCACAAGCATACACATATGAGCATCACTAAATGAATTCAGTAGGGTGTGTGTGTGTGTGTGTGTGTGTGTGTGTGTGTGTAAGAATAATAGAGGTCATGAATCAGAGAGGGAATACAGGAATTGGGAGTAGTAGGAGAAGGCAGGGTGGAAGTTGGTAGTCATATAAGAAATACTCAAAAACTTGCACAAAATTAATTAATAAAAAAATAATGCCAAAGAGAAATAATACTGATCAATATAACCAGGAAAGTATGAAAAAGTCTTAGGTCAAGTAAGACATTTTTATGATGTTAATGCCACTCTACTATAATTATTTATGTACATGACCTCAGAAACGTTTCCCCCCTTTTTGTTCTTATTTTATGAATGTCTACTATAGTGTTTGACACATACTAAGTGCCCAGTAAATGCTCGTTGAATTAAAGATGTAAAGAAAAAAGGACTCTCTTAAAATTAGAAGGTCACAACAGCACAGAGAACAGGTCAGCTTGTATATAATTATTTCTTTTTTTTATCAAGTCAAAGCATAAGTACACCACATTCATTTAATATTACAAGTAGATTTTTCTATAAGCAAAGATACTAGAATGGGGCTTGTTAGTGAAACTGAAATGCTGAAGAATACTAATAGGGAACCAATTTTTCAAGGCAAATACATTCTTGTTTGTACAGTTAAAATTTATACCAAGGAGAAAAAACTCTGAAAGTCAGGGGATCTCTATGAACTTTAGAAACAGAAACAAGTAAAATTTAACTATTCCTGCTCTTAAGTAATTAAGGTCAATCATATGATACTTAGATATTCTAATTTCTTTATACTTGGTTCCAATTGTGTTTTCATATGGTAATTAAGAATTAAGACCATATGGTATTTAGGTACTTTATTTCTTTAAACCTTGCTCACAATTTATTTCTTAATAAGCTCATATATAGTTATAGATTTCGTTAATCTACTGAACACAGTCCAACTAAATTAATTAACCACCCCCAGAGGTTTGAAACAATAACCAATAAGTTGTCTACATACATAGTACTGTGACCCTAATATTAGCAAACTGCACAGTTTAAAGAGCACCTTTGGAAAATCTACTCTTGAATCCTGTTTTATTGTTCTAGTGCTGTGAAGAGGCAGCAAGATCAAGCAACTCTTACAAACGGAAACATTTAATTGAGGGGCTGTTAAAAATTTTAGAAATTTAGTTCATTATCATCATAATGAAGAGCATTTTGGCATACAGCAAGCCCTGGAGCAGTAACTGAGAGGTACATTCAAATCTACAGGAAGCAGGAAGAAAAAGTGACACACTTTCTCCGATAAGAAGACACCTCCTAATCCTTTCAAATGGCACCACTCTAGTGACTAAGTATTCAAATACATGCACCTATAAGGGCTATTATTATTCAAACCACCAAGTGGTCATAGGGAAGCAGAGACATCTGAGACCCTTGTCTGAACTTTTGTAGCAAAATTCTGTAGTGATTATTATGTGCACACTTATATGGCACAGTAGATTTGCCCTATCTTGATCATTTTGTTTGTATGTATCTCATGTCTTCAACCTGAACAATGATCCTTTAAGAAAAGGGTCTGAGACTTCTTATCCATGGCAATTCTTCATGATAATGATAATTTGGAATTTCACTTGAGATATATAAATTTTGCAGATTTTATTTTAAATAATGAATTACTTTTAAGTAGTAGGCAATAAATAGAAGAGTGCCTGGGTAATATTAAGGAACCAAGAACATATTTTAATTAAAGAAATTAAAAAATAAACAGTGATTACTTAGATTTGGCATAGAACTTTTGTAGTGTTTAATTCTAATAATAATATAATTTTGATAATCTCACAACAAAGAGACTATACATAATGCGTATGCCTCCATATTTAAGAATTCTTGAAGATTTTTTTTCTGTTACCAAGGTTTTAAGTTATAATCTTTGAAGTATTGCCACAGTCAAATTGAATTGGAAGAGGAAAACCATGGAAATGTTTTATTTTAATCTGTTTACTGAATATTGGAGATGCTGTTGCTTCCCCAACCCCCCACTCCTGTAATTTTCAAAGAAATCACCTTTGGCAGTGTACTTAGTACTTGCTGTAGGTTGTTTAATTGTACCAATGCAATCTTTGTTTTCTGCATAAGGTGAATTTGACTTTGTAGAAATCCTGATGAATTATTTCAACTGTTTATTTAGGATACTCTTTAAAAATTCATAAAAAGTAACCAAACAACAACAAAAACAAAACAAAAAACCCTAAAACTTTAAAAGAGTACCAAAATAACTAGTGCATGGATTCTATAAGGACATTTAGATGGGGAATTGTGTAAAGCAGTAACACACATTGACACCCTCAACAACACTTTTTATCTCCACGTAAAATGGAGTGTTTGAACTATAAAAGATATCTGAAGTGCAAGGATTTGCAGAGCTCACTTTCTGCCTTCATTTTCTGTCAAATTACTAGACAATTTCATTAATGAAAGAAACACCTTTAAGCTGCTGACCAATTTTCAAAATCTTTTCAGTCCTCAAAATCTTAAGAGGTTTTTAACTGCTGTAAATTTACATGACAAAGCAGATGTTATAAATAAGCAAGATGTTATTGAGTCTCAGAGATTCATAATAGCTGTGTAATTATCTCTTAAATGGGAGGGAGGAGTAGATGGTGTCTTTGATTCCTTACCATTAGTGTTTTAATTATTTCAACACTTCTGAGAACTAGTAGTAGATCTACTCTCAGTGTTAAGTTCACATAGCATGATTCTCTCTAAATGTGTACATATACAACCACACAAAATGAAAACACATGGTACACACAAACTGGATTCTCATGACAGCCTTGGGGACTGTCTACATCTTTGTACATTCCAACTGCTCTAATTTGACATGCCTTTCAGGTCTTTGCTTAAGTATAGTGAATACCTTGGATTTCTTCAAGGCACAAGTAAAAGATATCTTCTACTTTAAGTGAATTTGAGCTACTACAGAAGGAATAGATAATTTGTCCATTTTTCCCAATTCTCCAGACCTCAATATCCTGTGAGTATCTTGTAAACAGCAAGACCACAAATCACTTGCTCATTCCCTATTTGTATGGCATGTGACTGAAGATTTCTGTAAAGATCCCCCCTCCCCCAGGTACTTCTGAAAGGTTTCAAGTGATTTCTCATGTGAATTGTATCCCTGAGCAAGTAGCATCCCTCACTAGCCTACTTGTTGCTTTTCTTTGTATCTGTTTCTAATATCATTCTGTGTTATACAGGAAGAGGTCATACAATTTCACTTTAGGAGTTGGAGTTAAATGTGATTCAAATTGAGGTCACAGTACTGTATCCAATATCACTGCACCTCTAAAGTGACTCTGGAATTCTCTCAGAGTGATTGCAATTCAGGCACCTATGAACTTTAATTAGACTTATTTGCTACAGTACTGGATGTATCACTTCTTGACTGAATCATGTACAAACTCATATTGACACATTTATAATTTAATTCTCACATGATAGAAAGCATCTTTAGGATGCTTTGGTGTAAGACCTGTCAAGTTGAAGAGATGCTGAAAGAGAGGACATTTTGTGCATTAGATTTTGTCTCTTTCCTATTCTTAGCTGTCTTAGTTCATTTGCCCTGAGTTCTCTGTCCTCATCACACCCTACTTCTTGAACTAACTCATTCTGTGGCTGAGCCTAGAAACGATTATTTAAAAAATTTAGATAATTGCTCTCCAACCTTGACTCATGGAAGAGACAGTCATTACAAATGCCCTTTTCTTCATCTGTCAATCCCAATTCTATTTTACTGTGTACAGATACTTTTTGCTGGTGTGATTAAAAGCAATAACAAAAAGTGACTTATGAAAGAGTTTATTTGGGCTTATGGTTGCAGAGGGAGAAATTCATGGAAACAAACAAGAAGTCATGGTAGCAGGTAGCCAGAGCAGAGAGAGATCATATCTTCAACAACAAACACAAAGAAGACAGTGAACTCAAAGTGGCTTAAGGCTATAAACTCTCAAAGCCCATACCCAGAATCATATTTCCTCCAGCAAGGCTCTGACTCCTAAAGGTTTCATAACCACCCCAAAAAGTACCACTAGCCAGAAACCAACTTCTCAAATACCTGAGCCCTCACAATCAGTATATAACTTATTCTACTCTATTATAATTATTCAGACTGTCATTTCTGTCTCAAGTTCAAATAATACTGGTAATGATGATTATCAGGTATTATTTTCATGGCCATTTTTAGCAAGACTGTACTTTGCTTCTTTTTTGTCTGTATTAAAATGATTGTTACAGGTAAACTAATTGTCAGAGAAATTACCATTGAATTTTGTGGGGTTTTTTGGACTGGAAAGAAGGGTAAGTGGAAAAAAGTGCTTGCAGTCTAAATCTGATGATCTTTATTTAATCTTCAGAATTCATGTAAAGGTTGAAGCTAGGAATTCACTCCTAAAAACTGTTCTTGGCCTCCACATATGTTCCTTGCAATAGCTTAAGCATATCTCTCAATATCACACACACACACAAATAAAATGTTAATAATTATTTTTTGCTTTATGTTAAAGTATTTTCTAAGAAATATCTCTTTTTACTTTACAGCTTTATTAAAGTACAGTTCACATATCATACATTTATTCCTACATTTTTATGCATATGTTTGTTTTTATCATATTAACATATATGTATACTTAATCTCTATAATCAATTTTGGAAATTTTATGATTCCCCAAAACCTACTAAATAAAAAGTTCATCCCATACCCTTTAGCTATTATTTTCACTCACTAAACCTAAGCAACCACCAATTTGCTAGCTCTATAAACTAACCTCTTATGGACATTTCATATAAATAAAACTATACAATAATTGTTTTTTTGTCTCTGTTTTTTTTTAATCTAGCATAAAGTTTCCAGGGTTCATTTTTTGGCAACATGTATAACTACACTGCTTTCTATGACTAAATGATGTTTTATGTTATGCCAGAATTTCTTTATTCATCCATGCATTGTTGGACACTTTTTCTGTTAGGACATAATGACTATTATGCATGATAAGGATATTTTTGTGTTACAATTTCCACTGAGATTGAATCATCCTATCCTACAGAAAATCTCTATAAGCAACAAGATCAGACAACTCAAAATAGCTTCAGGAAGTCCCTGAAACTGAACAGAATCACTAGGCCCCTACTTCCAAGAACAAGAAATAAAGGTGCTGAGAATCACTCTTAAACAAGCTAAGCTACCAATGCAATGTGAGCAGCTAGCTTCCTAGTTCTACTATGATGACTTCTCAATTATGGTTTAATGTATCCCTTTGAACTATATGCCAGAACAAACCCCCCTTTTCTTATACTGCTTGTTGATCACAACAATGAGAAAATTAAATAATAGGGTAGATAGATCTATTTGATTGTTGAGTATTATCATTAAATAATCTTATTTATAAATAAATATTTCTTCATCTCTCTGTTTCTTTCACAAAATTTTGTAGATTCTAAAAGTGTAATTTCTGTGTTAATTTTTGTTAGATTTACTGCTGGGTGTTTTATTCATTTCAAATGTAAACTGATAAATAATAATTACATATAATTATGGTACAAAGTGTGATGTTTTTGTGTATGTGCATACTATACTAGTATGAAGTCAAGGTAATTAGTATATTCTTTATAACAAAAATTTACTTTTTATTTGTTATTTAAGGCCTTTCTTTTAGCTATTTTGAAACAAACTAGACTATTATTAACTGCAGTTACCTTGCCTTATCAGTGGATATTACTTCTACCAAATATTAACTTTGTAAGTAAAGATCAAGGTTTTCTCTTACTCCATAAACTTTCTTTCCTGGTCAAAGGGGATTATCATCATAGTCTCATAGTCTCTAAATTTGACAGTTCGTTCTTTCTTTCTTTCTTTCTTTCTTTCTTTCTTTCTTTCTTTCTTTCTTTCTTTCTTTCTTTCTTTCTTCCTTCCTCCCTCCCTCCCTCCCTCCCTCCCTCCCTCCCTCCCTCCCTCCCTCCCTCCCTCCCTCCCTCCCTTCCTTCCTTCCTTCCTTCCTTTCTTTTTTTTTTTTGATTCCACGTATAAGTGATTGTTGGTTCCTGGCATCAGGCTGGATTGAATGCATAGATGTGTGCCTGTGGAAAATTCCACCTTGGCCCTCGCGGCCCCCTCCTCCCTGAGAACTGAACCTTGTGACAGTTAGGGGGATAAACATGTTTTTTCCGCTCTGGGGTTTTCCTGTTATTGCTGCCAACCCCAGGGGGCATTAGTCATGGGACTTCCTATGACCTCGGGTGTGGGGTAACTAGGAGGAAGTATTAGAGGTATAAAAGGTTGTGTTGAATAAAGCTCGGGCCTCTCTTTGTGATCCTGGATGATGGAACCTGACAACTCCTGAGTGCTGATTTAACCTCTATGTCCCTCACCTAACTTGGTCCACTTTAGCCGGACGCGGCAAGTGATATTATAAAGAACTTGTGTTTTGTGCCTGGTTACTTCACTTAGTATCATACCTTCTAATTCATCCATATGTTCTTCAGCTGTACCATGTAGTGGAGCAGTTTCTTGGTCTCGGGCAGCCAGGGGCCTGGACCCACAGATTTGCTGCGCCAGACCCTTTAGCCGCCCAGCTGCCCGCCACCCAGACCCCAGAAAATGACTCAGACACTTATATTAACTTCATGCTGTTTGGCCTATGGCTTAGGCACATTGCTAGCTTGCTCCTACATCTTAAATCAACCCATTTCTATTAATCTATCTGCCATGTGGCCTGTGGCTCACCTGTGTTCCTTACATGTTTCTCCTTTGTGCTTCAGCTCGATTTGCCTCTGACTCCGCCCTTCCTTTCCTACCTATTCTGATTCCTCCTCCTCCTCCTACTTCTATGGTGCCTGTCATGGCCCAAAACAGCTCCTTTATTTAAAGATTGAGATTCACAGCATACAGAAAGGCATTCCCACATCAGTACCATATATTTACACCATGTTTTTTTAGAGCAGAAAGCAATTACCAAAATGGCATTAGAGACTCCTCACCTATCAATAATGACTTGTAGTGTATATTACATTCTATAATCAAAAGACACAAAGTGTCAATGAATAAAACAAAATAAGATTTGTATACAAACTGTTTCAAAGAGTTTCACTTCATCTTACACTTACAGATTGAAAGTAAAGAAATAATAACTTTATACAAATAGAAACTGGACTAGAGCTTTTGCCACACCTGGCCAAGGGCAATTGTTTGGCCCCACCTTGAGTTCTGATGTCAAGCTCCATTTAAGAAGGATTCCCACCCTGCCAGAGGGTGTGTTCCTCAACCTTCTTCCATGTTTCTTCCTGCATGGCTTCCTGTAGTGGACTGCTTTGTCTCTTTTTATCTTTTAATTTTTGTGTGTCTAGTATACTTTTGGTTTCTGGTAGTAATTGGACTTATGTAGAAGCAACTTATGTGTCCATCAGTGAATGAAAAAATAGAGAAAATGTATATATAAATAACACAGTATCATTCTTTCTTTAAATTTAATATGTTTAAGTTGAGAAGAAGTTTGACTGCGTATAAAAATTTACAGTTACTATTTCTCACTAGTTCTGTCGTTTACATATTTATATAATATATAATCCCTTTGCACATTATTGAACTTAGTTGATTAAAATAGTACTGTCTTTCTTGTTTTAAGAGAGAGAAATTTGATTCACTCACTTCCATTAAAGCATCGGAGTACTTGGGACTTGACTACATGTTTACATTTACCAATGAGTTAAATTTTTATAATTTTGTTGTTTTGGTCTTCTTTTTGCTTCAAAACAGTTTTTCTATGTAACAGCCCTGTTTGTTCTGGATTTCACTTTGTAGACCAGGCTGGCCTTGAACACACAGAGATCTGTCTGCCTTTTCCTCACTAGTACTAGGACTAGACACCTGTGCAACCACCTCACAGCTACTTTGATATGTTTTTAAATTACTAATTAGTATTCGCTTCTTTAAGCTTGATTATTTTGTTTTTAAAAGGGTTTTTTGTTTTGTTTTGTTTTTATTACTCATTCTTGGAAGGCAAGATTGCTGAGTATATGATTTTTGGCTGTTGGGTTTTCTATTTTATTTTTATTTTTAATCATTGTTTTTCTTTTAAGATACTGATCATATTGCATTACTCCATTCTTTCTTGTAGCACTTCAAATGAAAGATTCAGCAAGTGCCTTGGTAGTTAACTTACGTGTGGCAATTTGCCTTTTCTGACAGTTTTCAGACTTGAACAATTTGGTCAAAATGTTTCTTGGTGTAGATTTATTTTATTTGAAGTCCTTTTTACATCTTAGCTATTCACCTCATTTAGAATGTTTTCTGTAATTATGTTTTTCAGATAGTTTGTTCTTTTTATTGTATTGGAAACTAAATGGTTTCATCTATTTTGTTTCAAAGTGTTTATTACAGGTTCATAGAAATACTATTGATTGTTATATATTGATTCCATATTGTGTTTCCTGGCCACTGTGGTTTATTAGTTCTAGTAAAACCCCATTTCAGAGAGGTTTTCATACCTGAGATCACATCACACACAGATGGAGATATTTTCCCTTCTTTTCTAGCAAGGAAACAATTTAATTCCTTTTTTTTAAAAAAATACTTCTATCTAGATCTCTGGTATTAGGTTGTGACCAAATGACATGCCTTTGGAATATATTCCATGCTTCTGCCCTTGGAGAAAATAGCTTCCAATGTTTCACTACTAATTTAGTATTACTTGTGAAATTTTCTTAGCCATGAACTTAAAGGTAGTATTTATTGAGGGATTTAATCTCTATAGTTAGTAATAAATTGTATCATTTAAAATAAAACACCTCTAATTAAATTTAGGCATTTGATATATACTATATTTTTGTTTATTCCTAAAGAGTTTCATTACATACAAATACACTCAAATGTGCAGTGAGCAGAGAGTTAAAATACTAAATGCCTTTATTACCTTTGAACTGTAAAATAGCACAGAACCGACATGCTTCCTGCAATATGTCCCCAAATCAAATAATGCAGAAGCTAATATTTGTTTCTAGATCTTTTCTCCTTTTCTTTCATTGGACTGTTCACAGTCTTGAATACCACACCTTTGACAGTGTCTTATCCATGTTTTTTCACTCTGCTATTTTCTAGCTAGCCCAATGTAGCAATGATTAAATCAAGGTTTTCCAAATACATTTATAAAAATAAGTTAATTTGTTCAGCTTCTCACTCTAAGAGTCTAGACATTTTGTGAGACCTCACAGCCAGAGCTAATAATCTACCAAGAGGTCACTTAAGACTACTATCCTACATGTACTCAGTCTGTTTGTTTAACCTTCCTTTAAGAAAACGATTTACCTGCCTTGGATTTTCTGAGTAATTTCACAACATAAACTAATGCTTAGGTGTAATCCCTGAATTATCTCCTATTTTACAGTCTAGATAAGAGTAATGGCTGTGTGTTTGTATGTGTGTTATGATAATCATGTTGAAAACAGCAAATCTAGGTTGAAAGTCATCTTAAAAATGAATACCCACCATAAATGTTGAATGCAACATACAGATATTGTTTGAATAAAAAATGTTTGTAATACTATTTGTTATCTTGTTTAGTTGAAATAAATGTCTTAATCCCTTTTAAAACTCTTTTACATATTTCTCTAAGGTATCCTTCTTTCTTTCCCTGTGTGATGCCCTTTGTGCTATTCAATAAACTCAGAGCAAAAACTCTTCGTAACTGACAGATAAAGATACATATAAGAAGACATACAGAGACAGTAATGGATTTACAAAACAGTCTTCAGGCAGCCACAGATTCAGACTCCTACAGAGATAGCCAAAAACACAGGAAGAGCAAAGTAGAGAATTCAAGTCCTGGCTCACTCTTGTTTAAATGACACCAAAGGGGAGTACTTTATTGATTTCTGTCTTTAATGTGACAGTGATGCATTATTGGTGACTATGAGTTTATTATTAATGTGTTCAAAATGGCACACTCAGTAACATTAATAATTAAAGATTCATATTCCATAAATTAAATCTTGAGACATATTTCAAAGGTAGGTTGCTTACAGTCTGAGGATTTCTTCACTTTGTTTGAGGAATCTACAGTATATAGACTGTACATGACAGTTAGAAAATTGCCACTGGATATAAGAGTGAAGTCCATGGCACAATAAATGAAATAGATTGAACTAAAAAGATAACGAGAAGATTTTTTTTTTTCTGTGAGTAGAATTGGAAGAGCATGGGTGTATTAAGGGATACTCTATAATACATTCTGTTGTATGTATCAAGAATGCTTTTAATCACAGATAACTGAAAACCTCTTTAAGTATGGATTAAAGAAATAAGGATTGGTTTGTCTCTTGTAAGTTTCAATGTGCTTCTTAGAGTGTGAGTCACTAAGAATCTTTTCACAATAATAATTATTATGATTAGAAGATATTGTTTGCCTCTTTCACTCTACTGATATTTATACAACTGGGTACAAAGAAATGGAGTTTGTGAGTACTGGAAACCAAAGCAAAAATCAAAAGAGTGGTCTCCAAATATGCCAACAGTAATCATAGAGATTTTCCTTAAAGGATAAATGGCAGTATTAACAAATTGTGGCTTTTTAAGTATTACTCCATGAAATGCACATATTAGAAGCTCTGCATAGCTCAGTGAACCAGTATTTGCAAACAATTAGTTACTGTCTCATAGTACAGAATCAACAGTGGGCCCAAGATCCATTCAAAGTACAAAATATATAAATGAATTTTAACATACTAGTGTATGAAAAACTAATCGATGCAATATATGATTTTATATGGCTACTGACCTTTTTAAAAACTTCCACCTGCTCATTTTCAGTGAACTATTAAATAGGCTTATCTATAATTATCTGAGAAAATAGTAACATACTTTTTTTCCAAACTAAAAACTGATGTAAAAACTAGATGTTCTGCATATGACTGATCTAGGGCAACACATCTCAGTAGATTGAATGCAGGTAATGACAATGCAATCTGTCATCTCAGACAATGAATAATCTTGAACAAATGTGAGCCATTAATGCTCTTCTCACTAAAATGTTGGTGTTTTGAAAATGTAACCATAATGAAAATATGTTACTTCTGTTGGCAGATAATAGGCATTACTATTAGTATTTTAGTAGCACTGGGGATGGAACTCAGGGGCTTATACACAAGCATAATAGATATTTCCATACTTTAATAAACACAAATTTATAAAAACCTTCCATTTTAACTTATAATACAAACATATTCATAGATATATGTTATAGAAGTGAAGTTTTAGGAGGAGGTTCTCAATAATGTTTTAAACTCTTTATTTTGAAATACATTTTCATTGACAAAAAGAGTTACAGAAATAAAGAAAAAAATACAAAAAGTTCCCTCTATTATTTTTGCCTAGTTTCTGTTTATGCCAACATCTTTTCTGATCACAAGATACTTCTCAAAGCTATGAGATTAATATTTCTCATTAGTGGATATATGTATAAACGTTCTAAGGCTAAGAAGTCTGGGGTGTGGGTCTAAGGGGAACTGTTGCTGCTGGTGGAAAGAGTGCTCAATACTAACACCAAATACCTAACCATTGGATTTTATTATTGTCTTGTGCCTTTTTGCCCCCACAATTGCCATATCATGGTTGTTAGATTTCAAAGAATGCTAAGGTTCTCCTCTTAGTCTAAGCTGGAGGAAGGGGGGGGGTCTGTCAACAAATACCTAGTTTGTGTCCTGACCCTTTTATTGGGAAGCATACTTCTTCCTAGGATTAGTACCCATATTGTCTTTGTTGTGTTATTGATTAGAACTTTGGTTATAGGCCAAATTCTAGCCAAATCCACCTATTGAGGAAAACAGAATCAAAAGGATTATAGCAATTAGTTATTCTCCTAGAGTTTATTCATTATCTTTCTCTGCTTTGTTAAAATACCTTGACAAAAGCAATTCAGAGGAGAAAGCTTTTTGTTTGGTTGGCTGTTTTGTTTTTGTTTGGCTCACTGTTTTTCATAGTGAGAACATCCTGTCAAGAGTTTTAGTCTAGCTGGAGCTCTGGGGGACTCTCTGAATCAAGGCAGCCCCAATTAAATGCTTTCCTTTATAAAAGTTACCACAGCCACTGTGTCTCTTCACAGCAGTAGAAACCTTAACTAAGACAGGCAACATTTATAAATGGTCCATTGTACTTTTCTTAAGACAAGTTGCATTATTTTATTCAATCCTTGATGGCTCTAAGAATGTCAGTGTCACACATAGGTATCGAGAATTTGTAACAGTGTTCAAAGAGAAAAATTCCCACAGTGATGCCGGGCTGGAGCTCTGGGAAACTCACTGAATCAAGAACAGCCACTGGGGATCCATTGGGGAAAGGAGCTAGGCCCTCCAAGGGTAGGCAACTATTGATTGGCATGGTCAGTATGTGAGACCTCGAGAGGTATGATCAGATTGTGTTCCTGTGTGTGGGCAGGCACCTTGGAGCCCATTCCCTGCAAAGGAGCTCCTAACCCAGTCTTGACTTTGGGATGAGGAAATCGGACTTGCCTGGAGTGGATGCTGAGCTGACCCACCTTGGGACTTCTGCCCTTTTGGGGGAGGGGATAGGTGGGTGGGGAGGGGCGAGGCTGAGGGCTGACTGGGAGGGATTGGGAAGAGGGAAGGGAGAGCAGGGGATACATAGGTAAAAATGACATTTTTGTTTTATTAAAAAATGTTTTTTAAAAATAGTTTGAGGCATCTAGTCATATTGTATCTGTAGTCAAGAAGCAGAGGAAGATGGATGCTTGTACTGAACTAGAGTTCTCCGTTTTATGCTGTCCAGGACACCAGCCCTGGGGAATGGTGCTGCTCTCTTTCTGGATGCACTTTTCCACTTCAATTAATCTAATCAAGATAATCCCTCACAGGCATGCCTAGAGGCTAAACCAATCTTCTCTCACACTTATACCTGGAGGCTTGGATAATTCAGATTCTGTTAAATTGACAACACTAGCTACCACAAGGATTTGTGAACTCTGAAATTAAAAGATCTCTGCCTGACTACTGAAACAAAAACCAGATTCCATTATTCAGCAAGAGCAATGATAATGGCTCAAATGTAAATAACGGGTGCTTTAAATTTTGAGTTGGAATTTGTAAATGAAACAATAGCAATTAAAAAAGAGACCCGACTGCTGAAGATGCCCGATGTGTGTGTGTGTGTGTGTGTGTGTGTGTGTGTGTTTGTGTGTGTGTGTCATTATTTGAGGTTGTCTCTAGCCACTTTAAACACCTGTCACATGCATCTCATGACAGAGTTGTGAATTGCTATTTACCAGCACCCACTCTACACAACTCATACTAATTTCTAAGATCATAAGGGCAGATAAAGGAGCAACTCCCATATGTAATTTGTTTCACTTGACAATCATTCCAGGAAATCCCAAAACATGAATCAAAATGACTTTCATTTGGAGACTTTCCAGCATTATCTAGCACAGTTAAAAGAAAAAGGACCTGTAGGGAGAGGACCTAGATGTTTCTTTGCATAAGATGTGGAGAGTGCACAGAAGGAGCAGCATGTCATAAACTGGCTAAAGGCTATTCTGAGGATAACATAAGCAGAATGCTGAGAAGTTAGTCATGATCATGCAAGTTTTGGAGAAGGTCATTACTACAACCATTGCCACTGTACCTGTAATCACAGTAGTGAGAAATGTGAAAAGGTTCCAGTACCTGTGGATTAGTACACTTTTAATTTGCACACAGAGGATATAGGAAACCCAAAACAGAGAGTGCTTTAGAGTGTTTGGTAGGAAACTTGTATCTTATGGTCTTACATAAGATGCATTATCAAGTTTCTGACTCATGAGAGATCAGCAAATGGTGCATAAGAAATAGGAAGCAAAGCAAGGAAAATGCAGTTTACTTTAAAATTGAAAGTTAGTGTATATCATCTACTGTAGACATGGGACACATGTAAAACTGGACTTCTTCTGTTTATAAACCTGGACTTCCTTTGTATCTTCTATTGCCTGGAATCTTACTGCAAGGCTACAACAGAATAAGACTTCTATTCAACCCTAGTATATACTAAAGTGTTAAATCTAGGCGTAGATTTTGTTGACTAGAGCATCTTGTAAGGACAGCTGTATAGACTTGGTTATTCTATAATATCAACTACTTAGAGGAGCACTCCTTTCCTCCAGGAAAAGAAAGTACAGATTTACTAAAAAAACAAACAAAAAACAAAACAAAAACAAAAACAAAAACAAACAAGCAAACAAACAAAAAAAACTAGGAGGAACTGGTTATTTAATGGAGGGCCACAAGCTTATCTTGAATTGAAATCTAAATGCATTTGTTTTCTTGAATCTTACAGGGGAATTACTTCCCTATATAGCTTACTCTATTCACACTCATGAGCATTAACTATTCCTGCTTTAAAAGAACCTATTACCACCAATGGTGCCAATCTCCTGCCCTTCTTTATGCATCCCTGACAAAATCTCAAGGTAATTATGTCCCTGCCTACAGGAGCAACTGATTTTTGTTACAGAGTTCTGTGCTAACAAACTGATTCATTGACACTGGTGAGAGACACTTAAGCACAAAGGCTTAGTTTGTCATATTATCCTATAATTGAAACACTACTTTCTTTTAAAATTTTTCTTCATTACTCAATATTCTGCCCAGCACGTCCTATAGTGCTATTCCTTCAAGACACCTGTGTTTCAGGGTTTTAGAGTTTGCTCTATCGCCTTGGAAGTGGGATATTTCAAAGGTAACAAGTGAGAATTAGGGAAATGTCTTTTACTTAATGAGTAGAGGTTTATAAGATTTACAATTTTTTTCAATCAACTTTTTTGGTAAAGTTATCAGGTTGAAGAGAAGTATGGTATATTCACTCTCCATTCTGAAAAGGAAAAAAGCACTACAAAAGCTCCACATTCCAAGGTGTGCTGACCAATAGGTAATGTGCTGATCCATTCACATATGCTCTTTAGCCAAGGTATATGTGAGTGGTGGAGACAGTGCTTGGGCTGAATCAAAGTCCTTGAGATGCACAAATAAGTGATGGAAAGAATGGAGCATTGTCACAGTCCTGTGGATCCCTTCAGCTTGGAGAGGAAAGTATGAAGGGAAAGAAATAGAGCCTCAGAACAAAGCATTTCAGAGGTTTTTTTTCATCCTGACAGTTAGCCACAGGAAAAGAAAGGAAATGGCTGTGGAATGTCTTGTCTAAAACAGAACAAGAAACATTATACCTATGCTCTAAAAGACGCATAGAGAAATATAAGAATTATAGTGGTCCATGTTGGTAGTGAACAGCAGCTCTCTGTTGGATCCTATGAGGAAGCAGACAGGCAGCTCCTGTAAGCTGATCAGGAGGAGTTTTTCTTTCCCCCTGCCTTGGGATTTAGGAGATGTGTTTGAAGAGCTGAGGATATGGCTCAATAGTTAAGAGAATGTACTGCTATTCTTGCAGAGGACCGGGTTCAGTTCCCAGCACCCATATTGGGAGACTTACGCTTGTCTATATTCCAGCTACAGGGGCATCTGATGCCTCTGGCTTCCACAGGCACTTGCACCTATGTCACATACCCACACAGACACATACACACATGTAGTAAGAGGTTTCTGGCCCGGACTTTCGGGCCTAACCTCAAGGTTTAGGACCCACAGACCTGCAGACCCGCAAATCCACAGACCCACAGAGACACACAGATGCTTTCAATAGTTTTTAGGCTGATCGGCCTCAGGCCCAGTCATATCACTTGCTAGCTCTCTACCCTTCATCTAACCCATGATTCTTCCTGTTCAGCCATGCAGCTCGGTACCTTTCTTTAGAGCAGCATGGTTGTCCTCTGCTTCTTCTGGCTTCTCTATGGGTTCTGCTCTGTGCTTCCTGTTCTCAGAGTTTTTAGTCTGGTAGCCCCACCCACACTTCCTGCCTGCCTTTGGCCCATCAGCGCTTTTTATTAAACCAGTGGGTGGGACAATTATTTACCATGAAACAACAGAATACCCCTACATATCCCCTTTTGTCCTTTTAAAACAAAAAAGAACTCCAAATCTAATATTCTTTCCCCCCCTTATATATAACAACTTATAAACAACACTGTAAATAAACACAAACATCCATAATCCATGTTTTGGGAATGTGGGCATTGTTCTCTAGGCTACTTCCTGCTGAATCAGGAAGCTTCTCTAAAAGCCAAGACACAGTTTGCCTCCGGCAACCAGAGCTTATCCAAGAAAATATCACTACTAAAAAGCCATTGGGAGATATTAACAACAAATATCCTAAAACACACATATTTTATTTTTTTACAAAAATGAATGCTTTGAAGGAGTGTCAATATTTCATCTTTTTGAGAAAAGAATTTTATTTGGTAAGGGGACAATAAAAAACTCTATTCTAATCTAATCGTAGTACTTGAGTGTCAGAGGCAAGAGACTGGGTCAGTTCATCCTTATCTTTGGCTGCATATCATCTTCAAGGACAGCCTGTGCTACAGGAGCCCCTAGTTCATAATAGTGTATATACTGCTTTGTGAGTTAGAAGAGCATCAAGTACATGTAAAGAATTGTTTAGGAGAACTTATAACAGTAAAAAACAAAGGACATACAAAGTATATATTCACAAATATAATAGGGTTTAAATGCTCTTTTGCTAAAGAATTTTAGGGTTCAGATCAAGATGAACAAATTCAACTCTTAAAAACAACAGGCAGAGAAGAAATAGATCCTAAAAATAACATGACATGTATCAGATTGTATACAAGGCCAGGGTCAATAATTAAAAGCCTGTATCAAAGAGGGCTTCAGTTAATAAGAACAAATCTAGAAATTTCTAGATCTAAAACATCAGTAGTACTTGTGCCAACAGTTTTAGTATTGATTGCATCTAGTATCTTTGGTGAAGTATTCATGAATTATCTCCTGTACGCTACCATACTCAATTGCCACAAACATGGTGTGTCTCCCCCTTCTAGTGACTGCAGACAGCCTTTGGTTTATGGTAGCTATCATAACTCTGATTTTTGTTTCTGTCTTTATAGGGCCTTTTTCTCTCTGTGTCCCTTCTGCATCTTGTAAAGACACTTCAAATATGGCTTTTGAAAGAAGATCATATTCTGAAATTCAAGGGAGGATGAATTTGGGTGATATTACTCAAATGCTTGCAATATTAGCATATGTGGCAAGCTATTGTGAAGAAGCATTCATTCAGTTGCTCTACTACTGCCTTGGTTTAGTAAAAACATCAGACATTGGTGTTATGAGTAATGATAGAAACATTCTCAAGTCTTCTGTGAAGAGCATCAGTAGGAAATAGCTTGAAGGTAAGTAAATACAGGAAATGACTGAGAGGCTATGATTGCCATAAAGGCTATACTTGGATAGTAGTAGTCCACTTGAACTCATTAAAAATCTTGTTTAGAAAGATATGGTGCCATATGACTGGAATCCCAGAACTTGGGAAGAAGAGAGGGACAGATTACAAATTTGAAGCCAGCCTGGATTTCGGTATGAGGCAGGAGAAGAGGAAGAAAAGAAGAAAGAGAAGAAAATTTTGCTTAGCTGAATCTAGTGTATTTAGCTATTGCTAAACCTCATCCTATTAGAGAAAGATTAGAGAATGTAAAATAGGACTAAGACTATGACATGGAGACTCATGACAGTAAGAGAATTTGGAGAACGAAAGGCCAGATTAGGTAGCACACACCTGTAAATTGCAGCACACAAAGGTGGAAGCAGGAGAAACCCTGATGCTTGCTGGCCACCCAGCCTATATGTATCAGTGAGCTCTAGGTTCAGTGAGAGACACTGCCTCGGTCTTAATGTAACTGCAGTCTTACATTCATTGTTTGAAGTCTTTATTGTATGCTTCTATACATATGATTAAGAGGAGTTTTAAAGTATAACTGATGAATTAGTATTTGATCAATCATTGCCTTAATGTTTTATTAAATTGCATATTTCTAATTATATTTTTAAAGCTAAGAGAACTGGTTGGGTGTTTTATTCTCCCAAAGGTATTTTTAAGATAAAGCTTCACCGTAGCTTGTAAACTTGGCACATACATGTAGTTTTTGATACTTCTTGTTGCATTTGAAAGTCATATGTATTGTAAAATGGTTTTGTACAATCACGTAATCAAAAATACTAAACAGTTAAAAAAATAAACTAGATCGTGAGGAGAAGGTGGTACCCAACAAACTTCCTTTGGCCTCTACATCTACTTGTACAAACACATGCAAACGGGGGAGGGGGAAGCTGGAGAGATGGCTCACAGGTTAAGAGCACTGACTTCTCTTCCAGAGGTTCTGAGTTCAATTCCCAGCAACCACATGGTGGCTCACAACCATCTGTAATGGGATCTGATGCTCACTTCTGGCCTGCAGGCATATGTGTAGGCAGAACAGAACACTGTGTACATCATAAATACTAAATATATCATTTAGGAAATGAGGAAGGGTAGACTTGGTAGTGGCAAGAAAAGCAGAGAAAGCCTAGCTATGGGAAATAAATCATAAATGAGATTCTAAATTTAACTGCAGATTTTCTCCTATTTGAGAATGGGATTTATATATCTCTAATGGCTGAAGTTCTAGTCACCACAACCCTTTAAAGAATTTAACATCATATATTATTACTTGTATTAATTATTTTTTATTGTTGTGACAAAATACTTGACATAAGTAACTTGTAGAAAGAATGCTATATGTTGGCTCACAATTTAAGGATATAATTCGTCATGACTATATAGATACTATATAGGCATATAAGTATTGAAGCAGGAATGCAGGGCAGCTACTTACATGGCTTTTGCAGTCAGGAAGAGCAGAGATGAATGTTCACTTATCCTTTAGGACCCCATACCATGTAATGGTGCTGCCTATATTTAATATCGGTCCTTCAACTTTATTTAACTTATTCTAGATGATCACTCACATATATGTACAGATATGTACATATGATCCCTCATATATATGTATGTCTGAGTGTAGGTGATTCTAGAAACCATCAAGTTGACAATATCAGCAGTTAGCCCACTGGTTAACAGGAAAACAGAAGAAAGTGAACCAGTCAGAAAACATAAATAATATTACAGGTAAGAAACACGAGGCAATGGAACACTTAAAGGAGAATAGGAAAGAACTTCATTAAGTGACATTTGTATCACTTCTGTGAGGAAGACAGACCAAGCCAAAGGTTTTTTATTATTATTATTATTATAATGATGTCTAGTATTGCATTAAGCTGGGTACATAGTTGGAAATAACTCAAATACTCAGAAATATTGGTCCATTCCCACTTTAGAAAGTATATCCATCTAGAAACCTGTAATCCCAGTACTGTAGAGAATGAGGCAGAAGGATACTGAAGTCTAGGTTAACCTAGGATACATAGTGATTCAATCTCTCTCTCTCTCTCTCTCTCTCTCTCTCTCTCTCTCTCTCTCTCTCTCTCTCTGTGTGTGTGTGTGTGTGTGTGTGTGTGAGAGAGAGAGAGAGAGAGAGAGAGAGAGAGAGAGAGAGAGAGAGAGAGAGAGAGAAACAAGACAGACAGACAGAGAGAAGGAAGGCAAGACAGAGAAAACTCCATAAACAAATACCAGCTATACTTATTTTATAGGATATTGGTACTTTTTGCTTCATAATTATAAAATTCAGGGAAAGTAAGATTAATAACAATCAGACATTTACAAATATTGCTTTAGATGACTCACAAAAAAATCTCAAAGTATAGTCACTGTTTTCCTTGACATTATCTCACAAGAAAACCTATATGTACTTTTAATAGTTTGGTCAAGACCATACCACAAATTTTTATCCAAGTAAGAAATTAATGCAAATAATTTATTTATAAATTATTTTTCCAGATTATTTATGTACTGTAAAAATTCTTCCAAAAATGTTTTAGTCCTACTAAAATTAGTCCTATTTTTAGTACTATTCTTCAGTTTTTATTAGAAATAAAATATTGTATTATTAGTGCTATTCTAGTAAATATGTTTTTCTTAGCTGTGAAATTAACATTTTAAGTATTTCTGGTACATTTCAACTAGTCCCTAGCTCTGTCACTCCTTGACCATACTCTCCGTGTACCTAGCCAATAGACAGCACTAGATAAGCCCAAGCATCTGTTTTGTTTGCTTGTGTTGAGTTCTGATCCAGAAAGTTGGATAACTGTGCCAATTGGCAGTACTACAAATTTATGTCATTTAATCTCAGCTGGGCATTCAATACTGTTTGGCAATTCTTTATTCATCCCTGTGATGATGCTCCCAGCAGCTGTTCAAAACCTTTTATTCCTTTCTACTTACTTTCAATCCCCAAAGAAGAAAATTATGTGAACAACACAAGACAAATTATTAAAAGTACAATGCAATGAAACTTCTCTGGAATATATTTTAACACCACATATTAGAAGAATAGAATTGTGTACCTGAGAAAACTGACCCAGGGCAATCGATGGAGAAATACATTGTATAAAATAACTGAACTTTAAAGAGAGAAGTCTTTTCTGTTAAGAGGATCAAAGTTACTTATAAACAAGGAAAAATCAGATTATCATCAGACTTTGACAACAAAACTCTCTTAGCAAAAAAGAAGTTGCATATTTTATACAGATAAAAAAAAGAAAATATGGGACAAAAGTTTTTATATCCAGCAAGATGGCCAAATAAAAGGCCACAGAACAATTTATCGATGTCCAAGAACCCTGAGAATATTGCTCCCATGAGTCTATTTCCATTTGAGAGAACACACTTCTGACAACAAAAATATTTGCAGATGGTGTCAACCTCAAGCGTGGTGACATTGATGGTTAAAGAAGTTACCCTATAAAGAATGATAATCAAGCTTTTATAGGCCTCCAGGTAGAGGTGTATGCCTTTATGTAGGCAGACAAATAAAAACCAAGATCAATTTAAATCTGATTAAGCCTGTGCAGGCAAATACTAATTTATAGGAAATTCCAGGCAGAGCAAAATCAACACTGAAGAATACTCTTGAAGACAAAAGACGACTTTTGCAGCAATGAATAAATTGCAAGCTGAAAAGGAATGGAGTAGAAAATCTAGAATTTTAAAGTATTTAAGCATGATGAAGGGGGTAGCTAGGCAGGGTGGTAGACGCCTATCATTCAAGCACTTGGGAGGCTGAGGCAGGAGACTCACAAGTTACAGCCTAAGCTGCTTTATATCCTGAGACCTTCTCTCATCAACAACAAAGGAACAAACAACAAAAGAATGCTGAGAGAGACACCTCCCTAAGGTTGTTCTTACAGACATGCATTTAGATGAGAAACTTGTTAAGTGAAAAACCGAGTGTTGTAAAGGTTAGGATAGAGACCACTTCCTATTATTTATTTTTAGTGCATGAGTGTTACATGATGTGTTGTTTGTGTGGGTGTGTGTGCCACAAAGTGTACAATCAGAGGACAACTTCTTTTCTTCCACTTTTACATGAGTTCCAGGATGTAGGCCACTAGGCTTGTGTGGCAAGCCCCTATACTCTCTGGGCTACCCTGCCAGTCCGATGGCTCCTTTTGATAATACAGATGGGATTAGCACAGTGCATGAGATGCTTTTGCAGAGTTCTAATTGGATAGCCTTGGTGGTGGTTTATCTCACTGTAATTGCTTAAGATATATGTTTGCTTCATTAAGTTTTCTAAATCTCTTTTATTTTACCATAAAACCTTGAAAAATTACCCACCACTGTCTGTTGTTTGATATGGGTTATCTTTCCATTTTACAGCAGTGAGGCATTAATGCTCAGACCGAAGGTAAGTAATTTTACAGCAGAGCCAGAGAGGGCACAGTCAGAACCACCTAATTGCTTAGGAAATATGCGGCAACTCCTGCATTTTTCAGTGGTGTTCAGGCAAAAATACAAATCATCAAATCTATTTTGCTGCTTATGTCCACTATGAGTCTTTCACTTCCATTATTTGTTTTACAAATGTGGTATCCTCCCTAGTAATCAAAGTTCTGAATAAAAATCACAGTGAATTTTATACTTTAAGACTGAGCCACACCCGATGAAAATTGTCACTTTTACATAAAATCTGCAATTTCCTCTTTCCTCAACTCAGAACAGAAAGATACATTCATATTTACCACTATTTCTACTTATTTCTTACTTACTTTTAGAGGGGACAGAGTCTCTTGGTATAACCTAGGGTGGCCTTCAACTTGCCTCTGGCCTTTGCTTCTTGGGTTTTGGGATTGAAGGTGTGTACCTCCATTCCCGAGTTAATCCCTGTTTCTTCATCTCATGTAATTTTAGGTCATCTAAAACAAGTTCAGTTACATCCACATTTATCAGTTTAGAAGGAAGTGAAATCTATTAGCTATGTAGATAAATTCTAGGCTTTGATGTTGTATACTACCCAGCTTGTATTACTTACTCTAAAAGTAATTGTGCTGGTAAACCTTTTGTAATGGCAAATCCTATGTATATGTAGAAACAGCTACAGCAGTATAATAGACATACACATATTTACACATCGTGCAGTCTCAGTAATTATCAACCCATGACCAATCATTTTTTTGTATCTGTGAACATATCAAACCCCCTTGTAACTTGACTATTTTGAATCAGATCCAATACATTATGTTATTTTCATTCCAAAACATGCTTTCGAGAAAACAAGCAAGAAAAATCATTTAAGAAACAGCATGACCACAGACCTTGCCAAATCCTGCCAGTTGAAACCAGTGCCTATATGAGTCAAACATCAACAAAAGCTCAAAGTTCCAACAAGAAACTTCTCTTATCTTGTTAATATTTGCAGCTTTATGGCTGTACCAATTTTTTATCCATACCCATAGAAATCCAAATTCCACAAAAATAACTGTGCCATCCAGAAAACATACAACTAACTTAGGTTTTCAACACATAAGATCCCATTCATAAACTATAAGAACAGAACTACCCTGTCTTCCAGCAGCTGCAAAACGTGGGAGAGCAGGCCCTGCAACTTGTATGGGCAACTGAGCCAATCCTGTTGGCAGAGGTATGCGTGAGCCAGTCCTAAAGTTGTTGGAATAGGAGAGCTGTTCCCCATTACTCATTTGTCATGTGGAGTCATGGGAGAGGTAGAGATGCCCTTCTGCAACCCCCACTCTTGCCCATCAACAACTGAAGCAGGTGGTAGAGCCAGCCCTGAGGTCATAAGAGCAGGAGACCTATCCATTCCCCTCATCAGCTGTGGTGTAGAGGCCCCTACATCACACAGAGGCCACACAGCTGGCCCTGAAGGTGTAGGCATGGGAGAATCAACACTGAAGATGTGAAAGCACAATTGTCCCTACCCCTTGTTCATTGCTATAAGAGTGAACTAGCCAGGGCAATGCAGGGGAGCTCACCTTGGTGGTAAGTACAAAGGAAAGCTAGTGGGCTGATGGACTCTGCAATTCCCCAGTCCTAGAACCAGAATTATGAGTTGGTCCACCCCAACATTCACCCCATCTGTGACCTGCTAGAGCATGTCAAGGGGTCAGTCCTGCAGACCCAAAACTGCAGGATCTCCATGGCATGGGGTAACAGTGAATATCCAAGAGAAGTCCCAGTGAGGGCCCAGCATCAATAGTGTAGCAGCAACCAGGTGCCTCAAACCAGACCAATGACTCTTTGGAATGAACACTTGCAAGTAAAGATATATAGATAAAAGGGTTTACTGCGTGACTCACTGTGTCACACTACAGCTTCCATGACAAGACTGGTTTTTCCTTTTTCTTTTTTATTTTCTTACATTTTATTCTATTTTATTTTGAAGGTGGGGAGATTGCAAGGGCAGAGAACAGATGTGAAGCAATAGGGAAATGAATGGGATGGGATGCATGATATGAACGACACAAAGAATAAATAAAGTTTTAAAAATCCATATATGCAGCTAATGGAAAGATAAATGACTGAAATCAAGATTTTGGTTCACCCCAGCTGTGCTCATTTATTGTACTTCTTGGCTAAAAATAATCACTTTAAATTTTGGTTCTGTTTCAACTGAGAATGAAAGTAATGTCTCTATTTTCTTCAAGCTCTGTATTTCAAAATTGACTTCTAGAAGTACTATCTCCTTTGGGGTTAGAAGATAAAGCCTTAATGCTCTTCCGGGGGGAGGGGAGTTAACCCTGGTTGAAAATTCTCTAATAATAAAGTTAATATAAAGAGGTAGCTTAAGAAATATTGTGGAGCACTGTTGTGATACTGCACACCTTTAATCCCAGCCCTTGAGAGGCAAAGGCAGGCAAATCTTTGAGTTTGAGACCAACCTATTCTACAGAGTGAGTTTCAGGACAACTAGGGCTAAGGAAAGAAATCCTATATCAAACCCCCCCCCCCAAAAAAAAACAACCCAAACAAACAAAAAGGGAAAGAAAAGAAATTTTGGAAATACAAATTTTAGCTAATATAAAATATTGTTTTAAAAAGCTGCTGCTTAAAATGTATTTTCTGGTGTACATATGTAGACACAAGTAGAGAAATGCTCACCTATGAAGTGTGTTAAACCAGAATTTATATTCAGATAAATTTCAGGGCCACATTTTTACCCTGGTCTCAAGGCTTTTTAGAAAGTAATGTTTACTTACAAAATGTGATTAGCAATGACATTTATACAAAATAATGGAGTATAAAAATATATCCCAGTAGGAAAAGAATTCTCCAAATCAAAAATGCTTTTAGTTTGCATTAATGATGTTATGAACTCCAGTTTCCCAGCCTAGCACAAATCTTCTGATTCCTCTCCTTTAATGTATTGCAAATGCCATCTCATGGTGCTTGTGATGTGAAAAATGAACCGAAGTTCCTACCTTAATGTTTTGATGACTTGTCCATCTATAGCCTTCTCAGCTCCCAGTTCAGCTTCTGAGACTTCAGTTGCTCCTTTCACCTGGCGTTCAAAGCTTCTGAAACTTCTATCAAAAGTACAACATGGACTGGCAGGATGGTTCAGTCAGTAAAAGTACTTGCTGTGTGAGCTTGATGAGCTGAGTTTGATCCCAGATTTCATGTAAAACTGGAGAGAACCAATTCCAAAAAGTTATCCACTGACCCTCACATGTGTGTACCAATACTCTCTATATCATTTACACACTCACAAAATAATAAACAAAGCATTTATCTTTAAGGCTCTGTTTTGTGGTCTTGTAGCCCATATTTCTATGGCTGGTTACTGCATGCATTTTTATAGATCTCAAAATCTGTTCAGTGGTTTCTGGTTGCAGGGAATTCATCCTCTGGTCTCATCCTTTGGTTGTTTGTCCATGACCTGGAATCCCTAGCTCTGGAGCCCCACATTTTGTTTTCCACTAAGATAGTGGTTGCTATGTATTGAGGTTGAACCTTCATACCTACAGATATATTTGATATTAGCTAATCATAATTTGTAAAATGTCCTGATCTTTATAGTACTTACTTCCTTTTCCTGCAAACAGAATACCTGGTTGTTAGCCACTATACACCAGTTTCCTGCCCACTCAGAGACAAGACTTATACTACTTGTGTCTATGATTATTCACTTCTTTTACACCCTGGTATTTTCTTCACAGTGGGAGATTCTTTCACAGGTTTATACACTGTTCCTTACCAAAGTGGCACTTTAAAAAAGAAATTGTGTATGTTGTATCCACTTAGACTTTTCAATAAACTTGAAGTTTCTCATTGGACATCTGTGAAGAATTCTAGTTATGTGGAACTGACAAAACAAATATCTAGCCCCCAAAACAGACATATATTGCAATCTATGTTAGCGATGATGTCTTCCCTTTCCTTCAGATATATGTCTGCTTTCATGGATCACATCCCTTGACTAACTTATCTCGAATCACATAACTTTGGAATTAATTTGGTGATAAGAAGTCTTCCCTTATCCTGCAAATAAGAATTCACTCCTGTTACTCAAGAACCAATGAAACTAGAATGAATTTTGGTGTTCTATTTGTTCTCCTATTGCTCAAGGTAAGCCTTTAAATAGACAATACAAATACACAGCTGTGAAACAAACATTGGATATCATTTCTGGGGTGACTTAATTCTTTCTGTTGTTGTCAGTGTGATATTCACTAAGATGGATAATACCCCAATATTAACTCATAGAGAATCTAGTATCACTGAAATTGATTTTAATTATTTTGGCTTTCTTGTTCCTTAAGTCTATCTTCAGATTGTTTGAGCAATTATTTAATTCTTTCATGATCTAATATTTCATGAATTATTTTTAATTGTGATATATTTTGTTATAATCTTACAAATACATATTTACTTTTATGAGTCAAACCAAATGACTATTATAGTTTGGTTTAAACTCCTAAGTAATTAAGGTGTTATGCTATAGGCTACACCTTCCAGTTGGATTTTTTTCAGCCATTTCTTAATATAAATCCAATCTTAAGCTTCCCCCTTATTCTGGATCTATTCCAACTTTATTTGTCATCACCATTTTCTTCAATTCTATCTCATCAAGAATATCTTTTTAGACATAGCTTTCACAAGTATTTTTACCACTTAATCTTGAAAGCATCTAAGCCTTGCATAATTCATCTCAGAACTTTGACATATAAGATTACATGTGTATAATCAGAAAGAACAGAAAGAGAATCAAAGAATGCCAAAATTGCATATAGACATCAGTCCTATAATGTGACTTAAAATCAGAAGTAGGTGAATAACACCAACTTTGAAAAACAATCTACCTATTAAAAAGTTGGTCATCCAACACCAGAAATGGTATATGTAAATTCATTATATGACATGGTATCCATGAAAAAAACAACCTGATTGTCTTCCATTGCATAACTTTTTAAAAGAAAGGTTTCCTTTCATCTTTCAATCTACACAGAATCCCCAGAGAAATGGACTTAGTTCTTCTTTATTCAGCCATATATTGTGAACATCTATGTCTGTACTTCTTCAAGAAAGTTCTGTCATTATACACTTACCCGCAATTGTTCTAAAACTTTGAAACCAGGTCCTCACATAGAGAATGTACTTATCCTTTAACTAATCATGTTCTGATCAGTTCCCAAGTATCCCTTATGTTCTGTGCTCATCCAAGCACAATGACAGAAACATTCAGGAAAGAGAGCTGAACTCAAGTTCCCTTTGATCCAACATGCTCAAAACTATATTATCACATCATGATTTCTACTTTCCTTAGAATATTTTCTCTTTAACCCACACTCACAGAACTGCCCAGAGATGTAGGCTTATTCAATTCTCCTCCGACAAACTGCATTCTGAATCAGGCTTCTGATCACTTCTTCCTGAAAATTCTGTCATAGTTTTCATACTCATACAACACCCCCCCACACACACACCAAAACAACAATAACAACAAAACAAAATAGGGTGTCAGAACTTGATTCAGACTTCTTCAAACCATACTGCAACATGGTCTGTATTTGTTGTATTTACTAGACTGTGCTGCCCAAACACCCCCATCATAAGAGAAATCCTAGGTGTAAGCAATTGTTTAGCTCTTCCATATTTATTAATACTTTGAACCTATATAATTTCATCAGGAAAGTTCTGCTGTTTACCTCTCACCCTCATCAATGCAAACCTTCAAAGAAACTGAAAGAGGGGAAGATTCTATAGTCTTCCATCAGTCATGCTCTGACACTTCATTACTTCTTCTATGCTGTTCTATTCATACACACTATTTTAGGAACTTCTGACAGGAAGTCTAGTTCTGTTTCTCCTTTGGTTGACATGTTTTGACCTTAGCTTATCATACGTACTGTAATCTTCTGTCCTCATCTACCTACTGTTGTGAGATTATATTCTGGTATATTGTAAATATTTGTCCCTCCTACTGGTTTAATAAAATGTTGATTGGCTAGGCAGACAGGAAGTATGGGCATTGTTATAAAACTAAGAAAAATCTGGGAACAGGAATAGCAGAGCAGAGAAACCAGAAGATCCAGAAGAAAAAAGTCGAAATGCTGCTCTGAGAAAAGGTCCTAAGCTGCATTGGTTAGTTTAAGAGTTAATAGTTAGCAAATTATATAACTGAGCCGTAGGCTGATCAGCATGAAATTAATATAAGCTTTTGTTTGATTATTTGGGTCTAAACAGCAGTGGAGTTGCAAGAGGGTCTGAAACTCAGGACTACGCTGAAAAGTCTGGGCCAGAAACTTCATATTACAACCTACTCTATGAGTAACTCCAGGGATGGAGACTTATTCAGTCATTCTTCATCTGACCAGGTTCTAAGCATTCATAGAAACTTTACTTCTTCTAGAATATTTTTTCTTTGTGTTTATCCACTAACAGATACGCAAACAGAAAACCTGAAAGGTGAAAACAGTTCCACTCTCTGTCAGTCATCTTCAGACCTGGTTTTAAACGGTTAATTTTAAAAATTGTGTTATGATCTACCTCCTTCCTACACATACTCATTCTTTTAGAAACTTATTCAGAGGAAAGAATGGAGTTTGGGTTTCCTCCACAAAAAAGTGAGCCTGTGTGTGTCTACTTTGTTTGAAAACTGTGTGTGTGTGTGTGTGTGTGTGTGTGTGTGTGTGTGTGTGTGTTATGTGTGTGTGTTTCAAGCACTGTTTATGTTTTGGGATCAAACAGTTGTCAACAAACTTTATGAACACAAAAACAAAAAACCCTTCACATTTAATCAGATTTCTTGAACATGATTCCTTACAGAGGTCTGTATTTTTACCCTTACAGTCTCAGAAAAACCCAGCAGAAGGATCTTAGTTCACTCATCCTTCAACCAGCTCTACTTGAACTTGCTCACATATCTTAAGCCTTTACAATACACTCTGTCCTCATCCCCTACTCTTAAAGAACTACAAAGCAGAAGGAACTTATTCAGCTCTCTTTCATCCACTTGTTTTCTGAACTTTCTCTCTCCCTTTGTAATTTTCTCTAGGAAACTCTCTCTTTGCGGTTTCAGGGAAAATGGGAAACTAGATACTTCTCCTGTGACAGCTAGTGAAGAAAAATTCCCAATACGAGAAAATAGGCCTTATCCTAAAGAGAAAAATAGTGTAATATCTTTGGGCTAATGCAAAAAAAGTGAAGAGGATTCTTTGCCCTCTTTGAGGAGTGAATGGGGGGTTGGGGTAGTAGGAGGCTGAGGGAGAAATGGGAGAAGGGACAGGAGGGGAAGCAGTGGTGGGTGTAGGAAAAATTTTTCAATAAAAAAAAGAAAAGAGCAGAAACAAAGACTCTCCAGACAGAGAAAGAAGACAAACAGAACATCAACTATACAGTTTCTTCGGGGGAGAGGCATCAGAAACTGCTTCCAAAGGTAAGCCAAATAGAAGCCAGGAGGTCTTGTTCTCAGGACTAGCTCATAGCCCTCCCAAGCCTCAAATCTAGTTGTAGGTGTTAGTGAGACAGTGAGTCCTTCAGCAGAAGAATTAGTGATGCAAAGGAATATCATTTTGTCACATTAGGGGTCTTGGGGGGGAAAAAAGTAGCCAAGTGTTATTTTGGGGGAGAATCTATTGTCCAAAACTAGTTATGCTGCCTGGTAGTCTGCGATCAGGGAGCCTCAATGTGGTCTCTCCTAAGCTCTGGGAGAGGAATGGGCCCAGAGAGTAAGCTGTGGAGAACATATTGGTAAGAACCTGGTGGGACAAAGGATACAGGTGGCAGGAAGATAACTCAGGCTAGGAAAGATAGAAGAGACAACTCCACCCTTTGTGACTAGCAACAATTGAAAGTAGAAACTCCATAAGACCCTTTTATAGCATCAGTTTTAGTTTATTTTATATGTGTATGTGTACATATATGCGTATGTGAGGGGTGGGGTAGAGAATATGTATGTTAGTATTCATGTGTGGTGTGTGGTGTGGAGTACTTGTGTGGAGGTCAGAAGACAACATAGGAAGTTGGTTTTCTCTTTCTGCTATGTGGGTTCTGGAGACTGAACTTACTGCATCAGATTGGTATCAAGCGCCTTTACCTGCAGAACCATCTTTCCAGCCTCTCATTCTTGATTCTATATTTAAAAGACTCTAATCTATTACAGAGATCCTTGCATATTCATGTTTCTTGCTGCATTATAGCCAGTGCGTAGAACCAGTCTATACGTTCAACAGATAAATGAGTAAGTAACATATGGTGCTTGTGAACTATATGATTTTATACAGATGTATGTAAAGAAAATGAAATTAAGGCATTTGTAGAAAAATGGATGCAATTGGAGTTTTTATTTTTTTCTTTTATTTGTATGAATGTTTACCCTCATATATGTCCATGTACCATGTATGTGGAGTGCCTGAGAAGTCCAGGATAGTGTGTTTAATCCTCTGAGACTTGAGTTATAGCTACATTTTTAGCCATTGAGTGGATGCTGGGAATTGAACCCATATCCTCTAAAAAAGCAGCCAGTATATTTACCAAATAACTCATCTTTCTAGCTTCTAGATGCAATTTGAAATCGTCAAAAAAATCATACAGACTCAGAAAAACAAATACCTTATTATTTTATTATTTCTTCCCTATGTAGAACCTAACTTAAATCTGCCTGTCTACCTACCTACCTACCAACCTACCTACGTGCACACAACCACACCCTTTAGAAACATCCACTTTCTACTTTTAGTTCTGTCCTTATAACCAAATTCCTAATAACTTCATCCTAACAGGGATACCAATGATAAATTAATTCCATTCTACTTCAACTATTTAAATTTGTTTTATTTTTAATTTTATTTATGTTAAACATGTGTTGCTTCTCTATTAATGGGATTTAGAATGGTATTTCAGTATAGACGTTGCAACATGCACCAATAAAATTTGGTCTCTTTTATCTGGTTTTCCACTATCCTCAACATTTACAATTATTATTGTATTAGTTTCAAGTCTACTTTTACTTTCAAATTTCCACATATGAGATAGAACATAAAGTATGTCTTTCAGTGACTGCCTTATTTCACTTAATATAACACCCTACATTTCTGTCTGTTTTCATGCACATATTAGGATTTGTTTCATAACCGAAAAAATTTTCATTATATACATATGTCCCTCTTTATATTATGTATTCCTTATGCATTCCTAAATTTTTATATTTTATAAAAAGAGTTTTAAAATATTTTTGGTCATATGTTGTGGGAGATTATGTTGTTCCATTGTAAATAATGGTCCCTGCCTATGAGTTTAATAAAAAGGGCTGATTGGCCAAAGGCAGACAGGAAGTGTGGGCAGGGCTTCCAGACTAAGAAAACTCTGAGAACAGGAAGCACAGAGCAGAATGCCAGAGAGAAACCAGAAGAAGCAGAGGACAACCATGCTGCTCTGAGAAAAGGTACCGAGCCCAGTGGCTGAACAGGTTAAGAGTCATGGCTTAGTTTAAGGGTAAAGAGTTAGCAAGTTATATGCCTGGGCCTTAGGCCGATCAGCCTAAAACTATTGTAAGCATCTGTATGTCTCTGTGGGTCTGTGGGTCTGCGGGTCTGTGGGTCTGAGGGCCTAAACCTTGAGGTTAGGACCAAAAGTTTGGGACAGAAAAGTCCTACTACAATATGTCTATTCAAATACATGTGCTATATGTATAAATGTCTCCAGGGACTAAAAGAGGGCATTGGATCTTCTCAAGCTGGAGCTACAAATGGTTGTGAGCCACCCAGTGTGGATGCTGAAAACTGAACTCTAGTCCTCTAGAAGAGCAGCAAGTGCTCTTAATTGCTGAGTCATCTCTCAACCCACTCTCCTTTGGATTTTTGAGACCAAGTCTTATGTACTGTTGACTAGCTAGACCCTCACTATGCACTCTAGGTTGTCCTGAAACTTGCTGCAGTTCTTCAATTGAGCATCCCAAGTATCTTTCAATTCTTCCACTGATATGTACCTAGATCATCTTCAATTTAGCTATTGTGATTAGTGCTTTAATAAACATGGGCATGCAGGAATCATTTTGGTGCTCATTTAACTTCTTTGTTCTTATGTCCATAAGTGGGATAGCTTGAATATAGTAGTTCTATTTTTGTTTGCACCCTTTGTTCCCAAATGGTCATAATAATTTACATTTCCACCAACAGTGTAAATGTTCCTTTTTCTCTACATCTTTATTTTTGTGTGTGTGTGTTGTTTAGTGTCTTATGTTGGTAGGTATAACTGAGGTGAGATGGTGTAATCTTGTTCATAACCCTGGGACCTGTGCTCTTGAGAGATCTGAATACATATGGTGGATATTTGTATTTCTCCTTTTGAGAAGTGTCTGGTCAGATCACTCAGGTTATTATATTTGAATCATCATTTATACCTTTACTTTCCCCCAGAATATCTGAAAAAATAGCTCTGATTTTACCTTCATACCCTCATTCCTTTACATTCCTTCTCAGCATATCATGATCTGAAACCACCCTTTGACCTTCACTTTCCCTTCACTTTACTCTAGCTGCCCCATATAGTATCTCAGGAATGCAAAGGAATGTAGTTAGTAGTTCAACCAATCACATTTTCACCTTGATGTCTGACCTTTATGTCTTATCAAGAAACTGGACTTTGATTTTGAGAGCTGATAGGGCTATGTAGCAAGACCATGCCTGAAGCAAAACAAAACACTTTATAAAAGCTAGCTGTTTTATGGTACTGCATTTACTTTACTTTACTTTTTAATTAAATATTTTATTTTATATATGATACTGGGGATGGAAACCAGGGTTTTGAGTATGTGAGTCACATTCTCTATTACCAAGTCATATCCCAGGCTTAGCTCTGAATTTTTAAATAAGGATCTAAAATACTGATAATTAAGCAAATTTTCTCTTGTTTTTACAGTTGTAGATCTTGTACTTTTTAATAACTACTCAACAATTTTATTCAATGAGTCACTTATGAATATTTTTGGAATAGCTTAAATGGCAGTCATGTAGATAAAACAATAAAATTAATTTTAGATATGCAAGTGTTTAGTTCAGAAAAATTTAATTACAGAATAGTACAGTGGCTGAGTATGTAGTTTAGTGGCATAACACCAGCGTGCAAAATTTTATGGACTTTATCTCCAGCACTCAGGAAAAAACATTAGAAAATAAAATACTATTAAAAATTATAGTACACAATTAGATTAAAAATGATTTTTTCATTGCATTTTCCTAAGATAGACACTATATTAGCAAAAAATAAATGACATTTTTATTCAATTGGGAGAAAACTTCAAGAATGTTAGATGAGATGAAATCTTTATATATACATATATAATTTGGAATATAACATTATATCTTTAATATGTTTTTGCTGTTCATAAAATATTTTGATTATTTTCTAATATGTGTTAAACAATATTTTGTATCAGAAATTAGTAGTGGTAAGATGAAACATTAACTAAAATTCAAAGGTACAGACCATGAACTTAAAAAAAGCAGGTATTAAACAATAAAGGTATGACTTAGCAGTAGAACACTTGCTTAGCATGAATAAAGCCCTGAATTCCAGCCTAACACCATTTCTTAAAAAGTGCAAATATTATGGTGGTTTGAAAGAAAATTATCCCCAAAGGGAGTGGCACTATTAGGAGTTGTGGCCTTGTCGAGGAATTATGTCAATGGAGAGGCAGGCTTTGAGGTCTCCTTTGCTCAAGTTATACCAAGTAAGAGAGACCACTTCCTGTTGTCTGCAAAATATGTAGGACTCCCAGCTACTTCTGCACCAAGTCTGTTCCACCATGTTGAAAATGGACTGAACCTCTGAAAAAGTAATTGAACCATCTCAATGAATTTTTTTTTTATAGTAGTTGCTACGGTCATAGTGTCTCTTCACAGCAATAGAAACTCTAAATAAGACACATGTGCATACACAAACATATATGTAAATTTCAGTGTCTCTGTTATATGTATCCACTCCTCAAGGTAATTAAGGAGCATGTTCATTACAGCTCAACAAAGGAATCTTTGAGGGGGCCTTATGAAGGCTTCTCATAGTTTATAACTTTCTGTAATGTATATCTTCTATTTTGAAATGATGAATGTATTTGTAACTTATTATGAATATAAATTTTTCCCACTTTGCTGTCTAGTGCAAAAATGTCAAGTTAAAAATATGACTTTTTAAATTTGTTTTTTAAAATCTATCAAATCCACTTTATGCTCTCGGATATGTGGCTTTTCACTAAGGCAGAAAGAAAGAGAGAAAGAAGGAAAGAAAGATTAAATAAATAAATAAATAAATAAATAAACAAAAAAGGATGTAAAGTTAAATGGATAGGGAGGGGGCAGATCTAGAAGTAGTTGAGAGAGGAGGTAAATATGAACAAAATTGTATGGAATGCTCACAGACTTAATAAAAATGGGAAAAGTCTGAGTTAAGAATAAAATGTATTGGTTTTTGTAAGTTTAATTGATTTACTGTTAACAATTAGAAATGTCCATTTTCATGTGTGCATATGTAAGATAGAGTTCTAAAAGTACTATTTTACTTTGACATTTTTATTTGCTGCTCTACATTTTCTTCTGGGTTGTGGGTTTGCTTTGTGTATATTGTAGGGCTTGTTGAAAGTAAATAGACTATATAGCTGCACGATATGAAATTCCAGCAGTGGGGGTGAGGAAGTAGTAGCAGTGAATATCTTCTTTAACATATTATTAGAATGAATTTGCTTGAAATCATGCTTTAAATACAACTGTGTAAATTGCCTTTATCCTGAGTTCTGTTCAACAACATTTCATGTGAGATTGCAAGGATATATACATAAATATATGAATATATATGTGTGTATGTGTATTTTATGACAGGACCTTGCTATTTAGTCCAAGCTGGCATTGATCCTATGATTTACTTGCCTCCACCTCCTCCTGAGTACTTGGATAGTAACTATGAAACAACATGGCTGGCAATGAAGAAATATTAAATAACATTATTTTCAAGGACTTTTCTAGATTCTTGGGATATATCAGAGTACAATACAGACACAAAGACCTTCCCTCATAGAGCTAATAATCTAGCTGAAAGAGACAGGCAGTAAACATCACAGCACTAAATTGTGTTGTACTCTCTAGAGCTAAAGCTTCAGAAATGAGGGGGAGCATGTAATTTTAAACAGTGTATTCATGATGCTGTACCTCACTGAGATGACATACAAAGACTTGGGAAGAGGAGAGAGAAGACCCATGCAAGAACTAAAACAAAAGTTTCAGGCAGTATCCTTATATAGAGAACATTGCAGGTAGATTAGAGCCACAGCACAGATATTAGTGTGGCTAGGTGTAGTGAGCATGGGCAAGGGTAAACATTTCAAGATGTGGCCAAAGAGATAAGATATTGTGATAGAGGAGAAATCTGTTAGAGACCTATGGTTTGGTGTAAAGATCTTTACTCTGAGCCAGGAGCCATTGAAGTAAATAGGGAAGTGACATCATCCTACTTAGATTAAGAAGGAGACTCCACAGAGTGTTCAAAGAAAAAGACCAAACCAGAAGCAGATACATAGTTCTTCCAGGAATTTAAAAAATCCCTGGGAGAAAATAATGGCAATAGTAGTAATAGCAAGAAGCAGTCAAGTTCTGCAAATATTTTGAAGATAAAGACAATAGGATTAATTCAGGGCAGAGAAGTTGGTGAGAGAAGTTTAGGGAATAAATCGAAGATGTTTTAAGTGTGACCTGTTCATTAAGCATCAAATTTAATTCTTCTGTTCATTATCCCTCCCAATTATGGGTTAGCATTAACTGCTGGAAGAAATAGAGTTTTTAAAAACTGTAGAAAACTTTGTAGCTGTGGAGGTCAGCCTGCAACCCCCAGGGCTTAGCACTATTTAGTTTACTGGAACCAATTGATCCATTTCCATTATCAGAACATTGCACAAGGAGGTGCTGTGATTAAGGAATCAGAAAGTTAGCAGAGAACAAAGAAGTTGGCTAAGATCAGGTGTTGCTTGTGAGCTGCAGAGGTTACTCAAGGTCAAAGGGCAACCCCGGTATATAAGGCTTTCCCTGAGATCCAATAAATGGCATTCTTCTCTCAAGAGTGATGCACATCTCTGTGTCTCTCTCAATCTCCAGGCTTTTGCTCCATGAAGCTCACTCGGGTGACACAGGAATCACATGCAGCCACAAAAACCACAATCCAAGAGAATTAGAGCCCATGCATGTACTGGCCTTTTCTAATATCCAACATTTATTAATTCACTCAAAATTATTTATTGATGCTTTGTATTGGTGTGTTTTGAAGATTGATTGGAGATTGAATTGGAATTATGCATTCATTACTTCTAGTTACTTCATCCCACTGGGCCTCAGATTAGCATCTAGATCTAGGAAGTAAGGGTAAAGAAAGTATGAACCTCACAGAAATGCTGGGAAAATTAAATCATCTTGTGCAAAGCATGTATAATGGCAAACAGTAAATGCTATGTGTCATGTGTATTTCTCAACAAGGCCTCTGTGGGAGGTTGTGTTGTTTCATTTTAAATAATTGTCCCAACCACTGGTTTAATAAAAAGAGCTGATTGGCCAAAGGCAGGCAGGAAGTGTAGGCGGGACTACCAGACTAAGAAAATCTCTGAGAACAGAGTGCCAGACAGACCACCAGAGAGAAGCCACAGGAAGCAGAGGACAACCATGCTGCTCTAAAGAAAGGTACCGAGCCACATGGCTGAACAAGAGACATGGGTTAGATGAAGGGTAGAGAGCTAGCAAGTGATATGCCTGGGCCTGAGGCTGATCAGCCTAAAACTATAGTAAGCCTCTGCGTGTCTTTGTGGGACTGCGGGTCTGCGGGACTGTGGACCTAAACTTTGAGGTTAGGCCTGGAAAGTCCAGGCCAGAAACCTCGTACTACAGGCCTCCTATTATTTTTTTCTAGTATAGCCTTCCTACTAGCCAACACTAACAGAAACAAGAAATAACATCAGTAAAAGGAGGGTATGATACAATGTGTATGTGCATTTGATTGGCTGAAATAATCACCTGTACATACGAATATCAAGATATATATAGTTAAAATCAAATGCACAGTGATTGGCAGGATGAAAGCGAAGACCACCCTTAGGTCTGTTCCTTTGTCTCTGGCTTGTTTGAGCATGAACTAGATACTTTGGAGCTAAATTTTCAGACTCATTTATACATGTTAAAACAGGAAATTGAACTTTTAGAAATCTGACTCCTTGGAGATGGACACCACCCTTCTCCACTACTGCATATCACGCCCTAAGCACTATATTCCAGAATGCAGAAGCAAGAATCAAGAGAGTTACCTGTTAGACAATCACATTTGTGTCTGACTCCTGCTCCACTTCAATGTGCATCTCCTTTTCCTCATCTGCAGACTTACATTCTGCTATTTCCTTTTTGAACTCAGCTTGAACCTCAAAGGTCAAAAACTGACCAGTAACAGCCTGATCAGATTTGCTGTGGTTTATGCTTGACCACCTGGTTCCACTAGCAGAGAATTAAGAGTTTGGTTGTATCTTTTCATTTGGTCTGACAGTGTAAACTTAGACTTTGGCTTCTCTTTCAGGAAAATGAAAACCACATGTGCTGTTTAATGCTTTAACGAGCTTCTTTGCCATAATCACTTGCCAAGCTTTGCATTTCTGTGATCATTCTTGAAGACTTACAGCTGAGGTTGGGGTTGTTAAGAGGTCCAAGTTGTAGTTTAAGGAAGTGTGAGGATTTATAAAGCCTATGATGTCTAGGTATTTAATATAGATGATGCCCTGTAATGCAAGCACTTGGGAAGCTGGAACAGGAAGATCATAAGTTTATGAATAGCCTGAGCTACATAATAAGAACTTGTCTAAAAAATAATATTGCTTTATCTGCATTTATTAAGTACATGCTATATATTTATATTATGCTAAATTTGTGTTAATTCCTTTATAGTCATATTACTTCAATTAATAAAGGTAGCAACCTATAATAATTTTACTTTTTTTATCTATTTTGTTGATGTGAAAGTACTATGGTTTGAATACTATTTGTCATCCAAAGTCATTTAGGTGTCTAATACCCAAAGAGATATACTAGTAGTGTCAAGAGGGTGGAAAGTCAGTTGGACTGTAGTGATTTCAGAAAACTATTAGATTAGGTTGAGACATAGTTTAGAGATGTCATAAAAGAATCTTGATAGCTTTACACATGAGAGAGATCACATGGTAAATACTCGCATACTCCCCCTATGATGTGAAATGACCAAAGGAATCCTCACTAGATGTCTACCACATAATTTGGAATTTCAGCTTCTAAAACTGTGAGCTAAATAAAATTCCTTTCTTTATACAATTTCCTTCAGCATTTTGTAATGGTAATGAAACACAGATTAATACAGGAAGTGGGATAAGGTATTGGATTAATCAGCAGATAGGTAGCAGAATTTAGACCTGTTTGTTCTGGGTCAATATACTCATTGTTATTCTTATTATTGTGCTCTGTGATTTTTCCTGAGGAGATGTGACCAAATATCTGTTTCTCCAGCTTGGGAATTAATGGAAGACCAGGAAAACAGTTCCACTCAAATGTAGTTTAGAGTATGGCAAGTTTAATCATGGTTATATACAGAAAGAGGGGTGAGAGATTGCCTTCAGGAGCATGAGTGACTTATTTAAAGCTAAACTATCAAAAAGTCCTTCACCCCTAAAGCTGTTAACTCTTTGTATATATGTATTAGGAGTAGGAAGGACTAAGTGTATGTCATGAACTTTTCTTGTATTATCCCTTTTGCCTCATGAGCTTTCCTTTCCCTTGAAGAATGTCAGTAGGGCCAATCTTGTGCAGGTCTCCTGTGATTAAGTACAGCTGCTCTTGTTTTAAGATGGCAACAGCTATGCCATTCCCAGAAAGCTGAGTTCCATGACACTATATAAAGTAATGGCTTTCACTGTGGCATTTTCACACAGATAATCAATGTTATTTTACTCTGTTCTTATTCTTTTCTCTGTCGTCCTCACTGTCAATAAGACAAAATAACAGCCTATATAATGGGAAAAGATCTTCAACAACCCTACACTTTACAGAGGAATGATTTCTAAAATATGTAGAGGACTTAAGAAACTAGAGTCCCAAAACCTAAATAACCCAATTCAAAAATAGGGTTCAGAGGTAAAAAGGGAATTCTCAACAGAAGAATTATAAATGGCTGAAAGGCATTTAAAAATTGCTTGACATCTTTAGCCATCAGAGAAATACAAATCAAAACAAGTTTGAGATACCACCTTGTACCTGTCAGAATTGCTAAGATCAAAAACACAGGTGACAGCCTATGCTGGAGAGGATGCGGAGCAAGGGGAACACTCCTCCATTGTTGGTGGAAGTGTAAACTTGTATAGGCACTCTGGAATGCAGTATGGAGGTTCCTCAGAAAATTGAGAATCCATCTCCCCAAGGATTCAGCAATAACAGTATTGGGCACATACCCAAAGGATGCATATTCGTACCCCAAAGACATTAGCTCACTATGTTCATAGCAGCATTATTCGTAATAGCAAGAACCTGGAAACAACCTAGATGCCCTTCAACTAAAGAATGGATTAACAAACTGTGGTATGTCTACACAATGGAGTACTACTCAGCAGTAAAAAAAAAATGACATCCTAAAATTTGCAGGCAAATGGATGGATTTGTAGAATATCCTTCTGAGCCAGGTTTCACAAACCCAGATAGACATGGTATGTACTCCCTCATAAGTGGATTTTAGACAAAAAGCAAAGAATATCCAAGCTGCAAACTCCAACCCCTGAGCAGGTTAAGACCAGAAGGAACTTAAGAGAGACATCCAGAGATTCCCCTAGGAAGAGAAAATAGAGAGGATCACCTTAGCAAATAGGGGTCATAACGGGTTGCAGCCAAGAAGAGGTGGGAAGAAATCATGAGAGAAGGAGATGGTTGAGTTAGAGGAACAACAAAGAGGGAGAAAAAAATAGATGGATATCTTGATAGAGGAAGCCATTGTGGGGTTGGAAAGAGACCGGGCACTAGGGAATCCTTCAAGAATTCACAGGATGTCACACTGGCTAGGTCTCCAAACCATAGTGGAGAGTGTGCCTGAACAGGACTGTCCCTATAGTCCAATGAATAACCACTCTATGTGTCATCACAGAACCAACATCTAACAATGGATAGAGGTGGAGGCAGTGATCCATGTCTGGGCACTAGTCTGAGTTCCTGGTCCAGCTGAGAGCAGAGGAGGAGATTCTGTATGAGCAAATGGATAGGGGTTATGGGGAAAATCCCCCCTGTGATGGCTGGCTGGAACTCTAGAGAGCTCACTGAGTCAAGATCAGCCACTGGTGAACCATTGGAAAAAGGAGCTAGGCCCTCCAGGAGTAGCCAACTGTGGATTGGCATGGGCAGCATGTGGAGCCTTGAGGGGTGGGTACCTTGGAGCCCATACTCTGCAGAGGAACACCTAACCCAGTCTTGATATTGGGATGAGGAAATCAGATTTGCCTGGAGCAGATGGGCCATGTTGAGCTGACCCACCTTGGGACTTTTTTCGTGGAGGGGATAGTTGGATGGGGAGAGGGAGGCTGAAGGCTGAAGGCTGACTGAAAGGGATTTGGGGGAGAGAAGGGAGAGGGATCAGAGGGATACATGGATAAAAAAGACATTTTAAATAATTTTTTAAAAATCTAGATTCTATATATGAGTGAAAACTTACAATATTTATATTACTAAAAAAGCAAGTATTTTAAATGTTAATCTCCCTTAAAGTTTTTGTTGGGTGTATTTCATCAATTCATAATTAGTCTTCAAAAATTGATGAATATGAGGAGACAAAAGGACCCTTTTATAAACACTTAACAATCTCTGTCCTTTAGTAAATCACTGAATTCATAGTTTTATAAAGTTTGGCACCTTCAAAATGCTGTCACACTCTATTGCTTGGTCTTTACCTTCAGTGATCATGACATGGCTTGTCCTTTCCTTGTACTGGAAAAGTAAACAGAGATGTGATGAGGTCCTTTGACCCGAATAATGTTTTGTGACTCCAAACTGACTAATTAGGTCATAATCTGATACCCTATCTATTCATCATCACCTTTCTTTCTGTCAAAATGGGAATATTACCACTGCTCCTTGCTTCTGCCTCACCCTCCTGATTGCCAGATAACAGGAGTTTAACATAAAGTCTCATGTTTTGATCAATTACTAAAGTTTTATAGCAATAAAGGTTTAAACTTTATATTGTTAGAGTGACTCTTAATAAAAATGGAGGATGACCTTGTCTTTATTTTTCTAAGAAGGCATCAAATATCAAGAACAGCATATGAACAATGTATCAAAATGCATCCTCTTTGATTTGTTCTTCACAAAAATGTTTTTGACATTAAAGAAAGTATATTAGTTTTTCTGAGGTTGCCCCAAAACATACTAAAAAGTGAGTGTCTTAAAGCCACAAAAGATATTCTCTCATAAATTGTAGGTTAGAAGTCCTCAAGTTCAAAGTGATGGTGGCTTTTGTTTCCCCTGAGGACTCTCTCCTAGCCGTGTGGATGGCTGTTTTCTTGAATTCACATGGCATTCTCTCTCTTCTTTCTTTTTCAAATAAGCACACATATTGAGTTGTGGCCCAGTGATCTGACCTTACTTAACTTTAATTGATTTTTATTTTATTTTTTTTTGAAGTATGCTTTTTATTTTGAGACAGAATCTTCTCTCTAAGCTGGCTTCAACATTGTGATCTTCTTTCCTTGGCCTTCCTGGGATTACAGATGTACATTAGTACACCCAGCTCAATTACTTTCTAAAAGCCTTGTTTCCAAAGTTAGTGACATTTGGAAATAATAAGGATGTCAGTGTATGAAATCTGATTTAATTCACAACAAGAGATTTCCTACTAAGTAAATGTCTCTTCATCTGATGAATTTGAGTGCTACAATCAAAATAATTTCTTAATATCACTGTGAAATCTTATATAAAAGTAGATCTATCACACAAATAATTTTTGGGAATGAAGAATCTTAATAAATAGAAAAATTGAAACTTAAACTTATATCCATTGTTACTAACAGAAAGAAGGAAGATGCAAAGAGAAACTAACGAGCATATAGAACATTTGAGAGATGAAAAAAGTTCCAAGACATTCAAAATACATACTATAAGCAAGAGCAGACAGTATCATAAGTATTTAATTGCTGAAAAAATTTAATACACAAGTTAATATTTCTGTAAGGTGCTCATATTTAGGTCATTGCTTATTTCGGATTTGGGTTGTCTCAGTTACTATTCTGTTGGTGTGTAGACACACCATGACCAAGGCATCTTTTAAAAGAAAACATTTACTTAGGCATTTTTGTAGGTAAATTAGCCCATGTTCATCATGGTAGGGAGCAGAGCAGTAGGTAGGCTGCCACAACACTAGAGAAGTAACTGAGAACTCACATCTGGTCCACAAGTTGAAAGCAGAAAGACTCAATTAATAAATGTATTGTTTTTAAAGAATAAATTACTAAAATGTAAAATATGGGCTTAAGATGTAATTTGATGATAGAGTACTTGCTTATAATGTAGAAGGTCATGGTTTAAACTCCAGAGCCAAAAAGATTTATAAAAATCATCATTGCAGGCCACATACCTGACTTATTACTAGAAGGATTAGACACTGCAGAACAGTGATTATAAATGATAAGAAAGAAATCAACTTCTAAGTCTGGAAGGACAATGGAGACACCAACAGCCAACAATGGCATCAGAGAAACTTCAGCGAATATGGGAAAACCCAGGAAGGGAGAATTATTGTGGACCTGAGGTTTTGTTAAGACTCGGTGGTGAGTGATAAAGACCAGACTGAAAGGAATGGTATAGAAAGGTTGAGACTTATGCACTGAATCAGAAGAATAAGTGTGGATATTATTAGGCTTTACATTCAAATTTATTGACAAAAAATCTATACAACTATACATAGGGACACCAGATAGGCATTTTGATTTTGACCAGGCCATGTATTGGCTGCCGCTAGAATTTTCTAACTTTCTTTGCTCCGAAGAACAGTTGATTTTAGGATTTTGGAGCCATACCACCCTGACATATGAGAGTTAAAGGCCTAGAAAGTCTTAGTTGCAGGGGACCCAGTACACTATTCATTCATATGTGATAGCAAATGCCATAGCTATCTGTTCCTTTTGTGTTTGAGTTAGTGTAGTAAGAGGTTTCTGGCCCAGTCTTTCAGGCCTAACCTCAAGGTTGGGACACACAGACCCGCAGTCTCACAGTCCCACAGTCCCACAGAGATACACAGATGCTTACATCAATTTTAGGCTGATTTACCTAAGGCCCAGGCATATAATTTGCTAACTCTTTACCCTTAAACTAACCCATGATTCTTAGCCTGTTCAGCCATGGGGCTCGGTACCTTTTCTCAGAGCAGTATAGTTGTCCTCTACATATTCTGGCTTATCTGGCAACTCTGGAGTCTCTGTGTCATTTTTGCTCTGTTCTTCCTGTTCCCAGAGTTTTCTTAGTCTGGTAGCCCTGCCCACACTTTCTGTCTGCCTTTGGCCAATCAGCGCTTTTTATGAAACTCATAGGCATGACAATTATTTACAATGTAACATTATTTACAATGTAACATTAGTCAGATCTAGAAGCAGAATATTATAAAAATTCTTCCAGAAAAACATTGTTCTTGTGGTGTCACACTTACTCAACATTTTCTTTTTACAAGGTGGCACCCTGCACAATCTTGCCAGTGTGACTGATTTTCATTCCACATCATGAACAATGATTATATACAAAATCAACATCCATGTACAATTGAAAGTTTCATTAAATCACAGAATCTAGGTGCTCACTTTTCTTATGACTCATCTAAAGGGGAGGAGGAATGTAATTAAGAAGCACCTAGATGCATTTGTAAAAGTTGGTTTTGTGATGTATGTTATCCTGAGGATATATTGAATGAAAGGAATATAGCTTCCTTGGGGCTTCCCTTGTATACCACCTGGAAGTGTCAGTTGGTACAGATTGTAGCAGACTGCATGCTTAAAGGCAATGACCACATGGAGCCCATGACATCAGTGATTTTAGTCTCTAATGACTGCATCTTCGATTCTAGTCCTGGGATAAGTTTATACAACATAGGATTTGGAAGATACTCTTTAAAAAATGAAAACTAGTATCATAATCATATCTCTGTGTTGCTATTGTTTCACATTTAGGCAGTATCTTTCCAATGATATGGCAAAATTAATGATTTGCTGTGTAATGGGATGGTTTATTCAGCATCCGAATGAAAGGGGTAATGAAATATAGACTGCAAAGGATCATTCTTAAATCATTTTCCCTAGCACTATGGGTTCATTGGGGTTCCCCTCAAAGATATCTTCAAGTCCTAACTCCCTGGCACCTGTGAATTGGTCTTAGTATTGGCAGAGTCTTTGTGCCTGCAAGCATGTTCAGAGGAGTTTATATAGAATGAAGGTAGATCTTAATCCATTGTGACTGCTGTTTTCCCAAGAAGAGGATGATTTAGAGGCGGTGGATAATGAGGAGAAGACAGGGGCATAGACTGCAGCCATACTGCTACAGGTCAAGGAAAACTCTAGATATCTGAAGCTGAAAGAAAACAGGAAGAGTCTTTTGACAAAAAGACTTGAAGAAAAAGGGACTCTGGGACTTCCAGATTTTTGTGGTCTTAAACCTCCCTATTTGTGGTCCTTTAAAAAAATTAGCCCTACTAGGTGGTGGCAGTGTACACCTTTAATCTGAGCACTTGGGAGTCAGAGGCAGGTGAATCTCTGAGTTACATGCCAGCCTAGTCTATAGAATGAATTCCAGAACAGCCAAGGCTACACAGAGAAACCGTGTGATCAAAACCAAAACCAAAATCAAAGAACAACCAAACAACCAAACAAAAAGCCACGTTACCCCTAAGAAACTATTGAACTCAGTCTAGTACCTGTTGTCAAAGTTATGCTTAAATGGGGCCAATTAGATTTTAGAGACTGTATGGCAATTTTAAAGTTCACTGGGTAGTGGTCAGTCCTATAGTTTGATTTTTGGGAAGCAAGATGCCACAGAGATATAGTCTACATATAATATTAGTTTCTATCTGGAAAAAAACAGTATGAGAATAAATCAGGAGAGCTAATAATGTTTCTTCAATGTATGGGTATTCAGAGGGTGTGTGTGTGTGTGTGTGTGTGTGTGTGTGTGTGTGTGTGTGTGTGTGTGTTGATACATTGTATATCTAATAAAATTAGTCTGGAGTACTAGAAATCAGGATCACCGACAGGCAGGCTATAAAGATCAGGGAGTGGTGACCCATGCCTTTAATCCCAACACTCCGGGAAACAGCCTAACAGTCAGACAATGGTAGCTCACACCTTTAATTGTGGCTCTAGGAAAGTTGATTCAGGAGGTATAATATCTGGGCAGGTAAAAAACATATAAGGCAGTAAAAGACGGAAATTCAGTCATTCTATCTGAGCAACCACTCAGGCTGAGAACCTGTGAAGACAGGACGTACACTTGGAAGTTGGCTGCGTGGGAACTGGCCAGACTTTGTTTTCTCTCTGCTATGCCAGCGTTTCCTCTACATCTGGTGCCAGGTCCTTATTATAATGCTAAATAGAGTTTGTACAACAAAATACTTATATTTGTAATCATTTTGAATAAATATTATATAGTCCATAATAAATAAATAAATAATATCTGTAATAGTTCTTGAAAGTCCTAATTAGCTTTTCATGGAATTTTTATTAAAATAATTTTTAAGAATAAAAAAACCCCCAAAACAACACTCCCTGAAAAGAACCCCAAAACAACAATAACAAAAAAACCCGAAAACAACAATGACAACAAAAGGCTGGAGAAATGGCTCTGTTCTCTGATATTCCACGTTAATTTGATTTAATATACAATATATCACCACGTGTGTGTGTGTGTGTGTGAGTGCGCGCGCACGCGCACACACCCACACACGTGTAAGAGACAAGTCAGACTCTGAAATTATTTCCATTGTATTTATTACCAACTTCAATACATTGTTTCTCCCATACAAATTTATTAATTGAAACTCTCTCTTTAATGTGATGGTATTTTGAGGGTGATTGGGTTGTGAGACTGGAGCCTTCATGAATAGGATTAGTGCCATTATTAAAGGAGAAAGAGATGCATGTTCTCCTTCAGCTGTTTAGAGATTAAGATCTCTGAGCTCACTAGAGCTGGCTAGGCTGGTGCCCTAATCTTCGATGCCACACCCATCAGAGCTGTGATAAATGAGGGTTTTTTGTTGTTGTTGTTTGTGCATGTGTGAGCTTCACTGTTGTTGTCAATGGTATTTCTTTCAAACAGCCTAAATTGACTAAGACATTAGCAGCTTCAAAATGTGTGAATAATGCTGTGTGTGGAATTAGTTACATGCTTTGCTTTTTAGCCAGGTTTCAAATTCGTTTGTGGCAATCTGGGTCATATCTTCCCCCTAGCAAGGTTTTAACTATAAGCTATTATACATTCTGGCACAGATTCTGCTTGGATCTTAGATGTAATAAACAAATGTCATTATTTTCATCTGTGATGGATTTACTAGCATGCTGATATCAACTTTCAATTCCTCACCATTCTTTTAGAAAGGTCAGTTATAGGAATATTTATAATAGCATTAGAGATAAGTAGTTGGGGAGTTTATATTATAAATGTTAAGGGCAGTTGGTGCCTGGTGACACTCAGCTGCAAATGCTGCACTCAAGAGACTGAAGCAGGGAGATAGTGTATAGTGAGACCCAGTGCCCCCCCATATAGTGAGATATGTGTGTTTGTGTGTCTGTCTGTGTGTCTGCATTTCAAATTGTGAAAACTCACTTATTCATCTAAGAAACATTATTAATTGTCCTGAGTTATTTACATACTGTTTTTCTGAAAAGGAACTAATATGTGCTAGACTACACCTCTATGACATCTTCCTTCTGAGAAACTCTTGGCTACTTAAGAGAGCAATAGATAAGAAGAGATGTATTATAGTTTTGCAAACACAAAGAGACAGTGACATAAGACTCTATCCCTTGCCTTGTCCTGACTTGCAGCTTTCTGAAGCAGCAGCAATATTTTGGAGGAGAACATACGCAAGGCTTAAAAATGTGTTGCTTTTTCCCCCTTTTTCTTTATTTTTCTGCTTTGCATATATAGCTTGTATCTGGTCTTCCTGAATATCAACAAAGGTGAGCAATTTACTCATCATATAAAATCTGTAATGTTCCACAACTTCGTGAAACTCAAAGATAGAATTTATTGGATATTTTCAAAAATGCAGCTATCAGCATTGTGTATTCACTTTTATAGGGCTTCAGTTTTCCAATAAATTGAACTAGAAATTAGTCATTTATGAAGAGTTTTCAGAAATAAGTTAAAAATCCTGGTATGTTTTGAATGTCTGCAACTCTGGCATTTGATGCTGCCAAATTCAGATGTTTCCTGTTCAGCATTTGTGCTAATTGTATAACAAACCCTATATTTGTAAGCTGCAATAACAGGATCATATTTACAGATGTTATAAACAATATGAATATTTCTGCATATTTTGTTCTTAGGATGTTACTGAACTAATTAAGCTTTGTTAGAGGAGATAGGACAGTATGGAGTTTCTATTTAGAGAAAAGTGAAAGGCTAGTGAGTTAGGACAGTCAGAAGCACAAGTGTGAATAAGAGACTATTTAAATTCTGAAAGCTAGAGATAAGTAGTGGAAACGGAGAAAGAAATTCAGTGCACAAGCTCTGACAATCTCTCGAAAAAATGGCATACATGTTCTTTCTTTCGTTACAACTTAAAGCCTAGTAGTAGGCAGGAACTATAAAATCAGCTGGCCAAGATAGCTTTTTCTTTCATTTCAAAATTCATTGAATATTTTGAATACTAAGACCATGGATCTCAGTGAGGCTATGCAATTACTGATTATAAAAGAACTCACACGTGCACATGCACACCCTTTCACACATGTAGACACTTTTAGTCAGTTCAAACTTGGCTATGACCTTTAAACTTAGAAAAGAGAAATAATCAATCACAGCCCTTTCTTTTTCCACTTGCTTTGTTTCAAAATTTTTTGAATACTTTCTGTATGTTAGATTCAATAACTGATGTTAAGGTACCCAACAATATTTAAGTTGAATTTCAAATGACTTCCACATAGTCATATTTTGCATCCTCATTTGCTAGCTTGTAAAATGATTTGGAAGCTGTGGAGCCATTAGGAAGTTTGGCCTACCTGACATAAATAAACCACTAGGGGTAGGACCTTGAAGGTTCTATCCATTTCTGGTGATGGACTACTTTCTTTGCTTCCTGTCTGCCAATATGTGAACAAGCAGCTGCCTCCTGCTACAAGGCCACTGACCAAAATCACTTTGATTTATGTTCTTGACCATTATAGACTATGACTTCCTGAAACCAAGAGTCAAAATAAACTTTCCACCTCAATTTTTCAGCTTGGCATTTTGTGACAACAATGATGACACTGCAAATATAAATGATACTATGATAGTTTTGATCATTAAAAATTCATAATCTAGAATAGTGCTTCTCAAACTTTTATACACACACACACACACACACACACACACACACACACACACACACACACCCATACACACATACAGATCAACAAGTGAATCTTGTGGGAAGTAAACTTTGACTGAGTGAGGTCTATGATTGGACTTGTGAGTCTGCCTTTTCAACAAATCCATAGGTAATATGCATATCACTAGTCCCAGGACCATGTTTTAAGAAGTATGTATATAATTGTGAACATCTGCAAAGGAAATTTAAAACTGCCAAGTCCCTTGTTAATGTTAGTCAAATCTGTGACTTTCAGTCCAATACTCATTGTACTTTTATTGCTCTGAAGATTAAAGTCCATTTTTTGTCTGAAATGTTTCTTAGAACTTCTAATAATTGTTGAGTTTAAATACTGCTAATTTAATAGTAAGAATTGCTTCTGATTTTACTAGAAAATATGTTTGAAAGTCATTATTTTTTATGCCAACTGTTTTAACAATTAACAGTTGTGTAGGATAAAGGGAACTTGCTACAAAGACGATAATTTTAGGGGTGAGTTTCTATAGAAATTCTAGAATCTCTGGAAAATACAGTAAAACCCAATTAAGTTGTTCAATGTGCCTAAACAAAAATCCATTTCTTCGTTTGTGTTTGTATTTGTATAAGAAACACATATTCATATATGTCTTGTATACCTATACAAAATTTTCCTTCTTTAAAAGCTCTTGTATCCCATTTAATACATTGTCATTTCAAGTTTATCTCAGTCTTCCTCCTCCTCTTTTTTTTCTTCCTAACTAAATCCAATTAGTGTTGCCTCTAAGTGCACAGGTGTGGGCATTGGAACCCTGCAAATTGAAACACACTAAAAAAAGTTAATAATTCTCCTTGCTCAGGAAGTTTCAACATTCAATAGCTCCATGGTTAGAACTGGGGCCCTTAGAACACCTCTAGAATTTTGGTTGGCATAATTTTGTGCAGGCATTTTCCTGTAAATCACAGCTGCTTTGGGTATGTGGATATAAGAGTAATACTTTCAAGAAAGGTTGCCCATAAATTTTCAACAGAAATGTGTAAAACTTTTAGCTTGCTCTCCCTTTCTTTGGCTAAATGCTGTACCGTTAACATGTGGTCACTATGCTATTAAGATGATGACAACATACTCAGTAGTAGTGTGTTTCATTAATCTATCGAGCAGGATCTAGAAAATACTATAGACTATATGGAACCTGAAAGTAATAGTTGTCTGTTGACTTCGGAGAGTGTGGCCTTTAGCAGTCTCCCTATGTTCAGTTTTCTGGAACTTTTCGAGCAATAATATAATATTAAAATGTGCAGAAGTTACCAATATTGTCTTGCAATGCATTAGAAAACAGACAGAACAGTGGTAGCTAGCCAGTATAATCTTAGATTTATAGCCCTTCATAGAGTAAGTCCATCAAGCATTCTATACATTGTTTCAACAGAATGTCACAAGTTACTACTAAACACTTAATGATGGATAGATAATCAACGAACATAGATTTACATTTTATTGTGAAATTTTCCTACATAAATCTTGGAATATTTCCATTTCTCCTATACTTGTCCCATGACTGACTTAGAAAATTACAGGAAAGAGGAGTGAGAAGATAAATCACTTGGCCAATATAAATGGAAGCAACAATAGCCCATTGATAATGGTCGATGTCTTTCTTCTTCTACTCCTAAATACACTTTCTGAATTTATTGTGAACTTGACTCAAATGTACGTCAATCTTTAACAATATTCATTACTTGGAATTATTTATAGAATTTTTTCTTGATTTTGTACTCATTTTCTCTGAAAAATTTACCTGTAAATCTTTCTGATCAAGCTCCTGGCTTATTGATATGTACTGACTTCAGTTTCCACTTAGAGGCTATTTTTTTTTTAGAATCACTATGACAAGCACTTTACATAATTTAGAGTGTAATATCTTGTCCTGTGTCCAGCCTGTTCCATTCCCACGATCCACCTCACCCCAGTTCTTCATAATCTTTCACGTCTTGTTATACTTCCTCCTTCTGAGACTCTGACACAGAAATACTCCGTGTCCTTCCACCTCTTGTTTGATTCATTTAACTCTTGACAGCTATGTTTTTGTCTCTGACAACTGTTGGGGAAATCTTTTTTTTTTTTTTTCTCCCGGACAGGCTTTGGGATAATTCTGAGAAACTTTACTAGGCTGTCCTTCTACTTCCCTAGCACTTTCTTTCCTCTGCAGATGTTTTGCTCTGCCTGTTTTGCTGTGCTTTTCATAACCCTAAATGTATTTCAGATCAACCACTTGGCAGTTTACAGTTGCCACAGCTTTTCTCATGCTAAGGTTCCAAACAAGTTTTAACAGCTGCTAAGGAGTCTGGCAAAAAGCCTTGATTGCTAATTCTGTGCTAACTGCATCTCACAATGGGGTATTCTATAATATTTGATACGGTCTTTAAAGTAAATGATTTCTACCTTATATTGTTACTGCCTATATCACACACTCATTTCCAACCTTAAAAAGATTCCTAGTCCATACTTTGCTAAATAAGCTTGATTTTATTTAAAACTCTACAGAGAAGTTAGAGAGTCTCAACATAATTAGGAATGATGGAGAAATAGGCAAGAATACTCTCAACAGGTTGAGACAAATTGAAGCATAAATATAGTAACTTGTACCCTCTCTAAACGGTAGTTCAAAAACATGCGAGTTTGGTCTTAGGGCTGTAATTCGTAAATAGGAAGGGGGGAAAGTCACTGGGGTAAGATTGGAGTGAACAGATTCAGGTATTCTTAGTATCTTGAATTTAGGGAGTCACTAAGCACTTTGGCTTCAAGTGAAAATGTACTTAGAATCTCACAGTCAATTCTTACTGGAGTCAACTGACTACCAGACCATTGGGAGAGTTCCTCATATAGAAAATGTGAAGATAGATGCCATATGATTGAGGAAATCATGGGAAACAGAATCTTTACTTGAATTTCTGAATCCACATTTGATGCTCTAGCACCCCCAAATTATTTTACAATTAGATATGATCACAGCCTAGCAAGACAATTGAATTGTAATTTTGTGTTCTGACTCATAATTTGTTAGTGTTGTTGATATATTTTTTATATAAACAATACTTAGAACATAAATAATGATATTACTAAATAAATAATTTATGAAAAAATGAAGATAGGACATGTAATCTTATATTTTTTATCGATATGTGCCCGTTTCACCTTAGTTGTTCTCTTGCATAGATAACTGATGTCTTTAAAAAACTAAGTTAGAAAAATAATTTCTAGTAGATAATTGCCAATACTATATATAACAGAAAAACATTTGTAAACTGTTTTCAATTAATGTTAATATATACATTCCTTAGTATGTTAACTGGTTTTTAAAAATAGTTTTATTATCTATTATGTTTGGGAAATAGTGACTTATACAAGTTTTTTTAATACAAGACTTTTCAATATCTTCTACATGTTAAGTTTTGCTGTGGTTCTTAAGAGGTATATGTAATTTATGGCTTTCAGAAATATATGTGGTCACAAATATATTTTTCTAAAACATCCTCAATGGGTGGGGCTCTATGATATATGTGTCTCTGTTAATACTGACACAAGAACACTTAGCCAGGTGTAGGCTACCTTATATATAATTTTGATCATTAGGCATTCTTGTGTTGTTTGTCCCAGACTGGCATCACTATAGTGAAATGATTAGACTTCATTGTATAGGAGATTTAGGTGTGGCCACTTGTCAAATACACATTTGTGTACTCTGTTCTGAGTCAGTAGATAGGATTTGAGTTCCAGAATCATCATTTTCATAAGAATCATGTCAAGTTTCTTTTGTTAGGATCTAGTTTATAATTGAAGCATCATGTAAGAAAGCATGAATCATTAGGTGATAAAATATGAATGTAATCAATCTACTTTTGAACTCCTAAATTTAATAACAATTTATATTTTGAAAATACATCATTGTGAAAACTTACCTGTCAAAGGGCAATTAGATATGGCTAACACTTTAAGTTGATTTAAGTCAGATATCAGTAATTTTTGCTTTTTTTTTACCTTGCTTTTCTCCCTGGTGCTGAAGGATGGAACCCAGGGCCTCCTTGTACATGCTCTCCAGATGAGCTATGTTGTGGTGGGATTCAGGTGTCAGCTGATAAGATCGGAGGATGCTTACCCAGGGTCCCCGGCCCCTGAAGGGGGCGTGGCCAACCCCATTGATAAGGGGCTGCTGGGACCCCGGAAAGCCTGTCTGCCTGGTTCCTGGTTGCTGGAGAGACCGGTTGGAATTCATCGTCCATCGTTCCAGACTCCAGTCCCTGTTCAGGCTCCGCTATAAGCTGTTACCTGTATCGGGAGTGTTGGTTTATATTTTAATAAATATCAATCTTGGACTGCTGCCTTCTAAGTAAAACTCTGCCTACACTATATCCCCCAGCCTGTACATTTAATTCACATATGTGAACCCTACACTTGCTGACTCACTGTCACTATAAAATATTTATACAACTTGTACTTTTGATCAAGTGGCACATAACTGAAAGCAAAGAAAAAAAATCCCTTCCCCCGATAAGCCTTTCTTTACACCTCGTTTGGCAGTGATCATAATTCTCTGCACATAGCATGCTATTTTTTGCTGCATGTTATTGCCCTTGCCTAAAATGTTTTTTTTTTCTTTTTCTTTTCTCTTGGCTCATTGTTTTTAACTGATTGTGAACATTTAAGGGTGGATTGGAAAGGTCATACCATTGTGAACATTTAAGGGTGGATTGGAAAGGTCATACCATTTAGACAGCTAAAGAGTGGAGACTGAAGGTGGTAAAACATGCAGAGTTGTTTGGGGAGGAAATTTATTTGCTAGTCTGAAACATTTACTAAAGGCAGAATAAAATTCCAAGGCAAGTTCACAAGGACTCAGGTGACTCTGGAAGCAGCAGAAATGCAGCAACTTAGGAAAGGAAGATTATAAAGGAGAGAAGATGTTAATATTGGATACAATTTCCAAGAGACACTTCTTTTTAACCTTATTAAAATGTCCTTTTGTTGATTTTTCTTACTTGCACTGGTAGTTCTCACCAATAGCATATTATCATTTAGTAATAGCGAGATTACTGTTTACTGATTAAATGGGGTTGTCCTTTCTACAAGGTAGGCATACATGTTTTGATCTCATCCCAAATATTACTAGTCATTCTGAAAGTAAAAATAAATGCTGGCACAATTCTATTGGGTGCTTTTAATTCTAAAAGTAAAGCAAGTAGGTGCACTTTTTTTTTGTCATAATGCTAAATGTTTGCCCAGAACAATATTGGTAGAAAGATCATGATCATAATGTTTGATAATAGATATGAATTCTATTGAAGTTCTTGGAGGTGTTTATTTTCCTTTCCTTTTATTGTGAGACTTAAGAGAACAGAAAGTGAGGGATAATGCATAGCTATAACTTATGAACTTCATGATCTAAGTGTTGCAAGCCTTTGTTTGTGCAGAAGAAATAGTGGAAACAGGGAGCCGGGCTGCCATAAGCACATATATAACAAGCAATTAATTGGCTACAGACATGAGGGAACCTACAGAGAACATTAGGAAATACTATTGTACACGAAATGCATTAGCATTAATATTGTGAACAGCTGGATGGCTGGATGTTTGATAACGAAGCAAGTCATTTTAATTTGATCTAAGCTTCAGCTTTTAATTGAATTTATAAGAACATGGGGGAAATTAACAGGCAGCTTCTGGCAATTCAAAAGCAATATTTGGCTCAGAGTCTGGGCTTCTCTCTAAGTTTGGAAAATCTGACTGTGGATAAAGATGGAGCAAAGAAAAATCACACCATGATACCAAAGACAGCAGATGTATGTGCCTGATTTCAAATAAGTGCAGATGGCCATTATTTGTCAGGTAACTATTTGTTTAGTTATCACCATATTTTATAGTGACAAACAGGTCAGCTCCAAGTAGTAGATCATTGGTTGGATCACTCATGCCACTTTTTTTCTCTATTAAAAACTCTAGACTTCACATAGAATCATTTTTCAAACCTTCAAATTATAGCAGTGTACTGAGTTCCAAGATGAATCCTTTTGGTTAGTAGACCCCAGAAGTACTTCCTACAAGTAACAGAGTCATTACTTTTCTTTTCCTGTAAAGATACCCCAGACAATCACATTTATATCCCACTAACATCATTTACATAATTTTTTCATCCTGAGATAAAATGATTTATTATTTTACTTTTGTATCTTAGGGCTGGGCAGAATAGACAATTTGATGGTAGATAATATGAGTCTATATTCTGGAGAAGAGGGAGAGACCTCAAGATAAACTATATTTTCTTACAAGGGGGATGGGTCTCTTCTGCCTGTTTTCTTCTTAGAAAAGAACAGGCTCAATTGTTCTTATCTATATCCCAAATAAAATGACATTTAGCTGAGAGTTGTTCTCAAGAACCATTTTGTGAGATTTTTTTTTTCTCTAAGAAAAGGCCAACTTAATAATCATCCACTTCAAGTGTTCTTTAATTTTATCTGAGTTGCCTTTTCCCTTTATTTGTTCCATCACACATTATAAACAATTTAGAATTTGTTGTCAGATTTTTTTTATTCTTTTCTATTAAATTCATCTTTTTAAAATCTCCTCCTGAATAATTAGTTTGTGAAGAATAGGGATCCTCAAACTTTGTACCTGTTGTGTAATTTCTTTGCAATGGACATACTCCAGCCAAAAGGGAAGCTTGGTAAGGCTCAAGAAGTTCTAAACGGAGACTGGTTAAGATTCTGAAAGTAAGTAGACAATTTAGAAATCTAGGGTAATGTCTGGTGCTTATAAAATTTCTAAGACTCCTCTTATCCTAAAAGTATATGAAAAAAATAGATAAATAGTATGGACTGCCCAGAACGGGAGACTCTCCAGTTGAGCAATCAGATACAACCTGTTGAGCTGCAAGCAAGTCACGCAGCAAGATCTAGGTTATAGACTTCCTTAGTTATCATCCATCGGGTAAGCTTTCGGTGACAAAACTGTCTTAGAGTCATTCATGTTCCTGTAAGTAACCTGTGCCCAAATTCCTGTGAATCACTAATAAGCATTCATTCAGAGTTGAACTTTGTTGGTATCATTGCTTTGTATATCACTGATTCTCTTTTTGGCATGAGCAGACTTTTTTTTTTTTTTGTCATGTCTCCAAAGTACATATAGTGCCACACAACCTTCAACAGAAAATTAAAAAAAACTGCTATGTACACTGCTGCTACATAAGAGAAATTATTAGAAAACTATACTCATTTAATGTTCTTGGATTGTCCATAGACTATCAAGGAACATTTAAAGAAATATTCATTTGGCTCCTAGAAAATGTGGAAATCTTACTGTTCTCTAGCCTTGGTGAAGGCACAAACTGAAGCTTGGTCTGTGGTTGATACACTCAACTTTTCCATATCATAGATGAAGACTAGTGAATTAAGACACGGAGATAATTCATTTTATTTTATTTTAAATTTATTTCCATAACATATTTTTGAAATTAAAATATAGTTACATTATTTTCTACTAACCTTTCTTCCTTCTACCCATCCCTTGTACCCATCCTTGCTTTCTCTCAAATTCAGGATCTCTGCTTCTTTGATTGTTGTTACATATGTATGCATATATATTCATACACATAAATACAACTTGTTCTGTATGACAATACTTGTAAATGTATGCTTTCATTTTAAAACAATTGTTAAAACAATTAACAAAGGCTTTAAACTTTGCACATAGTATATCTTAAAAGAACAAGACCCAGATGTGGTAAACAATCAGTCTCTTAAGAGATCATGATAAAACTAAATATAGACTTTTAAAGGGATTTGTGATGCTGTTTGCTGTTGCACATGGATAGCTACAACTAGTACAGAGGATAAGAAACATATGTCTTCTATATAAGCTGAAGAATGGGAAAAAAAACCCTTGGAAGCCATAGTCAGCTCCCAGTGATCTTTGTATGAATGTTTCACATTATGTGTTATACTTTGAATCTCATCACAGGCCACCTTTTCCATTACTAGATTCTTAATTCTTTCCTTTACCTATCTTGTACTGTTTGGAAAATTCTACCTCTGTGAATATATGGATTAAATAAATACAACCAGCAAGGAATTTTTGGAGAAAATAACTAAGGTGAGAAACAAAATGATAGCTAAAGTATAATAACTGGTATATTGTGAATAAACAGATTCATACTCAAGTAGAGTTATTTGCATATTATGAAAGTGGCTCTCTCCAAAAAGTTTGCTTAACAACCATATTTGCATCTGTCTGCAATCTTCAACTGAATTGACTAATTGGAAATTCTTTGTAAATATTGACTGCTCTTCACTGTGCCTATAGATATTGGTCAGATGCAATTTAGACTCTATGGAATAATACAAAGTTTCAATCTATGTAATCAGTTACTGAATGACGAAGAAAAAAGTTCTTAAGAATCAATGCAGTGAAACTGATAGATTAAACATTTCCGACTATGATCATTGGTGACTTTGCTCTTATGGACACTTTTTACAATTCGTTGAAAATAGAAAATAATCTCTTGGGAATATAACATGGAATTCCTGAGAAGAATTATATTGACTGTAGCTTTATCCTCAATATGTGTATTGATCTTATCTGAAGTATATTATTATTGGGATGTCCTTTAAATACAGAGGTTATCTAACTAGAAAACTAGAATTTTATTTGTAGCTTAGCAGTGTAGACTGTACCTTTTAAGGACTGAGTTTTCCTTTACATTTTTTAATTCTTTTAATTCTTTTTAAGGCTTTGACTGATCCCTACAACTCAAGTGTAGATACATAAATGACCCAGTCTGTAGTTCACTCTTTTATCTTTTGAATTCCATAAAGTCTATGTATGGTGATCTGCCCATATTAGCTACTGTGTATATATTATTTGAGTAAATAACCTGGTGACCATTTTTCTTTATGTGTCTTTCCCCCCCCCCCCTTTTTATCCTTTTTGATATCAGGGTACAAGGGCTTTCAATCTTCGCTACTTTCATTATGACAGAGTGATGTGGGAATGCATTTGTGTGTACTGTATCTTTGAATGGGGGAGCTGTGTTGGGTCATGGCGGGCACCATGGGGGAAGTGGGAGGAGAGGTCAGTTTGGATGGGAGAGGCAGGGCGGAGCTAGAGGGGATCGAGCCAGCCGCCCAAAGAACAACATGTAAGGAACACGGGTGAGCCACGGGCCGGGGCCACGTGGCCCATGGATTAATAGAAATGGGTTGATTTAAGATGTAAGAGCTAGCTAGCAATGTGCCCGAGCCATAGGCCAAACAGCATGAAGTTAATAGAAGCGTCTGAGTCGTTTCTGGGGGCCTGGGCGGCGGTGGGTTCCTAAGCAGTCTCGGGCGGGTCTGTGGGTCCAGGTCTCCGGCCGCCCGGGACCCGAGAAAACCCATTACTACAACAGAGTTTTTCTAATCTCTGACATCCATGACAGTTTATCTTTTTCTCTGTTTCTATAGTCCGTTGATATAATCATACATAAAATAAGAAGTAGATGATTTTTAGAAGATGTATTTTTATTATTAGTTTTTAATTGTGTGTGTGTGAAGTGATGAGTATTCACAAAAGTGCCTGCTGAGGCCAGAAGAGAGTTTCCAATTATCTGGAGTTGGACTTACAGCTGGTTGTGAGCCACCTCATGTAAGAACTAAACACAGATCCTCTATAATAGTAAATACCCTTAACCAGTGAGTTATTTCTCTAGTCATGACATGTATATAGTTTTAACATTTTTCTTTTGTGAGTTTTGTTCCATGTCAAAACTTTATTATGCTTGTACTTTATTATAAAACAGAAAATTTTAAATCATTGAGACATTCTTCAATGTATTCTACCCTTCTCCGATGTGATCTTCTAAATAACATTAAATGTTTACATATATTTCTTTATGGAAATTTATTTTAAACATTGTAATAGTCTATAACTGTGCTGCATGTGGAAATTAAGGAATGGGGGGAAATTAAATGACTTATGTTAGAAAATATTTTTTACTCTTTCTTTAAGTACCATGAAGACAGATTACTGCAAGCATCTCCACTCTGTAGAGCAGTTCTTGAAACATAACAGATGATCAATAGATATTTTAGAAGGAATAAATATAAATTAAAGAAATATGTTCAATCAGCTTCACTGGCTGAGTTTGTCAGACTTCCTAACGGTGACAGAATACCTAAGTAAACAACTTAGAGGAAGGAGGACTTCTAGCTCACAGTTGCGGAGATTTATGTCCACAGTTATTACTAAGTTCCATTGATTCTGTTCTCATAGTGAGTAAAACAAATCATCATGTTGAAAGGATGTGGTAGAAGCTACTTACCTTAGATGAAGGAGAGAGAGAAGAAACAAGAGTCTAGGCATAACCTTCAAAGGCACACACCCAGAAAACTATATCCCGAACCTAACCCTAACCTCCTGAAATTTCCACTGCCTCCCCAAAAGTGCTACTATCTGGGAGCTAAGTGTTCATCATGAGAACCTCTGGGCTGAAATTCATATTCAAACTGCAGCAATGACTTTCTATCTGTCCCTCCAAACTCTAAAATTTTCCTCCTCAAGGTAATGGCCATTTACACTTATTACCCTCTGCTCTCAGTCAGTCCTTTAGCTTTCTATGTAACTGATATCATCATTTTATTCAGACGCATGTTGAAACATTACCTCTTTAACTACAATTTACTTCTATAGCGTGTTAAAGTCATCTACTGTCAACTCTCCAACCTCAGTAGCTTTTATCTTGTTTTATATTTTCTTCATAACGCACATTACTCTGCATTATTCTATAGTATGTCTTTGATGATGCCTCACTTCCCTCCCTTTATGATGCTGCCACAATAGAATATGAGGTCTATAAGTTCTGAGACTACAGCAATTTAAGGTCTCATCAGGAAACAGGAGTTATATCTATAAAATAAAAGAAAATACTTTAAAGAATGACTACATAAATGTAGGCAGGATTAAGAGAAGAAAGAAGGAATATTGAAAGTAGACCCAAAGGTGTAAGAGAAAGAAAGAAATGTACTACAGCTCAATGGGCACTAGATCAAGGAAGGAGGGCTGGCCTGTCAAAAGCTAAAATCATAAACACAACTGCTGACATATAGACACAAGGCATTGGAAGTTAGGGGCAACAGTAGAAGAAATTCCTTCTCTCTTTTTCTTTTATATTTACCTTTTAAAAAATGTATCTGTTACATGATGATTTATCAAGCAGAGAAGCGGTTTGTCAAGGAGCCAAGGTGAGTGATTTTATTTTGTTTTGTTTATTTGTTTGTTTATTCATTCATTCGTTCGTTCGTTCATTCATTCATTCATTCATTCATTCATTCATTCATTCATTCATTTATTTAAAGGAACAGCTAGTTCCAGGTTGTTGGCCCAGTTTTGTGTGGGTTAGAAGGTATTGTTTCGTGGGAGAAAGTATCTTAGTGAGGGATGGGTTTTGGAAGCTTAAGGCCTTGCCTTATTCCTAGCTTTACTCTGCTTTGTGCATGTTGTTTAAGATATGAACTCTCCGTGGTCTGCTCCAGGGTCCTGCTTGCTGCCTGCCGCTATGCTTTGTTGGTGATGACCTCTTATCTCCCAGGAATCATAAGCTCAAAAAATCATAACCTCATAAGTTTTACATTTTACAGTTTCTTATCACAGCAACAGAAATGTAACTAATACGTAGACCAAAAAAAATATTTGGAAAGAAAATAAATGGAGTTGAGGGTTTGGAGCAAAGGAACTGTGGTGTTACAATGCTCTACCATATAGGATATCAGGTACTATTTTGAGAGCATGACAGTTGTCCAAACTTATGTTGGGATAAATTAATATAAAGCTACTTGGAAAGAAGGAAAGTTTGTGCCTTTGAATTATTGCTTCAATCCAGTAACCACTGATTTATAATTTATGGGTTATATCTCTATATGCAAAGATCCTGTGAGCTTTGCAATGATAAAATTTTGTAGATACATAGTTGTATTTCTAAGGGTAAAATGTATAAAGTGATATATACTGGATTGCTTTATTTTTATACAAAATAAGTACAAAGAATTTTATGGCATTACTGATTAATTAGTTTTAATTTTGACCTTGATTAAGAGGATTTATGAGGATGAATACCATAGACAGGGTACATAGATATAGCTAGGATTGCAATTCTAAGTCTCCTTTTTACCTTTAATTCATTAATTCTGCTTTATTAAACAAACTATTCTAGCTCCATTGTAGAGGATGGACTAGGGGAGAGTTTTATTTAATGATAAAAAGAATCAGAAGGATGAATTACTAGAGAGAACATGATGATTTTAGTTTGGGCATATTGAGTCTGGGGTAAATATTGAGTATCCAAAAGGCAACATATTTCAGAAAAATAGAATATGTAGGTGTGAATATGGGAAAAAGGTTGAAAACCATGTGATAATTGTATTAACGAAAAGATAAAATAAGAATAATTTGCAGCATGGAAAGGAACAAAACCTTCTTGGACTTTCTTTTCACACCACCTTTGGGCGAACCAGAAACTAACATTCTGTGTACTTTAATATCTTCAGTGAATGTGTGTGATTGTGATAATGTTTCCCACCCACCGGCTCTGGAGGACAAAGCTTAATGTGAAGTTGGAAGCTGAACTGGGAAAGGTTATCTGAGGGGAGTAGGCAGAAAGGATCTAGACATAAGGTGATTATGACACAACTTTGAACAGCGGACTAGAGTTTGGTGATATAGGTGATAAAATAATGGAAAGTTTATTGAGTACTGAGGTACTGCCACCAGTGCCTTTCATAGGACATTTATATGTAAGGTGGAGGTAGAGTAATCTTCAAAAAGCATGTAAGTGACCTACAATGATGAAGAGAGGCAGTAAAAGAAGTCAATTGGGAAGTACTGGAAGATTTTGCCAGAGTTTAATTGGGAAGTGATGACCTAGAACATAAAAGAGGAATAATTCCATATTAGCCCTTTAAGAAGCTTATGTGTAAAGTAGAGCAGAGTTAGCAAATGGAAAAGGATAGAGGCTTGCTAAATATCTTTTGCCCAACTTATTTTTAAGAGGAAGAAATCAGAAGCATAAATGTAATCTTTGAAAATAAGGAAAACCGGAGTTGAAGGGAAAGAGAGAAACACCCACATAGGGTAGGTCTTGAACAATGTATGGAATAGGTCAAGAACATGTTGAAAAAATTTGTCTGAAAGGTGTACCTGAGAAGGTAGTTCTTCAAAAGTTTGTGGCTGGGAGGGATTGGAAGGGGAGAGGGGAAGAGCAGCAGGGGGATACATTGATGGAGATGACTTTTTTTTTTTTTAATGAAAATGAAATGAAATTTTAAAAAGTCTGTTTCATCCACAGCATTAAAAAAAAACAGAAGTAGGTATAGTAAGTTCTGTGGGACTGATATAAAACATTGGTGGTAGTTTATGTTTCATCTAATTTTATAGATAATGGTAAGACTGATACCAAAAAGAGTTTGGTGATGGTAAAGTTAGGGTGCAAGGGTGCTTTGAGGAAGATAGTAAAAGTTTAGAAGAGAGCAATTAGAGCTGAATCTCTTATTTTGAATCTTTCTAACAGCCTACTTTCTCCACTTTTATACAGTTAAGAACCCCTTGTATTGAGAATGTTGTCCTCTACATTCAGAGTGTAACCACCTCAATTAAGTCAATCAAGAACGTCTCCCACAGAAATGCTCACAGGTCAATCCACTCCAGACAATTCTGCATTAAGATCCCTTCCCAGGTGATTCTTGATTGACTGAAGTCAACAAATTAAAATTAGTTAACACACTCAGAGACTTAACTTCCTTCAATTTGGACACACTTCCTACTTTCCATCACTACCAAATCAAAGGATTAATGCACTAGGTGTAGGTCAGGGCTGTTATACTCTAATTACATCATAATCATTGGATTTACTAACTGGAGATCAACCCTTCAGGAAAGAGTGTTTCAGGAGCTACTCTATATCCAAACCATAACAACCGATTGGTAAAAAACTTCAAGTAACTTTAACATTATTGGATATATTTTGGAATTGAATTATTTTGTACTATGTTAAATTGATTTTGTTTAATTTATTTTTATTGAGTAGGATTGGTCTTTGAAAATTTCATACATATATGCAGCATATTCTGATTACTCTCTCTCCTTATCCTACCTTTTCCCCATTCCGTTTATATTCCTCCACCCAATCCCTACCAGGGCATTTCAGAGATCCATGACTTTTGGTTAGTTTTCATACATGTATATATTGGATGTTGAATATATTCTCCCCAGACCCCTATATACTCCTTTGTCTTGCTCTCCTAATTTTCTACTCTACCAGAGTCACTTATTATTCTTATATATAATTTGATATATATTTACATATCTAGAAAGCACAGATTACAGAAAACATAATTTTTGACTTTCTGTGATTAATTCATTGTGATTTCTTCAGTTGTATCCACCTTCCAGAAAATGTTATAACTTAATTCTTGATTCTCATGTATGTATACTACATTTTCCTTATTAATTTCTCTGTTGTTGGACACCTACATTGGTTCTAAAATTTAGCTAGTGTGAATAGTGATGGAATAAACAATGATATTTGAGTAACTCTATGATATATTTACTTAGGGTTCTTTAGATAAATGCATGGGATTGTTATACCTATGAGATAGGAGTATTTTATGTGTTATGTAAAAGACATTGCTAGTTTTTTGAAGAAACATCATGTTCATTTCTATAGTAGCTTTACAAATTCACATTTTCACAAGCAATGTATAAGATCCCCACCCCACTCCCCTGCTTTGTCCTCATTCAGGTCAGTATTTACTTTTTTAAAAAGAAAAAAAAAAATGAGGTAAGATGAGGTACTGGCTACTTTTATGTCAACTAGAATCTTTTGTGAAGAAGAAAACTCAATTGAGTAAATGCTCCCACCAGATTGGTCTATGGGCAAGCCTGTGGTGTATTTTCTTAAATGGTATATAGGAGGTCCTAACTCACTGAATGCAGAGCCACCCATAGGCTGGTCATCCTAGATACAATGGCAAGGCAGACTAAATAAGCCTTGGGGCAAGCCAGTAAGCAGCATTTCTCCTAGGCCTTTGCATTAGCTCCTGCCTCCAAGTTCCTGTATGAATTCTTGCTTTGCATGAAGGACTGAGATGAGAATGTATAAACTGAAGCAAACACTTCCATCCCCAAGTGTTTTTGGTCATGGTATTTTAATCAAAGCTTTTCTATCTTTAGATAAGATAAGAAGACCTACCTGTTATATTTGACAGAGGATAAATATCTAAAATGTTCAAAGAAATCTAAAGTCTCATCCTGAAGGCATCATTATCAACATCATCAATAAACTGGTTATAAATTTTAATCTTTCACTCAAATCTAATAATTCAGAAACTGTAGGGATGGACCCAGCACAGTGTTTTAATAACCTCTCCTTGTGCATTCTGAGGCTGTATGCGCTGAAGCTTGAGAAACACATCTAGCAATATGTTTAATGACTCTTACCTAAGCTTATTTCTCTTATTCTGTGTCTGATGATCAATTTCTATCTTAGATTACATAGTTTATAAAAAGAATGTTCAGTGTAGCCTGAAGCTTCTGACCTGACCCGGCCCCTCAATCTGGGCAAAGCTCACCCACCCACGACCCTACAGCCGCTTATAAAATGATTACTCAGACACTTATATTAATCACAAACTGTTTGACTCTTGGCACAGGCTCATTACTTGCTAGTTCTTACAACTTAACTCGACCCATATATATTAATCTACTTTTTTGCCATGTGGCTAGTGGCTTTACCTGTGTTCCATTTCATCTTGCTCTCTTGGGCAGCAGCTTGCAGTATCTCCCCTGACACTGCCTAGGTCTCCTTTATCTCTTCTTTGAATTTCTGCTTGTCTCTAAGATGGCTTGCCATAGGCCAAAACAATTCTTTTATTATCCAATGGTGATTCACCACATACAGAAAGACACCCCATATCACTTAGGTGTGAGTGATGAGTAGAAAAAGAGCATCAGAGACATAGGTGCTGTTCTAGACCTATTCCTTTTACTCATTGCTATCCAGAAGGGCAAAGAATTGGAGAGAAGAATGGAAGAAATGGAAGAACTGAGTAATCCAGGAACAAGCTAAAGATGAGATGAGACAGAATCTTTTTGTAGTATATTATGGTAAAAGTGCCCCCTCCCGTGTATATGTGTGTGTGTGCATTTGTGCATGTGCACCTAGAATGATACTTTGGAATGGGTAACATGGACCATTGGTGGAGATAGTTACTCCTCCTCTTACTCATGCTTCCAAAAGATTTGGCCACAGTAGGAAGTAACTTACTCTCATCATGGATGCAACTGCTGTTATTTAAATAGCTCTTACTGCCTTGGCCAGGTACTTGAAAATGGACTAAATCTGCCTCAGTGCTGCTTTGACTCCCTCTTTTTTTAATTTCAATTTTTATTTTGGAACGGCAGTTGCCTTTGGAAGCTGTCTTTTCCCTGCTGCTAGCATTTTATAACATCATATTGAAAGTGAGCACACAAAGGTGGGAGCATATTCTTTATTTATTTTGATAGAAACCAATTATTACCTGAATCTTTATTCTTAAATGGCTTTCTAGTGTTCAGACTGCTAAAGGTACACTTTGAAAGGTACCACATGGTGTAGTCGGTAAAGATGTCATTGTTGCACACAGAGGACTTTAACCTGCCAAATACCTGGGAACATTCAGGGAAGAATTTCTTGAAAGAAATGAACTGTGCAACATAGACAATCTAAGGAAAACACCCTTAACCAAAAGAAAATAGTAGCAAATGAGTTTTCTACACCTCTGGGATTTGTCATTTTACAACCTGTTTGGGACTCTAGAGACATCAAATCAGTAGTTATCCTCTTTGCTATTAGAGGATACCACATTTCATAAAAAAGTCTTTTATCATCACTCATGTTGAAATTCTTGCTATGATAGTAATTTTTAAGCATTCTACTGTTCTTCTGCATGTTTTGCTCTCTAATCCCTCCTTTGTGTCACTGCCTTAGATGAGTAATTTTGATGTGTCCTTGGCTTACATACTAGTCAAGGTTCTCCATAGTGACAGAAGCTATGAGTGGAGGAAGTCCCAAGTGAATGTATTTTTGACATAAGCATGCCCTGTTGGGGATTCCAAGACCATGAACTTCTCATTTAGTCAACAGACTCTGAACTGTGTCCCAAATCTACTTCCACAATTTTCTTTCTCACTATCTGATGTGGGAATGCCTTTCTGTATGCTGTGAATAACAATCTTTAAATAAAGGAGCTGTTTTGGCCCATGACAGGCACCATAGAAAAAGTAGGAGGAGGAATCAGAATAGGTAGGAGGAGCAGGGCAGAGTCAGAGACAGAAGGAGCCTGAAGCCCAAAGGATCAACATGTAAGGAACACAGGTGAGCCATGGGCCACGTGGCAGACAGATTAATGAGAATGGGTTGAGTTAAGATGTAAGAGCTAGCTAGCAATGTTCCTGAGTCACAGGCCAAACAGCATGAACATAATATAAGCACCTGAGTCATTTCTGTGGGCCTAAGCAGCTGCGGACAGCTAAGGGGTCTGGGTCTATAGGTCTGTGTGCCTGGGCCTCTGGCTGCCTGGGACCAAGAAACCACTTTGTAACAACTATCAAAGAACATACACTCTATAGTCTATCAGACTGGCTCACTGTTTTTCTTCAAATATAATATACATTTTCTGCTATTTTTTTTATACAGGCTATTAGTTCTACTGGGTCATTTTCTCAAAATATTCATTTTCCATAGTGATCAGTTTCCCCTGCTTCCTCTACTACGCCACCCTCAGTACCTGCCTCAATCCACTCCTTCTCTGTTTCTGTTCAGAAAGGGGCAGGCCTTCTGTGGGCATTAACAAAGCATGGCATATCAAGTTATGAGAAGACTAAGCATCTGCCCTTGTACTAAGGCTGAGCAAGGCAATCTAATATGAGTAATAGGTTCCCAAGAACCATCTAAAGCATTGGGGACAGTTCTTGTTCCCACTGTTAGGAATCCCACAAGTAGACCAAGCTATAGAACTGTCACATATATGCAAAGGGCCTAGATAGATCCCATGCAACCTCCATGGTTTTTGGCTCAGACTCCGTGAGTTCCTATGCGCCAGGTTAGTTGTCTCTGTAGGTTTTCTTGGGATGTTCTTGATTTTTCTGGCTCCTACAATCCCTCCTTCCTTTCTTCAACAGGATTCCTCAAGTTCAGCCTAATGTTTAACTGTGGGTCTATGCATATATATAAATATATATATATAAAGCATAATATACAATATTTATATATTTATATATATATATATATCAGTTACTGGATGAAAGCTCTCTGATGACATTGAGGTAGTCACCAATCTGATCACAGGAGATAACCAGTTCAAGCATCCTCTTCACCACTGCTAGGAGACTTAGATGGGTTCATGCTTGTAGTTTCATGGTATTTTCCCTTGTATCAGGTTTCTCTCTGCCCCCCAAATTTCCCTCTTTTCTAGTTATTTCTTTTATTACTTCCCCTCCATCCACTCCCCAACCTAGCCTCTCAATTTCCCATCTTCTCCTACCTCCAGGCCTCCCAGTAGACCTCTTCTATTTTTCTTTCCCAGGGAGATCCATGTGTTCCCCACTTGAGCCCTCCTTTTTATCTAGCCTCTCTGAGTTTATGGGTTGTAGCATGGTTATTCTTTATTTTACAGATAATATCCACGTATGATTGAGAACATACCATGTTTTTCTTTCTCAGTCTGGGTTACCCCAACCAAGATTTTTTTTTTTAATAGTTTTATCCATTTGCCTTGAAACTGTCTGTTGCCATTGTTTTGGGAGTCAATCTACCTCAAGACCCAGCTATACCACGCTTGGGCATATATCCAAAGGATACTCAATGGTACCATAAGAATATTTGCTCAACTATGTTCATACCAACTTTGTTTATAATAGCCAGAAACTTGAAACAACCTAGATGGCCCTCATTTTCTCTTTTATCTCTTCCTACTGAGATGCTATTAAATTCTGTGGCTCAACTTCCTACTTTCCGGAGCCCTTCCTTGTTTCAGCTTTACCTCATTATCTATCCTCTCTAGAACATTTGTTCTATAAAGTTTATCTTTACATTATAGTTATTTGCATATTTATCATATCCATGCCCTAAAAATTACAGGATTCTTGAGAGCAGAAGCCATGCCTCACTCCCTATCAAATATTTACTTCAGTATATAGATCTATTTGCTGTACACAGTTGTGTATGTGATTTAAGTGGATAAAATAACAAGTGTAGCTGTGATTCTATTTGGGAAAGAGACCTCACACTTTATATATGTACTGAAGCATCTAGGGTTGTTTGTCATGACCCATTTATACTACAGGAAAACTCAACAAGAAAGGTAGGCCCTGCTCTCAAATGCTCATTAACCCTTGCTCCTTGTTTGTTTGTTGTTTAGGAGGCCAATATCCGGTAGATATTGGATAATTGGTGGAGCATGCTCTAAAGAGTGTGATAAATGAAGGTTCATAGTCACAAAAGTGGGAATGAATGCAGTAATACAGTACAAAATCAGGACACAACTTTTTTTGCCATAGTAAGTAACTGAGATGGCTTTCTCCTATTATGTTACCCAAACTGAATAATCATCACATAGCCTGAGTTATTTTGAAGAATTTAATAATATGTCCTTAGAAATGGAGAACAGGACACAGTTACCAAAAATAGATCTGATGAATGAATGCTGCAGAAATCCTCGTATTACCAAATCAGGAAGCTGAAATTTATTGAGCTGAAAACCTTAACAGGAAAAGCAAAATCCAAACCAAATCAAACTAAACAAACAAACAAAAAACGCTGATAATGCTTCATTCTTAAAGTGGATGCTGTTAAATAAATATAAGCAGGCAGAAATTTTAAATGATGCTTATTCTTCTTACTTTATTCTTTAGATGGCATGTTGCCTTTTTTTTTTTTTTAAAGAACTACCTGCTGGAAATATATTCTTTTGACTTCACTTATCATGTTCTTCATATTGAGAAGTTTTATAAAATGTGGAAAAAAAACAGTGTAAAGAACATGGAAAAACAATAGCAGAGGAGCAAAAAAAAAAGAGACAAAGACTTTCTGGATAATGATTTTGGAGATTCTCATTTAGGTTAGGAAAAGTGGCATTTGGCATGCTGCTGCTGACATATGGTTCACTCTATGACACTCAGAACCAAACAGTATGAAACAGTATGAATAATCCAAAGCTTGCCAGAATACAAGACTTTTTATATTAAAGTCACCCCCACACACACACCATGGGAATAATGTATCTGCTTTACTTCACACCAATGGAAATACATTTTTCCTGGTTCTTTTATATACATATATATATATATATATATATATATACATACATATATATGTTCAAGAACAAGCTTAAGAGTTTAAAGTTTCTGCCTCAAAGTGAAACAGCAGTACTGAGGACTATTTTTTTGTGTGTATTCATGACCCATGCCATTCAAGAATAATAACACAGTTAACTTTGAAATAAAAAAAAAAGCTTTTGTGTATCTGTCTTTAGAAGATTCTTCATTTCAGTTTCTTATATGACTTCCACTATTAATGATCCAAGCAGAAGAATGTTTGAAATAAAACTTGCCCCTTTGGCAAGTGATTACTTGCTTTCATATTTTAAAGAATCTATTTCTATTCTACAGAAAAATGTGGAAAAATGTTTTTCTTTTGGTCTTCACATGTCATCTCTATAGATGTTGATGAATAGTAGGAAGCAATAGTGGCATGCTACACGAAGGTATTCAGATTCTGTCTTATTAGCCATGGAATTACATTATAACTTTGTTCTCATTTCCAATACCCTTTAACAATCTACTAGAAAGCCATGTATGGTGGTACAGTTTTGTCATCCCAGCAGAAGCATCACAAATTTGAGGCAATTCTGGAATAAATAGCAAGATTGTTAGGATTTTGTGTGATTTGGCATGATATTACAACAAATTACACCGTTATCTAGTGGCAGGTGTCTATGAATGCAGAGGCCTCATAGGGGACACAGTGGGCAGCTGGAGACACTTAGATGCTGTTTCTACGTTAAAAGATTTTATTATTAGAGGAATATGGTTATGATAACAGAGAAGGAGAAAAGGGAGGGAAACCTAGAGAGAAATAGATAAGAGAGAGGGAGGGATAGAAATGAGTAGTGCCCCTGAAGAGAGGCAAGAGAGTGATTCAGTGGTGAGAATTCTTAAATGTAGCTTGAACTCAGGAGAGACTAACAAAGATACTATCTGAAAATAAAAGCAAGCAACACAAACAAAACAACAAAACTGACTAGTATTCTTGTCTTGGTGTATCATTAAACCCTGATCACTCTCCACATCACTAATATACCACTTCAAATTTATAAAGGGAAAAAATAACACTCCCTGCAAGAAACCCTTCACTATTTCCCTACTGTTGGATACCTTTACTCTGGCATTCAAGAATTTCCGCAGTTTAATTCCTATGCATCATTCTTGTTTTGCCTACCTCTAAGGACTCCCTGGCTTGTAGTTATGTTACAGCCCATGCATACACACAGTATGTGCTTATAAACACAACCAACACACTCTAATTCCTCCTTCTTTCTACCACTGTTTATATATTTATTTGGACCAGCTGCCTTTCTGTGTTCATCTGTTTTTGGAAGGAGGAATTCTACCCATATTGTAAGGCCCTATTTAAATATCTCCTGTCCCATGATGATACTGTTTTTAACCTTTAAACTCATGTTATTTTCCTTTGTAAACTGTGAAGTTCATGGTCCTACTTTATAATCCCATAGCAGTATAGAACCTGTTCTTATACACACCAGCTGCCAATAATCCTGTCAGACAGTGAAAATGAACCTTAAAATCTATGCCTAGATCACAAAGCTTTTCTCTTTTAATTATTTGCAAATGTCCCCACTGTCTGGCTAAGGAAATGCACATCCTAGCAACCTTTCCATACACTAAGAGAACTCAGCCTCTTGTTATGCATGAAATAGCATTAAGTTCATTAATAGAAACCAATAATTTAGTATAAAGATTTGGGTCTCTGAATTAGTATTTCAAGCTGGCATAGCACAGCAGGACAGTTGTCCACTAAGATATTTGAAGGAATGACCTCGCCATCAATTTAGCTTGTGGAATGTAGGACTCTGCGTGAGACAAAGCCTTAGATGCTTCAATACAACCACGCTGTCAGACCTGAGAAAAGAATCTGTTTTGCTTCCAGCAGCATTTGCATAACTCCCAGAACTCAAGCTCTAGGTGCCAGGGATGCTCAGAATAATCTTTACAGTTTTCTGAGGGTTTAGCTATCTCCTACTGATAAAAGGTATTCAACATTTCTTGGCTCACCATTTAAAAACAAATGTCCGGTGAGTACAAAGAAAAGCTTGGGAGTTTCCCTCCTTGTTTGTTTGATGAGTTCAGTTGGCAGGCAACCACCAGAGGGAAATTGATATCTGTTAGTTTCCCAAGTGTGATTTTTGCAAGCTCTCTTTCTGGAAAGCATCCAGGATGTCACTGTCATGAAGCCTGGTTTCCTGTACTATTGTCATACAAAGCTGTAAGCCAGCAAGGTCTAAAGCCACTTGAGACATAAACACAAATGACAAAAGATTAATTTAAGGAGCATTATTTATATAAAAAAATAAACATTTCTTTCTAAAGAGAAAACTTTGAAATCTGTCATTTGTGGGTTCATTAGAAGCTCCTTTCTATTTCACTAAGAAATAGTGAAGAGCCAAATGATTTGGTTGTTGGGGTGGTCTGACAGCAATATGTCGCCTATTGGCCTCAGATATCACACAGCTGATTTGGCTGTCTGGTGTAGTGTTGCCTTCCTTCTTTATTGTGCCCATCATGTCTCTCTTAAAGCTCTGCCAAATTATTGGAGATTTTTAAAACAGCTCCTTATCTCCCATGTTTTGACTTAAGAGCTACAAACAAGGTATGCTCAATTAAGTAGTTGTTTTTGGAATAAGGAGCTAGAACTTTATTCTAGAAACATGGAAAGTGAAAAGTATCTTATAAATCATTCATTATTTTTTCACTGAAGGTCCATATCTGCAGATATTCTGAAAGTCCCTGTAAACTATTGAAACTACCACATAAGGATTGGTGCCTTATTAACAGAAACATGGCAATGCTGTGTATTACCAAGGTACTTTTCTACAGTGCTCTGCTTACAGGAACACATCAAGGGTTGTGAAAGAGAAGGTGAACAAATGCAAAGGCTTTTTGATGTGGGAGCTCTGCCAAGCTTTCTTTTGTTCCCATGTACATCGTGTATCTTTGAGGTAGTTCGGCATATGATGGGTTTGCTTGTTGTGTGTTTAACTCCTGAAACCCATTCCACAGATAGAAGGACTAGCTCTTATTTTGAGTGGATGTGCTGTAATCTGAATATCTTTTTAACAAAATCTGTCAGCAGCCTTACTGCCAAGGAACACTCCACAGAGTGAATTAGTTTTATTATTTTTCCTAGTGGCCAGATCTTCCCTACTCATTGTAACATCCTGTACTCAGCGCAACAAGCAGTGGTGCAACCAGCAAAATCCTATAACCTTTTTGTTTGGATCATTTGGAGTTTCAGTTTATTCATGTTTATATAAATAGTACAGAATGGCACTGCCCTTGTAGAACATTCAGTTCTCAAGTCTCCTTTCAGAGACTTGGAATAACTAGGACTAAGGAAGACTAAAATATTATATCTGGAAGGAAACCTGGATCCCTACTAATTTGGTAGACATAGTGATTTAGACTTTTATTCTAAATGGAATAGTATACCTCATTGGCTATTACTTTCTAGTTCATTCATTCATTCAATAAATATTTATTCAGTGCTTTCTATATTCCTCATACTGTTTTGGGCATTGGGAATAAAATTGTTAACAAAAGTTCCCAGGTTCACAAAGTGTGCTGGTTAGGTTTTTGTGACAACTTGACATAAGATAGAGTCATGGGAAAGAGTTTTAATTGATAAAATACAATCATATTGGCCTGTAGACACTGGGTGGTACATTTTCTTGGTTAATTATTGATCTCTCTCTCTCTTTGTGTGTGTGTGTGTGTGTGTGTGTGTGTGTGTGTGTGTGTGTGTGTGTGTGGTGTGTGTTTGTGTGTGGGTGTGATTGAGGTAAATGTGTGTATATGGGTGCTCTCCCTAAACAGGTGGTCTTGAGTTGTATTAAAAAGCAAGTTGAAGACTTCTCGGAGGGGACAAACCAGTATGCAGTATTCCTCTGTGGCCTCTTGATACTGCTTTGCCTTCCTGCCTTGACTTCCATGAATGATAGAATGTAAGGTATAGGATGAAATTAATCATTTCCTTTCAAGATTGCTTTTGGCCATGATGTTTATTATAACAATAGAAAGCACATTAGGACATACTGAAAGGAAAAGCTAATACAATCATCAGTTAAATGACATATTTACAGACTGGATAACTGACATGAAGAAGCCAAAACAAAGGAATAAGTTGGAGAGTGGCTAAGGGAAGTGTGGGTTCTTAATATAAAAATTATGATTTATAACTTAAGTCTTATCTTAAATATGCTTGATTTATTATGAAATTATTAAGTGTTAAAATATAATATATATTCTTGTTTTTACACACACACACACACACACACACACACACACACACACACACACATGTAAAAGAGGAGGTAAGAATTTAAAGGAGAGATAAGCCAATCATATGACTATATGGTAAGACAAATTCCCAAGTACAAATCATTCAACTTACAAAGATCTTCAGTTAGACTCTTGAGCTAACTGAAGGAAAAACAAAGTAAAAAAGGCCATTTTGGTTGGAACATTGTAAGCAAGTGGACAAAATGGCATCATTTACTAGATAAGTGGTTCTCAAAATGTGGTCATGTACCTTGGTAGTCATAGACATGATAGCTAGCACACTGTTCTATTGAGTTTAAGGGATAAGAGACTGTGCTCTCAGACACTCAATATAAATAGGTCCTGATAGTTCTTTGATCATGAAAAATGAGAAAGCTTATCCAATGCTATGGTTTTCAAAGGATGATCCTTAGGAAAATGACACCAATATCAATCTAGAGAGTAATGAGTGCAAATTCTCAGCCTTACCCCTGACCTCATGTAACAGAAATTCTAGGACTGGAGAAAGTGAGTTGTGCTATAATAAGTAGCACAGGCCATTCTGTTTTGCAAGTATGGAATCCATAGTCCACAACAGAGCTGGTAATGTGCAAGAAATTCCTTTCTATCTTAGTTTGCTTTCTGTTGCTATGATAAATGTCATGGTCAAAACAACTTGGAGAAGAAAGGAGTTATTTTATCTCACAGCTGTTCACCATGAAGGGAAGCCAGGGGAGAAATACATGGCAGGAACCTGGAGGCGGAATTGCAACAAGGGCCATGGAGAGTTCTGCTTAATGGCTTGCTCCCCCACAGCTTAGTCAGTTTGCTTTTAAAATCAGCCCTGTATTAGAAAACAGAGGAGGCACCACCTACAGTGGGCTAGGCCCTCCTACATCAATCATTAATCAAAAGCAGGAACGTTAATGGCAGCTCCACAGCCTTCAGGTCAATTTGAGGGAGACAATTTCTCATTTGAGGTTTCTTCTCAATAGATAGCCCTAGCCTGTATCAGGTTGACTGACTAACTAGCACACTTCACCTTTTAACTCTAACTTAAATTGCTGGAATAATGATAACAGAGTTACCGAGTGATTCATCTAGTCCAAAACTCTGAAAGGTAAAAGTGCTTAGCTAAGATTAAATAGACAATCAAGTGTCAATCAATATTTAAATATCAGGTCCCTAAATTTTAACTCGGTATTCATACATTTCCATTAGTAAACAAAACCAAAATTTGATATGCTAAAATAAAACAAACAACAAACAAAAGCAGAGGCCATATCCAGCAGCTTGTATGTTTACCAGTGTCCATTTTTTCTTGACAGTTTACTTCCTGCTGATATGCCCATGAAGGGCAATAGGACATGGAAAAACTGCAAATAGTAGGCTCCCTACATACAGAATTTGTCAGTCTAAGGTGCAAGAGCTGAACATTTGCTTCTATTAATAGTGACTTCAGTTGTCAACTTCATAACACCAAGAACACCTCAAAAGCTAAGTAACTTTTCAACCAGTTCTATTCAAGACTCCTCACTTTTTGTTTTAGTTTGCTTAGCTTTGTTTCTGTGGCTCTCCTGTCATCTATAATAAAAATTTGACCAGGAAATTTATATAAGTTGATGTTCTGTCCAGTCTTGAAAAAGCCCATCTATTTAAGATTAAGGTCTTATCACAAAACCTCAACAAAGAAAAGAAATAATTTTCCATTTAAACATATAAATGTGAATGTGACCAGCTTTTCTCCCTGAGCCTTCTAGTCTACAGTAATAAAAGTATGATGTGCAATTTCAGTTATTAATATCAAATGTATTTGCTTAAAATAAATAAATTTTTGTATTAATAAAATATAATGCCTTAGCTTGGTTGTTGTCATCAATGTATTAATGACTCGTGTTGCTTCCATTTATTACAATGTACAAATAAAATAAATTATTAATTCTGGTTTAAAATCTAGTTCTGACTAGCATGATATTTTTTTTTATTAGAATTGTCCAAGGTACTTTTTGGAGGGCTCTAAGAATAAGAGTGTATAATAAAAATTTTTATTCTATGGAACAGATGCAATTATAAAGTATACTTTTCTACTTATTAGGCCTACAAACAACTTCTACTTAAAGAAAAAGAAAGTATTCCTCAAAACATACTTAAATGCCTTTTAACATAAAATGTGTTTCATTCTTGGCTATCCCTAAAGTATAGTGTTTATAGAACAGAAGAATGTTACCCCAAACTTTGCTGAAGAAAAACTTTTACTAATAGATCATTACTTGTTACTCAACTATATTTGAGATTATGAATTAAAACACGTGATGAGAAATAATGTCCATCTTCTTAGGATCTGTGGGAAAATATTTTACTTAAGTATCAGCATTATCCTTTGTCCTCTCTTGGCATTTTAGTAAGAGTATGGCTTTAGCAAAGAATCCCTTAATATTAAATATGTATGCTTTTGCTTTAATGTTGATTTAGGGTTTGTGCTGCAACAAAAGACAAAATTTCTGAAGTGAAATAGTTCCTAAAAATTGTATCACAGACCAGGGTGTTACAACATCAAAATTCTGAGTGTACAATTAGTTTTAATTAAGAAATAGTTAGGTTTTTCTGATAAATTACTATGTTATTTTGCCAACGCAGTGGCTTTATTGCTGTGGCTTGAGGAGTTTCTGGAAAGGGTCTTAATACTTCTAGTCACTGATTATCAAGATTTAGGTCAATTTACTTCTCTTCTAAGTAGAAGTAGTTTTCATGAGAAGATGGAACATCTTAGGAGGGAAGTAGGAAGAATTTTTAGTTTTATTTTACTTTTTATTTAAACTTGCACATAGGTAGATACACCATTTTATAGCATCATTCTTACTATTTTCTTTAACATTTTAGAACCTGTATCAGACAATAGGGTATCCACCTAGCATATTTTATCCAGAATTAAAGATTTGTCCATAATGCAAGACTTTCTTTATCCAAAACAGGAAAGTCTTAGGCAAAAAAGATGGTTACCCAATATGTGTGTCTGTCACTGCGAGTCTGCGGGTCTGCGGGTCTGTAGGTCTTTGGGCCTAAACCTTGATGTATGGTAGTTTGAATGTAATTGGCTCCCATAAACTCATAAAGAGTGGCACTCTTAGGAATTATAGCTTTGTTGGTGTAGGTATGGCCTTGTTGGAGGAATTGTGTCATTTCAGGAGTGGGCTTTGAGGTCTCCTATGTTCAAGCTACTCTCAATGTAAATACAGTTCATTTCTTGTTGCCTATGTATAAAGGTACAGGCCACTTAGTTCCTTATCCAGCACCACACCTATCTGCATATTATTATGTCCCACCATGATGATAATGGACTAAACCACCAATTAAATGTTTTTCTTTATAAGAATTACTGTGGTCATAGTGTCTCTTTGCAGTTTTGTTGCTAGGGACTAGAGTATTGATATCATTGGCCTGATCATTCTTTTGTTTGAAGAAATTTGGACTTTTGTACTTTGGATTAGGAAAGTATAAGAATACATTAAGCACTTCTTAGTTAGCTATCCTAGTAGAAACGTGGAAGATTTGAGCTGTGGGGGTCTAGCTCAAGCAATTTCAAAAGAAAAGAATTCTAATATGTTGCCTAGAGATCATTCTTGCAATATTTTGGTGAAGAATGTGGCTGCCTTTTAACCTTGTCCAAAAAGCCTGCCTGAGGCTAAAATGTGTATTAATTAATTCCTTTGGCAGAGGAAATCTCAAAACAGCCTAGTATGGACTTTGTCATGTGGAGTTAGAAGTTTCTGGCCCAGACTAGCCCCAAGATCAGCACCTGTCCAAAGCTGGTTAGCCACCCAAAATGACTCAGATGCTTATATTGATTACATGCTGCTTGGCCTATGGCTCAGACATATTGTTAGTTAGCTCTTGCGTTTTAACTCAACCCATTTCCATTAATCTGTCTTTTCACATGGTCCGTAACTCACCTGAATTACTTTATATCTTCCTCTCATCAACAGCTCACAGTGTCTCTGTTTTACTCTGCCCTCCATCCTTTTTTGTCTCTGTTTGAAATTCCTACCTACATCTAAGCTACATTGCCATATGCCAAAGCAGTTCCTTTATTATCCAATTATAATTCACAGTGTACAGAAAGACATCCCACATCAACCATGTGGTCATTAGTGTTAACTCTAATAATGAAGATTATATAATAAATAGGAACAAGATAAGTAAGAAAAAATATCAAAATATACAGTTTAAAGTGTAAAGAAGTATTGGGAAGTGAAATGAAGCTAAGTCCTGTGTTAAAGGTCATAGTGTCTCTTCACAAAAATAGAAATCTCAAGATACCTGAGTTTAAGAAAGTCTGATATGACAATGAAAATTATTTATATCTAATTATAGCTAATTCTGAAACTTAAAAAAATGTAATTTGAAGATCTAATGCAATCCCAATCAAAATTGTAGGGCCTTTTTTTTACAGACACAGAATAACAATCCAAAAATTTATCTCAGGGCACAAAGGACAAAGTATAGCTGAAACAATCCTGAGCCAAATATATCTTCAGAAATTATCAACTTATCTCATTTCAAGCTGTCCTACAAAGCTATAGTAATAAAAGTGGCATGATACTGGCACAAAAACAGACACATAGATTTATGGACTAGAATTGAGAATCCGTATATAAGTTCACACAACTACAGCTCCATGTTTTACAAAGATGCGAAAAATATATCTCATGGAAAAAAAATGATCAGTTTCAACAAATGGTGCTGGGAAACACTTATTTCAACACTAATAAAAAACAAAACATATACAAATCTCTCATCCTGCATACAATGCAGCTGGACATATACCCAAATGATTTTATGTCTTAGTATAAGCACATCTATGTCTTGTACCATTGCCACTCTATTCTCAGTGGCTAGGAAGTAGAATTCACTTAGATGTCATCAGTTAATGAATGAGTAATAAAATATGGGATATTACTTAGCTGAAAAGAAATAATAAAATTGGTAGGCATATTAATGAAGTGGAGAAATTATACTTAGTGAGGTCACCAAGTCTTCTCCCTTTTATGAGAGTGCCAGGTTAAAATATTTTGTATTGTGTGTTCAGCCTAAAGTACATGTGAAATTAGGAAATGGGTCATTAGTGTGTGGCTACATTTAGGAAGGGTAGGATAGTAGAATATAATTGAAATTAAAAAGTAGACAAGGGGAATATTGAGAACCAAAATGTTTAAGCAGGATGTGATAGAGAAGAGAAAATGAGGGGTTAAAAGAAAATATAAATAAATGGATTATGCACGAAGAACTTTCATAGAATTCTATGCTCTTGTAACCCCAGTAAAGCCATAATAAAAGTGGCTCATAGGACACAAGTAATATGAAAGAACAGGAACATATTAGAAATTCACTCTATTGATGTGTACTATTTTCATACTTTTCCCACTTTACCTGTCTGTCAAAAGCCAGTATGGTTAACATTAAAGATAATTAATGGATCTGATTTTCGTTATGCACTCCTAAGCAACATAGCAAGTCTTATTTCCCACTGAACAGTGTGTCTGGGAGTCAGCACATGCTTCTCAGATCTAGACTATCAGGTTTGCTATGATACTACTTACTCTGTTGCCATGATGAAATGATTTCATCTTTAATAGGAACACTGGTCAGTTACTTTGGTCAGTTACTAAATATATGTAACTCATAGAGGTAACTATAGACAAAATATTAACAATAGTATCTGAAATAGAATGCTTGCTTTCATTTTCATTGCTATGGGTTTCTTTGTATTTTCTGATAAACATTTTTATTAATTCTTTGAGAAATATATACAGTTTACTTTTATTATATTCACCCCAACACTTGTTTCATGGATTTACCCCCATATCCTCATGTTTTAGTTTCATGTCCCTTTCTCAGAATTTAATAGTCTATTGACTCCAGTTTATGTTGTCTATATACTCCTGGTATTGGGCAATTCACTGGAGCATGGTATCTTATTTAGAGTGGTATCCTTAAGGGAAACTGACTTTTCCTTCTGCATAAGCCACCATCTATTCACTGTTTATAACACATCAGTTAGAAGTGGAAACTTATGAACACTTTCTTTCTTCATGCTAAAGTGTGTGTACTTGGCTAAAGTGTGTGATCATGGACAAGTCTTGTTTTGACAAGCATAGCTCCTGTTAGTTTATGAGTGCAGTAGTTCTATAATGTCTAGAAGACACTGTTTTTTTCCTGATCATCCCTGACCTCTGGCTCTTACAATCACACTCTTTCTGCTTTATTTTCTGTGATGGCTCCTGAGCTCATGGAGAGGGTGTGATATAGATATGTCATTTGTGACTAGGCATTGCATAGTTCCCAATTCTTTATACTTTGAATATTTGTGAGTTTCTTTGTTAACCTCCACTCATAGTACAAATAAATTTCTCTGATGAGGTATGTGAGCTGTACTAATCTACAGGTACAGAGATATGAATTTATAGGGCACTTTGATAATATGTACATTTAGCAAACTAATAATGGTATTTTCAACCCTGGGGCCCATGAGTTGGGTGGTTTGGGCCAGATTTGTAGTATTAAAGATGAATTTTCTCCTCAAGAATGGGCCTTGTCAGAAAGTAGTTGGCTACTCCTATAATATCTACACCACCACTGCATTCAAGGACATATCTTGCCATACTGTATCTGGGTAATAATATTTATGATTTCCTCATCCCCAATAGTCTGCATAGTAGCTTCTAGTACTATAAAAAGTAGCCATCAAAGAGAAAGCTTCATGGTCTGTACTAACTTAACTTGTCCAAGTCTTATGAACAATGTTTTTGGTGTCTTCAGCAATAGAATCTTGCCCTCAAGTTGTGGGCAACCACAAGCAATGGCAACAGCTTGCATTATTTTGGGGCTCTCTAGAATACTTGTGACTACCAAGGGGAAGTAACTCACATCTAGCAGCCATAACTCTTGGGTAGAGTAACTCCAATGAAACTATTTTCTGTGACTATATATATATATATATATATATATATATATATATATATATATATATATATATACTATATGTATATATATACACAAATATATATACAAATATATATATATGTGTGTTGTATACATATATATAAATTCAAATGAAAATTATATGTATATTTGTTACATAAAATAATTTCATTTATGCATGTGAATGTTTTTATATTATATAAACATACATAAATATATTGTATTTTGTATAACTATCACACACACACACACATACAAACCTTCCTTCCCAATATTCTCCTCCATGTACCTTGCTTTTTTGGGCTTGATTCTCTCTTTAGTGTTTGCTTGTCATAAAATTTATTTATTTTTCCTGTGCACATTTTACATACAATGTGACAGTTCTTTTTCTTTTTAATCTTCTTTTTTTTTTCCTTGCATAAATTTCACCCTCTCTGTCCTGGAACTCATATTTAGACTAAGCTGGCCTGGAGCTCACAACATCTCCTTGCACCATGCTTCATGAATTTTATCTACTTATAAAAGACTACTTTTCATTTATTTATATTTATTTGTGTTGTGTGTGCATATGTGTACACATTCATGTGTGCCATTGTGTGTGTGTGTGTGTGTGTGTGTGTGTGTGTGTGTGTGTATAGGACAAAGGTCAGTTTGTAGAAGTCAGTTCCCTCTTTCTACCATGTAGGTTCTAAGGTTAAAATGGAAGTCATTACGTTTTTGGGGCAATTGTCTTTACCCACAAAGCCACATCACCAGTCTTTTCAAAATAATTTTATTCTATTCTTCTATAAGTGACCCTCACAGAATTTGACATTGTTAAATTCATTATAGTTTTGACCAGGACTATGAAGTTGAACGTTTTTATTTACTGTTGGCTGGTATGTTTTAATGTTATTTCTTTTGTTGATCTGAAAACATTTTATTGTGTATCATAGCCTCTAGAATATTTCTGAAGTGAACAGTTGATGTATAAGTATCAGGAAACAAAAACTAAATTTTGTCCTTTGATTAGCCTACCTCTTTTAAGACATAAATCCTTCAGTTACATCGCTTCAAAGATAAGTCTAACACAAACTTTGCTGATACTACACTATTTTCCAGCAGCCATGGGTTTGTGGGAGAATATCATTTGTAAGTCAATTTTTTTCACATTTAGATTTTGAAAAGAATACATGGTGCTTTGCATGATTTACATATTCATTACAGAACCACATTTACTAGAGTCGGTCCCTATAAAATTTAGATGAATTGTGCTGTTTTTTTTTTTTAATTACAGAATATGATGGCTTGATTGCATATGTCCCTCAAAAATTCTTCTTATACCTTATTCACCAAGGTGATAGTGATAGGAGATGGAGCAATTAGTTGGTGATTAAGTCATTGGCTCTTTGTCTTCAGAAATGAGAGATATGCCCATATATAAACAGGCTTCCTCTTGAGCATCCACCTTCTCCCAGGTCAGGGATGCCTTGAAAACAAAGGAACAACCTAATTCACACACTGAATCTGGCAACAGCTTAATTTTGCACTTTCTAGTTTCTGAACCTGTGAGAAATGCATTTGTATTGACTATAAATCGCCTAACATGTTGTATTTTGATATATAGCAATAGGAATGAACTACACCGAGAAGCAAAGTGTGTAGTATAATTTGGTCTACATAATCTATACCCTATTCCCACAGCTGTCAATAAATTTCCAGTTTTGATTCATCGTCCCACTTTGTTTGGTAACCTGAAAATTTTCAAGCAGTTCACTGTATTTCCCCTATAAATAGCATCAAGGACAGTTAAACTAATATAAAATATTTTTTAATATAAGAACAAGTTTGCAATATACCATTAAAACTGAGTTTTTTTCTATAGTTTTACATTTTTAGAAACACTGTTTTGTTCCCTTCTACCCAAAACATATAGGTACGCTAAAAAAGCAGATGTTTCTAGTACATGATAGGAAATATATGAGAAACATGAAGGATATTTTATTGTCTCTAACAGGGACTTTGATTTATACTGGGAATCGTGCTTTGGTTTAAAAAAAGAACCATTGGATTATGATTTTAATATGATAAATTACTATAATAATCAAATGGAAATTATATATTCATGTTTTGAGTATATTTTCTTCAGCTGTGATATTTTTGGGTATCTTAAATTAAATGTGGAATGGGCATATTCTGGCTCATGACATATTACAGCTCATCAATCCATTTTAATAAGACATTTTATTTCTAAGAACTTTCAAGTTTAATGGCCTCAATTATGTGATAGCATTGTTTCTCAAATGATTGCAATAATATTCCATATTTCCAAACTGATTCTAAAATTTACCAGTATTATTAAGGTTGATGTTTAAATAATTACTTACCCTTTTCAAATTAACAAATACTGTCCATAGAAATGATAATTATTGGCTTATAAATGACAATTAGTTAAATTTTGATTTTGTTTTTTCAAGTTGCTGTTTAATGGGACATTAGTCTTAACTATACATGTTTGTAAATCAAAAATCAATGATATTATATAAAGAAGCATATTATGAAAAGTCCTGACAGTAAACATGCATTCAATCGTGATGAATGAAACTGTTAAGTAAACCGGAATCATACATGTATAAGAAATGAAATTTAGAATTCAAGTTGGTTTATAATTTGTGGGTCCTGCCTGTGTAGTTGATGGCTGTATTCTTTTATGGTTTTTTTCTGTAGTGCTAGCAAGACATGCATAGGTAGATAGATGGTAATATCCTCAGTAGTGCCATAAATCCATGAAGGTAACATCAGTTTGAACCTAATGGAATAAAATGTATGTGGCTGCCTCTCAGCAAGTTAAGGATCAGTGAATTCCCATTTTGGAATCTCTAGGATGAACTAAATTCAAATAAAAACTTCCCCATGGGCAGTTAAAGCTGAACTGTAAGTCTCCTTCAGAATGCTATTCGTTCTTATATTTTCCTTCACATTCATAAGAGCTGTGTATTTTGAATTCGCTGGTATTTTGCTCAGTAAACTATGTGAGCTTATAACTTGATTTTATGTCATTATTTTGTAACAAAACTTACATATACTTTTAAATAATTAACTTTAGGCTTTTATTTTTCTCGTTATTATGTAAACCTAGTGAAATTTACAAAATAAATCAAATTTATGACTCCATGTATAAAGGTTTTATTTGAGAATTCCTTTGAAATAACATTTTTAAAAATTCTAATACTCTAGAATTTTAAGACTATAGACATTTTTAACATATTGATCTCAATAAATTTCTTCTACTAAAATTGATATGGATTACTATATTTTTCTTTGCATGGGAAATAGGAGAAAAAAGAGTACTTTGATTTAGAAGGAAAATTATTTGTTCTTGTGCCCTAATATCCAATCTTTAATGATAGTTAATGAGTTTTCAGTATAAAAACAACAACAAAACCCTAGGGCTCTTTGATTTTTACCCCACATTTTTCAGAATTTTGACTACAGTTCTTTCTTGAAATGTTATAAAGAATCTATTGTTTTGAATAACATTTCCAACGAAAATTTAAATCACAAACAGCATATTGAAGATTAAAGCAAAGGAAAACTACTTAATCTCAGTCTGTCAGAGAGTTGGATTTTATGGTCTCATGAGAATAATTATAATAATCAACAATGAAGCTCCATAGCAGACAGTGTTGTGAAAATGCTTTCTGGTGTATCATTTGATCTATAAGCTTTTTAAGTTATATTTCTTTTGTGATCATAGTTATTTGATATATTTAATAGACAGACTGGAAATTAAGGAGTCACTTTAATTAATTAGTTAATTAATTAATCTATTATGTATACGAGTATTTTGTGTGTGTATGTGTATATATGTATGTTAAAGTGCATGCCTGGTGGCCTTGGAGGCCAGAGTAAACGTCTATTTCCTGTAACTGGAGTTACATCTGCTTGTGATCTGCCTGATCTAGGAAATACAGAGTCCAATATGGGTTCTATACAAGAGCATTTAAGAAGACTTAGAAGAGATGATGGAACTGCCCATGCTCTTCCGGGGGATTCATATTCACTCTGCTCTCCAGTCTCATGGTGGCCCATTCTTGTTAAGAATATATCAGGAGATGCTAGACAGTTCTGAGCCTTGTAACTAGAACCAAGTCCCTGCAGGAGTCGTCCCATAAAACCTCTCCCTTTATTCCCAGTGCAGAGATCCTTGGGAGTCGACTTTTACTCCTGATCCCACAGGGCCCCATAAGAAGAGAGGAGATATTTATAGACTGCAAGCCTGAGCTCTTGGGGCCTACTTATCAGCTCAGTGTTGCGCACTGTGGGTGCACAGGGAGGAGAGCATTGTTCAAGACCAGTTTCTGCTTTTTGTAAATTATTTAAGAAATCTGCTGTGTTGTTTTATTAGAAAGACACTAGTGTGTCAGTTTCCTAGATCACATTAACTTTTCATAATAAAAACTCACTTTTGAAAAAACAGAATTAAGCCATCTCTCCATCCCTTAAAGCAACTTTTTAAGAAAATGAAAATCACTTCTGGGAAGGCTTAAAAAAATATAAATGCCTAGACATCACCCTATGGATCACAAATACGAAAATAAACAATAATAAGAAAATGGAACACCAACTTCTGGGAGCTCTGAAATCCTTTTTTGTAGAATCTCATGATATTGTTCACAGTATTTTGTTGACCATTTCCTGAGTGCTATAAGAAGCAAAGATAGAGAACATTTTTGGTCAAACAACCATGACTATGACTTAAACTATAGACATGGAATGAATACTAGTAAGATAAGACCCCACCCTCTCTGTGTCACCAGTTTTTAATATGGAAAATCAAGTTCATAATAGGTAGTAAAGCTTATCATATGACTTACTCTGCACTATATATAAGTCACCTGGATCTATTCAACCTTTGTTTTCTTATTAAGGAACAATATCTTTTGAAATGATATAAGGTCAATGTAAAACAGACACAAGTATTAGGAAACGTACATTAACAGTGAGGAAGTAAACAATGAAAGGTAAATGGAATAATAATATGATCTTAGAAGTTATCTTGAGTACATAGCTCTTATTATTATTTATTTATAAAACTCAGAATAAACTGATTTGAGGAGTTTCTTTAAAGTGGTTATTTCAAAATAAACCAGTACCTTCTTGTCAATTGTGGGGATATAATAAAACATTCAGAGATATCAGAGGGATCTATCCACAGTCAGTCTAGGAGGATCAGAGAGTGGTGATTCACATCTTCAATCCTAGCACAGGGAGTATATCAGGAGTGGTGACCTATACCCTTAATCCAAACTGAGTTTCAGGTCATTTTAGTTTACAGATGGAGTTCCAGGCTCCCAGGCAGGCAGTGGTGGGACCATGCCCTAACTGAGTGAAGAGAGTACTTAAGGCAGGCATAGAAAGAGAAAAAGAAGCCAAGAGGAGTTGGGCTGAGGAAACTGGAAGATAGCTGGGTAAGATTGGACTGTGGTGTTTACTCTCTAATATCTCTAACTTTCCCAGAGATCTGTCCCTTAGTTTCCCTTATTCGTTCAACAGTCAATAGCGTACATTAATAGAGAAAACTAGAAGATAGAGCATGTTGGCCTTTTCACCAGAATGGTAATGTTGTGAAATGTTCTTTTACATTGTGTGAAGATGTCACTGTGATTGGTTTAATAAAGAACTGAATGGCCATTAGCTAGGCAGGAAGATGTTAGGTGGGACTTCTGGAGACAGAGAGCTCTGGGAAGAAGAAAGGAAGATTTGCCACCCAGAAGTAGAGGGAACAAGACATGCAACAGGAGAGGTAAAGCCATGAGACATGTAGCAACATATAGATTAATAGAAATGGGTTAATTTAAGTTATAAGAGTGAGAGGCATAAACCAAAGCTATAGACTGAACTTTTAATAATTAACAGTAAGTCTCTGCATCATTATTTATAAGCTGGAAACCCCCCCCCCCCACTCCAAGCCTGCTACATGGTAGCATCAAGTAAGAAACAATATTATAATAAATAAAGTACCATCAATTTCACTTTTACTAGTCAAGATAGATTCTGCAGATAGCAACCTAGAAGTTTAGATTTTTCTCAAGAGTAGCACTAACCACCCTCTTAATCTGGTGTTCGGGGGACCAATCACATTTGTTTGCTGAGGACCATCCTGGTAAATTCTTGTGTATCTGAGAGCTCCTATCTGATCCAGGAGTACCAGGCAGAGAAATAGCTTGAAACATGCCTTTTTCTTTGAAACCTCAAAACCTACTCACAGGTAGAGCCACTTACTGATAACTCATCATTCAAATACAAATGGAGTCTCATTCAAACTGATAAAGTAAGTGTTAGTTTGGTTTTCTATTGTTATGATAAAACACCACAGCCAAAAGCAGCATAGGGGTTAGTTTACAGATTACTGATTAGAGTCAATCACCAGGAAGGAATCTGGTCACAAGGACTGAAGTTCATGTAAGAATGCTGCTTATTTGCTCACTCTTCATGGCTTACCTAGCATGCTTATACCAACTGCTACCACCTATAGTTGGATGGACTCTCTTATATCAAGTGTTAATTAAGAAAATGCCTTACTTACTCACCTATAGGCCAATCTAATGAAGGCATTTTCTTAAGTGAAGTTCCCTATTTGAAGATGACTCTAGACTGTCCCAAATTGAAAAACAAAAACAAAATAAAACAAGTAAACAAAAACCCCCAGTCTGGGTCTTGTAACACATACCTTTAATTCAAGTGACTGGGAGGTAGAGGAAAGCAAATGCCTGTGAATTTGAGGCCCAGCCTAGTCTACAAAGCAAATTCCAGGATAGCTGTTAAACAGAGGAAACTTGTCTTGAAAAACCAAACCAAACAAAGCCCACCACCCCTGCAAAAAAAAAAAAACCCAAAACAACTAAAACAAAACAAAAAAAAATCAACTAATCAGCACAGTAAATGTGAAGGCATAGATTTGCCATCTCAAAACTTTATTTCAGAGAAAGACCATTTAGTGCCTTAGAGCAGGGCCCACATTTAAGAGGAATCTAGGAAGAATCTCAGGAATGCCCCTGACAGCCAATAGATTTAAAACTTGGTTTCATATCAAAAGTTCAGCCAATAGATTCAAAGCTTGACTTTGCGCCCAAGTGTTTAGCCAATAGCTTGCAGGAATACTGTACCCCATACCCTTTTACCTAATCCTGAAATGCTAAGACATGTAGCACCCCACTTATATATGTTTTCTTAAAAAAAAAATCCTCTCACCCCTGAGCTTGGGGCCGAATTCCTCCGCTGTACTGCAACAAAGAGTTCAGCTTGGGTTCATTTGAACCTGTCCAAAGGAATATTAACTGACCCTAATGTGTTTACATAAGAATCCAGCTCCCTGGTGGTATTTGGGGGGTCCCTCAACATAGGTACATATTGTTAGGAATAGGTAGATATTGTGGGGATCAGAAAAATGGTCATACAATTCAAATTTTTTCAGTGAAGCAAAATGTTTTACTTTTGCAGAAGTCTGAACAGTCATGTAGAACTGGACAAGCAAGTCTACCTCTAGTGCAGGGTGTCCTGTGCCCAAGTGGTCACAGCTTGACTACACATTGTCACTGAGTGGCTAATGTAGAACAGTGCAGTTTCTAGGCATAGTGAAACTTGAGTATATACTTTGAATTCAGAAAAATGCTGACATGGGAGGGATATTTGTTAAATGGCAGCTTTACAACTCTTTAAAATGGAGGGGGTTTTGTCTTGTTTAACACACTTGTTGTTGGTTGTTTTTGCTCTTTTGGGTGCCTACCATCTAGTTCCCATGTAAATCATAGAGGCTTATTCTTACTTATAAATGCCCGGTCTTAGCTTGGCTTGGGTTTTTTTTTTTTTTGCCAGCTTTTGTTAATTTTAAATTATCCCTTTTATCTTCTGCCTCAGGGCTTTTTTCTTTTCTTACTTTTGTATATCTTACTTTTACTCTTACTCTGAGGCTGAGAGTGTGGCTGGCCCCTATCACTCTCCTCTCCTTGTCTTGCTCTTTCTTGTTTTTCTCCCTGATTTTTCCTTCTATTTATTCTCTCTGCTTGACAGCCCCTGTTATTTTTTCTCCTGCCTTGCTATTGGCTGTTCAGATATTCACTAGACAACCAGGTGTTTTAGACAGGCACAGTAACACATTTCAAAGAGTTAAACAAATGCAACATAAAAGAATGCAACATACCTTTGCATCATTAAGCAAGTGTTCCCCAGCATAAACAAATGTAACACATCTTAAAATAATACTCTACAATACACACTGATAGAAAAAATGCCTATTTTGCTTGTATTTTCCATAGTATAAGCAAATTAAAAGGTTTGAAGCCAAGTGTGGTATCTTAAACTTGTGACTTCAGCACCAAGGACATTGAGACAGGAGAGTTGTTATACTTTGAGTCCAGGCTGGACTACAAAGTGAGTGTAAACCTGATATAGATGCATAACCAGACTCTGCCTTAAGAAAATAAAAGGACATAAAGAAAAGGAGAGAAGAAATAGAACCAAAAAAAAGCATTCCAGAAAAAAGTTTTTCACATGCTCAAAAGTAAAATTATACACAGAATGACCAAAGTTTATTTTGCCTACATTCCAAATGTGTAAAGCCTATTTGAATTATATGTGTCATCCAGTATCCATCAGAGCCTTGTTACAGAGGTGGAAATAATACTGTTTGCTGAAGTTGAAAGGCCTCGAAAATGGTTTTCCTGAGAAAAAGCCCATTAGAGGTTTTAAGTCTGCTTTATCTAACAGAAGTTAAAGTTCAATATAGGATATCATTGTAACATGCCTTTTCACATATAGCCTTGTTAATATTCTATATTAAAGTCTGATTTTTGTCTTGGCTCTTATTTGCATAACAGTTCTAAGCATATTAGTAATATAATATTTTTGCTACTCCAGAATTGACTTTATGACTACAGCTAGCACTGAAAATGAGTGTTCCTATCAGTTCCTAATGCCTGCTAGATGAACTGCCAAACCATATCCTTATGAGGCCCATTTCTTATTAGAACCACAACAGACATAGGAGTTATATATGAATGACCTGTGCACTAACCAAGTTGTTCTTAGATTTTCTTCCTTGTATTTTTAGAAACAATCAAGTTTTCATAAGTTTTTGGTTTTAGGAAAATATATAAAACTAAATAAGTTTCAAAATTGTTCTGGTTTTGATGGATTAAAATGACAGATTCTCAGTGAATGATAATATTTATTTATCTTCAGCAGGATGAAGTAGACATTTCTTTTTAATTTTTCCCCATTAAAGCAATGAATAAAATTGCTTAAATTTCACAGAAGATGCCAAGTCCTTGCTGGTTTTTCAGTTAAAAAAAATAGACAAAAATATTTAAATTTCACAATAGATTGTAGTATACTACACATTTATATTATATGAACATATATATATATATATATATATATATATATATATATATATATATATATATATATATATATATGTTTGTAGGTTCACATAGTCAAATCTGAACTACCTTTGGTTAACCTGCTAGCAAAGAAGAAGAAAATGAGTAAGACCTCCAGTTTGGGACATTTCAGCCATTTGTGTGACCTGATTAATCTCTTTTTTATTCAGTACTCATTTAAATAATTTGCTCATACTAATTTTAGATCTCTAAATTGCCTACACTTTGTGTGCAGAAACTGATTATGATTGTCATATCCATGAAGTAATACAGAAGTAAGAAACTTCAACTTCAGTCTCAGAGTTAGTAGGCAAGAATTAATTTGAAGTCTGCTTAACTAAATGCAGACCCAGTGTTCCATAAAAGAAATACTTGAGTCATCGGGTATATGTACATTTATAATTCTATATTAATAGTGAAAAGAGCTACTAGTAAACACTTCAGAGATGGAAATTACTTAAAAGACTAAAAACAATCATAAATTCATTTTATTTTTATATATACAAATTGTTAGATCTCACTGGAAGTAGAGATTATTGAGTCAATTGCTAAGAGTGTAAAAGTAGTTTTCAGAAGCAAAAACCATGTAAAACAATCCAGATAGCACGTTCCCATTATATGTTAAATAAAACCAAGAAATATATATTTAGATGGGTAGAATCCCAAATCACATGTTGAATTATAATTGAAATTATAAAGAAACGAGCTATGCAATGATACTGTCTTAAAATTGTATCTTGCTCCATGGCATTCAGTCCTTTGGAGTGTTTTTTAAAATAATGAATTATGATTTCAATATTTCAGATAGTTCCTGAGAATGAAAATAATGCACCACGATGATAGAGAAGGACAAAAACTATAACTTAGCTTGTGGTTCTCACAGTGTATGGCTCAAACTGAACCTTTGGTTGATCTAAGTAAGACACACTTTTCTCCATATGGGTAATTATTATTCAGTCATATAAGGCCTGAACACCGTATTTTCTTTTTCTGAAAGAAAGTGTGTTGTAGTAGTGGGGTCTCTGGTCCACAGACCTGCCTGGCGCCGCTTATCTGCGCCCGCCGCCGCCCGGGTCCCCAGAAATAACTCAGACACTTATATTAAGTTCATGCTGTTTGGCCTATGGCTCAGGCACATTGCTAGCTAGCACTCATATCTTAAATCAACTCATTTTTATTAATCTAGGCCACGTGGCGGCCCGCAGCTCACCCGTGCTTACATGTTGCCTCTTGGGCGGCTTCCGCGCGGTCTGCCTCTAACTCCGCCCTGCTTCTATTACCTAAGCTCTGATTCTCCTCCCACTATTCTACGTACCTGCCATGGTCCAAACCAGCTCCTTTATTTAAAGATACAGTACGCACAAATATATTCCCACATTTCCCCCTTTTTCTCTAATCAAAAAGGAAGGTTTCAATTTTAACATAGTAAAATTATATATAACAAAATAGCCATCAAGCAAGAATTACAGTTACAATATCTAGTCTACTTGTACTTAGCAAAATTAAAGAAAACATTTTATCTACTTTATTTTTATGAATCTAAAGTTTTATATCTAGTATATTTTTTAAATGACTAAGAAAAACTGTACATATAACTATCTAATCTTCAACTACATCAAAGACCACAGAAGGATATAATATTTATCCAAGTAAACCAGAAGTGCAAACGACCTCTAAAATCTAGAAAGGACAGAGATGACACCTATCTGCCTGGACAGTCACTCAAAGTTCCTTTATAAGGTTGGGGCATTTATCTTCAGCCTACAGGCCCAAAGTCTCTTTTTATTTCAGTGAAGCAGGAAATCTGCTCTGTCCATTTTGGCACAGTTCATCCATTGTTTCTCCTTGAGTCTTGAAGAATGTCTGACAGTTTTCTCTGTAAAGCAGGAACCCGAATGATGATCTTGGCTTGCTCTGCCAAAGTCCAGAGGTCATCTTTTTATGGAACCTGCATGTCCAGTTTAAACAGCATACTGTCAAGCAGTCAATATAAAAACAGTTTTTTCTCCAGTGGCTTACCATTACCACAAATAGATGAGACTCTATATGGAGTTTCTTCAATGCCCATTTTCCTGTTGAAGTAGATTAGTGCTGCCAGGTATAGACCTGTCTCACTGTCCAGAAAAGTCTAAGCTCTTAAAATATTTTAAATGCCATATTCTGTAGGTCTTAGAAGTATTTGAAGATTATCTATTTAATTGAAATATATCTTTGTATACTTAAAAATCTTAACTAACCTAACTATAAGTTTGATTATCAAAAGTGACTATTAACCTTTATTTCTTAATTATACACTACAATTTTAAAACAGTTACATGAACATCATACCTTAAACAAGAATAGAAAAACACATACAGCATAATAAAATTGACTTTAAATTTGTATCAATAAACCAAAATCTATACCAATGTAAAGCAGTTTGAGATTAACAGCTGATTACCTGTAAATTTAATAATCTAATTTTTTTAAAAAAGCATTTACATACCATATCCCCCGTTTTTTCTTAGAAAGAGATTGACTATGACCATTAACCATTTATAATGAAAACAAACATTTAGAAACAATATTTGGGGAATTTGGGCGTTGTTTTTCTATTACTACTTCCTGCTGATTAAGGGGCGTTGAAAATCTCAGGGTTGTTGAGACTGGGTCATAATCTGCAGCTGTGAAGCTGATCTGGCCATCTCTTCTCATCAGAGGTTTTTTCAGGGGGTCTTGGTTGATGAAACCATATTTGCCTGGAAGCAATCCACAGGTTCTCATCTGTGGAAACAGAAACAGAACTCTTCTAAAGCAATAAATCCTTAGACACAAATTTTAAAATCAAAATACCTTTAAAATATACATTCTTGTTTAACTTAGTAGCCTTTGCAATCCATTGTCTTTTTGCAGTTAGCTCATTAACAGTTAAAAAATTAAAAGAAAACACAATAACAACCAAAATCCAGATTTTGTGTCTATTTTCCATCTTTACGTGGCTTATTATAATTTTATTACTTTATTTTTCGCTTTAAAAACTTTTCCTAACCTCTTTCTTTTTTCTGTGAAGTCTATGTACCTTTTACAAACATTGTAACCCGTTTATAGGTTTTCTTTTTATCTGAATCTGTTTTATTGTGAATCTTTATTCATCTTCTAACCTTAAGAGCTTTTAAAATACATTTTTTAAAAAGAAGCACATTTTTTGTAAATTAGGCTGAATCACTAAGTTTTCTTAAACCGTAACTGCCACGAAGAAAATTTGTTTCTCTTTTGTTTAAAATAAGCAGAAATCTAAAATCAATCACATTACTGAGTCTTTTGTTAGTTTTCAGGAACCCGCCTGATTGTAGCTCACACTGCCTGTCGCCAGCCCGCCGCTGGCGCCATTTTGAGTGTGACCCGGACCATGTTTTGTTTGTATAAAGACCCGCTCCACACACACAATTTGGAAGCTGCCCTGGCTCAATTTCTGCGATCTAGAACTCTTTTTAATCTTTATCAGGCTCTAAGTGGATAATCGCCCCACGTTGGGCGCCATCTGTAATAGTGGGGTCTCTGGTCCACAGACCTGCCTGGCGCCGCTTATCTGCGCCCGCCGCCGCCCGGGTCCCCAGAAATAACTCAGACACTTATATTAAGTTCATGCTGTTTGGCCTATGGCTCAGGCACATTGCTAGCTAGCACTCATATCTTAAATCAACTCATTTTTATTAATCTAGGCCACGTGGCGGCCCGCAGCTCACCCGTGCTTACATGTTGCCTCTTGGGCGGCTTCCGCGCGGTCTGCCTCTAACTCCGCCCTGCTTCTATTACCTAAGCTCTGATTCTCCTCCCACTATTCTACGTACCTGCCATGGTCCAAACCAGCTCCTTTATTTAAAGATACAATACGCACAAATATATTCCCACAGTGTGTATTGATTTTTGTTTTGATTTTGAGACAGGCTTTCACTATGCAGCCTTGGCAAACATGAACCTCACCATGTAGAAGAGTTTGGCATTAAATTTCAAATAAATTCCTTTCTTTCTGTCCCCCACACCCCAGAGTTGACATTATATGTATGTGTCAGTGTGTTCAGCTACGAAGGGAGGACTTTTACCCTGAAATCAATTAGGAAAAATATTTTCCCATTCAAATATAATGTATCTTGCTATAGAAATGATTGTAATGTGGGTTTATAAACAGAAAATATTAAAAAAACTAGAGTATTTAAAAAGTATTTGTAATTCGCATACAGTCTAATTGCCCTGGGGTTTTTTGGGGGGAGGGTTTTGTTTGTTTTTTGATTTTCATAAGAGAAAGAATATTGAGATTGGGTTATTATAGTGTTCAACTTTTAATTTGCATTTAATGTGTTACTATCTGTGTCCTTATCTTTTTCCTTGAGCAAAGATGACAAAAATCAGTGGTGGCAAACAGTATGTTGAATTAAGCACCTTGTCCTTCTCCTGTGGGATTACATAGAATGTGCCAAACCTTTGGCAGATGTCAAACCTATCAGAGTTGTATCTTGCATTTTCTATACCCAAGATCTAGGATTTCTCTATTTTTCTTTTTTTCCCTTCTTCTTCTTCCTCCTCCTTCTCTTTTTCTTCCTCCTCCTTCTTTTTCTCTTTCTCCTTTTTCTTTGTTTTAGTATATCTTCTCCCCCACCTAACGTTTTAATTAATTAAGTTATTTTAAAATTTTCTATAATATACCTCAATCATAGTTATGTCCCATCCCTCCCACACTACCCTCCCACACATACTCATTGGAACCTGGCCAAACTTCCAGTGATCCGCCCCTTAAAGAAAACTGAGTCCTTCCCCACATCCTTGCCAGAAGCCTTCAACTGTTTAGACTTATACTTCAGTATCTCTATCACAGTTTTTAAATACTCTCTTCAATGATTTCCTATCTGGACTTATAGAGAGCTGCTGGTGGCAATGGCTACTGTATGAATTTTATTATCATAATAAAAACCTGGAGCCAGATATTGGGGAAAACCTGGAATATCAGAGAGAGAGAGAAAAAAAAAGCACTGTCAATTCTCACCTGCCAATTCCTCAGGCCTGTGTCCACAAAATCCTCTGATTCCAACTTTCTCTTCAGAACATCAAGCAAGTATCTGGGAAAGCTGAAAAACTTTGCTTCTCTTCTTCCACCCAGCTATCTTAACTTTTTCTTTCCATATTCCTAAAGCTAGGATTAAAGGTGTGGATCACCATTGCCTGAACTTCCTGGCTTGGCTCTGTGGGTGACTCTCCTGATATCCCAGACTAATTCTATTAAATATATATTATCACAAATGGCTTTTCCAGAGACCATGAGAATATACAGCAGATGACAACTAGTATTCAGCAGGTCAATTCACCAGATAAATAACTCTCTGATGGGGAGCCCCAATTGGTAAGACCATGGGGTCACTGGCTGTCAATGACCAGTTGCCCCTATCTGTAATCTCACATGTTCAAAACAGCTGGTCTCACCCCATTACCATGCATTTTCAAGAAATGTGTATATGTAAGCTCATGATTATATCTCAGTCTTATGGGCACACATAAAATCGTCAGAAGAATGACTTCTTACACTATGCTATTCTGGTATATAAAACACACTCATAGTTCAGCATTTGTTTTATGTAACAGTGAGAAACTTAGAAACCTATCCTCTTTAATTAGCTTACTGACAAGGCAGTTTGGCCAGACAAAGAGTCTCTGTGGATAGATCACAAGCAGGAATTTTACTGATGAGACTCCAGGATGAAATTACTAAGTGGCTTTGTTGATTCAAGGTCCTGAAGAAAATAAATTTCCCTGAGCTTCCCCCAATGGCAGCTGATAACAGAATCACAGAATTCACCTGTTCTGATTTTTTAGGAATTAATATTTTGCACAAACATTATAACCTCAGTTTATGAAATAAACCTCAAGCTTCAATTAACTATTATTTAGGTCCCAAATAATAGCTAAGTAATTACCAACTCCAAAGAAAAATAGCTTTATGTCAAGCTAACTGCAAATGCCACTGGCCAGGAAAGTATCAAGCTCGTTGTGGCTGTGTATGTGATGCCATGGCAAATGGTTTTGCTTCTTATCATTTCTTAAGGAATGTGCATTTGACCTTGAGAGGGTTTTGTAACTTTTCTTAACATTGCAAGGAATCTTAGGTGAGAACTGTGTATATAACCTTGTAGAGAGGAGCTGGGGAGATAGGCTGAGAAAAAATATAGCTTTGATAAACACACAACATACACAACAACAACAACAACATGGTGTGGATATTTTTTTTCTGAACCCTGTTGTAGCATTAGAGCTGGACTCCACTGTCTACATTATGGACTGCTTTTCTGGTGGGGTGGATGTTGGCACAGAATCTTGCAATATTTCTCATTCTCAGATATAAGTTTGCAGTCATTGATATCATTGCAAAATATGCCTCCCTGTCCATAGCAGCTAGCAGCAGCATGGATTGTGGACATCCACATTGATTCTGGCACTACTGTAGATCTCGGACATCAACATGGGAGATTTAATGCATAAAATGAACAATTCTTCATCTCGATATCTTGTTGTTGCTCAGAATCAGGGTGATCATGTGACTGGGCAGAATAGGAGGCAGGACTCACACGAGCTCCTTGCTGCTGTAGATGACATTACATTCAGCCCTGGCTGTCATGCTGGTACCCCTGGCATGACCATTGCATTTGAAGCCTCAGTAGGAATAGCAACTGGAGTGCAGCAGCAAAGCACTAGGGCTACAGAATGAGTGGCACTGTCCTATGGGGCAGCAATGAATCTGGACAGGCTGACAGTGGTGTGAGCCTTTCATAAGCCAAAGGACTGGCTTCACTCAACATTGATTTGTTTCTTTGGTTGTTCCTTTGTGTATAGCAGCTGCAGTTCCATATCTGGCAACACCTGTGTATATGCAGTACTGCTCCTCTCTGCTCTGAACTACTCTGTTCTGTCTGATATCCTATCTAATATTTGTCTTCTTAAAGATAAATTTGATTCAATCTCTGAGCCATGCACTTGGAATTTCAGAAAATATGTTTAGTCTCACTGTATTCACTATTCATAAAATATTATTCACTCTTGAAGTTAATACAGATACAAATAAAATATTGGCAATTTTTCTAACCAGGACAACTGCTTTGAAAGAAGTATTATTTATTTATTTAATATAGAAAGGAAGTGTACTTTGAAAAACTTGGTAGAGAACTATGTGATTAGGTTCTTGTTGCATGCATAGCCTTTGGAAATATTTCAATGTAAGTTATGTGAAATAGTAACATCTTAACTAGTAGAAGATAAACTTTGCAACAAGTCCATAGTTATACAGCTATCCATTAAAGAAGTTTTGAATTTGAGGCTGGTGAGATTGCTCAGCAATTAAGAATACTTGCTGCTGCAGCAGAGGACTATTGTTCAGTTCTCAACACCCACATAGGTTGCTGACAACCATCTGTAGCTCGAGTTCTAGGGCATCTAACACCCTCTTTTGGGCTCCAAAGGAACCTGCAAGCATGTGGTACACATACATGTATGTAGGTCAGACACTAAAACACAAAAGATAATTAATTAATTAATTAATTAATAATTATTATAATGATTAATTAATTAGACATTTAACTGTTTTAAGATTATTTTTAGGACCAAGTTTCTAGAAAATTTCTTTTCTGCCTTCTAGCCAATCAGCATTTTATTAAAACAGTAGGAAAGACAAATATTTATAATGTACAAGTACATAATCCCACAGTATTAGACAGGGAGTATGGGTGTGGCTACCAGACTAAGAAAACTCTGGGAGAAGGAAGAACAGAGTAGAAATGGCAGGGAGATGCAGAGGAAAGAAGAGGAAAATGCTCTGCTAAGCATGGGTTAGTTTAAGAGTTAAAGTTTGCAAGTAATATGCCTGAGCCACAGGCCAAATAGCATGTTGTTAATATAAGACTTTGTGTGATTATTTGGGACTGCTGGTCAGGATCTCAGGGTTAGGCCAGGCCAGAAGCTAGTACTAAACATCTGTCTACATTTCTGCCTGAAAGGATGTGTGCAGTCTCTACCCAAATAGTCTTCACATTAGCTTGCTCAAGTGGCTTGGACCATTCTTGACTCAATATAATTCAATGGGCTTGACATTTTTTGCTATTTATCAGTAGTCACAATTTCACTATATTTGCCTTAAGAATGGCTTTCTTTGTTACATATAAAAGGTAACTGAATTTTGTAAGTCTGTTTATTTGTGTATGGAGGGAGTAAAACTCATGTGCAGTGGTGGATCGGTGTAGCTGTCAGAATATATTTTTAGGAATTGTTTCTGTCCTTCTCCAATATGTATCTCAAGGATCGAACTCTATGGTCAAGCATGGTGACAGGTGCCCTTACCTGCTAAGCCATCTTGTCAGTCTAAAGGGTAACCTTTATATATCACAGAGGCAACTATAAATAAAATAGAATTTGTAATGCAACAATCAAACTGTCTAAAAGGTGGAGACTCCTTAGACTTTAGATTAGCTGCCAGTTATAGATCACAGGAGTCTATTATGTTTAATTCTTTTGTATCTGCATTTTAAAAAGTCAAAATTTTCTTTTAAAAAAATTTCAATTCATCTATTGTATAAAAAATAGAATAGACCACAGCCTACCTCCCTGAAGTGATTTCACTAATAAGAATAATTTTATTTTTAAAACCAGAAAGACATTTTTGAATGTTGTTACTATTCACTGTACAATTGACTGTTCATTCTTTTTCAGCTTTGCTAGGCTATTTATTAAAGACATATTCCTGTCAAAACATACTCTACAGTTTCTAACTCATCATATTCTTAGGTTAACTTGGCAATGGACTGGTTCTGATTTTCATAATATAATATCGTAATAATATAATATTGTAATAGTATAATATTCTTTTTCTTGAGCTACCACTAAGTTGACAGTATGTTTTGAAGTTTTTTGTCCATCATTTTTGTTTCCTCTACATGTACTCAGGCATCTTGGTGATTCTTTCATTTTTGCAGTTTCCCTACTTGTCCAGGATTCACTATCTTCAGCTTCATCAGAGCATGGCTGTTCTAGGTAATCTAATGAAGATGAGGCTCATCCCTAGTTTCTGGTTTTAGGTTTTGTTGCTTCATATACCCCCCCTCCCCATTGGCCGAAAAGGCCTACAACAAATACAAAACCAATCAAAATGGCTGGTTTTGCTCAAGGGACTCAATGTCTAATGTGTTCATTAAGAATTCATTTGGGGTTTCATTGAGCCTCTTCAGTCTTCACTTCCTTGTTTATAGAAAAGCCCAGCTGGCCTTGTATGTTAATTGGCTGGGTCAAGGGTGACATTCTGCCTCCGGGAAGTGTTTATTCTGGAGAACACATGAAGCAGTTCCTTGGTCTGAGTCATCAAGTATATGGCATAAACAATCTTGGGGGGGGGGCATAAAAACGTTCTTTAAATCTTGAAGCAAGCCCGTCTAGCCAAAATTTTATGTTTATCAAAACAAATACAAGTGGCCACAGCAACTGCTTAATTAATAACTAAATATTTACTTGACTACCAATATTTTGATCATCTTTCTTTCCAAGAAAAGGATATCATTAAAAACAATATTTTTATGCTTTTCTTTACAAATAATTATTCTTAAAGCAGCCATTTTCAAGTGTTGTTTAGCAACTTTAAAGAATAAGGTTAAGGTAAAGTAAATATTTGCATTTCAGTTTGCAAAGCTATATATGTCTGTGGTGGAGGACATGGGGATATGACGGGAAGAAGAGTCAAGTAGCACCCTGATTCTCTTTGGTCTCCTCGGTCCTCTCTTTGTATCTGCATCTTGCTATAAACCTTCTTTTTTGAAATTGCAACCAGAGATCCAAGGATGGTGCTTCACACCTGAAAATCTAGGAAGCTGAGGCAGGAGGATTTTCATGAGCTCTAGGCCAGCCATTGCTACATAATGAGTTCCAGGCCATACTGGACCAAAATACTACAATGTAAGATGCTAAGAAATGTCTCAAAAAGAATGAATGAATGTAGAAAGAAATGAGAAAGAGTGAATGGAGGGAAAAACAAAGGGGAGCAAGAGAAAAGGAGAAAGATGGAGGTAGAAAATAAAACATGTGTCTGCACAAAGCTCTCTAATCTTTTTGTGTGTGTGGTCAGCATCCGAGAGATACTACGATAGTCCCAGCTAATGGAAGTCTCTCTTAAATGCAGTTGTTTCATTATTGATTCTTTAATTATTGCTTACACAGAATACACTTATTGAACAATATGCTAAGTGTGAAGGAGTAGTAATGTGGGCATTACTGATGACAGTCTTATTGTTGAGCTGAGTAAGAATTATATACCCAAGTTCAATGATGGAAATTAAGAATTGACTGAGGTACCAGTTCTTAGAGTACCATCACTCAGAATAAGTAGAAGTAGTGGAATTTGGATGTGCTTTAAGCTGAGAGAAGACTACTAGTTTAGGGTCTGTTGTAGTCTAGTAACTTGACCTTGAAGAAATTACCTAGCCTTGACTCAACTTCAACAACTTCATCTCTAAAAGGGGGTTATAATAATATTGAACATCTAACCCCACCAAGTATATGTCGGAAACATTTTTCCCAGGGCAATAACATTGAGAAATGAGGTCTTAAATAAGTTATTATGTCAACCTCACTAATGGATTTGTGCTGAAGTGGGCCACTTTTTTGTGTAAGGTATTGTGGGAGTGGACTTCTGAAAAAATGGTGAGTATAACCTTTTTTTTCTCTTATGTGTGCATGTACTTGTCCCATTGGATGATGAAGCAGACAGACTCTTTCCAAATGCCAGGGTTTGAACTTTGGATTTCCTACCCTCTGGAATCATCAACCCCCTTTTTCTTTATAAATTACCCACCTGTAGCATTTGTTATAGAAATGTAGGACAAATATTGATCATGTTGTATAGTTGGGATGATTAAATTGAAATTTTACACTGTGTAGCAAGCAAACCATAAATACCCATATGATGATCAAATTATTATTACTAATATTGCAATGGCAGTAATAACTCTGAATTGGAAATATGAGAAATTTTAGGAATGGAGAGACCATTGTGACTATCTGAGACAGTTAAAATTAAGCCTTACACAGAGAACCTTCTTTTAGCAGACAATGGTGAACTCAGTTTCATGGATGCCCAATGTGCTGAGAAAAAGTGACTCTTGAGAATTCAGTTCTAAAAAGACATGTATTTCATCTTATCTAATGCTCAGGGACCATCACAGAAGAGGGAGAAGGAAGATTATAAAAGCTGGAAAGTAAGAATAAGCTGGGAAATGGCATTTTTTTTTTCTGATCAGAAGACAACATTGCAACCATGAACTTACTATATCTGCAGTTACCAGCTCTTAGCCCGTGAGGGATAAAAAGGCCTTTTAGCAGTCACATGGAAAAAGTAAGAACTCATGAACTCCCATTCAACAATTGGCTATGATTTATTCTGAAGAAAGAGGAGTCATTTCTTTCAGCTGTGTACATAGTTGATGAGCCCAGTTGCCTCCAGTGAATAGATTCAAATTCATGGTCTGATGGCCTGGTTAAATTTGGTGGGTCACAAAAGAAAAGAAAAAACATGAATAAATGGGGAAGGGTTTTATAGAGAAGAGAAGATTGATAGAATATCTGAGAGGGCCAGGGAAGATGAGTGTGAGAGTAATCTAAATGCAGAAAGCATAATATACATGTATGGAATCATCAAAGAAGTTTAATTAATAAAAAAAAATTAGAGTGTGGAATAGAGCAGTAGAGAGAAAAAGCATTATGTTAATCAACTTAGTGAATGCCAAATATTTAAGCAGGCATGCTTAATGACTTGTATTCAAATGACTAATAAAGTTTCACATTAGTAAGTGTAGCCAGTCAAAACCCACTTCCATAGGTAGGCTTCAAATAAAATTGTTAAGTTATATTTTTATTCCTGTAATTTCTGGCTAGCTAATTACTTTTCTGAATTATCGTTTTCTATCACATAAAGCCATGATTCATTTTTAGTATGCTATTGAGACGTGGTCAAAATATATCAACTCATGCTTTAAATAAAATGATTGCCTATGAGGTACACCTCCTTTAAACTCTGCACCATAACTAAAGTGTTTCTTTACTATAATTGAACTTAAGGTTATTCTTTTGCATTCATGAATAAAAATCAAAGCAGACCTGCTATTTGTTGCTGCATGCACTGGGTGAACCTTGTTACCCTAGCAGTGGGAATAGACTGGGTACTATATTCTAATTTTCTTTCAACACTATGTGACTTGCCAACTAAGTCATCATCTTTGGAGAATCAAAGGGCAATTTTCAGTTACTCATTTCGTTTTTACTGCTTTTGATCATTAGTTATGAACTTAGGGAGACTGAGTTTCAAAGGACTGTTCTAATGTTTATGAAACTTAATATACAGTTACCCTGGTGACATGCTATTAACCACAAAGCTTAAGGCTTATGAATATTTTAAAAATGTACAAGTTCACTGGCACATACAGATTTTTAAAATAATGTTCCCTTACAGGTGTGTGATGAGAAGACCAAATTTAAAGTATACAAATTATCAGAGAAACAGAAAATTTTAGTTAGCTCAATGTTATAGTCACTGTTTTTTGTGTCATAATTTTAAAAATAGAATTATAAAGTTAAATGAGAGGGAAAAACCAATGCCTTTGTAAACTAATAATTTTGTAAAACCTCCAAAACACATTCATTATGAGGGGCATTAAATGGATAAATCAGTCCTGATTCAATTACTATTCTTAGAAAATTAACCATTTTCAAAAAATTATGTAATTAATCAACTGAAATGTTGGACATGAGCAAGATTTTAAATAAATAGTAGCATATGCCTCTTTAATATGGTTTGTCACCTAAATGTGCATATTCATAATTCTTATTAGTCTTTATTAAAACCAGCATATTCTCAAAAGCCATATTGAAACTCACAGTTCATGCACCTGAGTCACCACTAGCTGCTTAATTCAGCCTTTTGCTTTCCTGGATATTTGTATTTCAGCTTTATCTAGCTCTGTGGGAATTTGGCAACAGAGGGCTGCTTTATCACTCCTTTTCTATCTATGATCATCTTTCTTAGAAAAGACTCACAGGAAATACAAGGTCAATACCTTCATTCTTTGTGTTGAGGTCATTTTACATAGGAAAGAGAGAGATTGAACACAAAAGCTATGGTGGGATTCAGGTGTTAGCTGATAAGGTCGGAAGACACTTATCCAGGGTCCAGGGCTCCTGAAAGGAGAGTGGCCAGCCCCATTCAAGAGGGCTGCTGGGATCTTGGGGCCCAGTTTGTTCATAACTTCTTGAGAGACTGGATCAATGTCCATCTTTCATTGCGTGGATAATTTGATCGCTCAAGTGTCTATATAAGCTGTTACCTGTATCATGAGTTGTATTTTATATTCCAAAAAATTAATCTTAGATTGAAATATATTAATAGAGAGATTTACTCCATCAAAAAGCCAATATTGGCTTCCTTTTGTTCTCGTATGCTTACTTATATCTACACTCATCTAATTCATGGGACTCAAGGCTGCCTCAAAGGCACTAAATAGTCAGTAAAGATAAATCACCAATTCTTCATCTTCTGTGTAGTCAGGAGGTAGCTAAATTACAAACAATTACTTTTTTCAACTTAAATGCATAATTATCTCCAAATGCCACTCTTTTATCATTTTGCAAAGTATAATCCTCAAATCTACCCAATTAAGGTGAACTGGAAATAGAATTTCCATATTCTGTAGAATTATTGTAAATTTCTTTAAATAGAGTCATATTGTATCATCTATATGCTGGTTTAGCTACAAGAGTTTGCAAAATATGTTTCTTACATAACACTGGTTCGAACTTCAAACTAGAAACCTTATACAATGCCTTATTAATTCTTCTCAGTAGTACTATGAATAATGCTCAGTTCATTTTATTGATGAGCATACAAAAGCAGAGTTATTAATTTCTTTATTTATACCACAAACATATATTGTCAACTGAGGGGTTGGAGTTTAGGACTCCCTAATTTGAATGCCTACTGTTTTCTCACTTTGAATATAGATCTTCAAGCAACTGCTTACCATCACATGATACAAACATCTTATTTCTCCTTCTCTACCCTAGTACGTAAGGTTCACAAAAATAGAGATCTCATTGGTGTTGTTTTGGTTGGTAAATTTAAGAGGCCAAAAAATTTTCTGATATATTATAGGAAGTTGATAAATGTCATTGACTTATAGTAGTAATTTTGTTAACTTCAAATGAGATGGCTATAAAAACAACAAAAAAAGAAAACTAGAGAGTTTTTCTATGAGGTATAGAAATATCAATGAAGTTCTCTAGGAGAGGTCATAGGGAAAGATGATTGCAGGTTAGTGATAATACAATAGTGTGAAGCAAACCATAGATTAACAAAAGAATAAGCATACACCTCAGAGTTATGTATAAAATTAATATAATTGTAGAGGAGGGAACATATGTTATAACTTTTAGTCTTGTTTATGTTTTACTAATCCTTTTAAAATTTAAGTTTCAAATTTGTTTGAGATGGAGTCTCACTGTGTAGCCCAGGCTGACTTTGAATGAGATACTCCTGATTCAATTTCCTGAGTTCTAAGATTACAGTTATCTGACACTCATGTGGCTTCACTTTTTATATTTTATTATCTCTATATTATTGTTGTAATACATATTATGTAGTGGATAATAATGTGTATAGTATTATAATACACAAGTAAGTATGTGTATTTTGGGAGTGTAGTAATTTTTAGTAGTACTTGTATGTATACAAAATCTTCCATTCTAGAGGAAAAAATAAACTAAAGCAGCCATCTATAATTCAGTTCTGACTATGACAGATACAGAAAAGACAAGGTGGTTTGTAGGCGGAGTTTACTTAGAAGGCACCAGTACCAGATAAATATTTATTAAATATAAATCAGAACTCACGGTACAGTTAACAGATTACAGTAGCACCTGAAGAAGGACTGGAGTCTGGAACGGTGAGGACAGTCGCTGATGCTACCCCAATCATCCAGGAACCAGGAAGAGAGCGTCTCGTGTTTCTGCAGCCCCTTTTCAATGGGCTTTTCCCCGCCCCTTTCAGGGGGCCCGGTGCTCTGTATAAGTGTCTTTTGACCTTATCAGCTGACACCTGAATCCCACAACAGTGGTTGCTGTTACTACTGCTGTTCGTTCCAAATACATATATGGAGGAAATCTTAGATTAGGTTAAAGCGACTACTAGATAATGAATAGATGAAATAAGACTTTTGGGACAGAGGGAATACTTACACTGATATATTTAGGAACTGTAACATATATCTGGATTGTTAAATGTTAAAATGTAGGCTAGAATGGAGAATGACAATATATTATTGCTGTAATGTATACAGTTAATACATAGACATATACATTGAGTTGACTTCATTTTCATTTCCCTCTAAGCCTCCTGACATCTGTTCTGCTCATGTGTTTCCCAAAATACCTCTAATCTGCTAGACCCACTTATATTTCCTACTGAACAATCAGTGTTTTATTAAACCAAGGGGAGAAACAAATCTTTACAGTATACAAGAGCAGTATTCCCACAGCACTTCCTCTTTTTTCTTTTCAAAATTACCCTGAATCCAATCTCCTTTGTTTAACTTTTTTTCCTGACCATTCTCCATAACAACTTTTGATCAACACAGTAAACAAAGACAAATATCCATAATCCACTTGGGGGAGCTATTGGGCAGAGTTTTCTAGAATGCTTTCTGCTGATTGGGGGTACAGGTAATCTTATGGGCATCCTGAGAAAATTGAGGATATGGTCAAGTTCTGACTGGAATATTCTGTGAAGCTGGGTAATCTGAACCAGTCTCCTTGAAGAAGTTCTAGATGCAGAGCTCAGAATAAACTGCAACAAAGATGCTCTAAAATATTGGATCATATAGATCATCCATTTCTACCAGATATTTTTCAGGGGTTCTTCCTCAAACAAACCTTATTTTCTTTTAACCTGGATCAAACCCACTGTCTTTCATTTTTTTATGGAAATATAAAGAAAATCTCTTCTCTGAAGTAACACATCTTTTGATTCAATTTCAAACTAAAGGTTTTTACAAAATATATAGCTTGGATTAGTCCAGCAGCATTTATAATCAAATGTCTCTTAGCAGCTCTTGCTCCTTCCTCAGCAGTCAAATAGTTCAAAGACATCATAGCATACAGTATTCAGAATCTCTGTGTATTTTCCATCTTTATTATTTATATTTACACACACACACACACACACACACACACACACATATATATTATTCTATTCCTTTTTTAAGGACTTTCTCTACCTTTTCATTTTCTCTCCCAAGCCTGCATGTATTTTTACACACACTGTAAACTGTTTAGAGGGTTTTTTTTGTCTGAATCTGTCTTTACCATATTTCTCTCTTTTTCTGTTCACACCTTTAATCTAATATGGAGTGGCTAGGATTAAAGATTTGACTATGAAGACTTGCTCCATCCAGATCCTTGCTCTGTGAAAGCTTAACTTCATGGCAGAGGTATTGGCAGGAACCACGTTTACTACCCCAATTAGGGGGAATTTTAGGGTCCACTCTGCCATCAAGTATTGCACAGCTGCCTATTGCTCATAAACCTCATTTGAGTGTTTGGCAGCTTGGCCTCTTAAAAGAGCTTCAAGGATTTTGCTGCTAAAGCTGAGTCAGGAAGCCTTTCTTAAAGGAGCCACACTTCTCCTTCCTCATCACCAGCAAGCACAGCCTATCCAAGAAAATGCTGCTGCCAAGAAGCCATTGTTGACTCTGTTTTCTTTTCATCTGTAAAAGCATAAACCTTAAATCTATTATATACAGCTTGTACTTGAACTGAGGCTTCTGTGAGACTTTGAAACTAGTCATGTTGTAGCTCAAGCCCACAGGCCACTTTATACCATGGCCCACTTGAGAGACACAACTAGGAAGCTAGTTTTGGTTCTGTTTCTGTGTTCTATAACCCCTTTTCAAGCTTTACATGGGTGTACAAGCACCATGCTGGAACACCATTTGTTATAGATAATGGTGAGAAAAAAAATGTTATACAAAGGATATTAAACTTTGTGTTCCTTTTTAAAAAAGAATAAAAATGGGGGTAGTGCTGTGGGATTGTTGCTCTTGTATACTGCAAAGATTTTTTGTTACAGTGACTGGCCAGTAGGAAATACAGGTGGGGGCTTGCAGACTAGGAGAATTCTGGGAAGTGGAAGAGCGGAGAAGACAGATACAAATAAAGGAAGATGAGAATGCTGCTCTGAGTAAATGTGCAAGGGTAAACATAAATAGAAATATAGGTTAACTTAAAGTATAAGAGTTAGCAAGTAATATGCCTGAGACACAGACCAAATAGTTTATAATTAATATAAACTTTTATGTGATTATTTGGGACTAAGAGGCTGTGGGACTAGGGGATCCAGACCTGAAGACTAGGCTGGGCCAGAAACATGTTCCTACAGAGTGTGATGACTATAACATGATGGGATGGAAAAGACACTATTAAATGATAGCCCAGAAGAAATGTTAAGGTGTTTGTTTTTTTTTCAACAGGGTATAGAGAAAAGAAGTCAAATCAAATCTAGACTTTAAGACTGAGTAAAATCATTTTAATATTTACACTAATGTGTCTTTAGGAACAGAAGAAAGTGTTTTGAGGTAAGATAATGCTACAATACAGTATGTTCAAGAAGGGGAATCCAAATATAAATAAATAGTTGGGAGCCAAAAGTGAAATGTGGTAAAATGCCAGAGGAAATCTGGTAAGGATAAGAAATTGAAAACTATTATAATTATTTAACAAACATTTAATAAACTCCTAAATAATTGTGGTAGAGTGGGAGTAACCACACAGTGCACCTACTTGCAAAATACTTTTAGTCAAGACAGATATTTTAAAAAAATGTTCACAAGCCACTGTAGGTTTTATGACAGAGAGCAAGTTTAGATTGGTTGGTCAAAGAAGGTCCTGAGGGAATTTCCAATGCCAAAATACAACACTTATTAGTATTCTTGAGCCAAATATAAGAATAACCATGGTCCAGAAACACAAATTCAGTTATCCCCAAATGTCACACTTTAACCCAGTAACAGTTCAATAAACATTTATATCACATAACCAAAGAAAATAATAAATGAAGATCCTTCACAAATGTATGGGTAGAAACAGTAGGTAGGTGGGTTACAACAAAGCAGACAAATATGTTCTATAGACTTCAGACTCTTATCTACAACTCTGCCTTGGTTGGTAGAAGCTCATGATCTATTAATACATTCTAAATGTTTCCACCATCTAGTAAGACACAGAGGTGAAGAAGAACTATTTAGGGGATTGAAGATAACCTAAGATAAATTAGAATCTGGCTCTGAATTTGCAACATTTCAACCTCTTCACAATCATTGACATTTTAATCAGTTAATTAGCCTTGCAAACAGTTTTTTTTTAAAAAATATACTGTAGGAAGGGAGTTCTTTCTGGTGTGCTGTTTAATGGAAGATGAATGACAAATGAGAAGGGCCTAGCTAGGTAAACAGGAAATACAAGCATTGTAAGAAGAATGGATTAAGAATTGAATGTGGAAAACATTTTAAGAAGTTTTACAGTGATTGCACTCTACTCAGCAAGGGACATAGTGGCATAAAATAAAGCATGGGATGAAGGGTGAAACTAGATCATGAAAGCCTTTTAAGCCACCTGTACTAGTTACATTTTGTTATGATAAAACACCATGACCAAAGGCAATTTAAGGAAATGAGTTTATTTTGGCTTATGGTTCTATAGAAAGGAGTGATTATGGTGAGGAAACATGGGATCAAGTAGCAGGAATAGTAGCATGATCAGAAAATGGAGAGACCAGACCCTCAATTACAAGCATAAACCAGAATAAACTGAAAGTAGAGAGAAAAATGGAAGCATACCTCTGGTGATATATTGTGTATCTAATATAGCTTGCCTAAAGATCAGAGGACAGAGTTAGTCATTGATTTAGCCATGGAGGTCAGGGAGTAATGACATATACCTTTAATCCTAGCACCTTTGAGACAGAGGTCCCCCTGGATCTTTGTAAATTCAAGGTCAAACAGAGCTCAGGGATGGTGGCACAAACTTTTAATCTCCGTAGTTGGGATCCCCTGCCTCTACTCCCAGTAATTGACCAACACAATCTTTAATCTTGCCATTAGGAAAGTTGAACTAGGACTTGATATGAGTGGGGGAGGGATGCTGAGAAAGAAATATGAGAGAGGAGGATGTAGGAGTTCAGCCCTTTGCCTGTGCCCCTTTCCTTTCTGCTGAGGACTTAGGCATTCAGTCTAAGGATTCCTGAGGAATGGCTAGTTGAATAGTGGCTGTGGCTTATTCTTCCATGTCTCTGATCATTCAGTTTTTCTCCAATATCTGGCTTTGAGTTTTTATTATAATGCCAAGTAGAATTTTGGCAATACCCATCCCTAGTGATTTACTTCCTCCAGCAACATCATACCTTCCAAATCTTTACAAACAGTACTGATGTGGGAATGTCTTTCTGTATGTTGTGAATATCATTCTTTAAATAAAGTACTGTTTTGGCCATGGCAGGCACCCTAAAAAGTAGGCAGAAAAATGAGCATAAGTAGGAAGAGGGCAGAGTGAGATAGATGGAGCCAGTGCCCAAAGAAGAAACATGTAAGGAACACAGGTGAGCCACTGGCCACGTGGCAGACAGATTAATGAAAATGGGTTAAGATTAAGGTGCTAGCTGGCAATGTGTAAGTCACTGGCCGAAAAGCATGAAGTTAATATAAGTGTCTGAGTCATTTTGGGGGGCGTAAGCAGTGGCTTGAAGCTAGGCATTCTGGGATGGCAGGTCTGTGGGTCTGGACCTCTGGTCGGATGAGACCAGAAACCTCATTGTAACACTGTACCTCAAACTGGGGACCAAATTTTCAAGTACACTATTGGCAACATTTGTCATTAAAACCAACAAACCACCTAAACATTTTTAAATTATATTATTCTATTAGTATTTTTGATATTTCTTATTCTTACTCTGATATTTTCATACATATATATGATATGTTTGGGTCATATCCACATACTTTTGCCTTCTCTTGTCTGCCTCTACTTCTTGCTTCCTCTTCCCGATATGTAGTCTGTCTTTTTAGGGGTTTCTATTGCTGTGAATAGACACCATTACCATGACAAGTCTTATAAATGTAAACAATTAATTGGGGTAGCTCACTTACAATTTCAGAGGTTAAGTCCATTATCATAATGATGGGGTGCATGGTAGTGTGCAGGCAGTCATGGTGCTGAAAAAGAACCGGAGAGTCCTACATTTTACAGATAATAGGAAAGTGAATGAGATTCTAGATGTTATCCTGAGCACAGAAAAACTCAAAGTCGGCATCCATAGTAACATACTTTCTCTCACAAGGCCATACCCCTTCCAACAAAGCCACACCTAATAGTGCCTCTCTCTATAAAATTATGAGGACCAGTGACATTTTAAACTACTTTACCATAATTAGTCCTTCTAACTTGGGTGTGTCTGTGTATTTGTGTTGTTGTTGTTTGTAAGCCACTGAACTGAATTAGGATTATTTACAGGAGCATAGGCAATTTATCAGTGGCTATACCACTGAAGAAAATAGCTCATTTCCTCCAACAACTGTTAATTGCCAATAGCTCCACTGGGGAGGGTTGAAGCCTCATGGGCCCCTCTTCCTCAATAACCACTAACTACCTTTTCAAAAGGAAATCTCAAAAGTCTTTTAAAAATTAATGCTTTTATTAGCTCTTTTGAGAACTTCATACAACCTATTTTGATCATATTTTCCCTTCTTTCCTACATTCAATTTCATATTTATTGTGGTTTTGTTTTGGTGTTCTTAGAAGAGACTATCTCAAAGCTGATGTCCTTCCTGTTCCTCTGACTCTTACAATCTTTTTGCCCCATCTTCCATGATGTTTCTTGAGCGTTAGGTAGAGGGTTGTCATTGTACATGAATAAACTGGATGTTGGTAACCCACAGGCAGTTACTTCTGCATTTTGACCACTTGTAATTTTCTGTAATAATTTGTTCACTGCAAAAAAGGAGTGTCTTTGATAAATGACAATGGCTACATTTATCTAGTGATATCATAAAAAGTATTTAGAATGACAGTTAGAAATTATATTGGTTTAGGAAAGTAGAAATTATATTTTCTTGTAGGTTCCATGGCCTCACCAGACACACATAGAGTCCAATTAAGTGGCTGTTGGTTACCCCCCAGGATGTAAGTGCCACTAACTCATGTTCTAGGATATCTTGCCATGCTGATGATTGTAGTTCATAGGTAGTATATCTAGTAATGACTAGTGATAATTTTCCCCCTTAGTAGCTTGCATTGCTCCTGGTTTTAAAAGATTTTTAAGTGGGGGCCAGGAAACTAACCTTTAACATTTATTTGAATGATACAATGAATATAATTACTGCTTGAAAAATGAATTCTCTGAAAGGGGACAACCATACAGAAATAAAGAAGGATTCATCACTAAGCTACGATGTGAAAAGAGGCCTGCTAAGAGGAAAAACAATTATCTAGAGAAGTAGGAATTATGTCCTGCAACTCCATGTAGAGGAAAATTTCATAAAATATTATCCAGTCGTTCTTGTTTTCTACATGTTGAGAAGATGTACTAATTCGTTTGTTGCCCAGACTAGCCACAAGATCCAGACAGCTGTCCCAAATAGACTGCCCACAGCTGCTTGGTCCTAAATAATGACACAAAGGCTTATATTAATTACATGTTTGTGGGAGGTTGTGTTGTTTCATTTTAAATAATTGTCCCAACCACTGGTTTAATAAAAAGAGCTGATTGGCCAAAGGCAGGCAGGAAGTGTAGGCGGGGCTACCAGACTAAAAACTCTGAGAACAGAATGCCAGATCAGAACACCAGAGGGAATTCCAGAGAGAGGCCCGGAAGAAGCCAAGGACAACTATGATGCCTTAAGAAAAGGTACCGAGCCCCATGGCTGAACAAGAGACATGGGTTAGAATAAGGGTAGAGAGCTAGCATGTGATATGTCTGGGCCTGAGGCTGAATAGCCAAAAACTACTGAAAGTGTCTTTGTGTCTCTGTGGGTCTGCAGGTCTGTGGGTCCACGGGTCTGTGGTCCTAGACCTAGAGGTTAGGCCGAAAAGTCCGAGCCAGAAACCTCGAACTACACATGTTGCTTGGCTTATGGCTCAGGCATATTGTTAACTAGCTCTTGCATCTTAACTCAACCAATTTTCATTAATCTGTCTCGCCACATGGCCCATGGCTTATCTGTGTTTCTTTTACATGTTGATTCATGGATTAAGTCTCTCTCTAAATCTGCCTCTTTCCCCTTTTACCTATGCTTGGGTTACCTTCCAGCTTCTAAGATGCCTTGCCATAGGCCAAAACAGTTTCTTTATTATCTAATAACAATTCACAGTGTACAGAAAGACATCCCACATCAAGAAGATACTGGGAGGAACAAGGTATAAGAAGAAGCCTACATATTTAGGCATAGCAAATCATTTGAATATGTAGTTTTCATTAAAATAAAACAGTGCAGGAAGAAAGAGGTGGATACAGACAATACTGTTGAAAATATATTATTCAATGTGAGAAAACAGGAAGGCAGATAGAAGAAATAGTAAGTTGAATCAAAGGTCTTTTCAGACTAGATGAAACCCGAGGGAGTTTCAATTTGTATGTGGAATAAGGGAAGATGAAGTTGTGGTGAGTTAGGGGAATGGAAACATCTGAATAAAATATTTGGAGAAGACTTGAAAGTGTTAGAGATCATTTAAAGGCTAGAGCCTAGAGTATATTGAAAGTTGTATAGATAGGCATGTTGATGATGTTAATCTCAGCACTTGGGAGAAGGAGGTATGGGTGTCATGAGTTTGAAGGCATCCTTTACTGCACAGAAGAGTGTATGGAATGCATATGTGGAGCTTGCTGAAGAAAATAACAATGGGTGGAGGGAGAAAGGAGAGACACTGAAATTGCAATTACTAGAGGGGTTTTAGTTTTATTTTGTTTTTGAATATTAGAGATAGAAAATGTTGAGATAGGGCTATGCCATACTTTATAAAACAGTGGTTTGCCACAGCCTTTGCTTTGCCAAAGGAGACTCTATTTAATAAGCAGCTTTTGATACCATTTTGAGGGACAAGGAAGACTGCAGCATCTTGGTGAGCACAAAAACTTCACTGTCAGGCACTACCTGTACAGCACCAACTCATCAAATGATTTATTCCTACTAATAGATAAATAAATATCTTTATTAGGATATTAGAATAATTAGGATAAACTGAGGCTTTAGTCTTATATAGGAACATTAAAATATTAGGGAAAACAGATCCAAGAACTTATAAGATATGTTAGACTAAGTAAAGGTCATGACTCCCTCACCTGGATTCCATAAGGTTATGGGCACTAATAGTTCAAAAGAGAATGATTCTCAGAGACTCATATATTTGAGTATTTTGTCCCCAGTTAGTGGAACTGTTTGGAAAGGATTTGGAAATGTGGAGAAGGTATGTCATTGCAGAGGTGGGCATTAAGCTTTCAAAAGTCTTTCAAAAGTATTTTAGGTTCGTCATTGCCTTTCTCTGCCTCCAACTTATGGATCAAGCTCTTAGCTCCTGCCCCAGTGCTGTGTTGCCTATTTCCTGCCATGCTTTCTACCATGAGTAGTTCTCTGAAACAGCATGACCCTGATGAAATTCATCTCTTCAATTGCTTTGACCATCGTGTCTCCTCACAGCAATTAAGAAATAACTAAGACAGATACCTAAGAGTGTGATGGCATGGCCACCCACCAATTTATAATCTGATATCTGCTGTGTACCTCAAGAATGGAAGATTCCTCTAGAGTTTTAACTTGGATAGTCACCTGCTGTTGATCAAGCCTACTGGGCTCCCTGCTGTTCCGCTTGTTCTCTGTTTGGACTGGACCTACTCTTTCCTTCTCTTGAGTTGTTTCCTGCTTAGAACCTGGTTTATCTTTTTACCTTGCAGCTGAACTTTATAGCTTTACTCTCAAGTCTCCAGCAGTTCCAGTAGAAGTCCCCTTCAGGCACCAGTCTGGTTCATCACTTTTTTTTTTTTTTTTTATCAATATAGACCCTCAGCCCGCTTCTGAATCCCCTTTAACTCTGCTGTAGCCTCTTTAACTAGCATTCATTCTGTAACTCATATAAAAGCATTAATGTATATGGGCATATTTATTGTGTTGTGTGATATGAGAGAAACATTAGTGATTAAGATTGGGATCTTAAAAAAACCATTTAACTGGGCTAGGCTACCAAGATAGCCAGAGTATATGACCAATTCCTGCCATTGAGACTGATAAACCTTCTGAATTTAATGTCATTCAATAAATTATGATATTTTGGAAAGACAAATACCTATTTGTTTCTGCCCTATCACACTCACAATAGAACAAAAGGCCTTAACCATGCATTACCACTGAGCTAATAACCAGACTGCTATAATTTTAAAGAAAGATCTTCCTTCTTCCAAGGCTACAGAATAGAGTAAAAGAGTAGATGGGATAACAGTGAAACTTGAATTGAATTGGCAGAACAGATAAGGAATCCATGGAAGTTTACATGAAGTTTCAGTCAGTCTAAATTGATAGTACTTATCTGCTATATAGACTCAGTAAGGGAATTGTCTGTAAGATATCTTGTTTGTCTTTTAAATTCTTCATATTATCTAATAGCATCTTGCAACATGGTAGGGTCTCAGTTATCACAGATTGTTAGATATGGTCAGTATTTTCAAATAACTTACAATGGTAATATTCAAATAACATTTACTGTGTCTGATAACTTCCAAAGGAATGGTACTAACAGTAAGTATTATGGATTTTTAAAAGCAGATATATTAAATTGGGAGTATATAAGAAGAACTGGGTCTTTATACAGGTTTAATATTCTCATAGGATATAAAAGCAAACATTACATTAAACTTAACTGGACTTATGATGAATTGGAAGTACCTGACCACCATAGAAATTCCTGTAAGGAAATTAACAGAACTGTTGGTTGATATCAGTAATTCTTACTCAGGAGGCTGAAGCAGAATGTCAAGTTCTAAGGCAGCCTGGAATATATAGTGAGCGTGAGGTCAACTTGTGCTATCTAGTATGGCTCAATATTACAATGAAAGAAAGAAAGGAAGGAAGGAAGGAAGGAGGGGACAGAGGGAGGGAATGAAAGAAGTAAGGAGGAATTGAGGGAGGGAAGGAGGAAGACAGGAAGAATATGTGGGTTGATGGATGGGTGGATAAAAATGAGAAATGGTACCTAACCTATTCCTGAAAGTTGGGATTTAAGCAATAACTGGTTTGGAAGTTTTTTCCCAAACTGAACATAAAATTATTTATTTTGACAAAGTTTGGAGTAAAAGTAAGAGTATTTAATCCTGAAAACATTTCCAGCTTGATGCTTCTAAAGACAGAAGTATGTAATTCTGTTGGTTGAAAAATACTCAGTAGTTGTGCTGTGCCTCACTATTAACATGTATATTATGCAGTCTAACATTGAAGGCGATCTGTTTCATGGTTCACTCCAAAGAAATTCATGATTATTTTCAACTATAGCCATATGCGTTCATATGCTTTCCCATGACTCAGATCAGAAACTGTTTGGTATTCTACATAGTTTCTAACTTCAAACCTCTATTTTGTGACTCATTATATTCCCCCCACCTCTGCTGTGAGTTGTATGAAAGTCTCATCCTGTTTTTCAAAAGTTGTTTTATAGTTTTGAGAATTTTATACATGAGTATTATATTTGTATAATTTTCACTTTCCCTTCTCCTTACTTAACTACTCATTTGTTCCCCTCACTCTCTCTTAAATTCATGATCTCTTTTTTTAAAAATATTATTATGACCAAGACTTGTCATAAATACAACGAACCTTACTGTAAGGAATTTCTTCCTTATTTTGTTTATCTTAATTATATTTTTATTAGTATTAATAATTTTTTATTATATGTGAAAGGATATTTTGTCTGCATATATGTCTGTTCATCATGTCTGTACTTGGTGTTTGTAGAGACCAGAAGAGAGTTTTTAGATGCTCTTAAACTGAAATTATAGATGGTTGTGAGCTGCCATGTGTATATTGGGAATTGAACCCAGATGCTCTGGAAAAGCAGCCAGTCCTTTAACTATTGAGCTGTAGTCTCAGCCACTAAAAATACTTTTTTGTTCCTCCTCTCCAAAGCTGGGTTTTCTCTGTTCATGATACATGAGGCATCTTAAACAAATTTATAATACACTTATTTGGAAAATTATAATTCCTACTCTCATCTTTTAACCTAAACTGAATTTCTGTAGTAAGAGGTTTCTGGCCCGGACTTTCAGGCCTAGCCTCAAGGTTTAGACCCGCAGACCCACAGAGACACACAGATGCTTACATTAATTTTAGCCTGATTTGCCTAAGTCCCAGGCATATAACTTGCTAACTCTTTACCCTTAATCTAACCCATGATTCTTATCCTGTTCAGCCATGCGGCTAGGTACCTTTTCTCAGAGCAGTATAGTTGTCCTCTGCATCTTCTGGCTTGTCTGGCAACTCTGGAGTATCTGTGGCATCTCTGCTCTATTCTTCCTGTTCCCAGAGTTTTCTTAGTCTGGTAGCCATGCCCACACTTCCTGTCTGCCTTTGGCTAACCAGCGCTTTTTATTAAACTCATAGGTGGGACAATTATTTATATTGTAACATCATAAATCCACTACAAATTTCAAATTACTTGGTTATAGATTTTGAACACAGATGTTTCACCATATCTTATTCAACATTTAATATCAGCATGCTTGAGACAAACTGATGCAGAATTAGAAGGAGAGGCATTAATATAGTAGATGAGACAGCAATGCAAGTGATATTAGTAGCTACCAGGATTTGGTATGCACCTGCTGCCATATCTGTGTTGTATGTATGGAAGAGGGAATTGAACAAATAAATATTATAGTGGCAATTAGAAAATTATAATTTACTAAGACAGAATACATTTCCAAAGAAGAAAATGGGTTGGAACAGGGAGAACAGTTAGTAGCTCAATGGCACCTGTACATAATGAATTGGGACTTTTGTGGGTTATTAGCCTAGCATAGGCATTATGGTTCATTTAGATAGTGTGGGCTTTCTGGTTCCTGTTCTATCTGTTACTAGTTGGAAGCTTGGAGGTGGGTGTAGGGGACAAGGAGTACAGAAGTGGATGTTGTGGTGGTTGTAGGTTGTACAATAGCCTTTTCTTATGCTACTGGTTTTGATTTTCTGTATGCTATTTTTGAAGTCTTTGTTAAGGCTTTACAGACCTTTCTTTCCTTCTTCCCAAGCCTCAAAAGTCCACCAAATAGGAGACTAGTTCTAAATTTGTACACATGCCACTTATTTCCCTTATCACTATTTATATACAATGTAAAGATTTTTTTATATTAATTAGATTTTGTGATAATTTTGATTTAGCAGTATTAGAGCAAATATGTATTGAATTTTCAAAATCAGAGAAAAATGTAGCCTTACATAGAGGAAAGGCATTGAAGTAAATCAGATATGGATTTGAAACTTTGTCCTCACACATAGAGGCTATGTGAAATTTATTCCCCCACAAAATCCATATATTCACTCTTTTTTTTATTATTGCAGGCTGATTATCCATTAAGAAGCCCATTTCTTTTCTGTTATTAATTTCTGGGGCTTAAAATAAGGAACATCATCTGTCCTTAGCTTCAAGGGAAGGCAAAGTGATCTAGGCCTGGACAGTCAACATTTCTATAGTGCCAATGGTGGAAACTAGTTATCAAAATTTTATGTTGATTTTATGGTATTTAGACATGGAGATTTTGGGAGGTAATTACGGTTAGGTAAGAGTGGGAAACTAGGATGGGATTCATGGTTTTATAAAAACAGAGAGACCTGAGCACACCCCCCCACACACACCCACACACCCACATACACCTTAAGATACAGCAAGAAAGACATTGCCAGATTCTGGATCCTTGATCCTGGATTTCCCAAGTTTCTAGATCTATGAGCTATAAATCCCTGTTGCTTATAAATTGTCAAGCATACAGTATTATGTCATAGAAGAACACAAACTAAACCAACAGATTACGCAAATCCTTTTATAGCTAGAATCAAGGCTCTTTAGGGATACAGACAATGCAGAGGGAAGCAGAGCTGACTGACACAGGAGAAACTGATGATGATATCAGTCAGTCTCTATTTTCTTTTCATCTCCACCAAACCATGCGTTTATTTTTTCGGACTAATGCAAAATCATTTCTTAAGTTAATTTGTGTTGGGCTCATTTTTCTTGTAATCAAATAAGATTGAATAGATATAATACATGGCCTTGAGGAAGTGAAGGTTTGTAGACTACAGAAGCTGCCCCTGTTGAGTGGATCAGCCATGGCTTGTATCCTAGGTGCTACCCTCTCAATACTGATGAACTACTAGAATGTAGCAGTCCCAAAGAAAGATAGGATAATAAGATTACTTTCCTAAATTACAGCATTATGCCCTGTCTAGTACTCAAAGTAATCTGCTAAACTCATAGAACCTTCCTCCCACCACTTAAACTTAGAGACCCTCTCCCCTCTAAGCTCAGAGACTACTAAAGTCTCCAGAAATTCTAAAGTCTGCTCATATAAGGAATTTACTTTGCTGTGTGAGTTGGTGTTGGCTCTCCACCATGTTACAGCTTGTCCTACATTGAATAGCCAGTATTCTTAAAGACAGACCCTGCTTACCTGAAATACATCTCTAGTGAATCACAGTTCTATTGAGGTTTTCCTTTTACTAACAGGTACTCTCTCTGTATCTCAGTTCTATACATGGCTATGGTTCCTCTTCTCCCTGTCACTCAAGGTCACTGGGAGATTCTTATATATATGAAATAACCATGAGAACATATAGATGACTATCAGTATTTTTTAAAAGGCAAAAGGGGCTGGAAAGATATCTCAGTGGTTATGAATACTTGTAGATGATCAGAGTTTAGATCTGAGTACCCACATCAGACAGCTCACAATTGCCTGGAACTCCAGTTTCAGAGGATCTGATATATATATCAGATATATATCAAATATATATATATGTATATGTATATATATATGTTTATATATATATATAGCTTTTACAAGCACCTGCACACACATAGCATGCCAACACACACACATACACACACACATAGAAACACACACACAAATAAAAATGTTTAAAAGAATTGATATTTGTGTCTTTCAGGAAAAGAACATTGTTACTGTGATTCTGTTTTCTTTAGAAAAAAAGCAACACTATTCAGTCAACCTTTGTAAGCACCAGGGAAAGTGTAAGTCCATTCCCAGACCATTATACTTAAATATCTCACCACAGGTCTTCTCTCTGATGATGAAAAACCACAGAGATTTTCCTTTCTTTTTCTTTTTCAAAGAACATGAATACATACTTATTGTTCTACCTTGAATATGCAAGAGTTAGCATTTACCTTTAAGGTTGGTTCTTAAAAGCCTGTGCACACATACACACAAAATGAAATAAAGGTTTGTTACTGTCTCACACACTCCTCATATTCACTTTTTCATATTGAGCACACGTTGTAAATATGTTTTAGAGCAAAGCATTTAAGAAATGGCAAATTTCAACCTTGGAACACTGCATTAGTCATTCAAAGGAGATATATTTTAAAAATCAGTTCAAATACTTGTCTCTGCCACCCTTTTCCTCCCACTTCTTTCCTTATATACCACATTATATTTGATGAACTAGACACTTAAATGATAATTTGTGTTACCTGAGAAAGTTACTGCAATTGCTAAAGTAGCCTAATTTCTATCCCTGGCATCTTCAGAACCTAGAATCATTTGCATTATGTACAGATGACTCAATTACAGAGAAATTTGAACATGAGTTTGGTTGTTTAGTTGTGGGATGGGTGAAGAACCTGTTAATATATTCAAATGTATGCTAACCCGAGGAGATGAACTATTGTATTACTCTTGGCCTTAGAAATCTACCTTGAAGTTTTCAGATGTATGGGTTGCATGTTTAATTTTCACCTGTTTTATAGCAAGGGCTTGACATTAGAATGTAAATGGTACTTGCATGATTCTATTTTAAGGCCACAAGATAAGCTAGCACAGCAGAGTAATATTTAGAAAGCAGGCACAGGGAGTTTAAACAATTGTTTTCTTTTGCCAGAAAGATGGTCCTGCTCTTAATTTTCTCCATCTATTTTCACTGGCTAGAAATGCTAACAAACACAGTGTCTGTAGGAGTAAAATTGTTCTGTGTTCTGCAATCTTCTATGCAAGTGTATCTTGTAAAAAAAAAAAAACTATCATTTTTGGGTCTATGAGTACAGTTTTATACAGTCGGTGTAGATGCTAATGTATTTCACCTAATTTTTTCCATGACATCTGTACAGTATAATCCAGGCTCCTAAAAAGTCCTTAAGATGCCCCCCTTTACTGTATTTATGAGAAAAAGCAATTAGATAGCTCAGTATTTATAAGAATATATGTTTTTAATATATACAATTTGTTGAGGTCAAGCAAAGCCATTTTATTTCCAAATGAATCTTCTAAAGAACAGAAGGGCTCTGACCACATTCTTTATTACTAGAAGAAAAGCAAGTGTCTAAAAATGAAAATGTCCGTTGGTGGCATCTGTTCTTTTTAACCCAGGCAAAGGACTGAAATATCTTTCCATATGGGGTCATAGTTTATAGCTTTTTAGGTAGTAGATAAATTTATTAGTACTGCATGCATAATTCTCTTGCTATTTCTTATCTAATGACCTAGAGTTATAGTTTACTAGAGAGGTACACTCATTTTAATGATGATGTAGGTGATTATCTTAGTTGGGATTTCTCTTGTTGTGAAGAAACACTATGACCACGGCAATTCTTATAAATGAAAACATTTAATTGGAGCTGGTTTACAGAGGTTTAGTCCATTATCATCACGGCAGGAAGCAAGGGAGCATGCAGGCAGATATGATGCTAGAGAAGGAGCTGAGAGTTCTACATTTGAATTGGCAGGCAGCAAGAAAAGAGAATGACACTGGGCCTGGCTTGAACATTTGAAACCTCAATCTTACCCCTCGTAACACACTTTCTCCAACATGGCAACACTTCCTTTAAAATAATGCCACTTACTATGAGCCTATGGTGACCATTTTCATTCAAACTACTATAGCCAGGATCAGCTAAATCTATTTGCTGATTAGCCACTTGGTATATGAAGGTTTAAAATTTACAATTTTTTAGTGTGTGTGTGTGTGTGTGTGTGTGTGTGTGTGTGTGTGTGTGTGTGTGTGTGTTTGTGGTGAGTGTGGTAAATCCTTGCTTTGGTCTAGCCAGTATACGTGTTCAGGTTCAAAGACAGCTTTTGGAAGCTGAACCTCTCTTTCACCATGTGGGTCCTAGGAGCACATTTAGGTTCTCTGGCTTGGTGGCCAGTACCTTAACCACTGCACTGTCTTGGCTCTTCAGCCAAAAATCATTGAAATTTTCAGCAATGTATGCAGTTTTATATAATGCTAATGAGATGTAGAAATCACCATACATGTTCCTTGCCCTTGGTTGCCATTTATACTACTCCCCCTCTGTTTCTGTACTTTCTACCACAATTAAGGTGACTATCATATTCTAACAGAGTTGCTCCTTTTGGACATTTGAAAAGAAGAAATGACTTGTTCAGTATCACATTTCCAATTCCAATCAGTATTATGTGACAGTGTAAGTCTTCTTGTTCAGTTCAGTCCTATGTCATTGCAGGGGGATGAAGTCAGAACACTTAATTTCTTCATAAAAACACACAGAAACACAGTGGTGGTCAACAAAGGAAAGAGGAGGTGTGTTTAGAATATTGAAAGTCTCCATTAATCTCAAAGACTTCATAAATGAACTTCTCCCAAAAAGAAACTTGGAGTCTTCTCCTCTATTCACTGTCTCAAGAAATAGGGACCAGGAGACAATACAGTAAAGAGCTAAAGTGCTGTCACCTCATTCTCTGGCTGCCTGTTTCACCATATAATCCTTTTCACACATGCTGCTGCCACGATGAGATATCAGTCAAATAGGACCTTGCTAGAGCTACAGAGGCAGTGAGTGACACACTGCTTAGACTTTCCAACATCAACATGGTGAGACAAATATCGCTCTTTAAAACACAAATCAGTATATCTCAGTGGTGGTGACATATGAAATACACCTTTAATTCTAGCACTTGGGAGGTAGAGGCAGGCAGATCTCCAAGTTCAAGGCCAGCCTAATCTATAGACTGAGTTCATGGACAGTCAGGACTTCACAGAGAAACCCTGTCTAGACAAACAGAAACAAAAACCAAATCAAATATAACATAACATAATATAATATAGGGAGAAATACAGACTAGAGGAATAGAAATAAGAGAATGCAATTATTAGAAATTGGAAACTAAGAAGGATCTTGAAGAACTAGGATCTAAATTATTGAGATGGGTCCTGGCTGACTGCTGCTGGTGTCCTTTGAACATCTAAGAACAAAAAGAAAGATAATAGTACCCAAGCTCTCCCTCTTCCTTCTCTCTCTCTCTCTCTCTCTCTCTCTCTCTCTCTCTCTCTCTCTCTCTCTCTCTCTCCCCTCTCCTCTCTCCATGTGAAAGTGTGTGTGTGTGTGTGTGTGTGTGTGTGTGACAGAGAGAGATTGTGTGTATGTGTATGCCTGTATAAAGGGTCACAGAAATACACAAGTAGTAGTGTCACCCACTCTTTTTCCAGTTTTGCATTTTCTCTCCAGGGGCCTCTCACAGTAGCCTTAAGGGACCTAGCCACAAGGAGCCTAGGAAAAAAAAAGTTGAGCCCCATCACCATCTTGTATTACAAAGGCAGTAAAGTATTATAAACTAGAACCTCTAAGGTGAGTGCAGGAAAAAATTTCAAAAGTTATACAGAGAAGAACTGTGAAGGACAGAGATTCCTTCTAATCAGTCACTTCTTTACAGGACGAGATTTGCAAAACTTCCAAGAAGCTTATTTACTATTATTTCTGTGGGGCACAATACATAATATTTTATCTTTTAAACTCCCATTCTTGATCTTTAAATGTGATCCTTTATGTTTTCTGCCTTAATGGATTCCTAGCATCTTCTTCTACCATTATAGCAAAACTGCTCTCAGCTCACTTAGTAACTTTCTGTGTGTCAAACCCAGTGGCCTCTTTTCTAAGTTCATTCTAATTAACTTTGGCATGTGTACTATCGGTAACAGTGTCCTTCTGTCTTAAGGCTTTTTCCAAAGTACATTTCTCTTCTTGTTTCTGTCAGCCTGCTGCCTTCTTTATCTCCTACTTTCTACCTCCTCTCTCCGTTCCACAGAGGTTGGTGTGATTGGAACTGGATCTTTCTGGTCCCGATTTTTTTTGAGTGATTTCATCTTGTACTTTTAGCTACAACCTATATGTCACTGGCTTTTAATCTATAATTGATAACTCATATGAACTTCTTGAAACCCGATTGTGTATGTCTCTCAGCTGAACAGGTCTAATTGAATGACCAATTGACATCTCAAGTCTGAAAGGTGCAAAACAGTTCATTATCTTCTCCCAGTGAAACCTGCTTTTCATCTTTCAGTCTCTTTTCTTTATTATTAACACCATTGCCTATTAAATCTCCCAAACTGTAGACACAGAGTCATTTTGCCTAATCTCTCTCTTTTCCTCAGCTTCTGAATCTAATCAGTCATCATCTACCATGAATTATGGTACCATTTAAATAGCACTAGAATTTGTTTCAAACTTTAAGTTCTGTAGGCACTGCTTAGATATAGCTCTCCTGAGTGTCTAGCTCTGACACTCCTCATCATTTCCTCTTTTGTGGCCAGGATCTCACCAGCCTGGCCAGCAGCTGGAGGTCCTCATGCCATTCCTCCTTGGTGGTTAGCAGCAGCAGCAGCAGGAGCAGCAGCAGCAGGAGCAGCAGCAGCAGGAGCAGCAGCAGTAGTAGTAGTTTTAACTCTTCCAGCATCCAGTTCCTCAGATCAAGCCAAGAGTGATTCAGGCCTGTAATTGTAGTATGGTTGAGACTGAAGTGGACGGATCCTAATTGGTTTCAGGTCGGTTTGGCTACACAAGAAATTCCAAATTAGCCTAGGCTAGTGATGTTCTTCTGTCTAAAATAAAAAGCAAACACACAAAAAAGCAAACTAAAACAAGTAAGACAACCAGACCTCACAAATTCTAGGAAAGTTTTCTACCAGTGAAATTCACTTCTATTCCCCAAGATCAATTTGTAAGCACCACTCCTTTATATTAAAAAAATTACATACAACAAAAAGAAGACTGAAATGCCTTCTTACTTCATAAGATGTATATTACAGAGTTTCCTCCCCCCGTTTGAATAAATGCACTATTACACCTAACTCAACTAACCCAATCAAATGTGGTCTCCCTTGAATCATCCAGGAAAAGGGATTTTCCTCATTCCTCTGCATTTACTTGAATAAATACTCGACTTCTTGGATTTACCTTACATTTTTACATGTCTCTCTTTTACCCTAGACTTATGGGTTCTTCAGAGTGCAGAGACTTTGCTTTAATCATCTTTGCATTTAAAGTACCTGGCACCATTCCTAAAACAATTTAGAAGCTTCAAAGCCTTTGTTAACAAATAAATCAATTCATTCGTGTGAAAGGGGTTTGTGTCTGGCAACAGGTTGCAGTTTTCTTTTCTATTTTTGGAGGCACATTGGCCTAGAAATGAGTGAGGATCTCTACAAATTGGCCTAGTATTATTAAAGAACAATGAATAAATAAGTTGTCAACTTACATTTTTCAATACTACCAGGGAGTTTGGTGTGAGATTGTGTCTCCTAATGAAATCAGAAGTGGCACTGATAAAGTCTCACAAACATAAATGTCCAAAATAAAGATGGCACCAACAAAGATGCCAAACTCAAGAGGGCAAAGCTCATGAACCTTCAACATTACAAACACTAAAAAACTGATGAAAGCCAAGAAAAGGAGAGGTGAGTTTCTCAGTGGAATAGTACACCATTTGGTTTTCCAGTGCTTAATTTTTAGCCCTGAAAACATTAGTAAACATGAGCAATATTATATGGAGTAAATAGGTTATACTTAGAGATATATATGTATGTGCAAATACATATATGAATGCCATAATAGTGAAAAAAGAGGCTATGAATTTGAAAAACAGCAGAGAGTGGTATTTGAGAAGTTTTTGTGGGGATAGAACGGAAGGAAAATGTAATTAAATTATAATTTCAAAACAGCATATTATGTGTGCAGTGTCAAACTTATACAACACACAGTAACGTGTCATTCACTTACCACTAAGAACTTCTCTCAGGAACCAAGAGAATGTTGTGTGTTATGTATTCCTTTTAGCATTTACCTTCTCTAATGCTTTATTGTTTTGCAGTTACATACACCCAGAAGCTTATAATGATAGACTCATTTTTTCCAAATTTAGTACATACATCATTGTTATGTTTCATAAATGCAGCCCTCCAGGTTGCACTGAAGCACATTGAAGTTATTTCTTCTGACATTTGTTTTATATATAAATAATATTTTTTGCAATTCCTGGATAGTCATTGTAAATCCATTGGCATATGAAATTTTACAAAGCATAAAAGTGTATATGTATGTGTACATGCACAGGCACAGGCTAACGATCAAGACCATGGATGACTGCATGCTAGGCAAGTACACTTAGCACTGTATGCTATGATCTCAGTCTCACAAACTATGTTTTAAAGTAAATTTAAGGGCTGTGTTTATTCAGTCTTATTTATCCTCAAGCATTTCAGTTGCTTTTGTGACTCTAAATTCACTGATTTTTCTGATTGAAATCTAGTATTTTGTTAAAGGCAGACAACTATTTCCTCTTCTCATAGGAGAAACTGAGTCAACTAGAAATTCTGTAGAGAGTACAATGTCTTTGATTACTTGCAATCGCCTCTCTAGAAGGTGAGACTATAGGAGTAAAACTCCATAAATTGTTGTTCTTGACAGGATTCATGAAATAATATGAATTTTAAAAATTTGTATTCTTACTAAAGTATATTCCATGCAGCAAATTTTGAGCCTTGATTACTTTTTGTTGTTTTTTTGTGGCAGACAAGTTTATATGTATGTGAGTAGATTTGATACATGCAAACTCTCTGTGGATTATTCAAATGTTATTTAGAAGGCTCTTAGAAAATTTCCCTTGTTTTTAAGGGAAAAATAAGAAACTCAAGAGTCTTTTTAAAAAATGGAATAAACAATCTGTAAAGAAAATATAAAGTCTGCTTTTCTCAAGTGCAGGAGCCTTTCCAAAGTACCCTTACCCCTTGCCACCAGCAGCCACAGCAAAGCACGAAGATGCCATTGACTTCAGGTATGTGATCCAAACTCATTGTGGCTCAAACATGAACTTACTCTGAGTACAGTTTTCTTCTGATTAAACCTATGAACTAATGAGTAAGATTAGAAAGGGCTGAGTGCTATGGAAACTATCTTACACAAGAGAGATAAATAGTGAACAGTACATCACTTGCATGCCTCCTACCAGAGCTTCCATTCACATTCAGCAAGAACAGAAAAGCAAGAAAGATGGAAAATTGTCTCTCTTCCTTTCCATATGATTAACAGAATTTCATCAGAGGGATCTGAGAATTTCCCTCGTAGCTGATAGATAAGGATGTGGTGATTGTGATGTGTGATTTTATTTGGTAGTGTTGTGTAGTTTAAGTAGGCTCATACTGAGAAAATTAGGGCAACTCACTTGCATTTCTTTAATCTAAAAAGACACACCATTTAATCTGGCTTCCCCCCCCCCTTTGGAAAATAGTATAGTCATTGGCACTAGACAGTATGTTGCAGCCAGAAAATGTACATCATGGGGCTAGTATGTGGGCATCAGTGAAGTATATGGGGCTACCTCATTGGAATACTCAACATGGGATATTTTGTGACAGATTTCAAAAGCCAGGGGGGCTCTTTCCACTTCTAAACATATTGTTAATGCTCTGTTGTTGACAAAGCTGCTCTTAGTCCCTTTTCCATAGAACTAGAGATTTGTGGTGACAATCTCATTTGAGAACAAAGAGAAAAATTCGTACCAACCAGGGCCTCTTTTGATCTTTCTAAACTTACAAAATTACTGTTTTCCTCAGTAAAGAAATGCTGATAAAATTGGAATGCCCTCCCTTCCAGAGGTGTCCTGTAAAAGTATATTGATTTTTACCATTAACATTAAGACTTGCCTATGGGAAATAAAGCAAGAGGAAAGCTAGGTGCCTTAAGCACTTCAGTATCTTAGTAGGTTAGTGTGTAGAGGCAGTAGGATGAAAGAGCTGTCTTTGTATGTTATGGTTCATGGGTTACCTACCAGGAAATCAGACTTCCCTTCCTTAGAAGTATTTCTTTGTTATAGCTCACAGGATAGGAACAAGTAGAGGTTAGTTCTTTATACATGCATACATGAATACATATATATTTGTATATTATCATTTTTTATTATTTCAATTTTCTTTTTTTCCCCTTTCTCCTTTATCACATTCTTCTACCATTCTTAATGGTTGGTTTCCCTCATACCACCACCAGCAGTTTTCACATAGGAATGGCTTTCTCATACAGTTAAATGAACAGTGCTAGGTAGATATGCAAGTAGATTCTCTGTCATGAGGCCTCCACTCCAAGTAATAATATTTACAATGTTTATCCATAGATTTCTATACATATCTGAACTTCTCTGGCCTGCCCAAATCTATCAGACTAGAAATCCCTGCAGATTGTATTCTGTGAGATTTACGATTCTTGTAGTTTTTAGTCAAGTACAGATGACATCTATCTTCTGGAAGATAAGTATTTTCAATTCTACTATTGTCTTAAACAAGGTGATTTTTTTTAACAGATAATATAGTATATAAGAAAGGGCATTGACCTGTGAGCCAGAGACTTGGTTTCAACTGTTAACTCCACTACCAACTACTAATTTTACATTAGTAAGGTTGGACCAGCTATTTACTGTCTAAGGTCTGTTTCCTTATGTGAACAAAAACATCTATATTTACTTGTGTTATTTTTGGATTTATGTTCAACAAATAATTTACACTGTCGACAAGTTTTCTTTCTTCTGCATAGACTGAATGTGAACTGTTAAAATAGGTGCACATTATATACAATAGTGTATGTAGGGGAAAGAAGTGTTATATTTTAAAGCAGAAATTATATGCCTATTTTTGCATGTATGCAAAAGTATACATGCAGTACAGTATTTAAAATTAATACTGTTTTCCATATATATATGAAAATGCATGTACTATTTAGTTATTACTTCTTATAATTTTTAAAACACTGTGAAATTTCTTATTTGTCATCTCTTTGGGATGACTTTGTCTATACTAAATTGTTCTCTGCTTCAATTATATTCACATAGACTTCGGTCATTGAGGAACTTGAATAATCTAGAGACTCTGTAAAGGCTTCATGCACACGCTTTGATGGACATGGCTAGGCATGGGCCCACCCCGTGTATTAGAAAATATAGTGCTACTGTAGTCTTCAACCTGTATCAAGGAAACTTCTCTTTGCAACAGACAGAGACCATTACAGAAAGCCAGTCAAGACAGAGAGTTGTATAAACCAGTCCCAATGGATACATCTACAGAATACTCCTGTACCTAACGTTTATGGACTATTTTGAAAGAAGGGACAGAAAGATTGTAAGAGCCAGAGGAACAGGGAGTTTTCTCTGAGATTCTGAATCTTATGAATATAGTAGAAACTATATTTATGAAATTTCACCAGCAGGACTGCACAAACATGAGCTAAACTATGATGACAACAATAGACATGCTAAGGTGGGCAGGGGGAAAGCCCAAGAGGCTTCAGCCTGAAGCAAAGGACTACAGGAAATGAAGGATTGCTCAGAATGGGAGAAATTGTCTTCCCCAGTGAATATCATCACAGCAATTCTAATAACAGCAAAATCTAATACCCAGTGACAAGCACTGAAAACATATATGCAAATATATAGAATGATCATATTGTATTTACATATTTAGGTGTGGGTGTGAGTATGTGTGTGTATGTGTTTGTGTGTATATAACAATAATTAATGAAAAAGAGTCCATGAATATGAAAGGAATAAAGGAGCAAATGATTGTATTATAATCTCAAAAAAAATTTAAAAGAAAAAGTCAGGTATTTCTTCGCTGCTTCCCTTTCCAAATGACTTTTCCACTTAGCCTCTCCTTGAGATTACCCAGATGGTTCAGTGTTTCTAAAAGCACAGAAATAGAAGGTTCTACACCCTTTTAAGTCTTAGGCTGTGGGTCTCACAAAATCACTTCTGCTTCTTTCTTTGGTTAAAAAGGTGCCAGCTACCATTCACATAGATGACTGATGATTGTTTTTGGACATAAGCTACTTTGTACTCATCTAAAAGGGAGAAAATCAGGTAAAAGAAATATATATATATATATGAAAATAAGGTAAAAAATCCATTAAAATCCATTAAAATTTCATGGCTTATTATGACAAAATAGTTAAAAATAACATTAATATACATTTTATTGTACACTTTTCTTCTAAAATTGGTGTTTGTGTGAGTGCCAAAAATTTGTAAATATAAAGAGCAAAATATTTAAAACTATTATGTTTGTATTATTTAATCACTTTGATCATTTCCTGATGTTTTATTGCTCTATTTTTCTAAAACTTCAATAGTACATATACATTGTTGAAAATATTGAGTCAGTTCAAGTTCTACAATTCAAGAATGACCACTATTAATATTTGGTAGACCTATTCCTAGGCATATATTTTCTTCAGTTTGATTATTACTCTAATTGTCATCACAGAACCTACCTCCACTGATTGATGCAAACAGATGCAGACATCCACAGTCAAGCACTTGGCCAGTCTCATGGAGTTCAGTTGCAGAGAGAGGAGCAAAAGGTGGTAATCAAGAGCACAGTGGATATAACCACAGGGACAGCTGACCTAAGCTAATGGAAGGTCATGGACTATGGTGTGACAGCTGGAGAACCTATATGGGACTGAACTAGACCCTCTGCACAAGGGAGACAGTTGTATTGATCAAGCTGTTAATGGGGTTCCATAGCTATGGGACTAGGAATTATGCCAGATATATGAACTGGCTTTTTAGAGCCCACTCCCTTGCTCAGCTTTGATATAGGGAGAAAAGCCTGAATCCTGTCTCAACTTTGTATGTTAGACTGTGTTGACTACTCAAGGAAGGTCATTCCCCCTTTGAGGGGAGGATGGGAAGTAGGTTGGGGTAGGGTGGGGAGGGAGGGAACAGAAGAAATGGAGGGAGGGGGAACAGTGGACAGTATATAAGAGGAATTTTATTAATAAATATTTAAAAAACAAAAGTATGATTTTATATTATCAAATTCTATTATATAGTTATATTATCATTTATTTAATAAGTTTCCTAGTACTATATACTTAGGGCATTTATTTATTGTAATTTTAAAATATGATGAATATTTTAGTACGTATGATTACATCAATTCTAATTTTCTTAAGATAAAGTAAACAAATTGATATTGCTGGATCAAATGGTATAGATTTTTAAATAAACAAATAAATATATTCAAACTACCTTTCAGAAGATTGTAAAATTTATTACAGTTTTTATAAGAGGCTTCATTTAAATCAGGACCAATAGTTGAATATTAATAAAATTTTTTTTGGAGGACTACACACATGCACACACACATAATATTTTTTTAAACCTCATAAATACATATATTCATTGGCCAGCATGATTGAGGGTTAAGAATATTTCTTTTAATATGATCTCCCTTGTTTAGTTTTGCTTTTGTTTAGTGCTGTGCCAATACATGCTTACAAATCAACTATCTAAAAAAAACCTACACTTGATTATTTTGTTTCATAATGCCCCTGGTGGTGGTTGATGCAGCACTGGTGGCATAGTGTAAGCATAACTGCCTTCTACAATTCCTATGGTATAAATCAACTCACCTCAACTAGTCCTGTTGGATAATCTTGATTGTCAACTTGACTAGATCTGGAGTTACCTAAAAGAAAGGCCTCTGGCCATGTCTGTGAGGGCATTACCAGGAAAGAAGCTTTAAGCATGAGCGGCCCCAGATATACAGAGGTCACATATACTGAAGTCTGAGGAAAGAGCTTAACAGCCTCTACTTCTTGCTAGAGAGTGTGTCTATCCTGTTGCTGCTTCTGTTATTCTTCACTGATTTTAGAACCTAGCTTCCTGGCCTTCCAACGCGTATTGAAAACCAGGGCATTTCAGGTGTTTTCCAGTTCTTTAGGACCAGAATGTGACTGCTGAGGTATTCAGCCTCTCCAATGTGCCATTGTTGAATTGTTATGCTAGAGTCACATAAGCCAATCTAAAACATGTCATTTTATAGTATTTCTGATGGTTTTATTCCTCTAATAAACCTAGCCTCATAAACTGTCTTTTAAAAGGTTTATGTGTTGAAGGTTGAAGCCATTGTCCAGAACGATAGAACTACTGATAGGTGATGGGATCATGTAGAGGCTAATTTTATCAATAGTTTATCCTAAGTGTGGGAATAGGGCATGGGGCTTAATTGGAGGGATTAGATTGCCAAGAGTGTGCTTTGGAAGGGTGTATCTTATCCCTGTCACCTCCGTGTCTTTATTTCCATTTCCTGGTAGCTTTTTTGAAGACAGATTCTTTTGTTGCTCTGTTACAATTAAGGACTCTTGCCTCAGCCTGGCTATAAAGCAATGGACTCAGCTAAACATGGACTGAAACTATGAGCTCAAATAAAACTTTTCCTCTGAGATGACTTTTCTGGGATATTTTGCCTCCGTGGTGAAAAAAATCAGTATACTGTGTATTATGTTTCAATCATGCATGTAGAATTAATTTATTTATTTTGAAACATATTCTCACTAAGTAGCCATGGTTGGCCTAGGTCTCACTATGTTGACCATACTTATCTTGAACTCATAGAAATCTGAGTCCCTCTGTGTTCTGAGTACTGAGAATAAAGGTATGTGCCTTTATTTTTGGATATAAAAATATATTTAAATAACCAGAAGAACACAAATAATTATGAAATATGACAAAATAAGAATTGATGCATCCTTGGTACTTAATATGTTTGATTTCAGTATAATTTATTTGAGTTTATGTCATTTAATTATTAATAATACAGTAGCTAATAACAGGCTTGTGAATAATCACAACTGGGATCAAAATTAGCCAGATGTCCATGACAATTATCTTTGTTATGGACTTAACCCCCCATGTATTTGTTATGGACTTAAATTTCCATCAACTGCAGTTTACTTGGTCCAGTACTGTGCTTTGTATCACATTTATTTCACCTATAGGACAATTTAGCCTCTTAAGAAGCCACACAAGAAGCTGTATCCTGACTGTAATCTTTCTTACAGTGACATTTATTATTACTCCATTGTATTTCCATCATGACCAATAGGATGGAAGAGTGCTAGGTAGAGGAGGTGCATAGCATCCATTTAGCCCAGAAAAGTCACATTTTTGTCCCTATGCTCTTGGTTGCTAGCTCTTGTTTCTAGCCAACAGTGCTAATGAGGCTCTTGACATTATATTTTTCTTGACATTTGTTTCTTCTCTTATATTATGTATCATTGAAGTACTTTTTAAATTATATAGGATGAATGCCAGAACATTCCTCGTTGAGTAACTCAATGGACTTTTTCTTGAACTGTGTTCAAGGCCCCCACTTCCCTTGTTATATTGGTGGGTGTATCTTAGTGAATTGTAGTGTTAACAGAATTCCTGCTAGAGATGGCCTTTTCCCCTATGACTGGGAGCCCCTCTCAAATTTGTGTCTGGATAGGTTAAATGTGAGGATACTAATAGTTGAATACCAGTGAAGAGTCTCCTAGTGCACTAGTTACTAGAAGCTGAAATCTCATTAGGAAGACAAACAAGACTGCACAGGTGAAAATGTGAGATGTTATTTGTGAAGCTTTACAATTTACCCAAAGCAATCCATGAGGTCAATAACTGTTTCTTTGTTTTAAATGATTGTTGCTGAAAACACAATTTCCTTCTTGATTTCTGGAAAATTGTTTCATCCTTAACTTCTGTAAAAGATGATTTCAAATTTCAGAACTTTTAGAACAACACTCTTTTCATTTCTACTAGCCACTTTGATGATTCTTTTCTTTTTCCTCCTCCACCTCCTCCTCTTTTTCTCCATCCATCTCTACACCTAATTGTATTACATTAGAGTAGTTTGAATCTAGTGAAGCAGAACTTTGAAGGTCATAGATATGTATAAATGTTGATTTTAATAATGATTGTTCACTGTATCTATCAATGTTACATTTAAATTCACTTCATTCCTGAGATCAGTTTAATATCTTGGAATAAGTCAGCTCAGTAAGCTTGGCCATTTTATCCATTGACTTTCCTCCATTTAAGTACTAATGCCAGATACAACTGTGTTTTTGCCGTTCTTTCCACCTGGTAAACTTTCTCCTATCAGTCATTATAATTTTGTGTGTGTGTGCATGTGCAGCATGCACACATGTCTGCACAAATACACAAATGTGTATAAAAATATATGTAGAGACAGGAACACTACCTAAGAAATCGTCCTCAGGAACACAACCCACGTATTCTCAGACAGCATCTCTCATGATCCTAGAACTCACTGATTTGGTTAGACTGACTGAGTAGTAAGCCTCAGGGATTCCCGTGTCTCTTTCCCATTGCTGGGATTACAAATGCATGCCACCAGGCCTGACACTTTTATGTGAGTTCTAGAGATTGAATTAAGATCCTCATGTATACTTATAAGGCAGAAACTATTCAGTATGAGCTAGTCCTTGGTCTTGTAAATTTCAGGTAAGATTCTTTCACTGTGGACCTGAAATAAGATTTACTATGGCTTAACAAGTTAATCTAACTATTTTACCAAGATGTGAGGTAAGTGGTCAGGGGAGTACTTGTTATAATAAATGGTCCTGGGTAGTGGTAAAGAAGGCTTTCAAAGGAAAATTTTCTTAAGAATAAAAAAAATGGAAAATTGATAATGTGGTGGTTTGAGTGAAAATGTTCCCAAAGACCCATATAGAGTGGCACAATTAGGAGGAGTGGCTTGTTAGAGTAGGTGTATCCTTGTTGAAGGAAATGTATCACTGAGGGTGGACTTTGAAGTTTCCGAAGTTCAAGCTAGGCCCAGTGACTTATTGTCTCTTCCTGCTGCCTGTGAACCCAGATCTACTCTCAGATACGTCTCCAGTAATTTGTCTGCCTGCTTGCTGCTATGTTTCTTACGATGACAATAATGGATTAAATTGCAGAACTGCAAGTCAGCCCCAATTAAATGTTTTTCTTTATAAGAGTTACCATGGTCATGGTGTCTCTTCACAGCAATAGAAACCCTAACTAAGACAGACAACATTTGGAAGTGGTCCAGTTATACATTTCTTAAGACAAGTTGCATTATTTTATTCAGTCTTTGATGGCTCTGAGAATTTCAATGTTACACATAGGTATCAATATATGCTACTGTTTTACATTAGATTAGATTGTACTTAGAAGGCATTTTAAGTGACAGAATTAAAGTTTGTATACCATTATAATATATTCTTTTTAAGAGGCTAAGAAAAGCAAGGGGATAGGGATTAAGATAAAAATTCCCACAGTGATGGCTGTCTGGAGCTCTGGGAGATCACTGAACCAAGAGTAGCCACTGGTGATCCATTGAGAAAAGGAGCTAGGCCTTCCAAGAGTAGGCAATGGTCATTGGCATGGACAGTATCTGGAGCCTTGAGGGGTGGGATCCGACTGTGTTTCTGTACATGGGCTGGCAATTTGGAGCCCAATCCCTGAAAAGGAACACCCAGCCCAGCATTGACTTTGGGATGTAGGAATTGGTCTTGTCTGGAGTGGATATACCAGGCTGAGCTGATCCACCTAGGGACTTCTCCTTTGGGGGGAGGGGTTGGAGAGGGGGGAAGGCTGAAGGCTGAATGGGAGGGATTGGGAGGTGGGAAGGGAGGGGGATCAGGGGAATACATGGATAACAAGACATTTTTTTTTTTTTTACGGAAAAAATAATGAAATGAACATACAAAAGAAAGAAAAAAACCAACCAACCAAACAAACAAAAGTGTCAAGTTCATCTTACTTTCCATTGTATTGTTAGTATGGTGAACTGATAGTAAATGCTGTTTTACGTTTGATTTATAATTTTAATTTACAGCATTTAGCTGCTCAATTTGAGAACTAAGTAAACAATATTTGCACCTAGGAATCACTGATCTGTTCATCTATCCTACAAATGAAGGCACATTAAGAAATATTAAAAAATGTACCCCTTGATAACCCAAAACTGATATGTCTCAGTTAGTTTTTTTGTCAACTTGATATAGCTAGAGTTATTTGAAAAAGAAACCTCAGCTGAGAAAATGCCTCCATCAGATTGTCTGTAGGCAAGTCTGTAGGGCACGTCTTGATTAATTGTTGATGTGGGAGAGCCTAGCCTCTTTGGGCAGGTAGTCCTGAACTACAGACAACAAGCAGGCCGAGTAAACCGTAAAGAACAAGTTGATAAGCAGCAGTCTTCCGTGCTTTCTGCTTTAGTTTCTGCCTCTAGGTTACTGCCTTGATTTCCTGTCCTGACTTTTCTTATTGATGGATTGAGATATGGAAGTGTAAGTGAAATGAATCTTTTCCTTCCCATGTTGCTTTTGGTCATGGTGTTTTATCACAGCACTAGAAACTCTAACTAAGACACGAAGTGACACTTACCATTAGTTCTTATCCATGTTACTACATGCTAGACTGTCATGTACAATTAAGACTTGTTCTCTTGCTGGAGAGCATCTAAGAACATCAAAACTAGACAACAAGACAATCAGGCTGTGAGAAAATACAAAGGTTACTTTATAAATCAAGCACCTCCAGCCATGACTCTCTCTGTCAACTAAATTAAATTGCTTGTCAGTTATAACTTTAGCCTCATTTGCTCTCCTTATATAGGCATACTGTAATAAGAAACTCATAGAATTGCCTCCACTTTCCCATAATGTGCAGTCTTAAGAGAATCTCTTTCTTTAAATCCTTCCTCAATTCCTCCTTCAATCCCAAATCCTTAAATAGTTTCTTCCAAATATTCTATCTCTGAGATGCATCATGATTCCCTAGATATACTTTGCCTCTCAATACAACAAATAACAGGCCCAGATTGCTTGACCACAAGTACATACTGTTGAATAGAACTAACACCAGATTCTCATAATAAGATCTATTTTTGCAAGCTTTCTGTTGCTCAGAATATCTGGTAAGCAGTCACTGGAGAGAGCACCCTTCTCCTTGTATGAAATAGAATCTTTTGCTTCTTAATGGACTTCCAGTTCTAACTTAAATTCCTGGATTAAATTCCTGGATTCCTTAAATTACCTAGATTTCTACATCTGAACCTCTTTAGACAGAAAGGACTCTCAGAGATAGTGTAGGATTAATACAAATAACACATTGTCATGGACTTTGGCTTCCAGTTTAATCTCTGGTGACAAAAAGTGTTTGTAGCCATGATAAAATTGTTTGACCTCTTTAGATATGAAAGTTTTGGCTGTAAAATGAGAGAGTTGGCTAATAGAAGATTCTTGCATTTTTTTGAACTCTAATATTTTGATTTTAAACCTTGAGAGTCACACTGGGAGTATCATCTGCTCTTTCTCCTATGTATGCCTATATATTTCTAAGGAGTTTTGTGATGTTAATCTTCTCAAATACTTAACTTTTAAAAGATACCCAAAGTACATAAAGGTAAAGTTTGTAATTTTCTTCTGAAATATTTGCAAACAGATGGCTAACATAATTGTTTCTGGTTTAAAAGCAGACACTGTTAAAATATAATAAGAAGCAGATAAATCTGCAGAAACTCTCTTAGCTCCATCTCTAGAGGATCAATGCTAATAAGTCAAATTAGTCATTTTTATTTAGGAGATATAAAAAGGCATATGGTTTCATGTTGTACCAGCTGTCATAAAATTTGGGAGAAAAGTGTTGCTTATAAAGCTTCCAGGGGGAATGTTTCCTGGAATCATTTTAACCTTTACATCTTACAAAACCAGTTGGCTTCCATTATTAGCAAACTCTTATTTTGGTCTGAATTATCATTAATAACAAAGGTTAAACAGGAAGGAAAAACAAACAGCTAGGAAAACTAATTCATCTACGGTCTAAAGGAGTACTTGTTATAGATAGCATTTATATGGAGTAGAATTTTTCATATAAATATAAAGTGTATAATGGTGAAGTTATTAAAAGACTTGTTTTCAAATTAAAGGGGGAATTCAACAATACTGTCCTCTATTGTTTAACCCTAATGCATAGTATGTATGACAATGAATGCATACTTCACATTCATGTGTTAGAGTTCCTTACTTCTATGCAAAGTCCTTTCAGGTTTTGTTCTCCCTGCCTTTTCATGTTGAACTGTGGTTGTATAGTTAAAGGATTTTTCAATTTTTTGAGTTTATTCTTTGGAGAATTTCTCTATTCTTTTGTATTCTAGTCTTTAAAAGAAGTTATTTATTTACAGTGATGATTGTCAATTTAATTAGATTAGAAAACACCTAGGTTATTAATGAAGCACATCTCTGGGTGTGTCTGTGAAGGCTCATCCCAAATACTGCATGTAAGTGCTGTCATCTCATAGACTGGAACAGTAGCCTGAACAAAAGGAAAAAAGAAAGCCAGATGGGTATTGGCCTTGGCTTTCTGATGTGCTATGGTGTGATCAAGCAGCCTCTTGACACAATGTCCAGGAGCGGAGTCATTGCCAGGCCTTACCTGTTGTGATGGATTTTATCCCATGAACTGGGAAATAAAGCATCTCTCTGCTTTAAGTTGTGAGGAAAGCAGACACATACCTTTACAGAAAAACACAACTGATCAAAATGCAGAGAACAACTGACTGTGGCACATCCAGCCACGATGATATATCTACAACGCAACTCCTATAGCTAAGGCTAAGAGAATATGACTAAAGAAGGGGGTGGGAAGATTGTTAGAGCCATAGTATCAAAACATCTGCTGCCAGATTGGGGCTTTATGTATTACAGGGAAGCTCCACCCATGAAATCTCAACAGTTTGGCAGTCTAAACAAGACTTGCTCAATAACAGCAGCAGTTGACCTGCCAAGGTGGATGGGAGAAACCAAATGGGGTTCCAACACTAGAAAAAGAGTCATAACCAATTAAGGACTGCTTAGAGAGAGGGAGAATTTTTGCCAATGTTGAGCACACTGATTGGCCATCTAATATCAAGTGATCAGCCTTAAACACACACACACACACACACACACACTACCAGCAGCAGCATTAGCACCAAACATAGAAAAATAGTTTAGTGTAAGTCTTTTTGTTTTTTACGATTTCTTATATATATGAGGGGTTGTCTGCCTTGTGCTTACAGAAGCTAGCAAAAGTTGTGGTATCCCCTGGAACTGAAGTTAGGAGTAGTTAGAAGCCACCATGTGGATACTGGGAACTGCATCCAGGTCCTCTGCAAGAGCTCTTAATAAATAAAGCATATCTTCAGCCCTAAGTTCTCATTTTTAAAAGTAATACTGTCACCATTAAATTGAAAATATTTCTTATACTTTTCATTAAAACAAAACAGTCAGATAAAAGAGAAAGCAGTTTCAAACAGACTCTACTATAAGATATTTACAGATATTTTTATCTGAGATTCTGAAACTTCATGCCAAGGAAGAAGTGTATACGAAAATTCATAATCCAGGCTGTGGAGGCACATGCCTTTAATCACAACTTGGGAGGCAGAGGTGGTGGATCTCTAATTTTTGAGGTCTGCCTGATCTACAGACTGAGTTCCAGTGCATCAAGGGCTACATAAATAAAATTTTGTTTTGAAAACAACAGAAAACAACACAAAACAAAAGTAGTAAAGAGGCTAGATTAAAAGTATGTTTTGGGAATTAAGGAGAAGATAGTGGATTTCTCAAAAACTGATATAAATTGAGTAATTCTGTAGGAATGTAGGGATACATAATATTTGTAAGGCATTAATTAGAAAATGTATTGAGTTTGATTGCCTGATTTTCGACCTCAGCATTTGGGTTGCCATAGTAACTTGAATACATTTGTTCCTTGAAGAGATTTTGAATTATGCAACTGTAGAATCTTTCAGCTATTTTTACTATATACAACTTAAGGCTTTATGTCCTCTGTTTCTTGAAAACAAGATTATATTTGACTTATTAACCAATACAATGTATGAAGACTGAAGTAAATTATATTACATTCTGTAATAGTATAATAACTACAGATATGTCAGATAATGCATTTGTTAAACAGTTAAATAATTGACCCTAACCATTGTGTCAAACAATTAAAGTAATTGATCTTGATTTTTAGGAATGGAGCTTTCTTATGAACATCAAAGTATTTCTTGGACTTCTTCTTCCATCCCTGTCAGCAAGAACAGAGCTATTCTTTTAAGTGTATCCTTAGTAACTGCCATATAGACTCAATTAAACCCTTATTGTGGATATACTTCTCATTAGCAACCATGAAAGAAAGGCTCAATGACAGGAAACCCACTTCATGTAAATATAGATCTGGGTTCCATCCTTAGCATTTGTGTTGGATAGTTTTATGTCAGCTTGACACATGCTAGAGTCAGTTTGGGAGAGGGAACTTCAATTGAGAAAATGCTTTCGACTGACCTGTGATCAAACCTATGGTATCTTTTTATTAAATTGATGATTGATGTGGGACGATCCAGTTCACTGAGGGGGCAGTGTCACTCCTGGGCAGGTAGTCTTGGGTGTTATAAGGGGTTATTGGGAGATAGCTACTAATCAGCACTGCTCTATGTTCTCTGCTTCAAGATTCTGACTTCCAGGTGTCTTCTTGAGCTCTTCCACTGACTTTACTTCATGATGGACTACAAGCTATGAGCTGTATTAAACCCTTTCCTCCCCAAGTTGCTTTTGATCATTATGTTTCATCACAACAATATAAACCCTTCCTAAGACAGCACCCCCAAAATGAAGATAAATATCTACAATAAAAAAAAATTAAACAACACAAAGTATGCAGGAAGTTGGGAAGCTACATGGTAATAAGATACTGGCAAATAAAGGTAGCCAGAGATAGAAATTATGGAGTAAATTTTTCTCAAAATACATGATAAACATGAATTTAAGAGGGTGTAATGTGAGCCATTATTTTATAAAGTGCATGTGCACTAATAATTAAAGGGGGGGTTTAGAAAAGTATTACCAAGCCAATAAAATTTGCACAGATATAAATAAAGAAAATGGATATAATGAAACTTAGCACAAATTATCTAGTTATCCATTTATAAGTAGAAAAAGGCCAAAGCTTTATGAACAGTGAATTTCTTTCTTTTTATAAGAGAGCAAGTTTCTTAGGCATTTGTGGTACTCAAGTTAGGAACCCATAGTATAAATTTTAATGACACTAGAAGATGACTTGAATACTTTTGCTGATTTAATTTCCAAAGTGGTTCTCAGTCCTTGTCTATTCAAATCTGAGTTTATGGTTTTAGGTGGTCTATTACCAAGATGAGCTACCCTCATTTTGGTTCTCCTTTGAAGTTTGTTATGGGACATAAAGATGGGAGGGCGGGTCTAGATGCCACAGATGGAGGGAGACATGGAAAGGGCTAGGTACTGTATCTTTTAAGCTGAAGCAGGGCATTTACTGCCTAAGAGAAAAACACTTAAAAAGACTATGACTGGATAACCTAGTGAAGTTGTACAGAGGATAAACTAAGTTAAAATATTTAGGAAAGCACACAAAATGTAGGTTCATCTCTAATCTTTTAAATAGAAATCTAAAGTGCTCCAATGTCTGTAACTTTTTGAGCACCATGATTATGCAAAGGAAAATTCCACATCATGAAATTTCACTTCATGCACAAAACTGTTAATATTATATAAAATTACCTTATGGGTATGTCTGCATTGTATACATGAAGCATAAATGAATGTGTATGAACTTGAGTAGCATCCTCACAACAACCCACATATATGTGCAAATATTCCAAACTCTAAAACCGAAACAAAATCTGAGCTCTGAAGCATTTCTGGTACTAAGCATTCCAGATAAGGGAGATACAACCTGTATGAAATTCAAAGGGAGAGTCAATGTCTGGCTTGTTGAGCCAAATATTCAGGAGTTGACTTTGGAAAATTGTTCAGTAGCAATAGGAGAAGTATGATACTGCTTTCTTTCATATTCTTTGGGACTTGATCCAGACTTGACTATTTGTTTTTGCTAAATGTCAGAGGAAGGACTGATTAGCTTACCGTGAAAAGTTTTCCATTTGTTCTTCCAAAATATACTTCTCAGCTGTTTTAAAACCGGGAAGTTAATTTTTCACCCTCTGCTCCCTTTTTATAACCAAGAGTCACAACATTGATGTGGTTAAATCATATGAAGCAGGATAATGTGTGTCTGGACTATATAATCCATTTTCTGATCATCTCTAATTATCAAACCTAAATTTTGATGTAGTTATTTTAACACAAATTAAAGTTTACCTTTTTTAAAGTCTTCCGTATGGGTTTTCCTTCCCACAGAGAAACTATCTGTTTTCTGTCTACAGGCTGCTCAAGCAACTGTATCCAACTATTACATGGATAAGTGAAGCAGGGCATAGGCAGATTCTGTGTAAATGAGTGATCACTCCCATGATCCTTCTTTCTGTGTATATAAACTGAGGGGACTCATATGAGCTCCTTACTAGCATTTCTCTACTGTGATGGTTACACACTGCCAAGGGCTGAACACCAACCACTCAAATTCCAACGTCTAAACTCAGAGAAGTAAAATGAGACTTTAGAGACAGGACTGTATTAAGTAAGGTTGTATAGATTTCTTTACTTCTTAAGTTATTGTAGTATTTCTCCTTAATTTGAAAGTTATTGTCCTAAATGGGATAGAATATATTTTATTACCAAAACTTAATCATTGTATTAATCTGGTTTTCATTATTACAACAAAATGACGAAACTTATAAACCAAAAACTTGTTTATTTAACTCTCAGTTGTAGATATTTGAGAACTCACAACTGGTGATAGGTTTTGTTTTTTTTTTTGTTTGTTTGTTTTTTTTTTGTTTTTTTTTTTTTGATGTTAAGAGTGTTTAGGTAAAATCTTACCTAAATCACATGATAAGAAAAAGGGAGCATATATGTGCATCTCCTTTGATCAATCTCTATTACAAATTATGAAGCCATCATTATTCAGTTACATGGGCTCTGTAGTAAGAGGTTTCTGGCCCTGACTTTTGGGCCTAGCCTTAACACTTAGGCCCGCAGACCCACAGACCCGCAGAGACACACAGATGTTTACAATAGTTTTCAGCTGATCGGCCTCAGGCCCAGGCATATAGCTTGCTAGCTCTCTACCCTTCATCTAACCCATTACTCATCCTGTTCAGCCATGGGGCTCAGTACCTTTTCTCACAGCAACATAGTTGTCCTGTTTCTTCCGGCTTCTCTTTGGCTTCTTTTTGGCATTCTGCTCTGTGCTTCTTGTTCTCAAGAGTTTTCTTAGTCTGGTAGCCCCGCCCACATTTCCTGCCTGCCTTTGGCCAATCAGCACTTTTTATTAAACCAGTGGGTGGGACAATTATTTACCATGAAACAACACAATCCCCTACAGGGCTCCAATGACATTAATTACTCCTAATCACCATTTGAAAGCACTTAATCTATATATTATAGATTAAATATTCACCATCATGCTACCTCACAGAAGTAAAACTTGGATGATGTAATTAAACCATACTCAAGCCAGAATTCCTTTCCCTCTTGGAATGTTTTTAGATATGTGTAGTACGGTAGCTTTCTAGTGAAAATATCTTCACACATGATATGGATATGATGCAGTTTAAAGATTGGTAAATTCAAAGATATAAAATTTAAAACATAAGTTCAGTTAGCTGTGCATTCACATTATTTTTGACTGTGGAAAAGTGATTGAGCTTTAGAGTTAGCATAGCATAAATCAGGCCTGAGAGGTTGGAAAATATAGCAATAAGATGTGGTTAAAGTGAGATACTTTAATTTGTACCATTTTGGTAAAACTCAGCTATTAGGTACAGGGAGAATGGTCAGAATGTACAGAGCATCCTTTGGTCACCTTGGGCACCATGATATGCTTGCTACTAGTATGACTAGGAACACAAATTTAATTTCAAATGACATCTAAGTAATAACAATGATTTTCCACTCAATTCACTTTCAAATTCAAATAAATTCTTTCCTCATAGTAGGACAGCACCTTATTTATTTATTCTAGGTTGTATTTTCTTTATTTACTTTGTTCTCTCTCAGTGATAACATTTTCCAACACAAAGAAAATTCAAAGTTTACATTAGAATTCATATTTAAAATCCCATTTCCATCATTCACAGCAAGGCCTGGAGAGCCCTTTTCCTGTGAGAATTTACAGGTGTCACAGTCTTCTTTATGTCCCTTTATTCACCTTTCAGGAAAAATTCCTCTTAATTAAGAGTTTAACTTGTGAGGTAATATGTTTCAGTTGTCTGAATTAATGTTAATGTATAGTATGCCAAGACATCCGTTTGGAACGTGGTTCACCCTCTCATCCAGTTAATTTATACACTTAGATTCAACTTCCTTTTTCCTGGCAACCTACTTTGGTTGAAAGTGTCCTGCTTCTGTTAATGGTATGGTATCAGCACTTATTCTTTTGGATAATTTAGTGCTTTTTATTTCAAGATTTAAGTTTTTGAATGATTATTGCTAAGATACCCTATAAGGACATGGGTCAGAAAAGACCAGTTTTCACCTGATAGTTTAGCTGATTTGGACTTGCTATCTTGCAGGTAGGAATGCATCTCTGTATTGTGAGTCTTGAAACAGAGTTTAGTGAAGAAGTTTTTGGGAAAAGAATATTTACCACTGAGTAAAGGGTTTCGGGAGGAACTTGAGAAATTTATGGTTCTAAAGCTTCACTAGTCTCATGATCAATCCACCTCTGATCTGCATTAGTGGTTATCTAACTAAAGATTTAAGCATGAATAGAGGCTGGGGAGAGGAAAGAAGTAGTTAGTAAGTTATCCAAAACTAAGGCTCTATGAAAAAGCCATAGGAAACCTAGTAGTTAGTAAGCTAATTTCAAAATAACAACTGGAAAAAAAAAAACTTCAAATGAAATTACCCTTCATGGACTGATAGTATTCCCCCTAAATGACATAAGTATTAAAAATCACAATGCCAGGCATGGGTTATACCTCCATATGAATTATTGTTAGGGAGGTCCCAGGGTTCTCCAAAGCAATGGAGTCTACTACTATTGCTCTTGAGTACCCTCTGTGATTACACAGTGAGATCCTGTTGCTGAACATACCACCCACTTTGGATACAGAACACAGAGAAATCAATCCCAAACAAGATGTATAGGATAATGAAATAGTGGTATGATTGCTATGAGGTAACTAGCTGTTTTCCAAAGCATAACTTAAATAAGGCAACAGAAACCATGAGATGATTCAGTTCATGAAGACAACTGCTGCCACCTTTAATGATCTGAGTCTAATTCCTGGGACCCACATGGTAGAATGCAAGTAAAGATATCTTTGGACCTTCACAGGTGTTCCATGGCATGCATGTATGCACAAACATACACAACTTATACATAAATAAACTGTAATAAAATCAAAAATATATACTATAAATAAGGCAATGTTCTTATGGCTTGTGACTCTAGAGTCACATCCACAACCTCTTCACGTTGAATTTTCTTTTATCCTAACCCCACATTGGAACACCAAAAAATTGTTGTTTAAGTTCTTTATACTCTTTGCTGTTTTGGGGGCCCCACCCAGTTTCCAAATCTCTGTCTCTCTCACACATGCACACACAGAGGATTATTATTATTTATAAATGCCTGGCCTTAGCTAGACTTCTTTCTAGTCAGCTTTTCTTAACTTTAGCCTCTGGCATTTTACTGTTTTCTTAATTCTGGAAATTTTACTCTTACATTTACTCAGTGCCTGGCTGGGTGACCCCTAACATTCTCTTCTCCTTTCCATTACTCCCTAGTATCTTCTCCCATATTTCTTCTTCTATTTATTCTCTCTGCCTACCAACCTTGCCCATCCTTTCTTCTGCCTTGCTATTGGCCATTCAGCTCCTATTAGACAGGCAAAGAATCACAGCGTTACAGAGTTAAACAAATGTAACATAAAAAAATGCAACACATCTTTACATCATTAAAGCAAATGTCCCACAGCATAAACAAATGTAACACATTTAAAAAATAATATTCTATGACAATCTCTATTGCTATCTATGGCTCCTCTATGACTTCTGCAATTTGTCCACAAAATAAATGGGACTACCAAAAATTATTAAGTTACTGAATTTACCTTTTGCATCTATTTGTTTTGTGTACCCAGAACAAAATAAAAGTTTTTCCAAAAGAAGCATTTTTAGAGTCTGAAGAGATGGATCAGTGACTAAGAGCAGTTACTGTTCTTGTAGAGAATCTGGATTCAATTTCTAGAACCAACAAGGTGGCCTATAACCACCTATGGCTTCTTTTCTAGGGAATCTGACATCTTTTCACGCCTAGGGCTTCATTATACACATGCCACATTTACATACATACACACACAATATTTTCAGAAGAATTTTTAGTATTTTAAGAAGAATCCATGTGCTGATGTGTACTATTATCCACTTCTGGAACTGTGATAAGGATAAGTAAAATTTCTGTGTACAAGGGTAGTTATTTACCTTCATATAAAGCAAGAATAAATGAGTATGAAAATAGATAAAGGACAATATAGTTGACGTACGGCTCTAGTTATATTCTCCCACTTTTAGAAAACTAAGATCAATGGGATGATCAGAAAACTAGCATACAAAACTAGCAGGGACAATATAAGATATAAATGGTAGACTGTGGTGCTACACAATTCTATGTAGTTCCAGTGCTTAGAATATTGAGGCAGGGTCAGCCATGGTTCCATAGAAAGATCTTTATAGAATGTAAAGACAGAGTCAGTTTATAGTAGAGAATGTCATTAAAATGCTAAACATTTGACAGAGATTATTTCTACCATATTAAAGTTAATAGTTTCCAGTACAGATGTAAAATATCACACATTGGTAAAACCTGCCCAAATGTACACAGATAATAAACAGTTGAATAATAATGTGAATTTCATTTTCTCTGACTTCCCAAACTCACTATATGTGAAAAGTATTAGTGCCTAATAGGCCCTTATATCCCTGCTAGGGATAAGGCTTGTTGCAGTTGAAAACATAATTGTACTTCATTAAAGAAATTTTTTTGTTTAGCTGATATCCCACTAAGAAATGCATATAATAAGAAATATAGAGTGGTTTATGGACTGTATTATCGTAAGTACTTCTGTTCACAAATTTGAACTGTGTGCCTGATGCCAAAGTCATAGACAAGATTCTTCAGATCATCAGAAACAATAGAATTTGAATGTGTCCAGAAAGAAATTTGTTATAAAAATTGAATTATATGATAGTGTAGAATAGTTAGTTCAAAATTTGGCTTGATTGAGACCTAAGAAACCCAAATTTCCTCTTCTAGCTGAAAGACCAAAAGCTTGGAGAGTCAGAGGGATCTGGTCAGTCAACGGTAAGTTAATCTCTGTTGTATTCCGTCTTCTACCAGGCCTATCCACATTATGGATGGCAGTGTGAAATGCTCAGATGCTAATCTGATTCAGAAATACCCTACAGGAAGTGAGGGTGATCATGCTGCAATATCTATCATCTCATTGATCACGGAGGTAATTGGGTTGATTTGGCTGACTATGCAGTTGTTCCATTTGATCCTTGCTCTCTGTGTCCCTCCTGAAGCCATGCTTTCTCTGGAGCAGAATGACCTTCCCCAGTGGAAGTATATGGTCAAATGTATGCAAGTAGTTGTGTTCCCCTGCTAGCTCCTGCAAACAAATTCAATAAATATCCTCAAGGTGATACTTAGAATTAAACATATGAATTTTAACTTTTCTCTTTTCCACTGTGAAAGGTCAACTGTTTGTGGAATACTGGGCTTCCTGTCATAACCACTGGCTCTAGGTATTTAGCATGTGAATGTTTTCTTTCGTTTGCTAACATCAGCTCCTCTTCCGAGAATTTGGAGCTACCCAGCCAAAGTAAATCCTATACTTTCTGAGATCTTCCTAGTTAGCACGGGTGCTTCCTGTCAGTCAAAGTGTGGAGGCTCCTGCAAAACAGTTTCCTAATTCCTGCTTCTTCTCCCTTCTAGGTATGATTGGTATGATTTATTATTCCTATCAATATAATATCACTTTATGTTCACATTTGCTGCCGTTTACTTCATTATAATTCATGTTCCCATATAGGTACTTCACAAGATGTTTTATTCAACTGTCACTACTACTCTTTACCACTAATTTATGAGGCATTTAAGAGCAGGGGTCATGTCACTTATCTCTTTGTTTCTCACAGCATCTGGCAATGAGCCTTGCTCATAGTAGGTGCTCCAACGGTATTGGCAGAAATTAACCAAAACGTGTTTGCGAAGCTCTGAAGCGATGCTGCGCAGGCCTCCCTGAAGCAAATCAGAAGATAAACTGCACACAAGCATTTGCCTGGCAAGTGAAGTTCTGGTCGTTGAAATCTGGATCCTCGTATTCCTGCAGCGCCTCATAGTGGAAAGATAGCAAAATGTCTCGGCTACAAGATTATCTGCACTCCTTGACTGCCAGAAACAAGAGGAACCCTGCCAAACTGAATACCAGCTCTCTCCTTAATATACTTATTTCTCAAACAGGATTTGCCATGTAGCTCAGGCTGGACTGGAACTCACAATCCTCTACACACACCCCTCAAGATTTTACTTTTATGAAATTTGCGGCTGATCTCACAATTCTAAAAGATTTTTCCAGACTGAAGCTTGGATTATTTTCAGAGAGATTTAATCTGAGGACACATTTCTTGGGAGCATGGAGACAGGAAAGAAGAGTGGCAATTGGCTGCTTCTTCGAACTTACCTGTGTGAGCAGTGAATACCTTTCCTCATTTCTCTGAGCTCCATCTTGCAGTTGCAGTACAGCAGTGTGACAAGGCAACCGCTGTGGCATGCTGCTGGCCCTCACTTATCTCCTCACCCTATGCTATGTGTCCCTCATAGACCTTAGCTGTACCTCCTGTTCTGGTTCTGGCAGGTAGGTCAGCTGGCTTCAGTAAGCTTTACTGATTTATGCTGCCTTAAAATCCCTTAAGCTCATGCAGTGGGTAGCCTGCATTTCCGACAAAAGACAGTGTTTTGATTTTACATTTTTTCCTGTAGAAATCAGGGCCTCTTCTTTTTTAATACCTACGGTTTGAGGGGATATCTGTTACAATGAGGTTTTTGACCCTTGTCGGCCAGAGGTCCAGACCCACAGACGTGCTATCACAGACTGCTTAGCCGACCGCTGCTGCTTAGCCGCCTCCCCCCCCCCCCCAATTACTCAGATGCTTATATTAACTTCATGCTGTTTGGCCTATGGCTCAGGCACATTGCTAGCTAGCTCCTTTATCCTAACTCAACCCATTCTCATTAATCTGTCTACCACATGGCCTGTGGCTCACCTGTGTTCTTTACATTTTGCTCCTTTGGGCGTCTCTCTCTGTGACTCCGCCCTTCTTTTCCTACCTATGCTGATTCCCCACCTACTTCTTCTACACTGCTCACCAACAGCCAAAACAGCTCCTTTATTTAAAGATTGATATTCATAGTATACAGAAAGACATTCCACATCAGATATCTGGGTATTTTGTATGTATGTTTAATGATTTGTGTGCCTAGGGTTTTGAATTTATTCTTAACAGTATTTATTCACTTACAGAATTACAGAATTATTAAAGGTGATACTATAAACCTGTGACATGTCCAGTTTTAAAACGTGAATTAAAATGTTTTTTTAAAAAAATCAACTGGTAGTCTGTATCACATATTTCACAAATCTACTGTATATAAGATAAAAGTCTTCAAATGGGAAAAAAAATGTTCTTTTCTTGCTGTGGGGAAAATAATTAACTGTTTAACCACTGATCCATACCAGTAAGTGTGATGCTCCTTAGCCTTTCAGAGGTTATGCATAACTCTTGTGTATCCAGCTTCATAAATTGTGGAATAGGCTTTCTGGAGACAAAAATCTGAGAGCAAAAGCTCCAACATGAATCAGCCCTAGCTACAAATTTGATGTACTGTTTGCTGGAATTGACAGCAAAAGGCAACATTAATCCCTATACTAGTGTAGCAGTGCTTTCATTTCATCCCTTTGCAACTACATGACTTGGAATATATTTGTGTTTTCATTTTATTGCAGTGCCTTTCAGCAGACAGCATAGTACCTTTTTGAAGCACAGCATACATTTGAAGCCATGCAGTTTATACATGTGTAGTGCTGCTCATTAGAGAAGCACTTTCAGATTAGGACAGACCATCTTCCTATCTAGGAACAACAAAAACAACAACAAAACATCTTATAGTAAAGATAAAGACAAGTCATGTTCAGGTGTCCTAGCTCCTGGCAACTCCTATTTTCTCTTTCCCTGGATATACTTTGCCTTGTCAGCATCTGTTCTGTGATCTTGGATGAGAATACATGATTTCATGTCCTACTCTCAGATTAATTATGTGGGATTTGATTTTACATTGCTAAATTTACCTTGGAGCCAAGTACATATTCTCTTCTACATTTAATTTAGTGATTTACATTTGATTACCATGAGATAATTACAGACGAAATTTCTATGGTTGGTGGGGAACACATCAACAGTTACAATTTTTTATTGATTATTATACACATATATGAGCAATATAAACTACAGGTGCTATTTTTTCAGGGCAAATAACAAAGTCATTTTGGCTCAACTTTTTAAAAATATTTTTTTATGAATAGTAGTTTCTAGACACAAGCCATTTGTTTCAATTATTACATGTGATTGATACTGAACATTTTTTCCTATATATGTACCTTTCAGTGTATTGATAATTATTTTAGCAAACATTGTGTGTGTATGGGTGTGTGTATGCATGCACACACATGCTATCATTAGTTGGTATTAAATTTAAGTAGGTGACATGACCCAACAGATAAAATTTCTTGCCAAGCAAGCCCCATGATATAAGTATGATCCCTGGAAGGAAAGAACTGACTTCCAAGAGTTGCTTTCTGACCTGTACACATGTGTCGTTACAGGCTTGCACCTACACTCACATATTCATCACAATACATACAAGCACACACACAATTATGATGATGATGATAATAGAAAATAATTTTCTAATAGAACTATAATTTTATATCTGTTAATCATAAGCACTATGTTTTGAAATTAAAATAAATCTTGAAACATTTTCAATCTGTACTAGTGATTAAAAACAAGAAAATAGATTTTTAAGAAACTTTTTTTCCCTTTTACAATCAAAATGCTTCAGGCATATCCTCCCACCATAGCCATGTAACTCTCCACACCCTCGCTTCTGCATCAGTTAACAGTGTGTAATAAAATAATTTAAAAACACCTTGCCACCAAGTTGTTTGGCATCCCTGCTGATTTAGTATAACCTTTCTCCTTCTTGCTAACTGATTGAAGCTCCTTCCATCTAGTAGCAGGCAGTTCTACTTAATTGCAGTCTTTCCAATAATTAAAGGAGGTAGAGTGTTCTTTAAATAACTTCCATTTTAATGAAAAAGAACTGAAATATTTTTTAACCAAATTTGGAAAGGGGAGAGGCATTTTAGAATCTGGAATCACCACCTTCCCTGGTGTGGCTTTCTTTCTTTTTGTACTTCCTTCTCTTAAACATTTCTTCTTTCCTTCCTTCATTTTTTAAGTTCATATTCAAAGAACTAGGGTCACAAGAATGAATGTAGAGAACAAAAATCCCTGTTTAAATGGAATTTACAGTCTAGTGCAGAATATATAGACAATAAAGCCTAATACAGGCACATAGACACATATTTGCATATTAGATTCTACATAGCGGTAAGTGCTTAGCAGAGAAAGCAGCAAATGAAAAAATTATAAAATGGGAGGGGAGAAAATGCAAACTTTCAATGAGATTTACGCACAGTTTCAGTGTGAAAGTGACACATAAGCAAACACTTTAGAAACCTAAGGACAAAATTAAGCAGCTGTTTTAGAAAGAACTTTCCACAAAGAAAAAGATCAGCTGATGACATGGTGTTTTTTCACCTCCCAGGATAATTTCCTACTCCACTAAAGTTGGAGAGTAATGACTAAAATAAACAGAAGTTACCAGCTGAAAAATAGTGTAATAACCTGCTAAACTGAAAGGTACCCAAGTCTGCCCAAACTCTTTCTAGAGTCATAGTAACCTTTTAATATCTGCATCAAAGGGAGTCATCCTCGCCATATGCCCCCACTCCCAGGACTGCTAAACAGATATCCAGTCAAGGAAGAAAGCCCTCTATCTGCCATTCCGTACTAACTATTGGTTTCCTAGCATTTTAGCCTACTGTTTCATCTGTTACTAGTAGACAAATTATCAGCCAAGGAAAGACTCCATCTTGTCAATTGTTCAAAGACGGAGCATTAGGACCCAAATTTGTGCATCGTCTTGTAAGTCATAATTATAAGTTGGGCTGACAAACTTTTCCATAGTAAGAGAACCCAGTTGTCTCTCAAATACAACTTGACAAAATGCTCAATTGTGCAGTTATTTATCTCTTCTTGTAAAACATTTATTTCGTTCTTATTTAAGTGTGGAAGTGTGTAGCTGTGTGAGTATTTGCACACATGTGGTGGGTGTCCAAGGAGTGTGCCAGGGGCCAATCTCTTGGAGCTGGAAATAGAGTTGTTTGTGTGCTTCCTGAAAGGGATACTGAGACCTGAGCTACAGTTCTCTCTGCAAGATCAGCAAGGGCTCTCAACTGTTGAGCCACCTCTCCAGCACTCAAGTTTTCTTCAAGCAAAGACCATCCTTAGCAACCATTTTCTTTGGTGCATTTCAAAACAGCCCAAAGGGAAGGTTTTGAGCCTTCCCAACACAAAATAATGATAACTATTTGTGGTGATGTATATGCTAATTACCCTCCATTTGATCATTATACATGGTGTACATATATTGAAAAATCACAGGATATCTTGTAAATGCATATAATTAAGGTGCTTCAATTAAAAGTAAAATGATAACAATGACAACAAAACACAATAAAGAAGCTCTTGAGTGTATGACAAATTTTATTCTCTAACTGCAGCTTTAAATGAGAACTATTTAAGTTAAATCTAAATTTCCTAATGCTCCTTCAGAATCAGCTCAGTTCCCCTCACAGTATGATTTAAAGTATTATATGTAAAGGTAGAGGAATCAGGGCCTTTTGAGTCCTACTGAGGGCAAAGTACTTTCTCCTGTTAAAAACAAAACAAAACAAAACAGCAACAAAAAAACCCAAGTTCCATCCCTGGCATTTGGCAGAAACATAACATTCTAAACTGCCCAAAATATTACATACTGTTGTGCCTTTCATTAAGGTTTAATCCAATGGAATCTTCCAATAATTTGGCTAGGGGCACCCTTAGGAAGACTGATTCACATGATAAAGTGATAGGAGGAATAATTTTCTCCTTAATTAGATAATGTGCTTTTATATTACAGGAGAACTACTCCTGATATAATGATCAGACAGATCATTACTGCTTAGCCTGCTCACTTTTCCAAATTCTAATTAAAAAGGATAAACTTCTCCCTATTCTTTTATTCCTTCTTCAGATATCATGCAAAATCCTAAACATGCTTTCTTGGGCACGTTGAATGCTGTCCCTTTTTCTCTGGAGATATATTTCTCCCTAAGCAGCTATTTTGCTGACCTCCATTGGTGACTGTCTTCTTGAGCCCTAACTTAAAAGACCTAACTAGCTCACTTCTTCTTATCTTTCTCTGTCCTGCCAACAGTTGCTAAGATTGATAGCTTGCCTGCTTTGTTGTTATTTTTCTCTCAAAATCTAATAAAATAGCCCTCAAGCTTACTTCAGAGTTCACTTTTAAATTCTTTTTATAAGAGAGACTAAGAACCTACAAAGGGCCTCCCTTTGGTAACATATTTGGTGCCAACATTGATTGCCACTTTTTGAAAAATCACCCAGATACTCTACTACATAAACTAAAATTATAAAGCAGTACACTATACATTTTTAAAAACTGAGTAAATTTTTAAAAAAGTTATAAATAATTTGGTTATTCAGGACTGTAAAGAAAATTAGGTTTAATGTTAGAGCTTCAGTTGTCAACTGGGCACACTTGGGAAGGGGCACCCCCCCAAAGGAAAAATTGCTTTCATTAGATGGTACATTGACATATTGGTGGGCATATTCTTGATTGATTTCTGTTGTAGAGAGTTCGCTGGTCCCAGACAGCCGGAGATCTGGACCCACAGACCCGCCGCCCGAGACCGCCTAGGAACCCACCGCCGCCCGGGTCCCCAAAAATAACTCAGAGGCTTATATTAAGTTCATGCTGTTTGGCCTATGGCTCAGGCACATTGCTAGCTAGCACTCATATCTTAAATTAACCCATTTCTATTAATCCAGGGCCACGTGGCGGCCCGCAGCTCACCCGTGCTTACATGTTGCCTCTTGGGCGGCTTCCGCGCGGTCTGCTTCTAACTCCGCCCTGCTTCTATTACCTGAACTGACTCTCCTCCCACTTCCTCTATGGTACCTGCCATGGCCTAAACCAGCTCCTTTATTTAAAGATACAGTACGCACAAATATATTCCCACATTTCCCCTTTTTTCTCTAATCAAAAAGGAAGGTTTCAATTTTAACATAGCAAAATTACATATAACAAAATAGCCATCAAGCAAGAATTACAGTTACAATATCTAGTCCACTTGCACTTAGCAAAATTAAAGAAAACATTTTATCTACTTTATCTTTGTGAATCTAAAGTTTCATATCTAATATACTTTTCAAATGACTAAGAAAAACTGTACATATAACTATCTAATCTTCAACTACATCAAAGACCACAGAAGGATATAATATTTATCCAAGTAAACCAGAAGTGCAAACGACTTCTAAAATCTAGAAAGGACAGAGATGACACCTATCTGCCTGGACAGTCACCCAAAGTTCCTTTATAAGGTTGGGGCATTTATCTTCAGCCTACAGGCCCAAAGTCTCTTTTCATTTCAGTGAAGCAGGAAATCTGCTCTGTCCATTTTGGCACAGTTCATCCATTGTTTCTCCTTGAGTCTTGAAGAATGTCTGACAGTTTTCTCTGTAAAGCAGGAACCCGAATGATGATCTTGGCTTGCTCTGCCAAAGTCCAGAGGTCATCTTTTTATGGAACCTGCATGTCCAGTTTAAACAGCATACTGTCAAGCAGTCAATATAAAAACAGTTTTTTCTCCAGTGGCTTACCATTACCACAAATAGATGAGACTCTATATGGAGTTTCTTCAATGCCCATTTTCCTGTTGAAGTAGATTAGTGCTGCCAGGTATAGACCTGTCTCACTGTCCAGAAAAGTCTAAGCTCTTAAAATATTTTAAATGCCATATTCTGTAGGTCTTAGAAGTATTTGAAGATTATCTATTTAATTGAAATATATCTTTGTATACTTAAAAATCTTAACTAACCTAACTATAAGTTTGATTATCAAAAGTGACTATTAACCTTCATTTCTTAATTATACACTACAATTTTAAAACAGTTACATGAACATCATACCTTAAACAAGAATAGAAAAACATATACAGCATAATAAAATTGACTTTAAATTTGTATCAATAAACCAAAATCTATACCAATGTAAAGCAGTTTGAGATTAACAGCTGATTACCTGTAAATTTAATAATCTAATTTTTTAAAAAAGCATTCACATACCATATCCCCTGTTTTTTCTTAGAAAGAGATTGACTATGACCATTAACCATTTATAATGAAAACAAACATTTAGAAACAATATTTGGGGAATTTGGGCGTTGTCTTTTTATTACTACTTCCTGCTGATTAAGGGGCGTTGAAAATCTCACAGTTGTTGAAGATGAATCAGTCTGCAGCTCTGAAGCTGCTCTGGCCATCTCCTCCCATCAGAGGTTTCTTCAGGGGGTCTTGGTTGATGAAACCACATTTGCCTGGAAGCAATCCACAGGTTCTCATCTGTGGAAACAGAAACAGAACTCTTCCAAAGCAATAAATCCTTAGACACAAATTTCAAGATCAAAATACCTCCAAAATATATATTCCTGTCCAACCCAGCAGCCTCTGCAATCCATTGTCTTTTTGCAGTTAGCTCATTAACAGTTAAAAAATCAAAAGAAAACACAACAACAACCAAAATCCAGATTTTGTGTCTATTTTCCATCTTTACGTGGCTTATTATATTTTTATCACTCTATTTCTCGCTTTAAAAACTTTTTCTAACCTCTTTATTTTCTCTCTGAGGCCTATGTACCTTTTACAAACATTGTAACCCGTTTACAGGTTTTCTTTTTATCTGAATCTGTTTTATTGTGAATCCTTAATCATCTTCTAACCTTAAGAGCTTTTAAAATACATTCTCCAAAAAGAAGCACAGTTTTTGCAAATTAGGCTGAATCACTAAGTTTTCTTAAACAGAGCACACCTAAGAAAATGCTGTCACGAAGAAAATTTGTTTCTCTTTTGTTCAAAATAAGCAGAAATCTAAAATCAATCACATGCTATTTAGTCTTCTGTGAGACTGGTTGCAGCTGCAGCTCACACTGACTGCCGACAGCCCGCCGGCGCCATTTTGAATGTGATCCGGACCATGCTTTCTTTGTACAAAGACCCGCTCCACACACACAATTTGGAAGCTGCCCTGGCTCAATTTCTGCGATCTAGAACTCTTTTTAATCTTTGTCAGGCTCTAAGTGGATAATCGGCCCACGTTGGATGCGCCATCTGTTGTAGAGAGTTCGATGGTCCCAGACAGCCGGAGATCTGGACCCACAGACCCGCCGCCCGAGACCGCCTAGGAACCCACCGCCGCCCGGGTCCCCAAAAATAACTCAGAGGCTTATATTAAGTTCATGCTGTTTGGCCTATGGCTCAGGCACATTGCTAGCTAGCACTCATATCTTAAATTAACCCATTTCTATTAATCCAGGGCCACGTGGCGGCCCGCAGCTCACCCGTGCTTACATGTTGCCTCTTGGGCGGCTTCCGCGCGGTCTGCTTCTAACTCCGCCCTGCTTCTATTACCTGAACTGACTCTCCTCCCACTTCCTCTATGGTACCTGCCATGGCCTAAACCAGCTCCTTTATTTAAAGATACAGTACGCACAAATATATTCCCACAGATTTCTCATTAATGCAGGAGGGCACAGACAACTGTGAGTAGTGCCATCCCTGGACAGGTGAGCATGCATGCCCAGACCAGAGGAAGGAAGCCATTTCTTCATGGTCTCTGCTTCAGTTCCTGCATCCAGGCTCCTGACTGAGTTTATTCCTTGGCTTCCCCAGATCCTGGACTATAACATGTAAGACAAAGAAAAACTATTCTCTCCAGGTTACTTCTAATAAGAATGTTCTATTGTAGCAACAAAAATCAAGCTAGAACATTTAGTAATACAATTATAGTTCTTACTCTCTATATTTTAAAATATATTTTTATGAAAAAATTGGTTAAAATTAAGGGCAATACTTTCATTAGAATAAGTTAATTCAAATTTTCATCCTGGAAGATATTTTATTTGAAATTTTAAAGGAGTGTTTTGGGGGATTATGCTTTCTTGTGAAATGACTGTAGAGGTATCTTGGATTTTTTTCTAATAGAAATTTTCATGTAGCAAATAATTTCTTTCTTATTGTGATGCTTTCAAATAGAAAAGCCAAGTTGAGATGCCATCTCATCAGCACCAGATGATTCATTCTTGTACTAAAATTATGCTAGAGAGACCTTATAAACAGAACTTTGAAGGAACTGAAATTTGCATCCTTTAATTTTCTTGCTTGTTCTTGTTAAAAAGCCTCAAAGTTGTCATTGGGCGTAGTTAAAAGGTACACATGGTAATTCTCAAAGAAAAAGAGAAGAGAAAAAAAGAAAAAAAAAGTATTTTCTGTCTTATGCAGAAGTTCACATGAACACTTAGTGGTAGGTTACAACCATTAGAAGCAAAGTTTTGTTTTCCCTTTTAGAAACAATCTTATAGTTTGAATATAGTATTTTCTTTGATAAGTATTGTATGATTTTAAGATTCAGGTGAAAGTTTTCCTCAACAGTAATTACACTGGACTAAGATGAATATTTAAAATGTTACATTTTGTCTTAGTCTAAACTTTTATTTATTTATTTATTTATTCACTCATTCATTCATTCATTCATTCATTCATTCATTCATTCATTTATTTATTTATTTATTTATTTATTTATTTATTTATTTATTTATTGTTTGCTTGTTTGTGTTAGCATTGTATAAACATGTGGGATGTGTGCTTGGGCATATGCAGAAGCCAGAAGAGGGTGTTGGTGTTGGGTGAGTTCCTTTCTACTTTATTGACTCTGAGACAGGGTGCCTCACTAATTCAGAAGCTTGTGATTTTTGCAAGGCTGGCTGACCAGTGAACTCTTGGAATCTGTCTGTGTGTACTCCACAATTATAGAGCAAAAGCATGCGCTGCCTAGATTGTTAAATGAAATGTATATTGGGGATTTGAATTAGGTCTTCATTTTTCATTTTTCTTTATATAAGCACTCTTAACTCACTAAAGCATCATCGCAACCTTTCAATCATTTCTAAACCTTTATTCAATTGCTAAAACAGAAAAACATTAAAGTAAAATAATAAAACCAGCTGCATCACTTTGTAGTAGTAACAAGGTAAGACTTGACAATTTATCCCTTCCATATAACATATTAATTTTTTCTTATTCTTTTAACAGTTAATAAACATCAACCTAACATTAGATTCTGGTGATACCATAGTTGTTAAGTCTGTCTTATATTCCATAAAAGGGACAGAGGAGATTGGGGCTCTTCTGACTACAGGTTGAGACAAGTACTACTAGATTTCAACAAAAAGTATCCACTGTTCATACTCTGTCATCAACATCTAGCACAGTGATTGGCATATAGTAGACAACTAGTATTTGGTTAATGACCAATTAGTGCCCTGTTAGGTTAAGTGGCATAAACTAATGTGGAAATAGTAGACTGATCATTGCCATAATTTGAGAACTATGCAAAAGAAGTAACTTGATTGCAAGAATTTACTTTACTTGCAGAAATAAAGTAGGAGGTAACCTTGTATCCTCCATTCAGAATGTAAGGAAAGGTCCCTAGAGATCTCTTTGTCTTTGTCTTTAGGTACATGACATGGCTCCTAAAACATATGCTATTGTTGGCTCAGCCAACACGTGCTTTCTTAATTCTTTTCTTTATTAATGGAACCAAGATGTTATACCTTTATCAACTCCCCCTCTGGCTAAGAATGAACCCACTAAAATCCACAGGAAATATGCCTAATTGATCTTAGGTATTATTGGCAGTCCCACTCTTCTCACAAAGAGTAATTACTTTAGCATTAGTGCATGATCTGATTCTGTAAAGGCTTTCAGAGAATGCTTTTCATTTGCCTATGAGATCTATTACACAACCCATCCACAGGCCTCACAAGGATGGTCATTCACCAAGAAGGGCAGTGGCAGAGACCATGGAACTGCAGAGAAGTAGACAGTAATCTGACATACATACCAGTGACTGCCCTTCCTCTGGATAACTTAGTATATGAGATTTGGAGCATTCTATTTTTAAGATCTTAAAGTACAGAATTTTCTGTTAGCTATAGCCATAAACAGTGTACCTGATACGTTTTCTGGGGCTCTTGACTTGAATCCCAATGCTCCCTCAGCTTTCTTTGAAAGATAACACTAACAACAACCATAAGGATAAGAAACAGTGGCTGGATGGACACTGTCACATGTGTTTGTTGTTAACTTCATATTGTAAGAGAGGAGCAATCTTACTTTCCCACCTGGTAATGTGACTTTGGAAAAATATATCAGGAGAAGCCTCCCTCCCGGTCCAAAACTAAGAGGTGAGTGGTAACCCAACCCTCAGGCCAAGTGGAGAACTTTGTCTCTGAACCCTAGCAGGCCTGAGGATGCTGCCCCTGGCACCCCAACTCCACTCTAAACCAAAGAAAGCTGGAGAAATCCAGAGGATTTCCCAGGAAATCCAGAGAGTTATCAGGTCATACTTTGAAAGTCTATACTCCACTAAAATGGAAATCCTAAAAGAAATAGACAGTTTTCTGGTCAGGTATCAATTACCAAAATTAAATTAAGATGAGATTAAAGAACTGAACAGACCTATAACCTCAAAGGAAATTGAAGCTGTTATTAAAAGTCTCCCAAGTAAAAAAGTCCAGGACCAGATGGTTTCAGTGCAGAATTCTACCAGACTTTCAAAGAAGAACTAAGACCAATACTCCTCAAACTGTTCCACACATTAGAAACTCTTTTTATGAGGCAACAATCACCCTGATTCCCAAGTCACTCAAAGATGCAACAATGAAAGAGAATTACAGACCAATCTCCCTCATGAACATTGACACAAAAATACTCAATAAAATTCTGGCAAACTGAATCCAACAATATATCAAGACAATCATCCACCATGATTAAGTAGGTTTCATCCCAGTGATGAAGGGATGGTTCAACATATGAAAAACTGTGAATATCATCCATCATATAAACAAACTGTAAGAAAAAAAAAAAAAAACATGATCATCTCCTCAGATGCTGAAAAAGCCTTTGACAAATTCCAACATTCCTTCATGATAAAAGTCCTGGAGAGTTCAGGAATACAGGGAAAATCCCTAAATATAATAAAGGCAATATGCATCAAGCAGACAGCCAACATCAAACTAAATGGAGAAACACTCAAAGCAATCCCACTAAAATCAGGAACAAGAAAAGGCTGTCCTCTCTCTCCTTATCTTTTCAATATAGTTCTCAAATTTTTAGCTAAAGCAATAGGAGAACAAAAGGAGATTAATGGGATACAAATTGGAAATAAAGAAGTCAAACTATATTTGCTGATGATATGATCGTATACATAAGTGTCCCCTGAAATTCTACATTCTACCAGAGGACTCCCACAGCTGATAAACACCTTCAGCATGGTTTCAGGGTACAAGATTAACTAAAAAAAATCAATAACCCTTCTATATGCTAAGGATAAAATGATTGAAAAAGAAATAAGGGAAACATCACCTTTTATAATAGCTGCAAATAACACTAAATATCTTGCTGTATCCCTAATCAAAGAAGCAGCAGACCTGTTTGACAAAAGCTTTAAGTCACTGAAGAAAGAAATTGAAGAGAATATCAGAAAATGGAAAATCTCCCAGGCTCCTGGATAGGTAGGATCAACATAGTAAAAATGGCAATTTTACAAAAATATAGATCAAATACAATTCCCATTAATATTCTAACACATTTTTTTGCAAACCTTGAAAGAATAATACTCAACTTCATATGGAATAACAAGAAACCTAGAATTGCCAAAACGATGATGTTCAATAAAAGAACTTCATGAGGAATCACAATCCCTGACTTTAAGCTATACTATAGAGCTACAGTAATAAAAACAGCCTGCTACTGGCATATAAACAGACTTGTGGATCAGTGGAATCAAATTGAAGACCCCAACATTAACCCACACATCTATGAACACCTGATTTTTGACAAAGAGGCCAAAAATATTCAATGGAAAAAAATAGTATCTTCAACAAATGATGTTGACATAATTGGATGGTAGTATGCAGAAGAATGCAAATAGATACAAATCTATCATTCTGCAGAAATCTCAAATCCAAGTGTATCAAAGAAATTAACATAAACAAAGCTACACTGAACTTGATAGAAAAGAAAGTAGGAAATACCCTCCAACACATTGGTACAGGTGACTACTTCCTAAGTATAACACAGTAGCAGAGACTCTAAGATCAACAATCAATAAGTGGGACCTCCTCAAACTGAGAATCTTCTGTAAGACAAAAGATATAGTCAATAAACAAACCAACCACCTATATAATGGGAAACGATCTTCACCAACCCTATACTTGATAGAGGACTGATCTCTAAAATATATAGAGAACTCAAGAAACTAGAGCACAAAAAACCCTGAATAACCCAATTAAAAATGATGTTCAGTACTAAAAATGGAATTCTGAACAGAAGAATTACAAATGGCTGAAAGGCACCAAAAAAACTGCTCAACATCTTTAGCCATCAAAGCAATGCAAATCAAAACAACTTACACTTTACACCTATCAGAATGGTTAAGGTCAAAATCACAGATGACAGCCTATGCTGGAGAGGATGCTGAGCAAGGGGAACACTCCTCTATTGTTTGATCTAGCAATACCACTATTGGGTATATACCCAAAAGATGCACATTCATAGCCCAAAGGCATTAGCTCAACTATGTTCATAGAAGCATTATTTGTAATAGCAACAACCTAGATGCCACTCAACTGAAGAATATATTAGTACACTTTGGTTTATTGAGTACTAGTATGAAGTTAATAATGGCATCCTAACAAATGGATGGGTTTGGAGAATATTCTCCTGAGCTAAGTATCACAAACCTGGAAAGATAGGCATGGGATGTACTCACTCATAAGTGGATTCTAGTCAAAGAGTATTGAATACCCAAGCTACAAACCACAACCCTGAACAGCTTGGGATCAGAAGGAAGATAAGGGAGACATCCAGAGATTCCCCTAGGAAGAGAAAATAGAGAAGATCACATTAGCAAATTGGGGTCATAAAGGGCTGCAACCAAGAAGAGTTGGGAACAAATTATGAGAGAAGGAGATGGTTGAGTGAGAGAAGCAACAAAGAGGGAGAAAAAAAGTGATGGATATCTTGATAGAGGAAGCAAATCTGGGGTTGGAAAGAGACCCTGTGCTAGGGAATCCTCAAAGTACTCACAGGATGTCCCTGGCTAGGTCTCCAACCAATAGTGGAGGCAGAGAGGGTGCCTAAGCAGGACTTTCCCTATAATTAAATGAATAACCACGCTAAGTGTCATCAGGGAACCTACATCCAGCAATGAATAGATGTGGAGGCAGAGATTCATGGCTGAGCCCTGAACCTAGCTCCTGATCCAGATGAGAGCAGGGTAGAAGAGTCTATATGAGCAAGGGAGTAGGGATTATGAGGAAAATTCCCTCAGTGTTGGCTAGCTGGAGCTTTGGGGAGCTCAATGAATCAAAAATAGCCATTAGTGATCCATCAGGAAGAAGAGCTATGGTAGGCAACTGTCAATTGGCATGGTCAGTATGTGGAGACTCGAGGGTGTGTTATCAGACTTTGTTCCTGTGCATGGGCTGGCACCTTTGAGCCCATTCCCGAACCCAGTCTTGACTTTGGGATGAGAAAATTTAACTTGCTTGGAGTTGGATGTACCATGCTGAGCTGACTTATTTTGGTACTTCTTGACCTTTTATGGGAGGGGATGGTTCATGGGGATGGGAAGGCTGAAGGCTGACTGGGAGGGATTGGGAGGAGGAAAGGGAGGGGGAGCAGGGGATAAATAGATAAAAAAGACCTTTGTAAAAATAAAAAATAATAAAATGAAGAAAAAAAGATACATTAGGAAAACAAGGAAGCACAAGAAGTCATTTCAGTTCTTTGCCAAAAAAGATCATACTTGGAATACTGTTGTCATTGAACACTCCAAACCCAGCTTTAGAAGTAGATAATTCTCTTGATTCAAGATGAGCCTTCTGTTTCCACTTATATTTTACAGTAATTCTGCCTATTTCTTTTGCTGCTGAGGTGCTCTTAGCTCTAGATTTCACAGTTTTCCAGTGCCTTGTGTATTCTGCCTTTTCTTCATGGGTCTGTCAACTTTTGTATCTCATCTATTATCTTATAAATTTTTCTCATGCCACTTAGGAGTTCAAGATACCACAAATAGCTACCACAAAAATAATTTTCTCTATTCTTCTCTCTTGATCATGACCAACTCTACTTCCTTAAAAATGGGACAAAAGATAATTATAGCTAACCATGGGAAGAACTTATAGGAATGTGCATTATTATATTAAAGGTCTGACACTGAGTAACTGCTGTGTTCTAGGTAATGTACCAGATATTTTATGTGGTAGGGGAATGGTTCTATTAAGGACAGCTATTATTTCTAACTAGTTGGCGATATATATATATATATATATATATATATATATATATATATATATATATATAAAGCAGAATGAGCAGCATGATCATGTAGATATTATTCTTGGTGATTGCAATGATGAAGAATATTTCTTTTTGAAATTTGTGTATCTAGTGTTAAATCACAGATGGAATTCATTTTCCTTAAGAGCAGTCAAAATATATTCAAATCAATATAGGTAACATTATATTGCTTTTAGCCCCTTTCTTAGAACACTAAATTTTCCATTTCTGTTTTTTTTTAAAAGTAAGGGAACAAAAGAAATCAAGGGAAGCAGCTTAGCTTAGTTTTTATTTTCTTGCTAGTAAATCTGATTGTTTAGTTTCTATTAGCATCCTGAAAATACCAGGTACTAAAATGAGCATGCTTTCAAGAGGAGTAGATATTTTGAGTTAATTAAAGCATCAAATCTTGTAATTAAAAAATTGTTTATGGTACTAAAGGGTTGACATGCAAATTGGTTGGAGAAATTTTTTGTTTAAGAAAAAATGCTTGAAACTCATGAAGCATGTATATATACTTATGCTAATTTTTTAAGACAAAGCAAAGGATAAAGCAAAGACCACTTAAAGGTAAGGTAATATGGATCTCAAGGCTGTTCTTAAATAAATACACAGACCATTTACAAGCTCGTTTCTGTTTTTTCTTTTAACTGTACTCTGATGCCTATCATTGAGACAGATGTAAGTCTCAAATTGCATTATTGAAGTTGCTTTTTCAATTACCCCTCTAAGATAATTACCTTTGTCTGAGTGAGTTTTAAACAATCAATAGTGTACTCTTAGAAATATTTAGTAAAAGCTAATTAATAATACAACTCATGTCAACTCCTATGTCCTTGACAAAAGTAACCACATTTTTAATGTCTGGTAAGAAAATAATCTTGAATAAAGTATAGTTCTTGATTGATTTTTGTCATTTGAAAGAACTACCGAAGTTTGGTTGAGTTGAGAGCCAATTTCACAAATGCTTTCAGTGACTTCAATTGACAGTATCAATGATCAACTTAGTATCTGAGGGTCTCTCACATTTTTAGCCCTAGTAAAGACTGCTTTATCTTGTCTGCCATCAGATTCTTGTGGCACCATGAATGCTATCAAGTGGGACCTAGTAGATTCTAAATAAAGATGGTGCCAGGCATCATAGTTTTATTTCAAGTGGTTTGGCTCAGTGTGATTTTTAAAATTTAAAGTAACTTGAAAAGTATACAAATTCAGTAGAAAACATCCTTTGAGCTTTGAATTTCAATCTTTTCACAGGTTAGTGACATGTAATATGATATGAATATAATACTGGACAGTAGCAGTGACCTGTAGTACCCATTTATCTACACAATTACAGGGTAAGCAACCCCTAACTCTACAGTGTGCTGCGCTGCCAGCATTTGGGAACTATTTGTTTTTGTGTGCCATCATATCTATAAAGCATCCACCAGTCAATGTGTGTGGGATATTCACCACTTAGTTACAGAAAAGGCCTTGCATTAGCTTTTCCTAAGCATAGGTTAATGTAGATATTATGACCATGTTCAGGATGAGCTGGACTAAGTTGTAGTGTTTTGGGATTATTTAATATATTTTCAATTTATTGATATTTTCAATCTCAGAAAAATGTATAAAGGCAGATTTGTGAGTAACTGTCCTCTCATCCAAGAAACCACCACCATGGATTCAACTGTACCCTTTTGCAGTAAAATTATCTCACCCAAACTTGCTGTCTGTTTACATATCCTCACAGAGGGGTGGGGAATGTCAAAGGACCCTCATGTGAGTATCCAGCTACTTCCTATTGTGTACATCTGTAATATACAATTTTAACTTAATTGCACTCAATCTTAGGGAGGAGCTAGGGAAAGACAAGGAAAAGGTGACTCCATCTAAAAGCTGTGGAGATGCCCAGGCCCTTATACTTGTTTCATTAAGGTTTTCCACAGACAACCTGCTTGTGGGGTTGGAGGAGCAACCACATCCCTATAAAGAACTCTCCACCCATACTCTGCAAGGAAACTTCATTGATTCTCTCAGGGTGAATTTTGAAAGAATCATGCCTCAGTTTGTCATTGATATCTTCAGATAAAGGGTAGATGTGGCTTATGTCTCCCGTTGGAAAGGATTTTTAGCGCCAAGCCATATGGTAAGTTGAGGAACATTTGTAATATGGTTATATTAATTGTAGTAAAATAACTTCTATATATTCCTATTTCCATCTACAGTTGTTAATAACAACCTGCTAATAAATGGGATAAGGTTTTTGATTATCAATTACTATTCTTAATTATTTTTATTTTTTTCATTTGTCTTTGAGGCAGGCTATTACTAGGAGGCCCTGGCTGGCTTGAAACTTACTATGTATTGCAGACTGACTGAACTCATCTCTGTCTCCCAAATCCTGGGATTAAAGACATGTGTGACTATACCTGGTGGTCTTAAGTTTTCCATCCATAGAATGAAAAGAATTATTAAGAGTCTTAATTGGATTGATTTGTGGGGTAACTAACACAAATGAACTGGTATGACATTTGCAAACATGAAATTCTATAACTGATATTAATAATCTGATTAGTAAGACATTTGTAATTGCAACTTTGGTTGATTATTTGCTAGATTGATTCCTCCTTTACATAGGAGTTTTCTCAGATCTTTTCAAAACACTTCTATGTTCATTGACATCTTTAATTCTATTTGACAGAAAGAGTCAAAACCTTTTCTTTAAAAGAATATTCAGTAACCTTCACTAAGTAACCATTAATTAAGCAATTAAAGTAAATTTAAGGGAAAAAGGATTTTGAAAGAAGAATAGAATTAACTCAAAAGATAGTTTAAAAATAGTTTATAGTACTTCAGTCATTATTGACCAAAAACCTCCTAGGGGATATTAACAATGCATTTGATAGTTGCCAAGGAAACCTTAACCTTTCCTAAGAATGCGTCAGCCCTTCTGCATTGTACATGATTGTCAGAATAACTTCAGCAACTGATTATAACTAAGCCATTCTTAACATCAGGCTTTTTCTTGTCAATTTCTTTACAACATCCAAGCTGTAGAATTCAGGATATCTTGCACTGTATCTGTATTTATGTTTCCAAAGTTGTATGCTTCAAATGTTGCCAGTTTTATCAGAAAGTTTTTCCAATCAGTTCTTATCATCATTAGAGACAAATCAACACTCATGTACGGACAAGGAAACTGAAACACTAAAATGTATTTATTGTGTGAAAAACATTCCACCATAAAGCATTGTGTCTTTTTATGTTCAGAGTATAATTAAGCAAATAGTTAACACTGCTTTCAGTCCACATTTATGTTTATATCCCTAAGCTGGGACAATGAGTCTCTTTTTGGAAAAAGTGCCATAACGGGGGTCAGGATACCTGTCCAAGTATATGACTTCAGCCAACCTAGTTGATCTATGTTTTAAATCCTGTTACATGGTGATGACACTGCCATCTTCTGATAGGCACCAAGAATTAGGAACACTAAGTGAAATCCCATTCTGGGAATGTTAGTATTTCATCCAAAGAAATCTGGTGTCAAGATGAAGACTTTACCTTCCAAAAGTAAGGCTGTCTCCTAGATATTACAACAAAATGATCTCCATGTGTCTTCTTGCATTTGTACATTTTGTTTTCCACAAGGTGTAATGATGCTGTACTATGGGTAGGGTAGAGACAGTTTTTCAGCTTTAATCCAAATTATAAAAAAAAATTGTTTGTGTGTGTGCACATGCATATTAGGACTCAGAGCCTAGCTTTATGACTGAGAGATAGAGGAGCAATCCTCATTGATCTTAGTTTCCTTAAAAATATAATTTAAGAATGGACACAAATGGAAGCACAGGGACAATTTTATTAGCGTTCAAAAGAAAAAAAAAAAATAAGACAGGCAGCCAGGCAGGCTGTATAACAGCAGCTGCCACCCAGAGGAGGAGAATGGAAGAGAAAAGAGAAAAAGCCATTGAAGCTGATGTGAAGGTCAGAGGCATAACCTCAAACAGACACTCAGCAGGAAGGGACACTTTAGACACAGATTAAGAATTAGAAACCTTGCCCTCCTTAGAGAATGGAAGGGGGATGGGGTGAGGGGAGGCTGAGGGAGGACTAGGAGGAGGGAAGGGAGTGGGAGCAGTGGTGGGTATGGAAAAAACACTTAAATAAAAAAAAAATAATTGGAAACACTGAGGCAAATACCAAAAGTGCTAAGAAGAGCATACTTAGATTAGAAACAGAATGTACTTAAGGAAATCTTTTTGCTTTTCATTCAGAAAAGTAAGCAGACTTACTACAATACAGTTTATAAGCTTCTAGGCTAACAATGAGGATTGTGGAAAGAAATAGTAGTTGTTCATTAAAGAAATAACTACCTATCCTTTTGGTTTTGTTTAAGGTGAGCTTGCCTCCTACTATGGCTCCTTAGCCTAGGTGATTCAATCAAGCCAACCAGAATGTTATATCTCTGCCCTGTAGTGGTATTCAGGTGTTAGCTGACAAGGCTTGGAGGCTTGTCCCTGGAGTTCCATGAGCCTGAATGGGGCATTTCCAGACCCCATGAAGAGGCTGCAGGGACACTGAGCTCACCCCTGCTTTTGTTCCAGTGTTCTCAGAGAATAGATTAGCAGCCCCGGCATGGGACAATTCCTATCTCCAAGAACTGTCTTAAGGTTCAATTTGTATTGTGGGTGTTTATATACCCCTCAATAATTATCCTTTATAAGATATATTGCCTATGTATTTTCAAAGATAGATGGTGCCCAACATGGAGCACTATCTGTAACAGTGAGGTTTCTGGCCCAACTAGCCCCATGATCTGGATCCACCTATAGCCACTTTTCCCCCCTAAATTATTCAGATACTTATATTAATTTCATAGCTAGCTGTTTCATATTAATGCATCCCATTTTCATTAATCTGTCCTGCCACGTGGCCTGTGGCTCACCTGTGTTCCTTACATGTTTCTTCCTTGGAAGCTGGATTGATCTCTCTTTTACTCCATGTTCCTTCTTCTACCTATGCTCCAATTCCTGCCTACTGCTATGGTGCCTGTCATGGGCCAAAGTAGTTCCTTTAGTTCACAGCATCCAGAAAGACATTTCCACATCACTACCCAAGCCAGATAGTCTATTCTCTTAACCAGTAGGGTTTTCTCAATTTATTTATTTTTTTTACTAGAACAAAACCAACCTAGGTTATTTTTGCTTTTCTTTATTGGTGTTAGTGCCTGCTATAATGGTGGAACCTTTATATGTTTATATGCACTTGTGCACATAGAATGATGCTATGGAAGAATGACTTGCAATAGGAAGCCAAAAAATACATAAATCTCTAACCTGTTGTTTATTTCATGTCTTGAAGGAACTTAGAGGTACCCCACCCACAATCTATAAATTATCTCAGAAAATAATTTTATTATAGTTTTATATATATATTTAAATCAAGTATACAAGTCTATGGTGTTAAACACCTTGATAGTCCTGTGTAATCATCACCATAATTCATCTCTGGTGATTTCATCATTCTGAATTGAGAATCTAAGTCCCATTTGACTATTTATAGTCTTCAGTTTTCTCTGGCTGTGATGAAATACCTGAGAAATCAACAAACATATTTTTTCCAGCTCCTAGTTTTAGGCAGTTTAGTCCACAGTTAACAGGATCTGTTACCTTGGGCCTGAGGTGAGTCAGAAGATGGTGGCATATGCCCAGGAGGATAATGCTAACCTCATGTTAACCAGGAAACAGGACTACAAAGAAAGGTACCAAGGCACCAAAATAGCCTATAAATTCATGCTCTATAGTGACCTATTTTCTTTAACTAGGACCTGTCTTCTGATATCTCATTCAGTTCATCAGTAGATTAAAGAGCCCTCTTGGTCCAATCACCCCATCAAGACCCCACCTCTAAACACTGTTATATCAGGGATCAAATTCTTCAGTTCATGAGACTTTGTGGACCTGTCATTCTTAAGCAGTAATAATCATGAACCAATAAATCCCCAAATCACTGACTTTCCCTTTCATTCCTATTTTTTGTCCTTATAAATTGTACTGTTCTAAATACCTTACTATATCTTAATTGTGTTTGTCTTCATGTGCCTGGACTATTTAATTTCATTTATCATTATATTTTCAGGTGTATATAGCATGGTGTGGGTTTAGAGCCAGAGGACAACTTTCAAGAGTAGGAAGAGTAGGTTCTTTTCTTCACTGTGGGTTTTGAGGATTAACTCAGATCATTGCTATTATGCAGCAAAAGCATTGATTTGATTTGCTGAAAGGTCACACCAACCCTAAGATTAAAGCTATTATCCAGTCTAACTTTGTGAAACCAGTTAGAAAGGATTCCTTTTGTTGACCATGCTGTTTTGATAGTGTGCTAATAGCCTGGTAAGAAAAGTCATTCTCTTAAACAAGGATGTAAATTTTTATTAACTATGGCCACTTTCCTTTAAGAATGACTCCTGTATTGGTACATTGCAGCAAGGCTTTTCTGTTTTTGGCATCCTTCATCCCTGTTAGGACTATTTCATAAGTTAGATGGTGTCTTTCTAGGAGTGATAATGATGGAATAGTGATGTTTAACCAACATTATAGATTTGCTATGGTGTTAAGTTTTCATTACTGATGACCTTGGCATTGGATTAATTGCTTCTTCATGACCAGCAAATGTTTTATCACAAGTTCTTAAAAAATTGATGTCATATCTTCTCTTAAATTTCTGCAACAAGCTTGTTCCCTTAAATTTTCATTTTATAGTGATAGATCTTTGCTTGTTTCATGATTAGCATGTCAATAACTGTTTACTGTGACCCTGACAGATGTGTTCTTTTAATACATGATCAGTTCTTCACTTTTAGAATTATACAATGTTCTTCTCTTTTTCATTAACTGTTTTTAATCTATAACTCAGTGTTAATAATGTTTGTTTTCCTCATGTCACATGTACAGGGATCAGTCCATCACCACAATTTTCTGCAATATGTTTCAGGTATACTGTAATCCAGTTTCCCTAACAACTTGATTCTCTGTGTAGTAGAAAAATGTAAATGCATACTTTTAATAAAATGACTGTTTCCTATAGGATACAAGCATATCCTTTTGATATTTTAAAAAATATCTTCATACTAAAGAGCAGAAAATAAGCAAAAATAAACACCGAGAGTGCACATAGATCTTGGCCTTATGTAAATGATCAGTGAGAAATATGCCATTGTCATGTCCAACCTACAAATTTGCCATTTTATTATGTGTGTGTGTGTGTATGTTTGTGTGTGTGTACGTGTACTTGTGCCATTATATGCAAATCGAGGTCAGAGGACAAATTGCAGGAATTCTTTCCTTCTACCATATGTACTCCAGAAATTGTATTCAGCTCATCAGAATTTGTAGAAAATTCCTTTATTTGATGTACTATTTTGTCATCTTCTGTGGGTAGGCTTATATGGGAAAATATGAGCTTATATGAGAGAGGTATATTGGAGAGAAAAGAGGATTAGAGGATATTTTTCTTCTTTGGGAAAGTGAGATAACCATATGTTATGTGTCTGTACCTTGACTTAAATCTCTCATATGAGACAGATAATCAAATTTGTGGTCTCCTACCAGAGCCTAACACATTTTGGATTTTCACATGATTTTAAACCCATAATTTTCCTTTGTTCCATGAATAAACCTATTAGATATACATATAAGAAAAGTGATAAGGGAAAGAAAATGAAGATGTTGTTTGTATTTATGATTTTTTAAATTAGGCTGCTGTCCATCTCCAAGTGGATGTCCACATTGATGAAGAATCTATAGGGCTACAACATAAGCTACTGAGATGTATTTTCTTTTTTTGGGTTTTCTTACTTGAATGTAGCAGAACTTTTAAATATAAAGTCAATTACAGAGGGACAGTCTAAACCATAAAGATATGAAATGATTAACAATTTAGATTGAGGTAGAAAAAATTATGATAAAGATATAAAGCTATACAAAATTAAATAAAGTCACATGGTTCCATATGACCAAATCAAATAAACCCGATTTCTATGCATGTATGCTTATGTATATGTGTGATAATAAGAATTTTCAGCACAAATAAGGACTTAAGTTATATTGTTATATCATGTATATACTGACATTTCTAATGTGAGCTGAAATGGCCCCATATGCAAAAGGCTGCTGATATTGTATTTAATTTAAACCTTAGGTTTGAATATGATCAAATATCTTCAAATAAATACACCTTAGAATGACAAGTGGTATGAGTGAGCTAAGATGGATATGTCATGTAGTGTCTACTTTTTCTTTAAAAATATAAAATATATTTATTTTATGTCATGTATATGAGTGTTTGTCTGCTATATATATTTATGGTACTCACAGAGGTCAGAATAGGGTATCAGATCCCCTGGAACTGGAGTTACAGCTGGATTTAACTATACCACATTGATTCTGGGAACTGAAACCAGGTCCTATGCAAGAGCAACATGTGCTTTTAGCCGCTGAGTCAGCTTTCACTTACTGCCTGATTTATAGACTAGATGTCTAGTAATCCAATAATATAAATTATCTAGAGTTATAGAATATTTGTTCATACTGCATGAGGATTTTTGCTGTTTTACATCATCTGCTGCAAGCACCTTCTGATTGGATTAACAAAGAGCTGAATTGATGTGGGAATGCCTTTCTGTATGCTGTGAATATCAATCTTTAAATTAAGGAGCTGTTTTGGGCCATGACAGGCACCATAGAATAAGTAGGAGGAGAAATCAGAGCATAGGTAGGAATAGCAGGGCAAAGTCAGGCAGATCAAGCAAGTCGTCCAAGGAGCAACATGTAAGGAACACAGGTGAGCCACGTGCCATGTGGCAGACCGATTAATAGAAATGGGTTGATTTAAGATGTAAGAGCTAGCTATCAATGTGCCTGAGCCATAGGCCAAACAGCATGAAGTTAATATAAGCATCTGAGTCATTTTGGGGAGCCTGAGCAGCAGCAGCAGCTAAGGGATCTGGCGCAGAGGGTCTGGGCCTCTGGCCACCCGGAACCAAGAAACCCTACTGCTACAGATGGCATCCAACATGAGGCAAATATCCACTTAAAGCCTGAGAAAGATTAGAAAGGGTTCTAGATCACAAAAACTGAGCCAAGGCAGCTTCCAAATTGTGTGTATGAAAGAGGTCATTGTACAAAGAAAGCGTGGCATTCAGGTCACATTCAAAATGGCGCCAACGGATTGGCTGCAGGCAGTGTAAGCTGCAATCAGGCTGGTTCCTGAAATCTCATAGAAGACTCAGTAGCATGTGATTGATTTTAGATTTCTGTTTATTTTGAACAAAAAGGAAACAAAGACGGTTCTTAGTAGCAGCATTTTCTTGGGTGTGCTCTGTTTTCTGGCCACGAACAGAGAAATGATCCCTTTAAGAGAACTTACTGATTCAGCATTATCTGCAAAAACTATGTGGCAAGAGAGTGAGAGTATTTTTAAAAGCTCTTCTAGTTAGAACATGATTAAGGATTCAGAATAAAACAGATTCAGATTTTAAAAAACCTGTAAACAGGTTACAAGTGTGTAAAAGGTACATAGTCTTCAGAGAGAAAAGAAAGAAGGTAAAGAAAGTCTTTAAAAGGAGAAATAGAGTAATAAAAATATAATAAGCCATGTAAAGATGGAAAATAGACACAAAATCTTGATTTTGGTTGTTATTGTGTTTTCTTTTAATTTTTTAACTGTTAATGAGCTAACTGCAGAAAGACAATGGATTGCAAATGCAAAGGCTACTAAGTTAAACAAGAATATATATTTTAAAGGTATTTTGATTTTGAAATTTGTGTCTGAGGATTTATTGCTTTGGAAGAGTTCTACTTTTGTTTCCACAGAAGATGAGAACCTGTGGATTGCTTCCAGGATCTTATGGTTTCATTAACCAAGACCTCCTGAAAAAAATCTCTGATAGGAAGAGATGGCCACATCATCAACTTCAAGACTGCAGAGTATGAACCTGTCTAATTCATGAGATTTTCAATGCCCCATAATCAACAGGAAGTAGTAATGGAAAGCTATGCCCAAATTACCCACATGTTGTTTCTAAATGTTTGTTTTCATTATAAATGGTTAATGGTCATAGTCATTCTCTTTCTAAGAAGAAAAAGGGGATATGATATATGAATGATTTTTTAAAAGGTTAGATTATTGAATTTATTTAGATCAGGGAATCAGCTGTTAATCTCAAAATGTTTAACATTGGTATGGATTTTGGTTTATTGATACAAACTTAAGGTCAATTCTCTCATGCTGTATGTATTTTTCTACTCTTGTTTAAGATATGATGTTTATGTAACTGATTTAAAATTGTAATGTATAACTAAGAAATGCATGTTAGTTAAATTTTTAGGTATACAAAGATATAATTCAATTAGATAGGTAATCTTCAAACACTTCTAAGACCTACAGAATATGGCATTTAAAATGTTTTAAGAGCTTAAACTTTTATGGACAGTGAGACAGGTCTGCTCCTGGCAGCACTAATTTACTTCAAGAGAAAAATGGGCATCAAAGAAACTCCATATGGAGTCACTCTCTTTGTGGTAATGGTTAGCCATTGGACAAGAATCTGTTCTTATATTGACTGCTTGACAGTATGCTGTTTAAACTAGACATGCAGGTTCCATAGGAAGATGACCTCTGAACTTTGGCAGAACAAGCCGAGATGGTCATTCAGGCTCCTGCTTTACAGAGAAAACTGTCAGACATTCTTCAAGACTCGAGGAGAAGCAACAGATGAACTGTGTCAGAATGGGCAGAACATATTTCCTGCTTCACTAAAATGTAAAGAGACTCTGGGCATGTAGGCTGAAGATGGATGCCCCAACTTTATAAAGAAACTTTGTGTGACTGTCCAGGCAGATAGGTGTCATCTCTGTCCTTTCTAGATTTTAGAAGTTGCTTACACTTCTCGTTTACTTGGGTAAATATATCCTTCTGTGGTCTTTGATGTAGTTGAAGATTAGGTAGTTATAGGTACAGTTCTTCTTAGTCATTTGAAAGGTGTATTAGATATAAAACTTTAGATTCATAAAGGTAAGGTAGATGATAAGAGTATTTTTTTTAATTTTGCTAAATAAAAATAGACTAGATATTGTAACTGTAATTCTTCCTTGATGGCTATTTTGTTATATGTAAGTTTGCTATGTTAAAATTGAAACCTTCCTTTTTGATTAGACAGAAAGGGGGAAGTGATATGGGAATGCCTTTCTGTATGCTGTGACTATCAATCTTTAAATAAAGGAGCTGTTTTGGGCCATGACAGGCACAATAGAAGAAGTAGAAGGAGAAATCAGAGCATAGGTGTAGAGAGCTGCGTGGCCGCACCTTAAAGATGGTGCTGGCTTCTGCCTTCCACCTTCCCCATGGTGAGCGCTCTCTGAGATAAACAACTCCTTATTTGGCTGGGGCTAAGCTCTTGGTTTGCTCCCGTGTATCTGGACCTATTGGCATGGCCCACGTGGCGCCCCGTGATTGGCAGTCCAGAAGGTATTTAGCTGGGAGCAGGAACCCCAAAAAAAGAAGAAGCCATGTTCAAGGTTCCTGAATAAACTGCTGAAAGAAGAGCCTGGTGTTGCGTCATTCCTTGCAGGCAAGGTTGGGCGTGACAAATGGTGGCCTGTATGGGGAACAACGTGTTTTCGCCATACGGTCAACAAAGGCCTAGAACTTTCAGTGGTCAGGGGGTGCACCGGATAGCCCTCAGGTGAGTTGAGGATCCACGACAAAAGTGGGAAAGAGTCCTCAGGTGGGTTGAGGATCCGCGAAAAAAGCGGGTAAGAGTCCTCAAGTAGATTGAGGATCCGTGACAAAAGTAGGAAAAAACAATTTGCTCTTCTCGGTAGATAAAGAGAGAGCAGGATAAAACTCGCTGACGAGCGAGTTCAAAAGTGAAAGAGAAAATGATTTTGCTATGGGCGCTTCTCCTTCGCACCCAATTTTTTTGGCTCTACAGGAGCTACTTCATTCAAAACGTTTAAAATTAAAAAAGAAAACCCTAGAAAGGTTCCTGGTGAAAGACCCCCAGGGGTTAGGGACCCCCTAAACGGACCTTTCCTCAGGAGGAGACCCTGGGACCCAAAGACCGAGCCGAAACCACGGGTCAGATGCAAACAGCATGAGGTTTATTGAATAACACAGGTACCTGCGGGCTACCCAGTCACTTGGGAGGGCTGGCGCACCCAGCCCTCTGTTCAGGGCCTTATAGGGTTAGGGAAGCAAAAGCGTGTGTACAGAAGCAGAAGTGTAGTTACAAGGTTTTCATTGGCTGGTTTGAATCTGGCCTGACCAAAGGTCCTGGTTATCACCCGCCCCCAGGCCTGCTGCTTGTTCTTCGTTCCTTATCTCTTCCTGGAATTCCTTCCCTGATCTGGGTGGGCCTGATCACTTGTAGCCAAGTAACTTCTTCCCCTCTCTTCCCCCTCTGCCCAGCTGACATACACTGTGAAAGTTTTTATTACTAAGTTTTACAGGGATGCTGGTGTCTCCAGCACCAGGATATATGTTTTAAGAGCAGGTTTTAAGGGCAGATGTACAGCCCACACAGGGGAATCAGTGTATCCTCGGTTGAGGAATGTTTGGCGTCTGGCTCCTGACCACGGCTCCTAACCACATTCCTGACCACATTCCTTTGTCTCCACCTCAGGCACCTGGTCTTAGTCCTAACTGTAGTTCTTCTTTTATCAGCGAAGCTAATCTTTACTGTCCTGATAATATGTCTTAGGCAAGTTTACTTACTGTCCTTGCAATGTGCTGTTGCTAGCACTACTTCTTGGGTAAGAGAAATTTGCTAAAACAAGCAAAAGGGAGGAAAAGGGAGGGGGCCTTACACTGGAGGAGGCTCCATGTTGCCCCTGCCAAGTGTAGAACAGCTCCCTCCGCTCCACCTTCGTACTCGGATGGTGGAAGGGGACGTTCATTCAACCCAGAAGTGTGGAGAACAGTGAGAGCGGAGCTCCCCGTAGCTTTTCCTGTGTTCCAGGATGCACAGGGGAATTGGTATCATGATCCCCTAGACTTTAAAGTCATCAAGTCCCTGGCCAAATCAGAACTTATGGCATTACAGCTTCCTTTACTATAGCCCAGGTAGAAGCTTTGAACAGACACTGTATGACCCCTGCTGATTGGGGCGGGCTTGCCCAAGCTTGCCTGAGCTTGCCTAAGCCCTGGCCAATACCTAGATTGGAGAGCATTCTTAATCGAATTTGCTAATGAAGAAGCCGAGGCTAATCAAGCTGCAAGTCAGAATGCTTGGGACAGAGATATGCTGCTCGGCCAAGGGCATTTTGCTAACCAGCAGACTGGCTATCCGGTACAAGTTTATGAGCAAATCAACAAGATTGGCATAAAAGCATGGAAAGCTCTACCTAATATGGGAGAGGTGAATGGCAACCTCACTAAGATTTTGCAAGGCCCTACGGAGCCTTTCTCTGATTTTGTTGCCAGAGTAGAAACAGTGCACCAAGGAGGGTCGAGCTGCTATCACTCCATACAAGAGCAAGGGGCTAGAGGCTTGGATTAGGGTATGCAAAGAGTTGGGAGGTCCTCTGACTAACACCGGCTTAGCTGCTGCAGTGGTCCAGCTGACTAATAGTAAAAGAAGAAGTCTGGCAAATGGCGATTGCTTCATGATTTGAGAGCCATAAATGCACAGATGCAGCTCATGGGCCCAGTACAGCATGGCCTGCCTCTTTTATCCACCCTTCCTGCCTTGTGGCATATAATTGTTATTGATATTAAAGATTGTTTTTTCTCTATTCCCCTATGTAGTCAAGATACAGAGAGGTTCACCTTTACAGTACCCTCTTGCAATCATGAAGAGCCCGACCAGAGATATAAATGGGTGGTCCTGCCGCAAGGCATGGCTAACAGTCCCACCATGTGTCAGCTTTTTGTGGGGCATGCTTTAAAACCAGTTAGGCAGCAATATCCTAAAGTCAGATGCATCCATTATATGGATGATATCTTATTGGCAGCGAAATCCAAAAAAGGTGTAGAGTTGCCTATATTGCCTTGGTGGCAGCACTCAGAAGAGGGGGGCTGACTATCACCCCTGAGAAAGTCCAATTGGATAGAGTTGTAGAGTATTTGGGAGCTAGGATTACTCCTGATAAGGTGAGCCCACAAAAACTAGAATTGAGGAAAGATAAGCTATGTACTTTAAATGATTTTCAAAAGTTATTGGGTGATATTAATTTGGTTCGAGGATTTTTAAAATTGGCTAATTATGAATTAAAACCCCTTTATGATGTTTTACACGGTGATTCAGCCCTAGATTCCCCCAGACAGCTAAATGCACAAGCAAGAGCAGCCCTAAATTTGGTAGAGAAGCGGCTGCAGGACGCCTTCCTGTATAGGACACAAGATATAGAAAAGGTTATCTTGTGCATGCTCCTGACCCTTTGCCAGCCTACAGGATTGTTGTAGCAGGAGGGGCTGGTGTTGTGGATACATCCAAAGGTTTCACCAGCTAAATCTGTTGAGTATTATCCTGCTGCTGTGGCTGCCTTAACTTTGTGTGGAATACAGCAAACCGTCCAGTTTTTTGGAATCACTCCTACCTCTATAATTGTACCTTACACTGCTGCTCATGTTTCCACATTATGTGCTACCATTGATGATTGGGCAGTGCTCAGATGTAGTTTTGATGGAGAGATTGATAATCATTACCCCCAACATCCACTTATGACCTTTTTTAAAGAGCATCCAGTAGTTTTTCCTAAAGTGACAGCCTCTCAGCCTATCCCAGGAGCTGTCAATGTGTTCACAGATGGATCCAAAACCGGATGCAGAGTGTACATGATTGAGACATAGCCACCTGTTCAATATCAGTTTTCCCCTGGGGCACCACAGATGGTGGAACTCCAGATAGTTGTAGAGGTTTTTAAGAGTTGCCCATTTCCCTTTAATATAATTTCAGATTCTGCCTATGTTGTAAATGCTCTTAAGGTGTTAGAAGCTGCTGGCCCCATTAAGCAGTCTAGCCCTGTCTGTGCGTTGTTTTGACACATGTTCAGGAGTCATGCATGCTACAGCCATGACTGGAGAAAAGTCCCGCTATGTTATTGCCCACTGCCTAGAGGCCTGGGCAGCTTGGGGCAAACCGCTACAACTTAAAACTGATAATGGGCCTGCTTATACAGGCCAGCAATTTTCCTCCTTTTGCCGCCAGATGGAGGTGCAACTCTTTCATGGCCTGCCATACAACCCCCAAGGACAGGGCATTGTTGAGCGAGCCCACCGCACATTAAAAGAATGTTTACAAAAACAAAAAGGGGGAATAGGCCACAGCTGCACCCCAAAGGAGAGACTTTCTCTGGCTCACTTTACCATTAATTTTTAAAATTTGGATGCCTCTGGGTGCTCTGCTGCAGACCGACATCAAGACTCCCATGGCACATGTAGAGGCCTAGTTAAATGGAAGGACATACTGACGGGCCTCTGGCGAGGGCCCGATCCCATGCTGACTTGGGCACGAGGGTCTGTCTGTGTTTTTCCTCAGGATCAGCGAGATCCAGTGTGGGTTCCAGAACGGCTGACCAGGAAGGTTCAACCAGAGGAAGGGAAAGATGATAGGCCCTGTGAGGAGAATTCTGGCACATGTCCTGATAAGTACCCATGCTGCAAATCTATATAAACAATTGTCAAGTTATTTTTTAGGTAATTGGACAGGACAGTTCGATAGATTGATGGAAGATCTCTGGGTGGCCATTGTGACTGTCAACTTGACCCGGATGGATGCCGGACTAGCTGAGGGATTCGCTACCTGGTTTGCTGTTGCCATGAATCATCTGAAGGAATGGGCGGGACTAGGAGCTATAGCTGGCCTGATGGCACTGGTCTCCGGGGTCTGCCTGTGGTGCCTTTACTTCATTAGGACCAGACAGTGCAGGGATGCAGCCATGATTGCCCAAGCCTTTGCAGCTGTAGAGACTGGACAGTCCCCCTGTGTTTGGCTAGCTGCCTTAAAAGATTAAGGTTTTTTTTTGCAGGTTGCGAGGCTAGTGCACTGCAGTTGAGCACCTCAGCTATGTTTTGGAGGGCTCAAGGAGAGTATGTCTGCTTGCATGTGGGTTTCTCACCCTAATGTCCCACCTCTGTGAAAAAAGGGTGTCTAACGAGTCCCATAATCCCTAGGGGGACGCCCCAAAAGGAGTCTTGGGATAATGTTCCTCGCACAACAGAGAGTAGACCTCTGCGCTCACCTGTTAATTCCTTTATAAAAACAAAAAGGGGGAATTGTAGAGAGCTGCGTGGCCGCACCTTAAAGATGGTGCTGGCTTCTGCCTTCCACCTTCCCCATGGTGAGCGCTCTCTGAGATAAACAACTCCTTATTTGGCTGGGGCTAAGCTCTTGGTTTGCTCCCGTGTATCTGGACCTATTGGCATGGCCCACGTGGTGCCCCGTGATTGGCAGTCCAGAAGGTATTTAGCTGGGAGCAGGAACCCCCAAAAAGGAAGAAGCCATGTTCAAGGTTCCTGAATAAACTGCTGAAAGAAGAGCCTGGTGTTGGGTCATTCCTTGCGGGCGAGGTTGGGCGTGACACATAGGTACGAGAAGTAGGGCTGAGTCAGGCAGATCGAGCAAGCTGCCCAAGGAGCAACATGTAAGGAACACAGGTGAGCCACGGGCCACGTGGCAGACAGATTAGTAGAAATGGGTTGATTTAAGATGTAAGCACTAGCTAGCAATGTGCCTGAGCCATAGGCCAAACAGCATAAAGTTAATATAAAAGTCTGAGTCATTTTTGGGGGCCTGAGCAGCAGCAGCAGCTAAGGGGTCTGGCGCAGCAGGGTCTAGGCCTCTGGCCGCCCAGAACCAAGAAACCCCACTGTTACATTGAATGACCAATAGCTAGGCAGGAGAGGATAGGAGAGACTTCAGGGCAGAGATAGAAACTCTGGGAAGAATGAGAGAGACTGAAGGATCTGCTAGTGAGATGTGGAGCAAGTCAGATATATATGGCACTGAGGAGAGGTAACAAGCCATGTGGCAGAATACAGATTAATATAAATTGGTTAACTTATGTTTTCAGAGCTAGTTGAAAATAAGACTAAGCTAATGTCAAGCTTTGATACTAACTAAGTCTCTGTGTGATTATTTGAGAGCTGTCAATCCAAAGAAAAACCAGTTACATATTAGCATCCAATGTGGAGGCACATATTTCCAAGTTTAGGGCCTATGAGTAGCTGGCATGTTACTCCATGAGAGATTATGTAGAAATGCCTGCTGCAGCTTAGCCCAGCAACTTCTCTGAGCTGGGGCAGGTAAATGAGGCTCTAGTCTGGTGTCTGCAGCCAATAAGTCTTGGTTTTAATGGACCCAAGGGAGTCAGAGCCATCCACCAGTGTCATATGTTAAGCAGAGCCATAGAAGGAGCCTACAGGTGCACAAAAGGTCTTTGCAACATTTTTGCAACCTTTTCCTGGAGTACACATACAGAAAAACAGTTCCAGGTAAAGAAAACCTCGGAACAGGTACACTATGCTTAAAAATGTGCTTAAATGCTAAAGAAAAAGATGTTTCTGTTTTTGTTTAAGGTACTGTACCTTTGCAGCTCATTTTTAAAACATGTAAAGCTCTAGACCTTGAAAGCTATTATTATGAACTGTTTAAGATAATTGAGAAATTAAGGTTAGTAGCTAGTCACCATAACAACCAAACTTGTAGTCATATTAGGTATGTTTTCAAGGTTAAAAAAAGATAAATTTTAGATAGGTAGTCTGTAAACACTTCAGAGATCTATAGAATATGCCAGTTACAATGATTATTTATATAAGGCTTTCTTTTTTCTTCATTTTATTAATTTTTATATAAAAATGTCTTTTTTAAATCTATGTATCACCCTACTCCCCCTCCCTTCTCTCCTCCCAATCCCTCCCAGTCAGCCTTTAGCCTCCCCCATCCTCATCCACCCATCCTCTCCCCCAAAAGGTAAAAAAGTCCCAAGGTTTGTCAGCTCAGTATGGCACATGCACTCCAGGCAAGACTGATTCACTCATCCCAAAGTCAAGGCTGGGTTAGGTGTTCCTCAGCAGAGAATGGGCTCCAAGATGCCAGCCCATACACAGGAACACAATCTGATCCTACCCCTCAAGGCTCCACATACTGACCATGCCAACTGATAGTTGCCTACCCTTAGAGGGCCAGGCTCCTTTTCCTGATGGATCTCTAGTGGCTATTCTTCATTCAGTGAGCTTTCCAGAGCTCCAACTGGCCATCAGTGTGGGAACTTTCCTCATAATCCCTATCCCCTTGGTCATACAGACTCTGCTCTTCTGCTCTCAGCTGGACCAGTAGCTCTGCCCAGTGCTCAGCCATGGATCTCTGCCTCCATCTCTACTCATTGTTGGATGTAGGTTCTGTGATGACACTTAGGGTGATTACTAGCTTGACTATAGGGGAATTCCTGTTTAGGCACCCCTCCACTATTGTTTGGTGACTTTGTCAGGGACATCCTGTGAGTTCCTGGAGGTTTCCCTAGCACCTGGTCTCTTTTCAACCCCACATTGGCTTCCTCTATCAAGATATCCATCTCTTTCTTTCTCCCTCTTTGCTCCTCTCACTCAACTATCTCCTTTTTTCAAGACTTGTTCTCAACTCTTCTTGGTAACAACTTGTTATGATCCCAGTTTGCTAAGGTGATTTTCTCTATTTTGTCTTCTTAGGGTAATCTCTGGATGTCTCTCAAAGTTCTTTATGATCCCAAGCTGTAAAGGGGTTGTAATTTGCAGCTTGGGTATTCTTTGCTTTTGTATAAAATCCACTTATGATATGAGTGAGTACATCTCATGCCTCTTTTTTTTTGGGCTAGTGATACCTGGCTCAGGAGGATATTCTCCAAATCCATTCACTTGCCTGCACATTTTAGGTTGTAATATATATATTACTGCTGAGTATTACTCCATTATGTCGATGTATGACAGTTTATTAATTCATGCAACATAAGGGTTTCATGGCATTGAGATATGTCTGACTTTGGTAGCACCAATTAACTTCAGAGAAGGTGATGGGCATCAAAGAACCTCCATATGAGTTTGCATTAAATGTGGCAGAGCTAGTCACTGGGCAAGAAACTTGACCCAACTACTAACTGTATGCTGTCTAAACTGGACAAGCAGGACAGAAAAGAAATTGTCTGCAGAACTGCCAAAACAGGGTCCTTCAAAATTTTTGCATACCAGAAAATCTGTCAAATATTCTAGGCCTATAGGCTGAAGATAGATGCCCCAACATTGCAGAGGAACGTTGGGTGACTGTCAAAGCAGCCATCTGTCTTTGTTATTTCTGTAGTTTTTGAAGTTTCTTGCTATGCACTTTCTGTTTACTCAGGAATATTCCCTTCATCATTCTCCAGTTTCTTATGGGATTGAAATCTAGATAGTTCTAGTTCACAGGTTTTCTTGTTACCAGTTTAGAAAAGAAACTCATGAAAGAGATGTAAAGTTTATAAGGTTGAGAAAAGTAAAAATTTAAGTTGTTTATTTAAGAAGGCGTTTTAAGATGTAAAAAGATTTTATAGTTGTAATACAAATTATGATAGAAAGTTGTGCATACAAAAGTTTGGACTCAGCAAGATACAACAGATAATAGAGTATATTCTTCAAAGTTGCCAAATACAAATGGATTGAATATTTTGAATGTAATTTTTACTTGGTAATTGTTCCTATTGTATAGTTTTACTGTGTTATAGAGTTATAGCCTTTTCTTTTTATTTAGGCTAAAAGAGGGAAATGTTGCAGGATATTTGATCATACATACTATGTGAAGATTTATTACTACTTTATATTACCTGCCTAGGGCACCTTCTGATTGGTTTAATAAAGAGCTAAATGACCAAAAGCAGAGCAGGATAAAATAGGCAGGACTTTGGGCCGAGATAGGAACTCTGGAAAGAATATGAGATGTGAGGGATTCATCAGTGAGATACATAGCAAGTTTGACATATGGTACCGAGGAGACATAACGGCATATGGTAGATTGTAGATTAATATATGTCAATTAATTTAAGTTTGAATGGCTAGTTGGAACAAGCTTAAGTGAAGGCCAAGCTTTTCTACTTAAAAAAGATGTCTTGATGTCATTATTTGGGAGCTAGTAACCCAAAAACCCATTAAAATCTAGTTTGTTTGTTGGTATAGGGTTTATCTTTGTTAAACTGGTCTTGAATGCACCATGCTACTGTCCTAGTATAAAAATACCAGAATTATGAGCATTTACTGTCATTCTTTGAATAAATTGCTTTATGTGGCTCAGTGGAGTCAAGGTTGTTGAGAGGGATAATTTCTCCTTCTCTGTTGTAAATTAAAAATGGTACAAAGGAGTCAAACCATACAACAGGAATCAAAGGTGAAATTTATTGGGAGAGGGGAGAGAAGGACAGAGAAGGGAGCAGAGACCAGTCCCTGGGACTAGAACAAAGGAAGAGAAAAAAAAAAAACAAGAAGAAAGTCAAACAGAGACTGTCTTTTATAAGGAAACATAGCAAATGCACACAGGGGATGCTCTTAGTGGCTGGAGCTGAGGAAGTATCTTCTTGGGACCAAAAGGGCAGGCCAGTACAGATGCTTGAATGCTAACACTCTCAATTCTTGAGAATTAAGAAAAATATCAGAACTTATGGACAAAAGCAATTCTATCTATGTGTGTATCCATATCATATAAATCTAAATCTGTCTGCTTTTCCTCAAGTGTCTATATAGATAGAAAACAACTAATTCCCAATGGTTTAGACTCAATGGGTATTATAAAAAAGCAAACATTTTTCTTCCTAAATTAATGTTACAATCAAAAGTAGAAAGCGTCAGGAAAAGATACAGTGTTCTGGGGAAATAAAAAATCCTTAATAGAATAAAAATTGAAGTAATAAATCCTTTTTTATATAAAATATTAATTTATGGTTTGAATTGTTCAGGCTACATTAACAGAAACTGCTTTAAAAAATAAAATTAAGGTACTGGAAGGATGGCTCAATGGTTAAGAGTGTTTGCTGCTCTTGCAAAGGACCTAAATTTGGTTATCAGAACCCACATGGTTGCTTACAACCATATTTAGCCCAGTTCCAGGGAATCTGACCCTCACTCCTAGCTTGTGTGGGCTCCTATACAAATGGTGCTGAAATATTCATGCAGACTCTTGTACAAGCAAACATATAAATGAACAAATAAATATATTTTTAAAGAGAGGAAATTAACTCTTTTTCATGTATTGAGCAGAATTTGTTTGTATACTGTTGTTTATAAATTTATGGTTGTATTTCAATAAAAATATGATAATGTATTACTTAAGCAAATATTCTAAAAATATCAATTATACAACCTAATATTACTATAAATATTTATGGTTTATAAAACACATTTATATGTGTTTGTATCAGTGCTTAATATTGACCCTATGTGATACCCATGTGAAATAAAGGCTGGGAGTTTTACATGACTTCCTAAGGTAAGATGAGCCAAGGTTTGTGGTAGGATGGAATCAGACTATGATAGTCCTAAACTGTATCTTTTTTGCCTGTTATATTATACTTTGCTTAAAGGTTGATTTTAAAGTGAAAGACTAAGTATACAATGAGACCATTTTTCAAAATTAAAAACAAAACTGGCCAACCAACTAGACAAGCAAAAAACAAGATGAGGAAAACTAAGTTTACCTCAAAACATGGTTGTAAAACATGATTATAAATGCCAATGGATAGCTACTAATTTCCTATTTTTGAATTATATAAAATGACTTCTAATCAACATATTATTGATGGGCTAGCCTGATTTCATCTTAATATTAAAAATCTTGTTACAGGGTCAAAATAAGCTGATTTCTGTTTTTACATTTTATAAAAAGTTGGATTACATCTTGATCCATTTTCTGATATTTGAGGTTTCATACCGTCCTCTCTGACCATATCCTGAACTCTACTCTCCATTCTGATAAGATGTTTTTGGTAAACAATTTTGAAATGTTCATCCAAATTTATACGTGACCAAAAATCTTCTGTAACCCTTGGAATCGGATCCCCCCCCTCCCATCTTGCAATTTTTAAGCTATATAAGCCCTACTGTCTCCTGTGTTTGAGTTTGCTGGTGTCTCAAATTCTGCTTTAGGGAACAGGTCTGTCTGACAGAAAATAAAGCTTGCTTATTTAAACCAAATTTTGGGTGATGATATTTACTATTATTCAATTCAATGACCAATTATAATAGTGAATAAAACAATAATATTGAAGATGGATCCTTGAGTTTTCAGAGATAGATATTAACGTTTTTTTTTCTTTGAAAAGACCTGGTCCATATAGTCCATATTGTAGTGTGAGAAATAAATTTGAAACTTGTGAGTAGAATGTTCACACGCATATCTACTGATAAAGACAGCTATGATCAGTAGAATATAAAATCAAAACAATATGTAGGGGGATTTATGTTGTTCCATTGTAAACAATTTTTCCCGCCTATGAGTTTAATAAAAAGTGCTGATTGGCCAAAGGCAGACAGGAAGTGTGGGGGGGCCTACGGATAGGAAGACTCTAGGAACAGGAGGAACAGAGCAGAATGCCAGAGAGAAGCCAGAAGATGCAGAGGACAACTATGCTGCTCTGAGTAAAGGTACCAGGCCACATGGCTGAACAGGATAAGAGTCATGGGTTTGTTTATGGGTAAACAGTTAGCAAGTTATATGCCTGGGCCTTAGGCCGATCAGCATAAAACTACTGTAAGCATTTGTATGTCTCTGTGGGTCTGCAGATCTGCGACTCTGCGGGTCTGAAGGCCTAAACCATGAGGCTAGGTCTGAAAGTCTGGGCCAGAAACCTTGTACTACAACAATACACATTAAATAGGTAAGAAAAGTATGCATTGAGAGGTTGGAGTGATGGTTCAGTTGTAAAGAGCACTTTCTGCTCTTTAAAGTTCTTTGCATTCATAGAAATCTACCACCAAATAATTGAGTAATTCATGTTTGGATCATGCTAAATCCACATGAAATCCTAACATGTAAGAGTTGAATAAATTGCCTACAGTTAATAGACCTAATGAAGATGAAATGGATTCTTAGGCCTTGTATGTATATATGTCTTGAATCTATGTATTTTTTTTTCTTTGTTATATTTCAAAGTCAATACCTTTTTCCTACCTGGTTTCTTTAAGTAAGGTCTTCACAAATGGTTATGGGAATAAATTCCTCAGAATCATTTTGCCAGCATTTCTATCAAGGATTTGGCTTTTATATAACTATTTTGTTTTTGAGCCGCATCAATAGAAAATGGAGATTATAATGCTGTGAACCTTATGAGATCCCAGAGAAAAAATGTAGACACTACAGATAAAACACTTGAAAAAGTACATTGTAGATATTCAGTACTTAATGAATGCTACCATTTCCTCTTCATTTCCTGGCCTTCCTCCTGTTAACATCATCATGTCTTCCCCATCTCTTTCATAGAACTTCTGTTGGATTTATACTCCAAAATGCTACTCATCATTTTAGCTAAATATTTTCCAGTGTTTCCCGATAATAATTAAAATGCTAACAAAATAACATTAATGACATTTCTTAACTTTTTAAAGATGTTTCTTGTAAATACTGTTTTGAAAGAAATCTCTTCTGGGTAATCATGTATCACCAATTGGAATTTATACAGGCAGAAAAGAAGCCATGAAAATTTTAAGCAAAGCTGCAGCATTTTATTTTAAAATTTCAACAAGTAGAAGACTTTTATATAGAGAGAATGTTTCTTCCTTAGGAAAACCTCTTTTGATATCTTGGTCTCTGTATTTGAATCTATGCAATGACATCTCTCCTTAGAAAAGGGAAATTGAATAAATCCTTTTAGATAAATGGGGGTAGGACTGGAATAGAAGTATCAAGTGGAGAATGGAGAGGGAGATTATGGATGAAATCACACACACACACACACACACACATACCCACACGCACAAATGCATACACACCCGCACACACACAAAGGCAATCAAAATGAAATTATCATATAATGGGGGTGACAGAACTTCAATTACACATCTCTTGTCACTAAATGAAGCTTTAGTACTGGGTCTGAGTTACATCTAATTGAGTTGTTGGTAAAGGGGGTCCCATGAGAATCCCCAACCAACCCAAGTTATTTAGAAGCCTACAGCTTGCTTTCCACAAACTGATGTTAAGGGCCCATTGATAAAGACAACATCTACACAACTCACTGAACATGGAGATGTTGAACTGGTGCCTACATAGAGCATTCATACTTATGTGCTAGCATTTTGGTATGTATACAGCATGCTATTAAAGGAGAAATGTCAACACCAAGCTAGTCACAAATCTACATTGTTGTACTGTTTGAGCTAGGGCAATGGTAGTATAAGGCTTGTGGGAGTAACCAACCAAATAGTTAATTTGACTTTAGGTCCACTCAACAAAATAGATTTCATATGTGACAATGCTAAAATCAGCAAGAAGCTGAGATTATATAGCCCAGGGGCATAGGGTAAAACCACGTAATACTGGCCTGTAAAAATTAAAATACAAACAAACATAGCTATAAAATGACTCCTAATGAGATTCTGCTATACTCATAGATCAGTGAGTGCCTTATCCAGTCATCATCAGAGAAGCTTCCTCTTGTAGCAGATGAGAACAAATGCAGAGACACACAGTCAGACATTGCACAGTGAGAGGCTTTGGAACATTCAGTTTTTAAAGGGATATTTTCATCAAAGCTTTCCCTCATAGTTCACAGAAGAGGTGGTGGAAACAGTTTAAGAACCAGGGGGGCAGGAGGACACCAGGAGAACATGTCCTTATAAATCAAAAGAATCAAAGCTCATCAGAGCTCATAGAGACTGCAAAGAGCACACAGGTTCTGCAGGAATCTGCACTAGTTCTTCTATGTATATATTATAGCTACTAGCCTATTTTTATGGGACCCTTGCGGCTGTGAATGAGTTAGTCTCTGTTTCTTATGCCTTCTCTTGGACTCTTTTCCTTCTGTTTTGTGAAATTCTAAAATTGTGTTGGTTTTTTTTTAAATATAATATTATATATTATTATTATCCCTTGTCTGTTTACTAGAGAGAGAGAAAAAGTTAGCAATGAGAGGGGAGGTAGTAAAAAATTGGAGGAGTAGAGGGAGGGTAAAACATAATCAGGATATATTATGTGAGAAAGAAATCCATTTTCAGTAAAAGGAAGGGGAAATATGAGCTCATATAAGAATATATAAGGATAAAAATTAAAAGAGCTTAAGGGAGATTCCTCAGTTTCTTTGTCATTGTTTATAGTAAGCATGAACATCATGTCACACACATACACACACACACACACAAACACACACACACACACACACACACACACACACAGGGATGTGATTTACATTGAAGGTGAACTTTTATATACTACATATTTTATTAAATTATGTAAGTCTAAGAATGTTCAATCTGTAAAGACATTTTACAAAATGAAAATTATATTTAGAGAAATAAAGTCCTTTTTAATTTTTAACTTTAGTGTACATGTCTGGGTGTTTTGCTTGCATGTATTTCTCTGTACCTGCAAGTCTGTATATAAGGAAGTCAGAAGAGCAAGGAGAAGGTACCAGATTCCCTGGAATTGCAGCTATAGATGGCTGTGAAATATCATATACATGATGGGAATTGAACCTGAGTCTGCTAGAAGAACAAGCGCTCTTAATCAGTGAGCCATATTTCCAGTCTTGAAACTCGGTGAATTTACTGGTATATAGCCTAAAAGAAGTCACAAATTATTTTAGTTGTGCTATAAGTGATTATTTTAAAGTATTGATTATATGTTTGTGATCATGAAACATTTAGTAAATTCCAAAGAGTAGAATTCATAAAATCCACATATTGTGATCTCCATAAAGGAAAAGGTGAAACAAGACACACACGGAAAAAAAATCAATGATAAATATAAAATAAACTTAAAATTAAAATTATTTTTTGTCAAAACTGTCTGATAAGGAGTCAGAGGAAAACTGAAAGGCATAGTGTTGAAACTATTTTGAAAACAACACTGAAGACTATAATACCTTTCAAAACCTGTGGAAAGTTTTCAAAAATGTACATAGAAAGATTCATAGTAGTTGTTGTTAATGCACATGGGGAACAAACCACACTACCAGTAATCCACAGTAGATTTTATTTAAGAAGCTTGTGGGAAGATAAGATGCAGAAGGAAGGGAAAGAGAACAGGCCACTGTGTCTTTGCATTAACAGGATGCAGGTTTACACAGCCATGCCTGATCGTGCATATGAATGAAAAGGGCATGCCAGTGAGCTTTGGCTGTACCAAGTTGGAACAACACATTTGCCAGGTAGCTATCATGGGGCAGAAATCCTTACATTCCACCCTTATGTTTGTTATAAAAAGAAGAAGTGAGATTTGTGTAGGGGGAAAAGGTATAGAAATTGGACTGGAACAGGGACAAAGGTCTCTTGGGGCTGCTTCAAGCTGGCTTAGATAAGTGACAATTGTCTTTCTGGGATGAGAGCTGTATCTTCAGGCAGACAGTCTTCTCATCCTTGCTGGCCTGTGTGGCACATTTTCTCTGCTCCAGGTAAGCTCAAAGTGTGGTTTGATGAATTTTAAGATGATATTTACTTTTTTGGAGCTCAGCAACAATTATAAGTTAGTAAGAGAACTTTGATAAATGACAGAATTCACAAAGGTACAGTGCTATTACTCTGGTATCAGAAGTTTAGATGTCAGTATTGAGGTTGCAGTCACACAAGGAGGAGAAAAGAGGGAGAGGGGGTCTGAAACTGGAACATACAAAACTGTTAAATTAGACTGAAATGAACTGTTATACCCAAAGTCCAGACCCTCAAAAAGACCTCCAAGAGACTGGTCCAAATGCAACAGCAAAGAGTCTCTATTGACAAGCTGGTTTGGGTCACTCCATCCCTCAGACACAGTAGTAGAGTAGGAGTGACCCTGAACACCATGAAGCAAGGGTTTTTATTGGAGTGGGGAGGACTCTAGGGGCTTCAGAGCTGGGTTACAGTCCTGGGATTGGACTAAAATAGGGATGGCATTCCTGTTATGACTTTATTGGCTGTGTTGAATTATATGGATAGTCCAACATTTAGCAGTGATCTATGACATTAAATCTTGTTTAAAATATATTAATATAAGATTAATATTTATTGGAAAACAACACGGTAATAGGCTATAGTTTAGGAATATATCTGAGTGATTGGATGGTTTAAGTGATGGACGTTGATCCAATCTCTCAAGAAGGCAGGAACAAATGAGTTGCTCAAGATTCCAGCAGCCCCTCCTGAATGGAGTTGCCCACACCCCCTTCAGGAGCCCGGGACCCTGGGTAAGTATCTTCCGACTTTATCAGTTGACACCTGAATCCCACCACACCTCTTTCTTTTGTCTAATTAAGAAGGTTTTAAACCAAGACTATATATAATAGGAATTATTATGAGGTAATATTTGGGAGAGGAAAAGGTAAAACTATAATTAAAACTTAATATGTAAAAAGTATATTATATATCTTTAGAATATTAATAGATGGTGAGTGTATAAATTATAAAACTGTTTATTTGAGATAGTGAAAATTTAACATTTGAAGGTTTTTTTGTTAAGGGTTGATAGGTTAGTAATCTTAAGTATCTATTTTTCAACTTTTTTAAGACTTGAGAAGGAAAATATATTATTTGAAAGTCAGAAGTACATGGGAGTAGTAGTTTTTAAAATTTGGGAGAGGACAGTGACATAGTTATTTAGACAATTATTTATGGTTTTTTGTGTCCTTTATCTAGGGTCTCTCATGCTCCTGAAGGGGGTGTGGCCAGCCTAGTTTAAGAGGGGCTGCTGGGATCTTGATCGCCAGGTTTGTTGAGTTCAAAGCCTAAATACCAAATAGTAGTAGCTCACACCTTTAATCTTAACTCGAGGATTATGATGCAGAGTTAAACATGGAAGTGAAGGAAGGAGGCAAAGAAAACATTTAAGGTGGTGTAGGCAGACAGTGTGAGATTCTGTAGAAGCTGAGGAACCAAAAGTTCCCCCATCTTAGAGTCAGCAGCCATGTTAGCAAACAAGTCAAGGAAAGCTCAGGCTAAATTTCCCTTCAGTTCCAAGAAAGTTGCAAAAGATGTTATCCAAAAGGAAATCTGGGCCAGGGCCCTAGCCTAACTGCACAATGTTCTAATCCTGCCCTGGGGCCAGTCATTACAAATCCATAAACCACCACGACCCACCTTGACCAAGTTAAGCAACTGCAGAATGTTCCAATCCTGCCCTGGGGCCAGTCAATAGAAACCCAATTCTGACTCACTCTGACAGAGGCCAAGCTAACTCCTGTTTCCTCATTTTTATTCCAGTTCATGGTTTTTGCCAAAAACAGATGCACAAAATTTGGGAACTCCTCCTACTCCTCCTAGCCTAGTTGTACGGAGTGCATGGACAAGTTCCCTGCCTGGTTTGTACTGTGCACTCAATAAACCTTGCTTTGCATTTTAGACCCTGGTGATCTCTCTGGGGGTCGTTCTCTGGGCACAACAAAACTATGAGCCAGGCTGAGGACTTTGGAAGATAGCTGAATGAGAATTGACTGTGGTTTGTTTCCATGTCTCTGATATTTCAGCCTTTTCCCCAGTATCTGGCTTTGAGTTTTGATTTAATAGCAACTAGAATTCTTGTTTTTAGGGGAGTTGTTTTACCTGTTACCAATTGTTACATGGCTTTGGGTCTTTTATTTTCTCTGGGAGTGGCTACTGAGCACAAAACATCTTGAGATGAGGGTACAAAGCTGTGAAACACCTTGCAGACTTTTCTTGTGGTTCAGCTTAGTTTGGTGGCTCTCTTGACTCAGGCTCTGAGTGTTTTGTGTTCTGCAAAGGCAGACTGGAATAGAAAACTTAGAGGGGATTTTAGGAAAGAAGAAACATAAAATAGAGTCTTACTCTTCCAAATTTGAAGGCAGAGGCACTGGTTTCTTTTGAAATCTGAGGTTGCAGGAGTGGTCATTTTGGTATGGGCAAGGGCTGAAGAATTTAAGATGAATCCAATGGGGGAACTCTTTGAGTTTGGCAGCTATGGGAGTTATAAGAATTACTATTTAGGGTCACATCCATTTGAGCAGAGAGATAGGGAAGGTGCTGGCCCAGTTGTGAAAAGAGTACTTGATCCCCAATGTTGAATTGGGGTAGACAGAGCTTAGGCAGAGAATAATCTATAAAATTACATAGAACAGAAAGTAGATGCTAAAGAAGGGGTGGAAGAAGGTTGTCAGAGAAGGGTGAGTGAGGATTTGGATAAAATTCCAGGGGGTAAAACTGGCCTTCCATATAGAAGTTCAAATGTTGAAATACTGAGAGGTCTCTCTGGAAAGGCTTGGAGCCTGAAAAGAGCTAATGGCAATAGTTTTACTCAATCCAAGTGAAGAGCCTATTGCATTGTAACAAGAATATTTTTTAAGGAATGGTTGGCTTGTTATACCTTACTGGAAGAATGAAAGTGATAGGAAATATGGAAGTGCCATGGAAAATTGAGGGCTCTAGATGATTTTTGAGAAATATGTGAGGTAAACTGGAGACCATTATCAGATTGAAGAAATGTATGAATTTTGAACCAGGATATAATCTCCTAGAAAAGGAAGTCAGAAACAGTTTGGACTCTCTTGTTAGAAGTGGAGTATGCTTCCACCCACCAAGAAAATATATCTACAAAGACTAGAAGACATTTGGCCCACCTGATTGTCAGCATTTGAGAAGGGACCCTCTTGCTTGATGGGTAACGAAGGGATTGCTATGGTATTTGGAATTGGGGCCTGACTTTTGGCAAATTGTGCAAGAGGCAGTGATATTTTTTAAGAACTGTAAGTCCTCTGAGGTAGGTTGGAGATGAGCCTTAACAAAGTGAGACGGAACCTAGCTGTTAGGATGGAAAAGCTGATGCAGTTAGGACAGCATCTCTCTGTTATTAGGGAGTGTAGATTGTAATGTGTGGATACCCTGAGGTGAAACCAGGGAGATAGTAACAGCTTCCTAAAGGGCCACTGTTCTGGCTGTGTGGTTAGCCCTGTTATTCCCTTTGGAAATGGGGAAGTTGTCTGTCTGATGAGACCATTAGTGGATAATTCCTATAGCTTTGGAGAGATTGGAGGCTTTCAGCATAGCCGTAATGTGGCTCAAAATTAAAATTGATCCTCCTTTTATCGTAAGGAGTCCACATTCCTTCCAAATGGCATAAATGTGAAAAGCATATTTGGAGTTGGTGTAAACATTTAGGGACTGTCCCTCTGCCAACTGGAAGGCCTGGGTAAGAGCTATTAGTTCAGCCTGCTGGATAGAGGCCTATGTAAGGACCTCTATTGTCTCAGTGTCTGACACTATGGCATAGCCTGGTTTGGGGCCCTGTCATGCACAAATGAACTGCTATCTGTATACCAGATGTAAGCATGGGGCAATGCACCCTCTAGTATGTGTGAGGGGTGGGGGAATAGTTCCTCTAAAGTTACAATGCAAGAATGGGATAGGATATATTTGTTATTAAGGTAAGGAAGAAGGTTACAAATATTTATCCAGGGGAAAAGGCTGGAAAGTGAGTGTATTACTGCCAATTGGAAAGAACTCAGGAATGGGGTAAAGTTTGTAAGCTCTTGTAGGTGAGAAGATTGGATAGGTTATGGTGAGAGAAAACAGTGATAGGTGATGCAAAGGTTAATTTCTTTGACTCTTAAATAAGGAGCTTGGCATCCACTAAGGCATTTACATATGATGCTCATCCTTGAGTGGTAAGATCTATTCTTTTTGATAGTTATGCTACCAGAGCAAAGGAGGGTCCTAGCTGGTGACCTAAGACACCAAAAGAAAACCCTTCCTTTTCTATTATATAGAGGGGGAAGGGATGAGCTAAGTCTGGGAGGTGGAGGGCTGTGGCCTGAATAAGAACCTGTTGGAACTTTCGAAAGGGTTTTGTAACTGGGTGAAGGAGAGGTTCCTGAGGGGAACCTAGGGTTGCTTTATATGGGGGAGATGAGCTAGAAGGAAAAGGAGGGGATTAAGGATTTTAGAAAACCAGTTATTCCCAGAAATAATAGGATTTCCTCTTTAGTGGTGGTGGCTGCAAGGGATTGAATTAGTTGATTACTGTCTATAGTAATAGCCTTGTGAGTTAGAATGACAGATGCAAGTAGGTGGACAGCTGGAATTTGGAAGGCGAAACCCTATAACCATGGCTGATAGGAAGTTTAGGAGGGCAGAGGTGTTAGTTTGGCTGTCTTGTAACAACAGACTGCAAAGGAGTTTATCATATACATATTGCATTATTTTAGATTTGGGAAGAGACAGGGAATGTTGCTTTCACCTGGACTGATCCTGACACCGACCTGTCCATGCAGCTCATGTACCACCACAGGGAACGTAGATCAGAAGCTAATGCCTGACTGTCGGCGGAAATTCTCTTAAATACACCAATCCAAACTTAATATTTATATATATGCCAACACTCACGATACAGGTTACAGCTTAGGTAGATGCCTGATAGACTGGATTATCCACGTGGTGGACGATGGATGCCGATGGATGCCTAACCAGTCTCTCTAGCAGTTTGGAACCAGGAAACATGGCCTTCCAAGATCCCAGCAGCCCCTTATGAATAGGGTTGGCCACTCCCCATTCTGGAGCCTGGGACCCTGGATAGGCGTCTCCGGACCTTATCAGCTGACACCTGAATTCCACCACACCTGACCAAATATTCCAACACTGGGTGCTAAGAGGTATAGAGAAAAAAAAAAAAGCATCTTTTAGGTCTAAAACTGAGAAGTGGGAGGTTCCTGGAAGAATGGGAGACAGTAAAGTATAAGGGTTAGGTACAATAGGACTAATAGAAACCATTGCAGTGTTAATGAGCAAGAGTTCTTGGACTAGGTGATAGGCTCAATTAGACTTTTTAACTGAAAGGATAGGGGTGTTTAAGGGAGAAGAAGTAGGACAGAGTAGTTGCTTCCTTAAGAGAACAGACATAATAGGAATGCGTCCTCTAAGGCTTTTGAGTGACAGTGAGTACTGTGCTTGAGCAATGTAGTGGGATGAGACCCTACAGTTGGATAAAAATAAGGGAAGGATGTCTAGCAACAAAAGAATTGTGGATGTCCCACACTTGGGGGCCCACCAGGGAGGCGGGAAGAGGGTATGGCAGGCTAGAGATGACAGGCTGAGCAGATAGATAACTGAAGAAATAAGGGAGGTAGCTGCTGGCAAGTCTGAGTTCAGGTGAATGGGGTGAGCAAAGGAAACAAAAGCTCCTATTTTAGCTAAAAAATTCTCTTCCCATTAGAGGTATGTGACATGTTGGTACAACCAAAAAATGAATTGGTGATAGGAATATTCCTGAAAATACAATTAAGTGGGCATGTCTGGTGAGGCTGAAATTATTTATCTCTCATCCCAACAATGGAGAGTCAAGAAGGAAAATTAGGACTCCAGGACTCCTTCAGGACTGAGTATGTGGCTCCGGTGTCCACGAGGAAGGACATGTACTGCCCTGATATCATTATAATTACTCATGAATTCCTTTGTGTAATGATGGTGGTTGGGTCATGGAAGTCCGGGCAACATCCATTGTCCATGGCATGGCCAGGCCTAGGAAATCAGCCACAGGATGGTCTATGTGAGATGGCCTCTGTCACAATGTGCTTAGAGGCAGTCTCTGGACCATGATGGCATGAGGGCAAGGCTTGGACAACATCCCATGGGACTGGGCAAGAACAGGACCAATGACCCTTTTGATCACACTTAAAATATGCACTGGGAGGTCTCCTTGCCAAAGGAGGAGGCAAAGGTGCTGGTCAGATAGCTTTTGCTATCAGGAGGTATTTTTCCTGGAGGGCTTTCTCATTAATCCTGTCAGAAACCTTGAAGGCCAGCACTAAGACTGTGGAGTCAGTGGTCCTCTCTCAAGAGATCTGAGCTTGGCTCTGATGGCAGAGAAGCTCTGGCTAAAAAACAAAAACAAAAACAAGTCATAAGAAGTTGCTTTCCCTCAGTGCTCTCAGGATCTTGGTTAGTATACTGTAAGAGAGTATTTGTGAGGTGTTCCAAAAACTGGGATGGATTTTCTTGTTTATCCTGACCTATTGCCTGCATTTTTTTCAAAACTGCCTGGCTTCAGAGCAGCTTTTGGAAGAACTGCCAGTAAACAAGTTACAAAGTGATCTCTGGCTAAAATCCCCACCATCCTCCCCACTCCACCCCCCACCCCAGGGTGTATTATAATTCCTCTGGGCATTGACATCTGGAACTGCCTAATCCCTTCATCTGCATCTATTCTGGCCTGTTCCCTGACTCACCTGTACTCTTCAGGGAGCAGGTTATTTGTTAGGATTGTATATATATCATGAAAAGTGAGAACATATGATATGGAAATGTCTGTCTATATGCTGTGAATAAAGAATTGTTTTAGCCTATATCAGGCACTGTAGATGGAGAAATTGTAGCATAGGTATGAAAAGGAGGGCAGAGTCAGGGGAGACACAATCCAGCTGCCCAGGAATCAAGATGTAAGGAAATAGTAGCTAAGCCATGGGCTACATGGCAGAACTTATTCATTGAAATGGGTTGAATTAAGATGAAAGAGCTAGCCAGCAATATGCCAGAGACATAGGCCAAACAGCATGACATTAACATAAGCGTCGGAGTCATTTTGTGGGGACTAAGTAGAGGCAGGCAGCCTGGCACCTGGGATTGCAGGTCTGTGGGTCTGGACCTCTGGCCAGGTGGGGCCAGAAACCTCAGCCTCATACTACAATCATAGGATTGAGTAATATATCAGAATTCTTTTCTGTAGATGGTAGTGTTAGCCTTTTTTTTTTTGCCACCTGCAAGAGTTCTGTCAGAGGAAATGCGATATAGTTTCACTATCCCATTGATACCAGCCACTTCCCATAGAGGAAGAACTGGGTCAGAGCAATAGTCAAAATTCTCAGCACAAGAGCAAGTGATCAGAGTGGTGAATGTAGGTGCAAGGGTTGAAGTTCCAAGACAGGAAGAGGTTGGAGGAGTGAAGATGAGCATTGAGGTCTGAAAGATTGGGAGTCATTAGCAGGATCCAGGGAAGGAATGTGAAGTTTCTCTGGATTTTTTTTTTTTTGGTAGCTATAAGTAGGTGGGTGGGAGAACAGGAAGCCAGAAGAGAAGGTTTAGAGCTGAGCTAGGAAAAAGCTTGTATATAGGGAAACTCTTTCCATCATTGCATTCACTGACTAAAGTCAGAGCTCCTCCTGGTCCAGCTGAGAGCAGGGAAGGAGAGTCTGCATGAGCAGAGAAATAGGGATTATGAGGCAGATTCCCATGATGATGGATGGTTGGAGCTCTGGGGGGCTCACTTAGTTAGGAATGGCCTCTGGAGATCCATCGGGTGGGGGTGCTAGGCCCTCTGAGGGTGGGCAGCTTTCAACTGGCATGAGCAGTGTGTGGAGCCATGAGGGGTGTTCCTACTCATGGGCTGGCACCTTGGAGCCCATTCTCTGTAGAGGAGCACCCAGCCCAACACTGACTTTGGGATGAGTGAATTGGACGTGCCTGAAGTGGATGTGCCCTGCTGGGCTGGCCCACCTTGGGACTTCTTGCCCCTTTTGGGGAGAGGATGGGTTTATGGGGAGGGGCGAGTCTGAGGGCTAGCTGGGAAGGATTGGGAGGGAGAGGAGAGGAGGACAAAGGGATACATTGATGGAGATGACTTTTTTAATGAAAATAAAATAAAATTCAAAACAGAAAAAATTCTCATCTCTCGTAAAATATTGGGTCCAGTAAGCTGTTAGGCAGCCACTTTGAGTTATTATCTAAGGGGTATTTAGGCCATTTCTTTGTGCAAAATTGATAAGCTTAGTGGTATCTAGGTAAGGCATGAGGCTAAGCAGCTTGAGAGTCTCAAGAATGCTTCCTAGAGGTGAGAATAGGGAGATTTTTTTTTTACTGGCTTATTCCTCATTACTGAGGCAGAGGGGGGTTCTATCACTAAATCTGAGGCATCACCCAGCTAATTTGTGGTTCCCAGAGAACAATGCTAGCTACCACTAAGCATTCATCAGTTCCTAGGATAGGTGCTAGGGCAAAGTGTAGGGGAAAGGGTCCAGGAAATACAGCCATCTGGGCTGGGCTTCAGTAGCGAAGGCCAAAAATGAGTGCTAGGCAAAAGCAATAGCCATGACTAGTGAAGATCATGGCTGGGGGAGGTCCTTCTCAAGACTAGTGTCTTCCTAACGAGCCGCATGATCAAGCTGGTGGTGTGCAAATACGCTGCTGCTGGGCAGATGGAAGATGGGCTGGAATGGGTCCCAGCATAGGGTCCACTGGCACCTATTTGTGCCTTGTGCCAGAGTCATAGCACCAAATGTTGTTAATGCACATAGGGAACAAATCACAGTACCAGCAATCCATGATAGGGTTTATTTAAGAAGCTTGTGGGAAGAGAAGTTGTAGATAGCTGCAGAGCTACACCTTAAAGATGGCTTCCATCTTCCACCTTCCTGATGGTGAGAGCTCTCTGAGATAAACAACTCCTTATTTGGCTAAGGCTAAGCTAGTGGCTTGCTTCCAGGTGTGGCTTGCTTCCTCGCACCTGGATCTATTGGCATGGCCCACGTGGCGCCTTGTGATTGGCAGTCCAGAAGGTATTTAGCTGGGAGCGGGTTTTCCCCAGCAGCAGAAGCTCTGTTTCAAGGTCCTGAATAAACTGCTGAAAGAAGAGCCTGGTGTCGCGTCGTCCTTGCAGGCGAGGTCGCGCGACAAGAAGTTGTGGATGGAAGGGAAAAGAAAACAGATCATGCAAGTCTTTGCATTATGAGGGTACAGGTATGGGAGGGTTTACATAGTTATGCCTGATTACACATATGCATGAAAGAGGTGTGCCCAAGTAGCATGCAAGGGGGGAAGGATATTTGCCACACCTGGTCATGCATATGGATGAAAGAAGTGTATCCTCTGCACATGCTCTGGTAGTGCCATGTTGGAACAGCACATTTGCCAGGTAGCTACCATGGGCCAGAAATACAGTAGTAACATATGTATTTATTACAACATAGAAATAAGAGGACTTGGGAGATTGTTCATTGGTTAAGAGTGTCTGTTGTAAGTGTATGAAGATCCTGAGTCTGAATTTACAGTGCCCTCATAAAAAGTCAGCAATGGTTCAATGTGGTTGTAAGCACCACATTTGGTGAGTGCAGACAGGAGGATTTCTTGAACTTACAGGTCATCCAACCTAGGGCGCCTAGCTCTACAATGAGCTGCCAGGTCAGTAAGGGACTTTATCCCATTATTCCAAGGCAACAAGACAGAGCTATATATAGGAAGATAGAACCTTTTAAATTCTCCATGAGCACATCTGTGTGCATGCACCATACCTGTGAGTATATACATGTACATACACACACACACACACACACACACACACACACACACACACACACACACTAAGAGAGAGAGAGAGAGACAAAGAATCATGCACATACACAGATACAATGTGAAAATAACTTATTTAAATCACTAGTATATAAAAGCAAAAACTAGTCTTAATAAGTAAAAAGAAGGGCAATAAAATAAAAACAGGAGGTAAAACTAAATAGTTAGGAATGGTAGATTCATGAAATAAATCTATTTTAACAAGAAAAATTTCAAATATCTTTCTAATCAAATGAGATCATTGCTTCTTTGAATCTTCTTAAATCTAACATTTGAACAGGAGTTCATTCAGTTCTTACACAGTTTCTATTATTTGGCAATTTCTTTAAGATTACTGGATTTATTAATGTTGGCTGTTTGAAAGCCTTAGGCTATTTATAACCTTATTACAGTACATTAATCTCATATACATTAATTATCCATTCACTCAATTGTTCTATTTCATTCTATCTAGCCTATTATCAAACAGAGACCAAAGTTTTTCCATTGTAATACTATTTCCCCATAATTTTAATGTGTAAAAAATGGTTTTTCTATCTTAAACTAATTCCTTGTTTTATGAAATTTCAATTGACTCACCAAATCTACCAATAATTACAATTCAGGCGAGTGTGAAGTAAAACAACTACTAGCTTTACTAGTGGCAGCAGCATTATGAGGGGGTCCAGCAAAAGCCATAATCCACAGGAGAGTTAAGTCTCTGCCTGGAAATCTCATCCAGGTAAGAAAAAAACTACATATGGCAGGAACTTCCTAAAAGGTAAAGCTAGCTGGACACTAACTCTGAAAGGAAAACCTAGACAGTTGGGTAGTGACACTAGCCATGTATAGCTCTGGCCTGTGATAGTAGCTGCAAAGCCATAGGCAGTCAGCATTTTCATGAATTCATGCCCAGAAAGTTGAGCATCACATATTACATACAATCTATTTGGTATTATTAATAAAAACCCAGAGCCAGATATTGGGGAAAAACTTGGTTTTGAAATATCAGAGAGACAGAGAAAGAAGCTACAGCCAGTTTTTACCTAGCCAACTCCTCAGGCCAAAAAGGAATAGATCTTTTCTCCACAAATCCTCATACTTAATAACTCTTGAGTGCTCAGAAGGATCTTATTCACCCTCTGACTACAACACAACAAAGACAGATACAATATAGGAAATGTGTAGGGATTGATTAAAGTTCTGACTTCATGTCTGTTGTTGACATGTTCATGGCCATATTAAGGACCAAAGCCTCAAGTTCATGGAAAATTGGCAATTTCTCCCCACTCCTCTTAGAGGCCAAGAGGGATGAAAAAGCTTTCTTGTAGTCTGTGTGCTGATGTAGATAGCATGCGTAGAAAATGTCCACTGTAGATATCTTTGCCAATAATTAAGGACTGAAGACTGCATACCTACGGAAACTGTTTCTACCAAAATTAGTTAGACCTGTCTACTTGTTCAGTTGTAAATAGTGACCCTGCCTCATTGTTTATCTTTATGTAATAGCCCTGTATCCATGATCAGCTGTAGAGTGTAACCCTACCTCCATGTCCAACTGTGTATATACAATATGAACTTCCAAGCTGCTGTTCCTTCTCTAACAAAGACCTTTATCCACTAAATCCCGGTTTTTCTGTGTACCAACTGTTGGTCCTTTCTTTATTCCCTCATCAACCCTACCAGAAAAATTTCTGGAGCCATGTAGGACACAACAGAAATCCTGGTATATTTTAATATAAAGCATATTGAAACCCATATATAACTAACAGCTGCCAACAAGGGTGATCTGAAGATGTGATTGTTACATTGTCTTCTTGAAAACTTAAAAACATATTTTTTAAGTACAAGAATTTCCTTAAAACAGACTTACCAATATAATTTGACTTTGACACACTATTATTACCCAGTCTTCAGATATTATTGGCTTTTGACAAAAGAAACATCCTGGTCTTTTCTAACTAAAATATTTTTCTGTTATGCTTTTGTCTGGAAAACTTCCTGAAAATTTGGTTTTGATCTCAAACATAGGTACTTTGAAGCACATAGGCTTGTAATTTGGGTATATTTGATGTTACATGTAACGTGTTTCCCATTAAGAATGTTTGGAAGGACTACTACAAAAGTAATTATGAATTCTTAGTAAACTGTCTTAAGAGAACACATGGTGCCATTATTGATATTACTTAGTTTCTGTATTTTTTTTTTAAGATATTGTCTGTAAGAATTTTCCAGTGTGAAGTAATTACAAGTTGGTTGGAAGAATAGACTTGAAATTGGGTATATCCTGTTTAGAACCAGATACTTATGAATACTCTAATTTTGGAAGTTCCACAAACTCCCCTGTAAGCACTGAAATAAATGTAATATAGCCATTGTAAGTAACGTTGTAAGAGATGGTTTAGACTGTGAAAAGGTATTGTTTCATAATATTCAGTGTACATAAAAAGCTAATTTGATGCAGTTGATGTACTTTTTCCTATATTGAAATATGTACTCCAAACCTAGATGAACCAACGCTACCACACACATTGTCTATACTCTACAACCATATAGCACCCTCAAGGGAAAATAAGCGTAAAGGATATTTATTAAGGGGTATGCTTTCATTTTAAAAAATCTCTTAATAATTATTGTACCTGTTTATAGAGCACAATATAGTAAAATTTTATGCATACACAGTTAAGTAACAGGTTTAACTCCTCTTTGGCAAAGGAAAATACATATGTGATCAGGCAAAAGGAGATGTTAGATGATATCTTTGATATGGGTAGTCATCTGCCTTAATAGGAAAGGCCCTTGTTAGTCCTTCATAGTTGAGGATAGAGAGAGGAGAATGGTTTTCCCCTCCCTTTATTCCATTCCCCTTCTTCTCCCCTCTATTTCCATTTTTCTCCTACCTCTCTCCCTCCCTTATGCTTCCTTTCTTTTAATTTGCTCCAATCTGGCCTTGAACTCAAGATCCTACCAACTCTGTTCCCAAGTACTAGGAATATAGAGGTGTGCCACAAAGGCTAACTGTTCCACAAACTCCCCTGTAACTCCTCCCAACTACATAGCAATGTATCACTGAAGATTATCTCTAGGAAAAGGCTCTGATTTCATGTTAGCTTTCTATCTTTATCTAAGAAAATTTCCATAGTGATGGGGACTGAAAGTAGGCAGCCACAAGCATACCCAAGTCCTAGAGGATAAACACTGAATGAAGATTTGTCAGTGCTATGCAGTATCCATGATACAAACCATAATATGGCTGACATAATTAATGATTACTTTTGGTTTCCCATTTTCTCTGCATACTTTACAAATGTTCCTCTAAAACATGTATAATATTTATGATTAGGAACAAACAAAAATGTTACAAGTATTATGGAAAATATAGACTGTGTATGCTTGTAGTTCTTTGTATTTTTAGAAATAGCATAACATAATGAGTTTTGGCCCAGTATGAAACTATTTTCAAATTGAGTCTGCTTTATGGCCTGAGGACTTGGCTCTTAATATCTTACTTAATATCACAGTTTCATATTTATTATTTGTAGAGAGGTGGGGGGTAAGGGAGAAGCTGTGTATGGAAAGGTTGGAAGTGGGGCAAGAGTTTGAAAAATGTTTTAACTACAACAATAAGAATAGTGATGAAGTACTTATGACATAGTGAGAATGCAATAAATGGTAGTGATTTTTGCTTATTTATTTACATCATAAATATTTTTAGAACTTTAGAGTTTGATATTTCTTTAAAACTACTATCTACACCTTTGGCATTTTCCCAGAAATTCTTTTTCCCTTAAGGCTAGAACAACTAAAAATAAAAACACTGTTCAAGCATATTCAATTTTTTAGTTCTCAAGAGCAGAAGTCAGGCATTCTCCAGGTACTTTCTTAACCCTTATTTTCAACTAAATGCTCATAGATCAAGCAAATAAACTGAAAGCAAGGGAAAAGCAATAACTTGTATTCTGTCATGTCTAAAACAACATTTTAGATTTAAAGGCATATAATTTTTTTTGGTTTTGTTCAATATTGCACTTTGCTTAAAAATGTCCCTTTAATACCATGTTTTAGGCATTATACAATAATCAACCATCTGCACAAAATTTTAATCCTGATGCTTGCTTTTTGAAAAATTTGTAAGAAAGCACAGTGTATTCAATTAAAGGAAAATAACTCAACTGCAGCTTCGGTATGGTGGGCAATATTAATTGCAATTAAAACTCAGAGAATTTCATTGTGATTTTTATATCATGCATTCCTCATCACTCTTACAACCTCTGAAAGTACTAACCAACTTTTCATTCCATGAATTACTTTTGCTCTTCAGTGCATTTTATTCTTACTCTAAATCTTTGACTAAAGGTGTTGAAAATAAAAATACAGTTTTATAGTGGTCATGATTTTAAAATTCTGTTTTCATGGTATATTATGCATTGTTCTTTGATCAAATCATAGGATTAATGCTGGAGAGGGTTACTCATATGTTTTTAAACAGTAGTGTATTATGAAGACCTATTCTATTTGGGGCCTTTGGTCCTTTATCTAAAGTTTGCAGGATGTAGATATTTTATCCTATTTACCCATTACTGAACTTAACCATATGGAAAGGACAGGGCAATCAATTTAGTTAAATAATTGGGCATTTGGTTTTAAAAACATTACTAAACAACAAAACTAAATACTCAGAAAAAACATTGTAGTAAGAAGTTTCTGGCCTGGACTTTTGGGCCTAACCTCAAGGTTTAGACCCATAGACCCACAGACCTACAGTCCCAGAGAGACACACAGATGTTTACATTAATTTTAGACTGATCGATCTAAGGCCCAGGCATGTAACTTGCTAACTCTTTACCCTTAATCTAACCCATGATTCTTATCCTGTTCAGCCATGCAGCTTGGTATCTTTTCTCAGAACAGCATAGTTGTCCTCCGTTTCTTCTGGCTTCTTTCTGGCATTCTGCTCTGTCCTTCCTGTTCCCAGAGTTTTCTTAGTCTGGTAGCCCTGCCCAAACTTCCTGTTTGGCCAATCACTGCTTTTTATTAAATTCATAGGTGGGGCAATTATTTACCATGTAACATCATAAATCCACTACAAAATACACTTAAATTATCTGCTTGATATTACAAATATAAAACACTTGAATGTATTTTATAGTTTTAATAAACAATGACACCATCATAGATAACATGACATTTTGATAATTATTTGTAATGGTTAACTCTCTCTCTCTCTCTCTCTCTCTCTATATATATATATATATATATATATATATATGTATATATATATATATATATATATATATATATATGAATGATATACTTCAGATATATGGTGAAACATTAGATTAGTCTGAGTATTTGTTTCTAAGGGAGATTAACATTTGATTTGGTTGACTGAGCAAAGCAGATTGTTCTGTGTTGTAGGTGGTACTTTTATAGTTAAGTGCAAGTAGAACCAGAAAAAGAAGATGCTTTTTAGAGTAAAAAAAAAAAAAATGTCCTGCCTACCAACCATCATACCAAGACATCAACTTTTTTCCTGTCTTTAAAGTTGTACATAAATATATTGGCTTTTGTGGATCTTAAGCATATTGGTACTTCGACTGAAGCATTGACTCTTGGGCTTCGACTGGAAACAAATTTTTATCTTTCCTGGAACTAGTGTTACTGATTCGCTCTTAAGATTTTAAAACTTGTGTGTGTTTATTTCATGGACCTTTTTTCTTTAGATATGTGAATGTTATTGTTTCTGCTTGTTTAGAAACTTCTGACCAATACATCATTATTGTTATAACTAATCTTGATTGTCAAGTTAATGAAAGTGAATCTCTAGGGATAATTTTTTAGATTAGGTTAATTGAAGTAGGAATTTATATCCTGAATGTGGATGGTGCTATTCCATAATCTGGGGTCTTAATGGAAATCTTGATTACAAATGCAATGTGACTAATTTCCTCAAGCTCCTATTGCCATGTGTTCCCTGCCACAATGGACTATACTCTCAAACTATACATGAAAATAAACACCCTTTTTTCTTAAATTGTTTCTGTTTGATACTTTGTCACAACGATGAGACCATATTTTAGTTGGTCACCTGTTAGTATTTATAGTTTGTCATTAAGTATTGCATATTAATGCAGGTAATAAATTTAATCTTCATAACAACTTTATAAATAAAACAATTTTTGTGATCATTCATATAGGCATGAAAAGATAAGTAGCGTAAAAGTATATTATATCCTTAAGTATTGAGGGAGACATCCAAACTCTGGCTGTTCTGCTTGGTAGGTACTACAAAAGCAGTATGCTACATTGCACTTCATTTCTCTAATAAATTACAACATATAAGCTTAGGAACAAGTGACTCAAATGACACTCGGTCTGTCACATATCTTCTTGATTCTCTCTTTAGTGGATATTCAATACTGAACAGGCAGATTTGTGTTTACTTCTAAGTTGAATTTATGTTGTACTTTCAGGCCAAAAGTTGAAATTATTCCTTGAATCAGCCATCCTTACAAGATCCTTGTGAGGAAAACATGCACATCTATTGATCCCCTATAAGAAAGGAAGCACAAATCAATCAAAAACTAAACATCAATCCATCTATTTCTTTGGAGAATTATCGGTTAGAGTACTTTGCCCATTTTTAATTAGGTTGTTTTTGCTCAATGTTATATTTTCACCCATTCATTACATTTTCTTTCACGGACCTCTGGTTTTCTTTGCTGTGTAGAAGCTTTATAGTTTGATGTTATCCTACTTGCCTGTTTTTGCTCATGTTTAATGACTTGTCAGTGTTATTGTGAAGAAATTTCTAAAAGTAGCATGTTGTGTGATATTTTGATTGTGTTGTGACAAATTCTCCTTGGAGTCAGAGAGTGAACCTAGCCACTAGATGATCTAAATTAACCATAGAGATTTTAAGGACTGCAAACAGAGAGGAGACAGGAAGTAGTAAGGCATGGCAGAGAGAAAATCTTGACCCTTTTGGACCCTTTAACTATAAAGATAGAAAGTAACTAGCAGCTGCTCCCTGATTTGTTCATCTTTCAGGTTCTTACCCTGATATTTGACTCTTAAATTTTTATTGTTAAATTAATTAGAGTAATGTTTTATCTGGTGCCCAACATGGGGCTCAAACCCTATGATTAAGACTCTCATGCTCTACAGACTGAGCTTGATAGATGTTTTTGTTGCATATAATTTTACTATGTTAAAGTTAAAACATTCCTTTTAATCAGACAAAAGGGGGAAATGCTATGGAATAATTCTTCTGTACTGTGTAAATATATGTCAATATGATTGGCTTAATAAACAAGCTGAGTAGCCAATAGTTGAACAGTGTAAAGATAGGCAGGAAAGCCAAACCGAGAATGATGAAATGAAGATGGGTGGAATCAGAGGAGTCACCAGCCAAATGCAGAGGGAGCAGAAGATGAATGTCCAGTGCTAATTAAGGCACTGCCACATTGACATAGCATAAATAACACTAAGGGTTGACTTAAAATGTAAGATCTATTTAGTAATAAGTCTGAGCTATTGATTTGGCATTTATAACTTATATTAAGCCTCTGAGTGATTATTTGGGAGCAGGTGGTCAGGACATGAAAAGTACCCACAGTAATGCCATGAATGCCCTAATGTCTTTTTGCTCCTAAGGATTTTATAGTTTTGGGTCTTATATTAAGCCATTAATCCATTTGAATTGATTTTTATGTTTGATATAAGTTTAGAGGGAGTAATTCTGCTCTTTTGTAAGTGGATATCCACATTTTGTCCAATATCATGTGTTGAACAGACTATGAATTATATATTTTGATATATTTGCCACAGATGTGAATATAGAGTGCTTTAGATCATTAATGCAACCTAAATAAATGCCAATCAAAGCCACAATGAGCTAGCAACTTATACCTGTAGGAATGAATATCCGTAAAATAAAAAAGATAGTCTACTTTTCTGTTGTGGTGCTAACACACTATGATTAAGGAAAATTATTGAAGGAAGGGTTTATTTTGGCTTATATCTGAGGCATAATAGCATATAGTCTTGCAGACAACATGCCAGCCATATGCATACATGGCAGTTAGGGCAGAAAAGCTGTGAGGCTGGATTTTGAACTATAAGGAAGACACAGATAGAGGCACCAGTAGTTAGGCAAGTCCTTAAGGTTTTAAAGCCTATCCAGTATAACACTTATTTCCTCAATGATGTACTGCCTAAACATCCTAAAACAATGCCACCAGTTGGCAAACAAGTATTCTAATTTTTGATACTATGGAGGACCACTGTAAGTTACTATTTATTGACAAGGTAGGGAAGAAATTGATGCCTTTGTGAAAATGTGAGAAGTTTCTGAACACATAGAAACTAGTAGGAATATTAAAAATAAAACTATAAATGAATAATTCAAAGCTCCACAGGAGTATTTTTGTGCAGTTATCACATGCTTATATGCCTTGTAGCATTATTCACAATTTCCAAGGTGGGATAAAATCCTACACATTCATGAAAAACTAAATAGACAAGGAAAATGTGAAATATAGATAAAATATGACATTCTCCAAATTTACAAAGGAACAGAGAATCTATACCATATCTTACCTGTAAATCTGAAGACGACTATGGTATATGGCTTAAGCCAAAGAGAAAGGATATTTTAAGATAACATTTCTCTGGAGTGCCTAAAGCAATCTGATTAATGTAGAGAGTAGAATAATAATATTTAGTGGCTATTGACAGTGAGAAATGGTGAGTTGCTATTACATGGGCATAACTTTTAGTCATGCAAAATGATAAGTTCTGTGATCCATGATACAACATTGTGCCTCTGGTACATGCTATACTATTCATTTTTAAGTTTATATAATAGAACTTCTGTTAAATCCCCTTAACACAATAAAAAGTTCTCATAATTAGATAACATAATTTACTATGTGCAACCCTAGTTCAAAGAAAAGTGAATACTTGATCATCAAGGCCTAAATATAGAAATTTGAAGGCAGATATGATGTTAAATATTGGGCTTCTTATGCTTCTAATGATTCCTTGGTGATCCTTCAAGCAAATGAGCTAAAATTCCTTTTTAATACTTCCTAGAAGATTGTCTTATTTGTGTAAAGTAGATAAACAGATTAGATTATCATCAAATGCTCATACTTTCTATTATAAGCATTCTTAATCTTTTTTGTGTGTTGTTGCTGTGATTTGCAAGAATATCCTGTTCTGGAAAGTTTTACTTTGATGATGGTAGTCTACTTGTAATTCTTCTTGGAATAGTTGTACATTTATGAATAATTTGTGCTATATTTTGCACTCAGTAGATCCTTAAAATAATATTGATTTCTTCCTATGCAAAGATGACAGTCATACTTAATTTAAAATTATATCAGAATTTTACACACACGCATTTATGTATTGTCTACTGGATGCCTTATATTTCTAGATTATAGAGGAGCAAGGAAAACCTTTGCTTTTGCTTAAAATCATCCCTGGGCAGATTGGCACAAATGTGTTTTATGACAACCAATCAGTTTGTTTTAGAAATGCATGCCAATTTCCTGTTTCTAAATTGCACAGTAAGTTCTTGATGGCAATGCTTGCCTGAACAAACTGAAAATACATGAGCAATTTAGAAAATACAACCATCTTGGACACATTTTCTGTAAACCTTGTAGATTCTAATTTCTTTCAGGTTAAATAAGCTTGGAATGCCTCACTCACCAGAACAGCTAAAATTCATCTTATAAGCAACTGGTCAGATAAATATCTTAGACTGTACCAAATCCAGTGAAAATTACAAAATATCTCAAATTTAGCCATTATCTATTAAAATGTCACCATAAAACCTTCTAGTGTTAATTGAGACACAAGTATCCCTTAATAGACACCATGATTTTATCATCACATTAGGTGAAAAAAGTTGCAGAAGTGGGCTTTTTTTTCACTTCATAAATATTTAAGCATATGCTTTAAATTTATTTTTGAGATATCTATGGACATATACAATATGTTTTGATCAAGTTTACTCCCCCAACTCCCATCCCTTCAGTTCTTCCCATATACCCCTGCCACTTCTGCCTCCCAATTTTATGGAGTATTTTCTTTTAACTTAGAAGGTCCATTAGTGCTGACAATATGTGCATGGACCTGGAGCCATTCACTGGAATATAGGCAGTCAATCAGGGGCTGCATTTCTGAAGTTAAATGAAATGACTCCCTCCCCTAGCAAATGACAATAACTTCAGTGATGTGGGAGGGACTTAGAAACCCCTCTTTTGTTGATTCTGCAAATTTGACTCACTTTATCTTTTGCAGATCTTGTACATGCAGCCATAGTTACTATGAATTCTTAAGTGCAACAACTTGGTCATAGCCAGAAAACACTGATTTGAAGCTGTCCTCTAAAACTTCTGGGACTTTTAGTCTTCCATACCCTCTTCAATGATCATGTTTCAACCTGGGATGGGGTGGGGGCAGTGCCATATAGATGTTTCATTTAAAGCTAAGCACTTTGTAGTCCCCTATGCTCTGCATATGTATCAAATGTGAGTGTCTATATTAATTACCATCTATTGCATATAGAAGATTTTGTGATAAGGGTTGAGAATTGCATGAATTAAGCTGCATTTATGATATAAAACCAAAGAAAGGGAGAAGCAGGTATTACTGGGTACCTAATAAATTTTGTGTGGTCCTCTAAGCATTTACATATATGACCAATGCATTAAATTTACATACCAACTGTGCAGTCAAAACTACTTACATAAGAGAGTCTGAGTGTCTCATAACATCCCTATTAGCACTTCTTAGGGAACAGAGTGGTTTGACATCAGCCATATTTCCTTTTTTGAACTGTTGTTGAAGACAAAGAATTAGAGTGCTCTCTAAGAAAATTTGTCACATTTAAAACACATAGCATAAGCTATAGAGAATTTTGATTCATACAAATCATATGACATGGGGTTGTCTGAGGAAAAACAAAGGGCAGCTAATGGAAGAAAGAAGGCAAATTTGAGGAGACAATGCATGTTTTAGAGACAGGTGATAAAATCACAAAGTTTATTCTGAAGGACATACACAAAATGAACTTGAAAGGAGAAATAATAAAAGCATAGAAACAAGAACTAATGAACAAGAACCACAACAGCAACAAGACAAAGTCAGTCCATAAAATTGAAGGCGAATTCTTTGAAATTCCTAGTAAGAAACATCCCAGGAAAGCAGGAAACACACATGTAGTTTTGGAAAGAAAAAGGGAAACAAGAACATGATGGGGAAACTCACAGAAACTCATAGCTGACTCCAGCTACTGGGTGCTCACTGACTCTGGACTGACAGCTGGGAAACCTGCATGGGACGGAGCTGAACTAGGCTCTCTGAATGTGGATGACAATTGTGCGGCTTGGGGAGTTTGTGGAACCTCTGCCAGTGGGACTAGGACTTATCCCTAGTTCATGAACTGGCTTTTCTGAGCCCATTCCTTATAGAGGGATACCTTGCTCAGCCTTGATACAGAGGCCAGGTACTTGGTCCTGCCACTACGTGATATGACATACTTTGTTTACTTTCCATGAGACGCCTTACTCTCTCTGAGGAATGGATTGGAGGAGGGGGAGGGAGAAGCGAGGGGTGAGTGGGAGGAGAGGAGGGAGGAGAAACTGGTTGGTATGCAAAATAAAATAAAAACTTAAAAGAGGAGAACAAAGTATTGATGGAAGATACTGTGAAGAGACTACATGATTTGAAATTTAACAAGAATTGTTATATTTGTTTTAACATGAAATTTAACATGAAAGTACACCACCTTCTTTTCTTGATACCAGAAACTGATTTGTACATAAGAGTTATGGTCATTTAATGATAGTTTTATTATGTAAAAACCTATAGAGCTCAATATATAAAGTCAGTATGGAAGTAGAAAGTCTGACTACCTTGAGTACCATTGAAGAAGCTGTATTGAAAGGTAAACAAAAAGAATGTTGTCTTCATTCTTACCCCATTCCCAAGCAGGCGCTATTTTTACCAATCATACTGTCAACTTGATACCAGCTACTGTCATCTGGGAAGATGGAATATCAGTTGAGGAATTGCATCCTGGGACAAGATTGTTTAGCATCTTTTTGATTGGTAGTTGATGTGAGAGGGCCCAGACCAGCCCACTGTGGGCAGTGTCAGCACTAGACAGGTTGTTCTGGAATCTGAACCAAAGCAAGTTGAACAAGCCAGAAGTCACAGAAAAGCAGTAAGCAGCATTCCTCCATGGCCTCTGCTTCGGTTCCTGCCTCCAGGTTCCTGTTCTGTTTCAGTTACTGTCCTGACTTCCCTGGATGATTAAGTGTGATGGAGTGAAAGTTGAAATATGAAGTAGGCATTGTCTTTCTTAAATTGCTTTGGTCATGATGTTGTGTCACAGCAATAGAAATCCTGACTATGGTATGCACACATGCACAACATTGGTTGCTATGTCAAATCTTATAATAGCAGCAAACAGAAAGCAATTTAAATATCAAGTTAATTAATGAACAGTGCAGTTTTGATTGATTGGAATATTATGTAACAGTTAAACGAGTGAGCTAGATCTTTACGTAATTAACATGAATATAATCATATAAATTAATGAACTAAAGCTTAATATATCAATATTCATAGTGCTGAAAAGCTTAATGTGTAAAATAAAGTTGAAAAATGATGTATATGACATTTAACTATGTAAAAATCAGTCTAAACAATATTATAAAATATTTAATGATTAAGTATTTTCTATACATAAGGACAAGATGGGAAAGATACACAGCAAACTTACGATCATTGATGGTTTTAAGTAGTAAAGAAGGGGCAATGATCTATAATATTTGATTTACAATAGCAGAATAACTGCCATCAAATCATGACAGTATTGTTAAGCTGTTTTGAAAGATCAATAATTGCAATTATGTTTTGCCGCAGTTTGCAATTTATTATATATTTAAATAATTTTCATAAAAATCATGACTGTTATTGGCAGAAAACATTCTATTTAGTACTGTTTTGCTATTTGAGAGAATGTTTACTATATAACCAGGTTAGCCTCAAACTCATGATACTTCTGCTTCATTCTCCAGAGTGCTAGGATTAGAAGCAGTTAGCACCATGCCTAGAACATCTTAATGTTTTTAATATCAAGCATTATTAGCAGTTCATTATGTGGAACATGCTTTCATCAATAAAAATAAACAAGATTTAAGAAGAAATAAAATTATCAGAATATGTAATTACTAACTCACAAAAAATTATAATTCTCCGGGTCCCCAAAAAATAGAAATTGAAGTAATAATAGGATCAAATTAGTTTAATTAATATGAGCCATTGAGCTATGTGTATGTATGTATATATACGTATATGCATACATATATGTTTCTGTGTGTGCATTCAGCACATATATTCTTATTAGTCTGCCCATACATCCACCAAACCATGGATCCATTTGATCATTTATTACTCTAATAGAGTGTTAGTGAAAGAGAAATATACACTGTTCCAGATACTGTAAAACCTTCCTTGAAAGATATTTATTGAGAATTTCTTAATTACTCTTCCTGTAGGTTACCTAATGAAAATGAAAAATATAATAGAATGTTTATGTTTATTATAGTTGCACAAATGAAATTTGAAAAATACTTAAGTGTATTTGTAGTATTCTATTGGTTGAATATTTTCTGATCTTTTATACATTGCGATTCAGTATATGCACTCAAAATGACAACCGTATTTGTTGGTAGGAGAATTTCCTTACTAATATGTGTGCTGTTTGTCTTAGTTTCTTTAGCTGTGAGTGCAACTTAAAGGAGAAAGGGTTTATATTGGCTCAGTTCAAAGTTATAGCACATGATTTTAGAGCAGTCACAGCAGCAGGAACTTCAGACAACTGTTGGGAACTATTATTTTAATATGTGTTACATTTTTGTATGCTGTGGAATATTTCTTTGATGATGCGAATATGTGCTGCATTCTTTTATGTTGCATTTGTTTAACTTTATGAGGCAGTGTTACCTGTTTAAAACACCCTATTGGTCTAATAAATAGCTGACCAGGCAATAGCTGGGCAGGAGAGAGAAAGATGTGGTTCTGCAAGGCAGAGAGAATAAATAGAAAGAGAAGGAGGGAGGATATAGAGCAAATGAACTCTAGAATAAGAAGGGGGGGAAGGTATATAGAATTAAAAGAGGTAAAAGCCTAGAGGCAAAAGAGAGACTGACTAAGTTAAGAAAAGCTGGCTAGAAACAAGCCAAACTAAGGCCAAGGAACTAATAAATAAGAATTAGTCACTTTGTACTTATTTGGGAAAAGGGTCGGGGGCCTCAAAGAGTGAAGAGTAAAACAAAAAGCAAATGAACAAAACAAACTACACAGCTGCTCAAATTTTATTCACAGTTAAGAAGTAGGAAGTCCTGAGTCCATGTGCTATTTTAGCTTTCTTCTTTTTGTATAGATCCAAGTCCAGGGAATTGTACTGCTCAGTTTTAGTGTGGGTCTTTTGGTCTTAATTAACCTAATGAATGCAATATCTCAGAGGCATGCCCGATGGCTAAATAAATCCTCATAACTATGCCTGGAGTTTGTCTCCTAGGTGAGTCCAGATCCTGCCAAGTTAACAATTAACCCCATAAACATGTATATGTGTATATATTCATATACTATGGACATGAAGTCCAGTCAAAGTTTGTATCATATAAAGTACACAAGTGTACATGATACACCCAGGAAGAAATAGTAACATATTGACATTTGTACTTTCTGAATTTGAGAATAATAACTGCTTCCAGTAAATGTTATTTGGTCTTTACTGATACTGTACATTTTCTATAATACCTGTGATTTCTCTTAAGTAGAGAAAGACTTGTTTCTAGAATGCTATCATAATCCATTTATAGTAAATCTGTTTTGGATTATAGTGCATATCCTGCAATGCACAATACTATCTACTTTTACTTTTTAGCCAGCTATTAACTATAATACAAAAGACCAGCTGGACTATTATATAATCTCACATCATCTGAAGGATTCCTCAATTAGGCCTATTTTCTTATTGTGCATTTTCTTTTAGACAATATTTAAATACTATTGCCAGCTCATTAACGCTCTAAATAGTGGTAAATCTCTCCCTTTCACAGATACTGTACCTTTTAATTATCCACAGGAAAGAAAGTTAAATGTGTTTGGTATTCAGCTAGTGTCCTAGTCATTTCGAAAGGAAAGAAGATAATACTGAAGTAAATTGCCAAATCTTAAATGGTAAGTAAAATTATTCCAAAAGACTGTGTATGAATAATCAGCTAGTACTCTTGCTATATCTAGCTTATACTGAGGTTTAAAAAAGGATAGTATTTATATTAATAACAGTTTACTATCATTATGAAGTACTAGGTGTTATATATGTATACATATACCTAATATATATGTATATATACAATTTGAATATGCTACAGTTTTATGTGATTGTCAGTGGAGTAGGTTCCTCTCACCAGCATCACTATAAAGCTATGAGCTTTGTAACACTGAATTACGGTGTTACTATAGTTAGGACATCACTGTGTGTCTTAGTTAGGCTTATTATTGTTGTGAAGAAACACCGTAAACACACACGACAACTTTTATAAAGGAAACATTTATTTGGGGTTCGTTTATATTTTTGAGGTTCAGTTCATTATCATCCTGGGGAACATTGGAGGCATGCAGGCAGGCATGGTGCTAGAGAAATAGCTGAGTGTCCTATATCTTTCAGGCAACAAGAAGTGGACTAATTGTCACACTGAAAGAAGTTTGAACAAAAGAGACCACAAATTATCCTCCAACAAGGCTGCACCTTCTAATATTGCCATTCCGTTTGGGGCCATTTTCTTTTAAACCACCACACTATTTGATAGGAATTAGTTTAACTCCAATAGTGTATGCTGTCATTGAATAAGTAATTATGTGGCACATGACCATATTTTAAAAGATCAGAAGCATGATAATTTGTGTACAATGGCATTCATATCTATTATCATTTGGAATATGGATGAAAGAGAATATGAGGAAAGCCAGATAAATTTAGATGATAAGTGTTTAAAAATGACTTTGATATAGTAATGCCTTATTTGTCTAGATTTGTGTGTTCCACATAATATAATCTTAACCTCTTTTATTTCTTAGGGGTTTATTGGATTAAAGTAGCTTTCTGTTTTGAAAATCAATTTCCTATATGAAATATACTAGTTAGAATCAGAGAATGGAGATATCAACATGACACCACCTTTTATAACTTTGGATTATAATTACTGGCCTTATTCCCTGAAGGGAATTATGTATCTTATTTTTTTCAGCACACTTTTAAAAATGTAATAAACATTTAATAAATGGTTAATGAATACAAATGCTTTTTTATATTCTAATGCTTTTCTTTGCTGTCAGCTGTCATATTTTATGATGGGTTGTATCTATCTTTCTAATCTGATTTGTTTTCAATCTGTTATAAATCCATGCCTTGTATTATGTACGGGATTCCACTTCAAATCTTTGAAAGATGCAAAGATGAGCAAGATATATAACTTTCTGCCAAGGAACTTATAAAGTTTCTCTTTTAGCTGCTACAGTTATGAACATAAGAAAAAATACCTACAACGAAAGTATGTGGTAAATGTTAGGCTCTAGTGAACGCCTGCACAAGTCAAATAGCCTTTTCCTCTTTATCTTGACCTTTCCTCAACCTTCAGAGGGCTTCAAAGGAGGAAGAAAAAGCTCTTTATGGAACACAAATGAAGAAAGTGGAGATTAAGATAAATTGGACATGGATCTGTCAGCAAAGATCTTCAGGGTTGGTGGGGAAGGCAGAACATATACATAAATAACTGGAATAATTGTAAGGGTCATGAGCAGAATAGATACAAGCAAGGAGAACTCAGGGTAAGGATAGATTATGAGCTTATTTCAGTCTTCTTTTTCCCCTTTTAATTAAACATATGGGCTTTTCCTGACAACTAGCCTCTCAGGAGACTTGTTCTTTTTTATAAAGGTTTGTGACTTTTTTCTTGGTGGCTGAAGTTACTAGAAATATCTTCTTTGAACAAAGACATATTTCTTCATGCATTTTTGAGAAGGGGTGCATTTTTATGCAGTCAGAGAAATGGAAGAAAGATCAGAAGAATAGGTTGAAGTAGGTTACCTACAATGAGTATATGCTTCATGGAGGGAAGATGAGTCATTACGGGTGTAAACAATGGGTTCTTTCTTCTTCCTGATAAGAGAAAAATAACCATCAGCATAGATGCACTGATACAGAAAAAAAAATTATTTTATAATTACCAAAAGAAAATCTGTTTCATTGCTTCATATTACTATATTCTTTATACGAACTACTGTTATTATTATATAATTAAAGGTAGACATAGACAAATCTCTTAATGATGAGCACTTTGAGCTAGAAAGATAAAGCTATTGTTATTTGGAGTTTGTACATCAAATCTATTTAGTAAAACAGCTACCTGCAAATTGACTTCGTTTGCTTGTCAGAATTTATCCCCTTTACATGGAAAGCACTTTTCTGAGGGAGGGTGATTCTTTGAGTGGAAGACTTGGTCAGCTGGGCTATTATCTGTGCAGAAAGATTGAGTTTTGCAAAAACAACATCTGGCACGATTAAACTTGACTGCCAAGGTAGAGCCACCAGTGAAGGATAAGAGTGTAATAAAATTTTACTCATGTAGGCAGAACCATTGTACCATAAATAGAATAGCGAAATAAAAGAAAGGTATTATGAATGTAATTCAGTCCAAAAAGTCAGTGATACTGACATATTACATTATTTGGGGAAATTTCTAAAAGGAATGTGACATAAGTTTTTCCTCAACAGATCCCCATTAAGATTCAAGGCATTGTTGGAAAAAAAAAAACATAATACTAGATAACTGTGTTTATGAAATAAAGCTCATTTGTATGGAAACCCTAAATGGTAAACTAAAAGCGTACACAAGTTGGGCATTGTGTATTTCCATGTACTGAAGTGTCTCCATTGTCTGTTCCCTCACTGAATGTAGAAACACTTAGTTATCAGTAGTAAAATTTCTGTTCATTTACACCTGCCAGCAATAACCTTAAAAATAATATGATGTTAGCCAGGAAGAGGGCTCAGTAAATAAAGCTTTTGCAATACGAGTGTGTCAAACAGAGTTTACATCCTTGGCTGTCCCCTTGGACCTCCCCATCTCAAAGACAGCTGGAAAATTGGACGTGCACCTGTAGTCACAGTGCTTGAGATGTGGAGATAATGGGGGTCTGGGGCAAGCTGGCTAAGGACACAGCTGGGCTGGGGAGTTCTGAGTCCAATTGAAAGACCATACCTCAATGACTAAGGTAGAAAACAGCTGAGGAATACATTCAATGTCAACCTTCCACACATGTCCACATATGTGCCTACACATATGCAAAAATGTATAGACACATATATACAACATACACACATGAGAAATAATTAATAATTTTAATTTTATCTGATGAATAAAAATTGATCATACAATATTAAAATTGTCATTTTATGGAAAATTAGAAGAGAATAATTCAGATCTCCTTTTTTGCTAAAATAGCAAGCCATACATCAATAAGAAATAAGTTTATGTGCTTAATTGCCTAAAATATTTATATAAGTATTTGTGATCAAAAATTATTTGTGATTTGATGTGAAATTTGAAATCTAAAATGCTATTGGAAAAAAATCTAGCATTTCATATTAAATCCAGTTATTGAATAGTTTCTTTTATTCTTTTTAAAAACCCTATGATATGCCTCAGTACAAATCAGAGAGGTTTAGGAATTCTGAAATTTGAAACACTTAGAATAGAAGTCTCATTTTGAAAATTAGAGGAAGCACCTTAGGTTTTTTTTTTTCCTAGTAGAATTTTTAGTGGAAAACTCACCCAGTCTATTCTACTTGTCGATATGCTTACTTAGTCTTTCCCTGAAATAAAACTGATAAGATTTTGAGAATCCTCCAAGTGCATGAACTGTCAATTATGAATGGCTCATGATATGACTATAGTAATTTTATGCATGTATGCTATGCATAGATCATAGAAATGGAAGAATCAGTGACTATATAGAGCTTCAGAAATCTTATATTAATCTTCTGAGTAAAAAGAATACGCATTCAAAAACATCAACTTTTTCAAATTTTATTATTGTAATATTTTATATAGAGTATGAAAATGATGGCAATGAAGGACCATATTAGTGATACATGAATATACTTTGCAGTTAACAATTCAAATTCTAGAGGTAATAATACTGGTAGGACAACAGTGAATCTCTAGAGGAGAAGACATTTCATATTTCTTGTAGTCACTTTAGTTACTGAAAAGAAATATTGTTAGGATTGTATCATTATTCCAAGCAGACTAGATAATTCAGTTTTTAAACATATCAAACTATCATCATGAGTACAAAATATCTGGTTGAGCAATTAAATACATCATTTTCCAAACATTTTTTGATGCATGCAGACATAATCTTATCTTCCAATACCAGATACAGTATTTCAGTAATAAAGCTTTTCTTAATTACTAGAATTGTGCCTGTTTACTTAGGGAATTTTCAAAATTGGCATTACTGGATGCAATCACATGCCACAAAACAGGACTTTTTAAAAATTCAGCTTACACTAGATCCTATTAATTTTTTAAATAGATTTAGATTAATCATCATAGTAGAGTCTCTGCTCATAACACATGACACATAAGTTCTGCATTCAAAATAACATGAAGTGTCCACCAGTGAGGTCTCTGCTACATGTATGAGAAATAATTCAAATGAACCTCAGAATAAATAAAAAATACATTGTTAAATTAAAAATTTATTTGTGTAAGGATATATATGTACCATGACATGGATGTGGAAGTAAAAGGGCAAATTCCAAGAGTTCATTCTCTCTTTTACGACCTGACCTGATAGGGGTATTGTGTTGTTCCATGGTAAATAATTGTCCCACCCACTGGTTTAATAAAAAGCACTGATGGGCAAAAGGCAGGCAGGAAGTGTGGGCAGGGCTACCAGACTAAAAACTCTGAGAACAGGAAGCACAGAGCAGAATGCCCGAGAGAAGCCAGAAGAAGCAGAGGACAACTATGCTGCTCTAAGAAAAGGTACCGAGTCACATGGCTGAACAGGAAGAATCATGGGTTAGATGAAGGGTACAGAGCTAACAAGTGATATGCCTGGGCCTGAGGCTGATCAGCCAAAAACTATTGAAAGCATCTTGTGTCTCTGTGGGACTGTAGGACTGCAAGTCTGCAGGTCTGTGGGTCCTAAACCTTGAGGTTAGGCCTGAAAGTCCGGGCCAGAAACCTCATACTACAATATATATGTACCATGACATGGATGTGGAAGTAAGGGGGCAAATTCCAAGAGTTCATTCTCTCTTCTATGACCTGACCTGTGTGTTCTGTGGATGAAAGTAAGTTCCTGAGGCTTGGCCACAGGCACATTTACTTGCTGATCCATCTTGATAGAGTTCTTTATTTTAAAATTCTAAAAGTGAATATGTGTTCACAAAATTCTGGTCAAGGATCTAATTTTACAGTGCTTTTTTGTTCTTTTAAAAAATTATTTATTATGTTTACAGAATTCTATCTGCATGTATTCCTGCCCACCAGAAGAGAACACCAGATTGCATTATAGATGGTTGTGAGCTACCATTTGGTTTCCCTAAACCAAACTCAGGACCTCTGGAAAAACAGCCAGTGTTTCTAATCTCTGAGCTATTTCTCAAGCCCCATATGTTTTCTTCTTGTCTTTCACATCTATAAATATAAGATATATAAATTAATAAAATTTACACATAATAAAATATGCATATTCATGTGTGTTTGTGTGTGTGTATGTTTACAAGTTACTCAGGCTAGTGTGTGTGTGTGTGTGTGTGTGTGTGTGTATGTGTGTGTGTGTGTGTGTGTGTGTGTGTGTGTGTGTGTGTCCACAAGTTGCTCAGGCTAACCTTTATGTCACTCAATAATCCAAGCAGGACTTGAAATTAGGATCTTCCTGCTTTGGTTTCAGGAGCAGCTGAAATATAGAGCTAAACTAAAAGGTATGGATGGCTAAAAGGGTCTTAAATAGAGAGAGAGAGAGAGAGAGAGAGAGAGAGAGAGAGAGAGAGAGAGAGAGAGAGAGAGAGAGAGAGAGAGAGAGAGAGAGAGAGAGAGAGAGAGAGAGAGAGACTTAAGAGGACTCATTTGACTTTGAGGACTTTTTGGAGATGACAGAGCTAATACTAAAATATTCATATTTAGAATGAAGTTAAATGTCTAAGAAGTATTGGCAAGAGTCTTTCAGTAAAGGCTTAAATAATACTGTTCAGGCAGGTCTTGTGGGATATAGACCTAATCAGTTTGCCAACATTGAATGGGCCCAGCACCATAGTATAAAACAAGGAGAAAGGAAGGAAAGTAGGCGGATCTCATTAAGAAGAAGTGGGAACATATGCTATACATGACATGATGGTAGAAAGGAAGCTATATTGGGGGTGGGGGAAAGGGAAGAGGTAGGCAAACAACAAAAATTTTATTTTAAAAAGTGTCACAATGAAAATTATAAAATGGCTATTTCTGTTCACTAGAAATGTGCTAGACTGAACTTGTACATCTATAATATAACATGAAGAGATAGGCAGATTGTGAGAACCATGATAGCCTAGGCTACATAATGAAACACCATGTAAAAAAAAGAAAACTTTAATACAGCCTGTGATATTCATTTACTGAAGTACAAGAAAGAATAACAAAGTGTCTCCTACTTTCAACTCTCATTTTATTTTCTCTTTATTTTTTGTTTCTCTGCTAATATCAATATATCTCTTCGATTCCTTTAACTCCACACAATAGCAAATTTTTGTCTTCTGTGTTTATTGATGTCTATTTTATTTATATTGTTGTAATGCAACAGTAAATAATATGGAACCTATAAAGAAAAATGTATTCATCATGGTTCTTGAGGCTACAAATCCACTATTGAGGTGTTGATGTTTTTAGGGGCTTATTCTGATGTAACAACATGGTAGAAAGCATGATATGGTAAGAATTAGTGTGAGAGAGAGAGGGGGGAGGGAGGGGAAGGGAGGGAAAGAATCTCAAATAGAGAGACAGAGAGTTATGACAAAGCCTTTAGATCCATTTTGTCAGTAAAGGCACCTCTCCATTCAGTGCTCTCATGGGCTCAGTGCCACTTAAAAATCCAACATTCCAATATCATAATAGTGATAATTTCTTCACCCTGAATTTTGGAGGAAATATTCAAACCATAACATTTACCAATATCCCTTATCTATCCTTCATTCCTCAATGGTCTTCTAAACATTTCCTGTACTATACATACTATCTTCTTATAAGGCCCTCCTTCCCCCTTTTCTCATTGACTTTTAGCTCAACCTGATCTATTATTACCTTCTCTTGACACCTCTGCAAGATTTCTTTCAGCATCTTACTCTCTTTGGGATTTCTTTCTTTCTTTTTTTAACCTATGTTTCTGCTTTTTGACTGGTTTATTTGTTCCTGTGGCTACATCCTATATTTCTCTGCATGGTGAGTCTGTTTATTTTGGCTGTGCTCTTCCCTTTCATCTAATGTGTTTCTTCCTTTACTGGGAATGTTTCTGTACAGCCTACCATGGTCTCCCCTTTGTGTTTGCAGCACTCACTCATAGGTCTAACAAGGAGTTTGTCACGGCATATCACTTTTTATTTCTTAGTGGTAGGCACAGTTATTGCTGCTGAGACATAGGGCAGTAAAGGAATATGAAAGCAAACTGTCATTTGAATCCTCCCGTTATAAGTTGGGTGGTTCCTTAGCTTGTTTGCAGAACTGATAATTTAATGTAACTCACAGCATTTATTTCAAATGGAGATACTTTCATGAGATTAGAAGGTGATTCCTCTCATTCCTACTAGCTGGCTCAAGCATCCCTAGTACACTTGGTCTATCAGAACCACAGAAAATGAATCAAAAGCAGAAAGGTAGGGGTTAACTTTCTTCCACAAGGTTTCTAGTAATCAGGAAGGCTGAGTGTTTCTGAAATATGGTTATTTTTTCAAATATTCTTTTTAATTTTGTGCACTTGAGTCCCCACATGGTTATACTGACAGTGACTAATTAGTAAGAAAACCTTCGGGAAATCTTCTGAATCAAATTGGCTGGGGTATTGGTTTTTCTGGACCAGTTTATATTCACTTTTCCTGGGAAACACTGAGCCATTTCCCATTATTTACATATGTTGTAGTTCCTAAATTCTGTCAATGTTTTCTCCTCTATCATTCTTGTGAATATATATCTTTAAAGACACTTCTACTGTTTGACTTTCCTCTTAATATTAATTTCTCTTTGAAACATTTCATTTTGAAGAGTAGTTTTAGTTTTTTTTTTTTAATTGATCAGAAAGTTTAGGGTTTCTATCCTTCTTTCTTCCTTCCATCCCTTCTTCCTTCCTTACTTTTTTTTTAGCTTGACACAAGTGAAATTCATGATGGAATTTCAATTGAAAAGATGCCTCAATCATATTGGCTTGTAGGTAAGTTCGTGGGACATTTTCTTAACGAATGATTCATGTGGGAGAGTCCAGCTCATTGTCAGTAGTGCTACCACCGGGAAGGTCATCTTGAATGTTATAAAAAGACTGAATGAACAAGCTGTAAACAGAAAACCTGTAAGAAGCACCACTCTATGGCTTTCCCATCAGTTCCCGCCCTGAGTTATTATATTGACTTTCCTGCATGATAGACTAAAAGCTATAAGATAAAATAAACCCTTTCATTTCCAACCTTTTTGTTGCTATGGGTTATAGTGTTTATCACAAGAATAGAAACCTTAACTAAAACAGAAAACAAACTAAATACATAGCTCCTCCATTCCACCAGTACTATATAGGCAGTTTCTATTATCACCACAGTATTATATTATTCTAGTATATTTATTTTAATTGATGACTCAGAATTGTTATACGATTACTAAAATTCATGGTTTAGGGATTATTCTTTGTATTGTTCAATTGAGAAAAATGCATAATATTGTAGTCTGAGCTGTTTGTTCCATCAGTCCAAATGAATCTCTCCTGCCCTGTTTGGAATAGCCTGAGGTTTGAAACTGCCTGCAGCACCATTGCCGCTTAGCCCCCAATAATGACTCAGGCACTTATACTAATTGCTTGTTGTTTGGCCTATGGCTCAGTATTATTGCTAGCTAGCTCTCACATCTCTTTAAAAAATGATACAATAAAATATATTAAATTAAGCTTAGATCCAATTCAAATTGTTACTAAGATGTTTTTTCATTTTTTTTATTTAAAAAGATTTTTTTCCATATCTACCATTGCTCCTCCTCCTTTCCCTCCTCCCAGTCCTTCCCAGTCCTCCCTCAGCCTCTCCCCACCACATCCCCCTATCCATTCCCCAAGGAGGGCAAGGAAACCCTAAGTAAGTCAGTTCTGCCTGGTACATTAAGTTAAGGTAGGCCTGAGTCCCTTATCCTAGTATCAAGGCTGAGTTAGGTGTTCCTATGTAGGGAATGGGCTCTGAGATATAATCAAACGAACAACCACCCTAATTGTAATTATAGAACCTTCATCCAGCAATGAATAGAGGCAGAAGCAGAGATGCATAGCTAAGCACCAGGTCAAGCTCCTAATCTAGCTGAAGAGAGAGAGGAAACAGTATATGAGCTAAAGGATCAGGATTATGAGGAAGAGACCCACAGAGACACCTGACTCAAGCTCTTTGGAGCTCACTGACTCTGAAATAATGGCTGAGAAACCTTCATAGAAAGGAACTAAACCCTACAAATGTAGAAGAGAGTCAAAAGGTGTGGGGAGTGTTTGGATCCTCTTGCAGTAGGATTAGAGTATATTCCTAGCTCTCACATCTAAACTCAACCCATTTCTATTAGTTTGTCTTGCCACATGGCTCCTAGGTAACCTGCACTCCATTACATATTGCTTCTTGGGCAGCTGATTGCATCACTTGTGACACCTCCCTCCTTCCCCTGTATCTATACTTGGATGTCCCACCTGCTTCTAAGTTTCTCTGCCATAGGCCAAAACAATTCCTTTATTGCCCAATTGTATTCACAGCATATACAAAGACATCCCACACAACTTCCCCCTTTCTGTCTAATAAAAAGAAAGGTTTCAGTTTTAACATAGCAATATTACATATAACATACCAGCTATCAAGCAAGAATTACAGTTACAATTTCTAGTCTATTTTTATTTACTAAAATTAAAGAAAGTATTCTATTATCTACCTTATCATTTTGTACCCAAATTTTCACATCTAATTTACCTTTTATTATAACTAAGGAAAACTATAAAAATAACTATCTAGTCTTCAACTATATCAAAGACAACACAAGTATATGATATCATCCGAGTACACAGGAAATACAAGCAACATCCAAAATTTAGAAATGACAGTGATGACATGTGAATGCCTAGACAGTCACCCAAAGTTCCTTTGTAATGTTTAGGCATCCATCTTCAGCTTGGCAGACTTTTTTGAAACAGAAAATTTGAAGGAATACTCCATTCATTTTGGCATAATTCATTAGTCGCTTCTCCTTGTGTTCTGCAGAATGTCTGACAGTTTTCTCTGTCAATTAGGAACCTGAAGGAGCATCTCAGCTTGATCTCCCAAAGTTCAGAGGTCTCTTTCCTATGGATCCTATATGTTCAGTTTATATAGCATACTGTCAGGCAGTTGAGGTAAAAACAGTTTTTTTGATCAATGACTAACTCTTGCTGCAGAGAAAGTAAACTCCACATGGAGTTTCTTTGAGGTCCATCATCTTCTTGAAGTAGATTGGTGCTGCCAGGTGCATATCTGTCTCACTGTTTAGAAAAGTCTAAGTTCTTAAAATATTTTATATGCCGTATTCAGTAGGTCTTTGAAATGTTTGAAAATTACCTATCTAATTGAAATGTATGTTTGTATACCTAAATAACTAATATGAATATAAGTTTGGTTATCATAAATGATTTTAAATCTGTATTTCTTAATTATACATTACACATTTAAATGAGTTACATAAAATACCTTAAACAATGGCAGAAATATACATACAGCATAAAAATTGACCTTAAATTTATATCAATAAATCAAAATCTATACCAATGTAAAATATTTTGAAATTAAAAGCTGTTTTTTGGCTTAAGTAGATTCAATAATTTATCTTTTTAAATAATTTCTATAACATGTTTTCCCTTTTCCTTAGAAAGGAGAGATTGACTATGACAATTAACCATTTATAATGAAAGCAAACATTTATAAACAATATTTTGGGAATGTGGGTGTAGCTATTCATTACTACTTCATGCTGTTTAGAGGTGCTGGCAAATTTATGGGGTTCCTGAGGCTGGATCTTCTTAGTCAGCAGCCTTGAAGCTCATGTGGCCGTCTTTTCTCATCATTATTTTTTTCAGGGGATCTTTCTTGATCATACCATATTAATTAGCCTGAAAGCAACCCACAGGTTCTCATCTGTGGAAACAAAAGGTTAAACTCTTTTCCAAAGCAACATATCCTCAGACCCAAATTTCAAAGTCAAGATACCTTTAAAATATATATGTTTGTTTATCTTAGCAACTTTTAAAATAAATATCTTTCTACAGTTTGGCCATTACCATTTTAAAAATGAAAAGTGGACACAATAATAAACATAATCCAAACTCTGTGTATTTTTCATCTTTACATGGCTTATTATGTTTGTATTACTCTACTTTTTTAAAAAGAATTTTCTCTAACCTTTTTCTTTTCTCTTCCAGTGTACGTATCCTTTTTCACACACATTATAACACATTTAGAGGTTTTCTGTAGTAGTAGGGTTTCTTGGTCCCAGGTGGCCAGAGGTCCGAGACCCACAGACCTGCCACCCAAGACCTCTTAGCCTCCCAGCTGCCCACTGCCACCGCTCAGGCCCCAGAAATGACTCAGATGCTTATATTAACTTCATGGTGTTTGGCCCAATGGCTCAGGCACATTGCTAGCTAGCTCTTACATCTTAAATCAACTCATTTCTATTAATCTGTCTGTCACGTGACCCGTGGCTCACCTGTTCTTACATGTTGCTCCTTTGGGCTTCAGCTCTGTCTGCCTGACTTCACCCTGCTTCTCCTACCTATGGTCTGATTTCTCCTCCTACTTCTTCTATGGTGCCTGTCATGGCCCAAAACAGCTCCTTTATTAAAAGATTGAGATTCACAGCATACACAAACACATTCCCACATCAGTTTTCTCCATCTGATTATGTTTTATTGTGTATATTTAATCATTTTCTAACCAGAAGAGCTTCTTAAATGCTAGACTGTAAAGCATTGCTTTGGCTGCTGACTTCACCCCACTTGACTTTTGAACAAGGCAGAGGTACCAGACTCACACTTAACTTTCCCAATTCTGGATAGCTGTATTACATATCATGGAACCCGTTTTTAAGCCCATAGTCCAGCCAGTTGAAAACAGCAACTGGGAGAAGCCTCTCTGTACCACAGCCCTTGAGACAGACTGTGTAAATTTGTCATGATTATCAGTTTACAGAGGCTGGCATGGGCTGCATATTTCAGGTTGCTGCTAAAAGATGCAGCTCTGAGACTAAGACTATCAAGCCTAGTGTGGCTCCTTTTTTGTGCTTTTAGATTTTTTAAAAATACTTCCTCAGCTCTATCTGGATGAATGCTCCACATTTGGTACCATCTGCACTAATAAGTTTCTGTTCCAACAGTCCAAATAAATCTCTCTTACTTGGCCTAGCCTGAGGTTTGGACCAGCCCCCAGCCCCATTGCCATTTAGCCCCAGAAAATGACTCAGATGCTTATATTATGCTGTTTGGCCTATGGCTCAGGCTTATTACTAGATAGCTTACACATCTTAACTCAATCCATTTCTATTAGTCTGTTTTGCCATATGGCTTGTGGCTTACCTGTACTTCATTATAATTGCTTCTTGGGTTGCTGAATCACATGTCTCTTGTGACTCCTCCCTCCTTCCCCTGTATCTATGCTTGGATTCCCTGCCTTCTTCTAAGATGCTCTATTATAGGCCAAGACAATTCCTTTATTATCCAGTGTTATTCATAGCAAACATAAAGACGTCCAATCTAAGAATTGTGTACTAATTGTTAGAGTACCACACAGAATAATTAAATTGTACCAAACATGTCATGTGCTATATATATTATCCCTTATTGCCTTCTATAGGACCTCTGGCAACTACTGACTCATTTACTATTTTGTTTGTTTTTCTTAGTATGTCATGTCCTTGGAATTATATAATACTGCGCCCTTTTGGGCTATCTAATTTCTCTTAGCAATGTGGATTTACATTTTCTTTGCTTAGCTTAAGAAAGCATTTTTTTCCATCACTAAATAGAACCCCATTGTATAGAATAATATCATTTGCTTATCCCATCGAGTGACATTTGGGTTGCTTCCAAGTTTGAGTAATTGTGAATAAAGCACCTGTAAGTACTTGTTTGTAAATTTTTTTGTGTGGGGGCATAATTTTCAAGTCATTGAGTAAATACCAGAGTGTATTAGTTGACTAGTATGCTAAGACTTTATTTAGCATAGTAAGAAACTACCACAATGTCTTTCAATGGTAGTGCCATTTTCAATTTTTATTTTCAATAATAGTAAGTGATCATTCTTGTAGTTTACATCCCTAGGGTAGTGGTATCTCATTATTGTTTTAATTTGCAATTCTCTGGAGGAACTATGGAAGTGAGCTCTTTCATAGGCTTATTTAAAGCCTATGTATTTTCTTTTACATTATTTTCCTTTTTCTGATCTTTTCATCATTTTTATCTCCAATATTTATCTTTTCACTGTTGACTTTTAAAAATATTTTATAATTATAATCTATTAAAGGCTAACTAAGTGGATAAAGCCTAGCTTGTACCAAATGTGAAAATTTCCATCACTTAACTTTTTTAATTTAAAATATTTACTAAGTATTGGTAAGATAGTTCAGCAGGTATAGATGCTTACTTACAACCTGATTTCTATACCTGAGACCGATAAAATAGAAGGAGAGAATAAACTCCCACAGTTCCACATGTATGATGTCCCCCAAATAAATGTAACTTTAAACAGCATAGGTATGGCTATGTGAATTAAATACATTTTCATAATATGGTCAAAAATTTTACCAAATGAACAATTTCATGCAAAGGCATCCCACAATACCATCAGCTTGAGAACAAAACTAGTTTCTAGGGGTGAAGATTTAAAAGCCTCAAAATTAAAATATCTTGGATTCTTTGTTTTGTTTTCAGCTTTTCTCAAAAAGTGCAGGAAAACGGAACAGCAGCCTGGCATCAAAGCAAGGTGTGAGGTGATGACTTGAAGAGACTAGTGCAGGCTTGCTGAACTTCTCTTTATTGAGTTATCATATATTTTTGTTTATTTAGGATGCCAATGCATTATCATATGTGCTTCACAAGTAATTTCTGGTCTGTCTTGCCTTTTAAATATCTTATTGCTAGGTTTCAGAGATGCTTTTGAAAGTTTAGTGGTCATTAATTTTTATTGAGTCTTTTTAGTTCAGTAATTTTGTATTTCCATTGCTTTCCTTAGTATCTTGTCTTCAGTTTGATTTGCCTTTTATTTACTTTTCTTTTTGGTTTTGCATTTAATGTTGTATGTGAAAGACATTGTAAAACAGGAGTTCTCCTGTTTTTCTAACCTTCTCTAACTTTTGTAGTTTGGTATTTTAATCTGAATCTATGATCCATTTTGAATAAATTTTTATGCAAGTTTGAAGGTCTATCTAAATTTATGTTTTTAATCATTTTAATTCTTTGTCAATTTTATAAATGTATATATAATGAGTTCCGATAATTTTTATATCCTTTCACCCTCTTTCATCACCACCTTCTCCCACTGAAACTCTTCTTTCCAACAAGTTCCCCTCCTACTTCCACCTTTCATGTTTTGTGTGTGTGTGTGTTTGTGTGTGTGTGTGTGTGTGTGTGTGTGTGTGTGTGTGTGTGAAACTAGAGTGTTCTCCACTGAATTTAATTATGGTTACTCAAATAAATGAGGGTTGTGTCTTATTTAATAGATAACTTATCAGTGGCTAGATATTTTAAAAAGTGACACGAATGGGGGAATGGGAATGGGGGCATGCTGAGGGAGAACAAGGAGGAACCATGAAAATAAACCTTTATAAATAAATAAAAAAATGGAAAAAAGTGACATCATTTAACTGTTGGAAGTTCATCAAGGAAAAATAGGCCTCAAGAATTCATTTTCCTTCCATGATTAAATATTGATAGGCACAGTCTTGTGAAGGTTTTGTCTATAGTGAACTTGTTAGATTTTTTTTGGTTTTGTTTTCAAATTGACACAAGTTAGAATCATATAGGAAGAGAGAACCTCAACAGATTGACCTGTTTTCTTGATTAATGATGGAAATGGGATGGTACAGCCCACTGTGAGGAATATATCCCTGGGAAGGCAATCCTGGGTTGTTTAAGAAAGCTCTGATCGATGCTTAGACGGATCTATTAGTGGGTCCTCTGGCTATGAGACCAGAAATTATTCCTAGTACTTGATATGTTCTTTTTTAGAGTCCACTCCCTATTTTGGGATGACTTTCTCAGCCTTAATACAAAGAGGAGGGCCTGAATACTGCCTCAACTTGGTATGTTAGCCTGTGTTGATTACTCAAGGGAGGCCTGACCCCTTTGAGGAGTGGATGGGGAGTGAGGAGGAAGTGGAAAGGAGCAGGACAAGTGGAAGGGGAGAGAACAGTGGATGGTATGTAAAAAAAAATAACTTCTTAAATAAATAACTAAACCATCAAATAAATAAATAAAAAGCAAACAGAACAAGCCAGTGTATCGTATTACACCTTTGTCTATGGTTTAGTTCCTAACTCCAGGTTCTTGTTTTAGTTCTTACCCTGACTTCCATTAATGAAGGTGAAAGATAACCCTTCTTCTCCATGCTGCTTTTGGTCATGGTGTTCATCACAATAGTAGAAAGTTAACTAGAAGAGTAACTATGGGCACAATGAGTTCGTGATTGGAATGGTCATATCAAAGAAATGCCTTTTGGCAATATACATACTTATTTCTGGCTCTTCCATTTTTTTTCCATCCCTTCTTACAGAATGCTTCTTGAGCTTTGGAGCAACTGATAAAGGTGCCTCCTTTAGGGCCAAGAACTCACCCATCTCCAATTCTAAGTACTTTGATCATTTAAGAGTCTCTGCATTAGCCATCAACTGCTGCAATAATACACTTCTCTGATGAAGGCAGAGAGTAGTACTAATCTATGGATGCAAACATGAGTATTAAGAAGGCATTTTCAAAATAGGTGCGTTTGGCAAAGCAATTATAGTGTCTTCCCCCTGCCTCTTAGTCTATGATCTAAGTTCTTAAGCAGGTTTACCAGGCATGAGTTCCTTTCTCTGTAGTAGGCCTGAAATTCAATCAGAAATCAGCTAGTTATCTGTATAACATTCATGCCAGTATTGGGTTCAGTGGACACATCTTATGGGCTGGTCATTATTGTAGCTCTCAGGGTTCACAGATGGATAAGACTGATAATGACTTTTCTTTTCCAGCATCTGCATGGTACCTTCTGGCACCATGAAAGCTAGCCAATAAAGGAGAAAACTTCTGTGTCCTCTGAATAATTTTGTGGTGTCCTCCACAGTAGAATCTTTTCATCAAGTTCTGCTAAGAAAAGAAATACTGATATTAGTTTCTATGTTGTGGGCCTCTGAGGTTCCCTGATCTACAATTCACAATGATGTAGCCCACAGTGGGCAACACCTCCATTTATACTTTTTATTTTTTTTCTTTTTAAATACGCTTATAAACTTTTTTCCATTTTTTAATATTTTTGCTAATTATTGCTCCCCTTACCCTTATTGTCTCTACTTTCCCAATATTTTCTTCTCTTAAACAAGTCCACTCAAAAAATCTTTTCTATTTCCCTGTCTCAGGGAGATCTGGGTGTCCTCTCATGAATCCTCCTTGTTACTTAGAGTCTCTGGGAGTGTGAACTGTAGTATGATTATCCTTTATTTTACAGCTAGATATTAGCTATTCTTAAAAAAATGGGATAAAATTAAATCTCAAAGTAGTTTCAATTTGCATTTTCTTGATAACTTAGGACATTGAATTACAATACTTTATCCATTTGTAATTCTTCTTTTGACTACCCTCCATTTTCATTCCATACTCCTCCTATTTTTTTTTTTTTGTTTTGTTTTTGTTTTCTAGGCAGGGTTTTTTCTCTGGCTGATCTGGAACTCATTCTGTGGAACTGCTGAGATCTGCATGTCCCTGCCTCCAGAGTGCTGGGAGTAAATGCATGTGCTACCACCTCCCAGCTCTGTAGCTCATTTTAAGACTGGTTGTTTGTTTTCTTAATGTTTAGCTCTTTGAGTTCTTTTTATGTTTAGATACTACAAATCCTTTGTCAGATCTATAGCTGACAAAGATTTTTTTCCCATCTAAATGCTATTTCTTGTCTGTATTAACACTTTAACTTGACATAAAGAAGGCCTTTTATTTTCCAAGCATGTATACCAACAGCAAGAATTTTGTTGTTCGGTATTGTTTAGGTTATCAAAATCTTTTATACTTGTGTATAAATTTTAAGATTGGTTTTAAATTTTTATGAAGAATTATGTTGGAGATGGGGCTGGAAAGACAGCTCAGTGCTTAAGAACAGTGGCTGCTCTTCCAGTGGTCTGGAGTTCATTTCTCAGCGACCACATGGTAGCTTAAAGCCATCTATAGTGGGATCTGATGCCCTCTCCTGGCATAAAGGTGAACATAAAGATAGAGTACTCATATACATAAAACAAATGAATCTTTTTTTTAGGAAAATAATTTTTGCTTTGTAGACCAGGCTGGACTTGAACTCACAGAGATCCTCCTGCCTCTGCCTCCCAAGTGCTAGGACTAATGGCATGTGCCACTTCTGCCTGGCTTGATATGTAAGACTTTGTCTTCCTATCATCATGTAATTTTCTCTGTTTTCTTTCTAAGTATGTTTATCTTTTGAATGTGGGAATACTAATGATTTGTCTATACTGATTCTCTCACCTAACTCTTTGTTAAAAATGTGTGTCAGCTCTACTTGTTTTCTGTTGGAACCTTTGTAATCTTTTGTGTATAAACTTGTATTGTCTGCAAATAAGGTTTCTTTCTACTTCTTACTTTCTGTTTGTAAACCTTTTATTTCTTTCTCTTATTGATCTAAATAGGACTTCAAGCACTATATTGAATTGTATGAGAAAAATGAAAGATTCATTTGGGGGTGGAGATTGGTGTAACCTATTGTTTCAATACCATTTTTCAAAAAGAGTATCTTCATTTAATTGCTTTTGCTTTTTGTCAGTGATGAATTGGCTACAGTTGATACTTCTTTCAATATTTGGATTTCTGGTTTTGATTTTAACTCCATTAGCCATTTGTCTGTTGTTTGGTCATTATCACACTGTTTATTATTTGCACAAAGCTATCACACAGACATAATGATAATGTGGTCACTACTGGAGTTATATGTCTTTCAACTTTGTTTTTCTTCAAAATTGTCTTGGGTTTAATGGATATTTTGTCTTTTAAAATATGTATTAAAATAAGTTTACTGACATCCAAAATACAACTTACTGAACTCCATAGGAAAAAATAGGAGGGACCCATATGTCAAAATATTACATTTTTGTGCATGTACATATACTATTTCCCCACTTGTTTAGGTATATGTTTTTCCTTTATTTCTTTAAGTAATGTTTTGCAGTTATCCCAATAGAGATGTTGTTCATGTTTTGTTAGTTTTGTATTGATTCAGCGTCATTGGTACTAATGTAAATTGCATTCTACTTACATTTGCAATTCCAGTTTTCATTGCTGCTTGTTTAGTTACCTTTCTATTGCTGTGATAAAGCACCATGATTATAGTAACATACAGAAGGAAAGGATTTTTTGTCTTATGGTTCCAGAGAGAAGTCCATCCTGGCATAGAAGGAGCAGGCATGGCAGCTAGTGCTGGAAGCTGAGACCTTCTATTTTAAACCACAAACAGGAAGAAGAGAGCACAGTTGAAATGCTACAAGGCTTTAAACACTCCAAGCCTACCTCCAATGACGTACTTCCCTCAGCAAGGCCTTATCTCTTAACCTTTCTAAACCATCAGTTGAGGACTAAGTACTCAAATGCCAGAGATTGTAGGGAATATTTCTCATTGAAACTATCATATTGATGTATATGAAAACAATAATTTGTCATTTTGATTAGGATTGGTAAGGACTGGTCTTGATCCTGATCTTAGAGAAGATGCTTCTAGTTTCTCATCTTAAGTCACATATGGTGTTAGCATTTAGGCATCTGTGAGGAGCCTGTCCCCTTTTCCACCTGTTCTCTCCTCTCCCCTCAATAATTCTCCCATACTGGACCTGCTATATGGTTTGACTCCTTCACGCCACTTTTAAAATACAACAGATTAAAATAGGATCACATTATATAGCCCAGACTGGCCTCAAACTCGCAGTAATTCTGTTTACTCAGCCTACCATGTTCTGGGATTACAGATTTGTACCGTAACACCCAGTTTAAGTTTAGGAATTTTCAAGGTGTTCTATATTAAGTTAAGAACACTGCTCACCATTTGTAATTTACTGAGACTTTCTATCAGAATCTATGAGGTAACTCTTAATTTTGCCAAATGATTTTTACTGCATTGAATGATATTATATTTAATTTTAATTTTTTTTGAGACAAGGCCTCCTGTATCCCAGGCTGTCATCAAACTTGTTATGGAGCAATGACCTTGACTTTCTGATCCTTCTGCTATCACCTCCCAAATTGTGGTATAGCACTTAACACTACACACAACTTATGTGTTACTGGGGATAGAACTCAGGACCTTATTCATTCTAGATAAATGCTCTACTTATGAAGTTACATGACAAGTTAATTAATCAGCTTGTTATTGTGATCATAGCATTAACAAGTTTTCAGAGTTTAAACCAGCTTCATGCACCTGAAATGGATCACAGTTGGTTGTGATGTATAATTCCTTTTATACGGTGTCGTGTTCAATTTGGTAATGTGTTTGTTGTTCAGGAGTTTGTCTTTTATTTTCATAAGAGATATTGACCTATACTTTTTCCTCTTTTAGAACCTTTGCCTATGTTTGATTAAAATATATTGCCTTCTTTTTTTTCTGAAAAAGATTGTGTAGATATTAGTGTCATTTCCTTCCTAGCAAAACAATCTGATCCTGGTGGTTTCTGTTTTAAAAAGACTATCAATTTAATTTATTTTGAAACAAGGTCTCACAATGTCATCCACACAGGCTTACAAATTGAAATCTTTCCATTTCAACATCCTTAATATATAGGACAGCAAGTATAGAACCATCACACCTGCCTCCAATTTCTTTAATTATTATAGACATATTTAAACTAGTTTTCAGTGGGTGAGTTTAAGTAATGTGATTCTTTCAGAAAATAGATCAAATTCATCTATGTTTCATACCTGAGCACAGAGTTATTTATATTTTAATCATCTTTAAGGTCAGAAGCTTAAATTTAATCACTTATTTCAGGATAAAAATAATTATCCTTTTGATGTTTGAGCATCAGTAGTAATGGCTCTGCTTACACTTAGTAATTTGTATTTTTTTTTCTCATTTTCCCCCGGGTTAAGAGAAAAAGTATAGCTGGAGATTTTTTAAAAATCTTTTCCAAGAACCAGCTTTTCCTTTCATCATTTTTTTCCTGTTGATACCATCTTTTCAATTTCATTGAATTCTGTTTTAATTTTTATTTTAGCCCCTTCTGTTTATATTGTATTTAAATTGATATTTCTTTTCACCATTTCATTAAAAATACCTGCAAACTTCTCTTAAGATCCTACCTTTCATTTATATGCTATTCAGCAGTGGTTCTTAATCTACAAGTCTTTTTGGACTTTTTCATCTATCTTTTTATTATTGATCTCTTGTTTTTTGTTTTTGAAAAACACTGTACTTTTTATTCCTATAATTTTATTTAGAAGGATAAAAATTTCTTTCAGCTTTTATTACATATCTATTTTTGCATTCTGTCATTTATTTTTTCCATTAGCATTTGTTATGATTTCAATCAGAAATATTTTCCCAGATGCACATGTGTTAAAAGAATTGCTTGTTACTTGATCTGCTTTTGGAACTGCCTTAGTGACTTTTTCAATTGTTGTGACAAAAGCTAATCAAGGAAGGATTTACTTTGTCTCACAGTTTAACAAAGTAATGCTGGTAGTTTTGAGATACACAGAATAAATTGTAAACTCATCAAGTGTTTTGCCAAATTCTAGCTGGTATTTAATAAAAACTCACAGCCAGATATTGGAGAAAAGCTGGAATATCACAGAGAGGAAGTAGACCACAGTCAATTTTCACCCAGCCAAAAGAGTCCTCTGCCTGACTGGTTGCTCCTACAGAATGCCTGAATATCTGCCTATGCCTGCTCTAAATATTTTCCCTGTCCAGCTGTTTTACTTCTGGGTTCAACTCTACATTATTATCCTAGAGTTAGGATTAAAGATGTGAGCTATTACTCGTTGGCTGTTAAGCCTTGAAGTCACAGAAATACAGAAAGATTTCTGTATCCTGAGTGATAGAATTAAAGTCATGGGTCACCACTCTCTGACCTTCATAGTTTGGATGATTCTGCTCTCTGATATTCCAGACTGATTTTGTTAAATATGAAATATATCACCATAGTAGTAGATCTGAACTGAGCCAGGAGAAATTGCCTGAAAACTCATAGTTCCACAGCTCACAACAGAAATTGAAGACAGACAGGTTACAAAAGCTCAACTAAAGTTAAGTACTGAGGCCTGGAAGTTCCACAGTTGATAGCAGAAACTGTAGACAGGGTGCAAAGTCTTGAGGTGATCTAGAGAAAGGCACACAGGAAGAGAAATGCCACAATGCAAGATGGAAGAGGTAGACCCAAGGAAGGGACCAAAGCTGTAAAGCACATATACATACAGGTCCCACAACTTATGGCAGAAGCTACAGAAGCTGGAAGAAGGCATGAGATGATATAGGGGTGTGTGTGTAGTTGCTGAGAAAACCATAAGTAACATGAGAGCCCGAAGAAGTGGGCATTGGTCCAGAAATCACTCAGGGTAAAGTATCCCTGTATGGAGAGCTACATCAGAGAGCAGCAGAAGCAGGATCAGCCACAGTATTTTGATCTTTGGAAAGTCACTTATTTTAGATAGTAGCTGGATCTCAGAAGATGAGAGACAGAGGTTGTGACCCTGGAAGAAAGGATATCTAGACTATACTAAAACTTAGTCTTCTTCCAAACTTTGTAAATGCCTGCACAGGAAGGAAAAAATAACTTTAATATAAAAGCAGTCAAAATAAAATAAAACAAAATGCCCAACTGACTCAAGATGCAGAAGTCCCAGTGTGGAAACAAAAACAAGACAACATATCTTCTCTCCAAACTATTAATCCCATTATAATGAACCCAGTGAGATTGACTTAGAAGAACTTCAGACAAAGAATTTAGAAGAATGATTATATCTATGTTCAGTGACTCAAAGAAGACATGAATATACTCAAAGAGAGCAAAAAAGCTAAATAAAATAAGAAATTCAATTTAAGATATGAAATAGAATTCAATAAAGAGATAGAATTACTGAAGAAAACCCAAGCTGAAATGATGCTGGAAATGAAAAACTCAATGAGCCAAATAAAAAGCTCTGTGGAAAGTCTCACCAGTAGAATGGATCATGTGGAAAACAGTATCAATACTTAAAATTAATACAGAGGAACTCAGCAAAGAATAATGATATATGAAAACATACACATGTTTGTGTGTGTGTATGTGTGTATGTGTGTGTGTGTGTGTGTGTGTGTGTGTGTGTGTGTGTGTGTGTGTGTGTGTGTGTGTGTGTGTGTCAATGGAATATGATGGAGCTTGGACACCATGAAAAAACTTCAAAATAAAATAAAGCTTTTGACCAAAAAAACATATTTCATTACCAAAGTCATGGGGAAACGAGGCCTGGAGCAAGTGTACTTTAACATAATGAAAACTACACAAAAAACCAATATCTCCCATATCATGCTAATAAAGAAAAAAAACCTCAAAGCATCAGAAATAATACAAGCAGGTCTACTTCCTTCCCTCCTATTTGAAGTAGCACTAGAAGTCTTAGCATAATCATACAAGAGAAGGAAGCAAAGGGGCTATGAGTAGGAAAAAAAGTCAGTGTCTTACTATTCACAGTTGCTATGGTTCTCTCTATAAGACATCCTGACAACTACATTAGACATTTCTTACAGTTAATAAACACTTTCAGAAAGTAGAATGCTACAAAATTTATATACAAAATTATTAGTCTTCCTACATGTGAGGGACATTTATACTGAATAAAAGAACAGGGAAAAATGAGATTCACAACACACACACACACACATACACATGCACAGATACATACACACATTATAAAAAATTTCTTGGGACTGGAGATAAACCTAGTGAAGGTTACAAAAGCCTTCTATGATTAACTTCAAGAAAACAAAGAAAGTAATTTAGAAAGTTATTAGAAGAAAAGGTCTCTCAAGTTTATAGATTAAAAGAATTAATACTCTAAAAATAACCAGCTTACCAAAAATTATTGATAAATGCAACTAAATTCCAGGACCAGTCACCACACAGAAAAAAATATTAAACTTATGCATAAATATGAGACAGGGAAAACAGCCAAACACATTGAATAAAAAGAATATTTAAAAAATATCACCATACCTCATTTTAAGTTATATTAAAGAGTGATAGTAGAGAAAACAATGTGGTCCTGGCAGGAAATAAGACAAATTGAACAATACTATAGAATTAAGAACATTTAGAAAAGTCCATGTACCTAAAGCAACCTTATTTTTTTACAAAAACTTTAAAAGAACACATTGGAAAAAGATAGCATTTTTAACAAATGGTGATCTGAAACCCGGATTTCAACATGCAGGAATTACAATTAGATCCTTACAATTTGTGTCACCCTGCACAAAACAAATTTAAATTGATCAAAGACTTTAACATAAAATTTGCTACCCTGAAACTCATAGAGGAAAACATAGGTAGCTTGCTTGAACACATAGGCATGGGTAGTAACTTTTTAAACAGGACTATGGGAATACAGTAAGTAAGACCAATAACTAAAAGGCATGATATAAAACAAACCATCCAACAGAAAGGCAAATATTTTTGCTGTCTGTGCATTTGACAGAAGAGTATTGTCTATAACATAAAGGAAGTCAAAGAACTAAGCACTCCAAACCAAATCTTCCAGTCAGTAAATGGACTAATTAAATGAACAAATTATTTTCAAAGAAATGACACAAATGGCCAATAAAAATATCTGAAAAAGTGTTAAACATTTTTTTTTTGCATCAGGGAGATATATAGTAAAACTGTGATTTCCTCTCCAGTCACAATGACTAATGCTAAGAAAACATATGACAAGTAATGAGTTAACAAACACCTAGAAATTTAAGCACAATATTTCCCTTTTATGAAGAGTATAGCTTCATATTTTAGATATAAATCCTCATAAATAGAGAATTCAGAGGAGTCTTAGATGCAAAAAACAAAAGATTTTGATGTACAAATAGACTGATGGTGTAATACATCTAGTGTGAAAATAGAGAGAGGTAATCTGTGAAGTACCAAGGTTTTAATAAGAATGTAGTTATGGTAGGGAGAAGTTGAAGTATAGGTTAATCATTTACCTAAACTAAAACATTTTGAAAATGTCATATGGAAATGAACTACAAGCTAATTTAAAAATATAAGTTTAGGAAGACTTTTAGTAGTGGTACCACACATTGGTGGATGATATCTGTGGTAGTTTGAAAGAAAATGGCTCCCAAAGGGAGTGATACTATTAGGAGGCATGTCCTTGTGGGAGGAAGTGTTTCACTATGGGCATGGGTTTTTAGGTATCTTTTCCCTAAGCTTCCCTCAGTGTGACAGTCAATTTTGTGTTGCCTGTACTATCAGCTCCAGTACAATGTCTGCGTGCACTCAGCCACACTCCTGTTCATGATGATAACGGTCTGAAATTCTAAAACTGTGAGACACCCTCAATTAAAAGTTTTCTTTATAAGAGTTGCTGGGGTCTTGGTGTCTCTTCACACCACTAAATCCCCAAACGAAGACAATACCAATTCCAACACTGGTTATTAAATGAAAAACTCCAGTTCCAAGTTTAGAACACTGTTACAAAGTGGTTTTTTGGTCCTGGGCAGCCAGAGGCCCAGACCCACAGACCTGCAGCCCCAGACCTCTTAGCTGCCCACTGCTGCTTAGGCCCCCCTAAAATGACTTCATGCTGTTTGGTCTATGGTTCAAGCACATTGCTAGCTAGCTTTTTCATCCTAACCCATTCCATTAATCTGTCTGCCCCGTGGCCCGTGACTCACCTGTGTTCCTTACATGTTGCTCCTTTGGGCTTCTGGCTCGGTCTGTCTCTGACACCACCCTGATCCTCCTACCTACTCTGATGCCTCCTCCTACTTTTCCTATGGCGCCTATCATGGGCCAAAACAGCTCCTTTATTTAAAGATTGCTATTCACAGCATACAGAAAGACATTCCCACTTCAGGACACCTCTGGGAATTATTGTACAGAATGGTCCTAGTATCCCTTAAACCTTTACAATTTATGGTATTTGCTGTTATTTGTACACTAAAAATGGCTAGTTAGTCTATCTTACAAAATACAAATAAACTATAGTGCTAAACTGAAAGCTTTCTCTGTGTTAACTATTGTACATGGTGCTGGAAGCTACTATTTAAGAAGCTGGGGGGAGAAAAATCAACAATGGTCTTTTCCAGCTTTTGACCTTCCATGCTCTAATAACAACTTGTCTGACAAGAAGTGTTTACTGATATGATACTGACAATATTTATGTGATTGTTGAGGGTGGGTCATTAACCAATTAGTTTCTCACTGGATCTGAGGTCTACTCAGTAGAATGGAAGTTCATGACCTGATAAAACGCTCTTGACTTGGGAGGTGAAAACCACCAGGGAGAGAACTACTATTATTTTTATTGCAAAATGAGTGTCTTGTCAAACTTCTTCCTAAACATTTGTGCTAATACCCACAGATAAGTTTTGTCTTCTGTCTTACGCAAAGAAACTCCGTTTTGCAGAGAACTGCGGTTAATGTAGAGACTAATGCCTCATCTAGGTACTGAAAATAAGTGATTATTGAGTACTCAGACTTAAAGTGGGCATTCAGGGCCCAAGGAACATTGAAGAAGAGGAGTCAGAAAGAATACAGGAGCTAGATAATAGCAAAAAGTGTCATGAAATAATGTCTTAATGGACATGATATAGCCATAGTATTTATGAACTCACAACAGTTGTTGCTGCCAACATAAAGCCAGCAAAATATACCTAGTTACAGTCAGTCAGAGATACAGAATGGTTTATAAGGTTGCGTCCAGGGGATGTAATGGTAGTCATAGGCGTGATGAAATAGACAAACGTGTTTTCTAATGATGTAGTCATTGTTGAGTTACTCATGTTCAGCTTCTCAACCAGGTCTATTGATGTGGCCCTGCTTAAACCCTGTGTGCCACAAACAAGTTCAAAACAAAAAGGTAAGTCAGTGGAATAAGGATTTGAAGAGAGAAGGGCAGGTGCTCATTGGGATAAGAGGTGAATAAGAGAGTGTAGAAGGATGGGTGTGACTGTAATGTATTGCTACATGAATGAAATTGTCAAGTTAAAAATTAAGACTGCCTGAAAAAGTACAAGGAATCCTATTATTAACTACTTTCCTAAAAATAAAAGGCTATAATATATGTTTGTAATTCTGTGTGTATATATATGTATACATGTATATATGTATAGGCATGTACACACACACATATATTAAATAAACTTTTCTCATCTGGCTAACAGTGCTTCCCAAAAAACCCAAAGATCACCTAACAAAACACAAAATCCCTAATACTAGACAAGAGAAACCTTCTTAGAAGTTGTTAGCCAGTGCTTTCTAAGAGACTCCCAAAACAAATAGCCTATTTATAATGTCTTCCCCCCCCCAGAAGTTGGAGAAAAGTTATATTGCTGAAGACACTATGTACTTCAGACACAGGACCCAGAGAATGTTGAGGTGGAACTGACCCAAATACCCCCTCCCTGAGGACTAGCTTCAATGATACCCTAAGGTGTTATCTAGACTTCTAAAGGAGGGAGACAATCATCAATTTAACTCAGTATGATGCCTAGGATTGACATCAATGAGCAGGGTGGCACAATAACCCTATGGGTGCAGTAGTGGCACACATGCTTTGGTGCTAATCAACCAACAGTTTTTTAGTTGGATTTAAGAAGGGCTGGACAAAAACCAAAACTTTCCTGGTATTGGAAACCTAACCAGCTACTTAATGCTACTTAAATCATGGACCTTGGAGGAGAACCTGCAACCACCATTTTATTAGACCAGAATTATTCTTAATTTCAACCTAAGGATTTGTCCGAGTACCCACAAGTAAGTGTAGTCCTAACCTCTAATTAAGTAAATTTCCTTTTCCAATAGACAGAGACCATTAAATACAATCACAAGCAATAAAAATGGAGAGTTAAGTAGCCAAATCCCAATGTATATATCTACAAAACTCTCACCATCAGCTCAGGGAACATTGCAAAGAAAGGGTGAGAATGTTGAAAGATCCATATGATCAAGGAGTTTGCTGTGAGATTGTGTCCCCTAGGAATAGAAAATCACATTACTCCTCAAATGTGAACTGAACAAGGATGACAATGGACATGCCAAAGTTTATGTGGAAAAGCCCATGAGACCACAACTCTACATAAGGAGCTATAGACAATTGAGGTAAGCAAGGAGTAGGAGAAGTGATCACCCCAATTGGTTGTCAGTGCCAAATGATCAGCCCTGAAATCATACATACAAGTAATATTATATGGACTGATTAGGTTATATTTAGGAATACGCATGCAATAACAATTACTAAAAAATGTCAATGAACTTAAAAAAGAACAAGTAGTGGTATAAAGCAGAGTTTAGAGTGAGGAAAAGGAAGAAGAAATGCTAAAATTAAATAATATCTCAGAAAGAAAACAAAATTAAGGAAAATGGCTAAAATCCTAATAAACACAAACAAAACCAATCTTTTCCCTTAAGTTGTTTTTGTTGCCTTTCCCCCTAGAATTTGCTTAAAGAAAGAACTATTTTCATCCAGCATCTTGCATATGAAATCTCATTTCATAAACAAATATTTAATACAGTAATGGCAAATTTATATCTGCACATTAAGTCAAATCTCTTGAGGTCTTTAATTAGACTCAGTTTTGATTTGTCTTAATTACTGACACTTAAAAAGTGATTTAAATAACATTTTAGAGATGATCTCAACTTTTCAGTGACCAAGTCTGTCTTTCCATGTTGTCAGAATTAGTGAGGCTGAATTAGGATGAATGCTCTTTGTTAAAGTTACAGGTAAATAAAGTCTAAAGCTAGACTATGTAGAAGGAATTTCTACTTTGCTACCTAAAAGTTTTGGGACACCACAGCTAAGAGACTTAAGTTAACACCTCTATGCTTTAACCTTCATGTCTACAAAATCAGAACAAAGGTAGATGCCCCAGAGTTTCTGACAATAAATGAGTTAACTTTTCATCTTCTAAAATATCTGACACATAGCTGTGCATACATTTTGAAATTTCAAATTTAGTCAAAACTGTCTGAATTATTTCAAGGTTTCTTTAAGTGAACAATGATTACCTTTATGCATTATTTACACTCTCTCACTACTTTCTACAATATAGCAAAGGTTTGATGAGGGGAAAACCTATTTTTTCTTTTCCTTTATGAAATTATAATATGGTTACAAAATTTCTTCCTTGCCTTTCCTCTCTCCAAACATGGTCATAACCCCTCATTGCTCTCTTTCATAGGCATAGCCTGTTAATTATTATTAGTTATTATATACACACATATACACATGTGCACTATGTATACATATATATAGTTATGTGGATATGTATACATGTGTATTATGCAGGGATATATAAGTATATATATATTCTTAAATATAACCTGACCAATTGGTGTAATGTTACCTGTCTGTTTTCAGGGCTGACTACTTACTATTATATAACCAGTTAATATGCTTAGGGAAGACCTATTTCATTACTACCATCACTGCTATGCATTTGTCACATATTCATATATTAAATATGTATTCCATGTCATTAGGAAAAAATCCCATTTTCTCTTTAAGGAGAGTAGAACCAAAAAAAGTTTATTTATGTACTTTAGAATGTTGCATGGAAGTGAAATACAATGTGGACCATATTAGATTTCTAAATTATGTAGATTGTGGTATGAATTTTCGGTGTTCCACCCAACCAGTTCTGAAGCCATTTAGTCTCAAATAATCACATGAATTACATGCTGTTTGGCATAAGGCTCAAACATAATACTTGTTAGCTCTTACAATTTAACCCATTTCTTTTCATCTATATCTTGCCACATGGCTAGTGGCTTTACCTGTGTTTGATTACATCTTGCTCTCTTGAGTAGCAGCTTACATCTTTGTGTGACTCTGCTCTCCTTCCTCTTTATCTATGCTTCGATTTTCCACCTGCCTATAAGATGACTTGCAATAGTCCAAAACATTTCCTTTATTATCCAATGGTAATTCACAGCATACAGAAAGACATCCCACATCAGTGGATGGTATTTTGAGCATGCAAATCTTGAAGATGCTATTATATTTGACCTTATTTCGATGAATCAGACTCAGCCAATCCAGAGATGAGGGCATGCAATTCATGTAAATTATTGCAGCTATAAAGACCTAATTGGCTATAAGATATTTGAACATGGACACAGACAATAGTTTCAAGTTGTAGACAACACTGTACATATTATCAGACTCTCCAAACTCTAGCAAATGAATGTTTTGATTCTAGGAATTCTGGGTCATATATAGCCTGTTATTACATGGATTATTATTTCCCAGTTATATTGTGAGCTCACTTTTACTAGGTTAGTCCAACAGCACGGAGATACTTCAACCCTATCCTACGGTCATTCAGCCTCTGATCATATTGATGCTATTCTCATGTGGTAGACCCTTTTCTTCTAGTCACTTGAAGACTGTAGACTTCTAAACCCTAGAGATCATGCAGATCATGCTGTCATGCGCACTTTACACTTACATAGTGTGTTCCACTCTTTTCATCAGGTAAAGATTATTTTTTCCTGAACTTTGCAGGCCATATGTAGTTATATAACAAACTTCAAGGCCTAAATTTTACACATGACTATAGGAAGTGATAGTCATGTATCAAATACAGGCCTTGAAAACACTTTAAATTCTTTTAATCTTATGTAGCTTTGAGATACAAAATATTTTTTTTAAAAAAGAACTTCTTTGTTCACTTGTTTTTAGGTTCCCTGATATCAAAGATATATTGACAAAACAATGTTCAAGACTCATTAGAATTTCTTTTTTAACAAACTTTAGTCCTTTCCTTGGCCTTTGCAGATGTGAGAAGTTTTAACTGAAAAATACAACTTGTATGTAGTTTTGTTACATATAAAATTACAACATAAAGTTTTAATATATGCAATCCCTTTGGAATGTCTAAATTTCCATAATTAACATATACATTACATTATATAAGTAGCAAGATTTTGTGAATAGAATATTTAAAAATCACTTTTTTAAAACAACTTTCAAATATACACAATGTTATATAGAAGAGTTTTATAATACTAATGCACATAAAACTTTAATAAAGCTCTGGTTCAGATTCTTTCTTTTCTAATAAGTTTTAAACTCTACTTCACAGTATGGTTTTCTGGTGGGAGGGGTATTTGTAAGTACTAAAATATTTTCTTTGAAAATTGGACAGTAAGCAGTCTCAGGCAAGGTCTAAAGCCAAATGGCAAGAGACCTTATAGAAGGCTGATTGAAAGTAGAGAGATTTCACAGAAGAAAGAGATTGCTTTCCAGTTTAGAGCAAGTACTATTCTTTCTGAGGTTTAGAGTTCAATTCCCAGCACCAATGTCAGGTGACTAACACTTTCTATAACTCTAGGTTCAGAGGATTCTGAACCCCCCTTCTTTCTTCCATGGGATCTTATATGCATGTGCTCCTTTGCATCGTTCCCCTCTAAGTCTCATGGTCAATAAATATCAAAAGTAGAAAATGTAGATTGATGGAATGATGAAACCCACTAATATATATGCTAATCTAAACTAAAATTAAAAGTAAATTACAACTGAATTAATTAACTATATTATTTATATTCAAGATGTAAAATATAGTGCCCTGATGTAAACATATATTGTATAATGCCTAAAGTGTTTATAATGATGAGAAGCCTGCCACATTAATCTGACTCTATTGTGATTAAGTACCCCAGAGACCTCCTGGATGCTAGTTTTTGCAGATAACTGCAAATTTTAATTTTAGGATGGAATCTGATCCCAAGAAGCTTCTTTATTTAATTGCCTTGAGTTACTTCTCAAAATCATCATTATAAACATATACTCTGGCATGACCAAAGGAAAGTTTGGGTTCAGGTAGAAAAAGAAAAATGATATTTCAATTATAGAGGAATTATTGTCTCATAAAAGTTAGAATAATTTTCATCAAAAGGCAAAAATGATGACAAGTAATAAAGAGAAAACATAGCTCTTGCATATTGTTGTAGGAATGTAAGTTAGTTAACCCTTTATTTAAAAAACTTTTAACAAATGGAGAGACTTTATTAAAATAAAAGTGGTGCTGTTATATCACCTAGCAAATTTCTAAAGATGTATATGCATATACTAAATTATTTAAATAAAAATATTAAAAAATAAATGTACCCCATGTTTATTATAATATTACTAACAGCACCATATAATCAATCCAAGTGATTATTCATCAGTGGCTGAAAACATTTTCTATAGAGTTTCAAACACATATACATGTAAACAAATGATGGAACCCTTTTCATCTTTACAGGGAAAAGAAATACTCTCATAAATAGCAATAGTTATAAACCTAGAGGACATCATATTAAGCGAAATAAACCAGCCACAGAAAGACAAATACTGTAAGAACTCACCTGTTTATGAGATTTAAAGCAGAGCTGTAGAGTTAAGGGATAAATTAGAAATGGGGAGATTTTAGTCAAAGTATAGATTTGGTCAAATCCATCAGTATGTTCAGTGAGATAGGGTAAATGGTGGAGCTCTGTTACACAGAAAGACAGTTAAAAATAATGCATTTTAGTAGTGTGCTATGTCCCAAAATTATTAATCCAGTACATATTAAGAGATATTACCATAAATGCTAAACATCTTGAATAATACATTTGCTATTAAATTGTTTCAATCATTTCACAGCATATATTTGCAAAGGGATAACTTTATACACCATAAATATGTTTTAATATTTATACTTTAAAAATGGCACAAAACTGATATTTCAACAGATATATTAAGATTTACCTCATGTAAAGATTCAGAATGTCTTATGTCTGTTTACTGTGAAGTTCAGTAGTGAAAAAGTAAGGGCGAGAATGAAATAATTGTCAGTAACTTCAACTAGGTTAGCCAAACATCAATCTTTTCTGGCTTACCTACTGATTTTATAACCAGTTATCTTTTAGAATCCCTCCTTGAAGTTCTACTGTTTTTTTCCAAGTAGAAGAAAGCCAGCAGTCATGCATGATAACCAAAAAAACCCAAAGCACTTCCCTCACTGTTTATTTGCCACAGTAATTCAAACTGAAGAGACTAAGAAATGCAGACAGACTGAGCAGCAAGAACCTGGAATAAAGAGAAAAAATTGGGACTGGCTAATCCCACCAATGACTACCACTTGAAGAAATTCAAGTTCAGAGAGAACAAAATTTTGCCTAAAATCACATAGATAGTGGCAAACCACAATCTGAACATGCCTGATTTCAAAGTTTATATTTGTCTGCCACTGTAGCTGCCTTCTATACTGTATGCAATCATCTTTATTATCCCATTTAACAGAAATCTGTTTATACCAATGCATCTGAAACTAAATAGATATGATAGACATTAAAATCAAAACCATTGATCAACTTCAGATCTTTTCTAAAATTAAAATAAGCAATAGAATATTTTCATACTCATATCTCAACGATAAGCTTATAAAAGATATCATGGTGGAACTCACTATTACAAAGGGAAAAATAATGTAAATAAGAACAAAAATGAATAATATTGACACAAATGCAGTTTATTTAATAATGCTGGATGTTGACACTTTGAAAAATTAACAATAATTCCTCTAGTACAATTGCTTAAGTAAAAGCAGGGACAAATAAATTATAATAGCAATAAAAAACATGTCGTGATTGTAGTTACTACAAATATTCAGAACTATGTAGTAATACAATTTATACTAAAATTTACAATGTAAGTGAAATAGATGAATTGATAGGAAAAATTATAATTATGACAATCTTAATATTTTCTATTTCTCTTTGATTCAATAGAAAAGTTCATTGTTTTGCACAGAGCAAATAGTAGGTACAGATGGTTTTGCTGATCAACTTCAGTTAGGCAGGATTTTAGGCCTACGATCTTGCCCTTGATGTTATAACTGTGAATGTACTATGTTCTATGTCAAGGAATTTAGAATTGTAATTAAAGTTGCTAATTAGCTTATTTAAGAAAAAGGAAACTACTTTCTGTAGCTGAAAGTTCTGATCATGACTTGATGACCATTGAAATGGCTTCTCCCCTAGAGGCTTCTGAAGGAAGTAGAGTTACTGACAAGGTTTTCCATTTATGACAATCAAAGAGCAAAATTTTGCCCTGCTCAAGTCATTCCTCACTATAAACTGTAGTAAAATAGATGGCTATTATTTTCAGCTGCAACTTTTTGTGACAAAAGAGTATCTCAATGATGAGAGCCAAGGAATGCCACAAAACATCATGTGTAACAAACCTCATGAAGCAGTGACTTTTTTACAATTATGTGCACACACACACACACACACACACACACACACACACACACACACCCTACAAGAGAAAGATAAATAAATAAATAGATAGATAGATAGATAGATAGATAGATAAATAAATAAATAAATGAGACTAATACACATTTTTCTTTAACAAGAAGACTAAGTCATATCATAAGAAACTATTTTTTAGAGGCAAGGATGGAGAAGTGGTGATCAAAAGAGAATCACATTAAAATTTATTTTATGAGGCTGGAACAACATTACTTCAAAAACTGGGCAAAGGAGGTGACAGCTGTTTCTTTCAAACTAGAAAATGTAAAGAATACTCATCCTGCTGTTTAAGCTGTTCCTCTGTCCTGGTGTTAGGGTCTATACCAGGAAAAAAGAAAAGTGGAGAGACATTAGGCAAGAAGTTGCTGGAATTTGTCCAGCCACACTCCAGTTCATATAAGCTCCACAAATACAACCACAGTCACAATCACAGGCACAGAAAGAGACAGAGGCACAGGCACAGGAATAGACAGATAGGGAAACAGGTGTAAGACAATGAACAGATTGACTGGTGAATGTGGAGGCTCAGGAAAGGTCCCTGATCCAGGGCCATATCTATATAGAGTCTGCATAGCAGTGGTATTCTGACAGAAGTTTTATATAACAGATGACATCACTATTTACTTTGAGGTCCCCAGACTGGCTCTGATGTTACTCACTTCTGCTAACTGGGAGCCCCCATGTACAGTGTCAGCTGTATTTTAGCTTACTCACACTGGATATCTATGTTAACTCTTACAGCTTCCTGTTTTCAACATTCAAGTTCCTTTAGGCAATCATTTCATGCTATGTCTAGATTCCAAATGGAGGAGGCAATCCAAATTCCTTGCCTCTGGTACAGGGAAATTGCCAGTGAAACTAGCAAAAAAATGTATAATTTTACAATCTGATTATATATATATATATATATATATATACATACATACATACATACATACATACATACATACATACATATGCATATCTTTGTACGCTCCACTTTTTTTCTTTTCCAGTTTAAACCTAAAACTTCTATTGGTCCAGGGAAGCTAGACTAGGTACCTCCTCCATTTTTAGAAGAACATACATAAGGTCATTTTTCTTGATGTCACTATTACTTGATCAATACTCTGGATATGTGTGGATAACTGAATTTAAGCTATTGGCTTCCCCAGAAGCAAGGCTCTGGATGGAAGGGTCCGAGTAACAGAATACTATGAGGATGTTCAAAATCACTGGCAATTTTCAGTTAAGAAATCAAAGCAAAGATTATAAGGAAAATATTACTTAATAAAATCAAGTTATGGGTCAAAATAGTAGTCTAGCTAGCATCATAATGTTATGTCTATCTGAAGAGTGCAAGGTCACTTTACCTTTATAGTTGCAAAGCCAAGAAGGATATTTATCATAATAGCATAAATGAGGATTAAAAATTATTAGAGTTACAAAAATGATTCTTACAAAATTAGCCATTGTGATGAGACCCTAATAATGAAAATGTCATCAAACCAGGGTTAGAAGGATACTTGTCTTAAATGGGACTTGTTGAGGTACCTGCCTAAGCAGAAAGTTTTACTTTTTATTAACACTCCATGAAAACAACATCAATGCTAAATTGCATTCTAAATACACATTGGAATATTATCTAGAAAATGAGAGAATATGGATTGATTTTTTTTAAAAAAAAGTACTTACCCTAACTAGAGGAAACAAAAGGAAAACAAACAGTACTTAGAAAATTGGGGTCCTAATAGTTTGCAGCCAAGAAGACTTGGGAACAAATCTTGAAAGGAGATGGTTGAGTGAGAGGAGCAAAGAGGGAGATGGAGGTAGATGGATATTTCAATAGAGGAAGCCAATGTGGGGTTGGAAAGAGACTGGGTACTAGGGAAATGTCCAGGAACTCATAGTATGTCCCTGGCCAAGTCTCCAAACAATGGTGGAGGGGGGTGCCTAAAGGGGACTTCCCCTATAATCAAATGAGTAAACACCTTAGGTGTCATCACAGAGCCTACACCCAAAAGGGAATGGAGGTGGGGGCCGAGATCCATGGCTGAAGACTGGGCAGAGCTCCTGGTCCAGCTGAGAGCAGGGAAGGAGAGTCTTTATGAGCAGGGGGATAGTGATTATGAGGAAGGTTCCTATGGTGATGGCTGGTTGGAGCTTTGGGTAGCTCACTGAATCCGGAATTGCTACTGGAGATTCATCTCGGGAGGGTGGAGCTGGGCCCTCTTGGGAATGGCAGCTTTAGACTGCCATGAGCCTGTGGAGCCTTGAGGGGTGGGATCAGACTATGTTCCTGTTCATGGACTGGCATCTTGGAGCCCATTCCCTATAGAGGAACACTCAACCCAGCATTGATTTTGGGATGAGTGAATCAGATATGTGTGGAACGGATGTGCAGCACTGGGCTGACCCACCTTGGGACTTCTTGCCCTTTTGGGGGAGGGGATCGGTGGATGGGGAGGAGTGAAGCTGAAGCCTGTTGGCAGGGATTGGGAGGGGGAGGGGAGGGGAGCAGCAGGGATACATTTATGGAGATGGCATTCTTTTAATGAAAATAAAATAAAAATAAAAAAGAAAGAAACTATAGAATAGCTTCAGGAACAATGCCTATCATCTTCTATCATGTTTTCTTTTGCTCTTGTTTTTGTTTTTCTGTTTTGTTTTTTCCTTCTGCAGGCAAGCCATGCAAACAAGAATTTCTTTTCCCCAACATTGTTCAATTGACAAATGAGACCTCATAAAACTAATAATATCCATACCAAAACCCACCATTATTCTAGTGAAGAGGCAGCCCACTGAATGGGAAAGATATCTTTTTCAACTATGTACTTGACAAAAGGTTGGTATCTAGAATATACTAACAGCTCAAAAGACTGAACACCAAGGAAAATAATCCAGTTAAGATTGGGCTCTGGAGCTGGAGAGATGGCTCAGAAGTTGAGAGCACTGACTGTTCTTCTAGAGGACCTAGGATCAGTTTTCAGCACCCACATGGCAGCTCACAGTTGTCTGTAACTCCATATTCTGACACCCTCACACAGACATATATGCAGGAAAAATGCCAGTGCACAAAATATAAACACGAATTATTCTTTAAAAAAAATCTATCTATGAAGTTCAATAGAGACTTCTCAAAAGACTAAAAATGAATGAGAGAAATGTTTGTGGAAGCATAAATTATGCTAAGCCATAAGGGAAACACAAATTAAAACTACTTTGAGATTCTATCTCTCCCTGTTGTGGATAACATCCACAAAACAAACAGTAACAAACACAGGAGTGTATATGAGGAAAAGGGAACACTTACTCACAGTTGGTGTGATTTAAAGTTGGTACAGCCACTATGGAAATCAATGTGGAAGTTCTTTAAAAGGAGATTTTATATATATATATATATATATATATATATATATATATATATATATATATACACATATATATATACACATATATATATATCATACAATACATCAATACATTTATACAATTCCTGGACATATTTCCAATGGGTTCTATATTTTATCACATGTCCAATACTGATCTTTTCATGATAGTCTGGAAACGGAAACAGCTTAAATGCCCGTAAACTATAAATAGATAATGTAAATGTGGTTCGTTTACACAATAGGATATTATTCAAATACTAAGACAAATAGGACAGTGAAATTTACAGGAAAATGGATGAAGTTGTGCATGAACATTATGAGTAATGTAACCCAGACCCAGAAAGATATAACCATATGGTCTTTGTCTTAGTGTTTATATTACTATAAATAAACACCATGACCTTGGCAACTCATATAAGGAAAACACTTAATTGGGGCTGGCTTACATGTTCAGAAATTTAGTTCAATATCATTCTGGTAGGAAGCATGCAGGTACACAGACAGATGTGGTCTTGAAGGAGCTAAAAGTTCTATATCTGGATCAGTAGGTAGCAGGAAGAGAGAGTGAGTCACTTGACCTGGCCTGAGCTTCTGATATCTCAAAGCCCACCCCCAGTGACACACTTCCTCTAATAAGGCCCCACCTCCTAATATTGCCACTCCCTATGAGCCCATGAGAACTCTTTTTATTCAAGACACCGTAATCATCGTTATATGTATTGCTAAGCTTTAGAATGTTTTTATATTGGAGTACCAGTAAAACCAGCAAGGATTTATATATATACATGTGTGTGTGTGTGTGTGTGTGTGTGTGTGTGTGTGTGTGTGTGTGTGTGTGTGTGTGTGTATGGTGATAGGAGATTAAAAGGGAAGGAATATAGAACACAGGTCACATGAAAGTAGGAAAAAGGAATGGGAAGGATTAAATGAGGTGTTAGATAAGAGGACAGTATCAAAGTGGGACTATGTGGAGGGATAATTAACACTAAAGTTCTTTGAAAACTGAAGTTTACTATCATCGAGGATTCCTCAAATATATACATAGAAAGGGTTTAAATGGTATTACCCTATAAAGGAAGAAGGGCAATGTCTCTCCCAGATACCATAGACTAGCAAATAAAAATATCCAGTGCAAGGTATGGGTTTCCTCTATACAAAGTGCTGATTATCAGAATTCCTTAACCTCCCACCAAATGGTACAGACTATTGCCATTGCTCTTGCTTGCCTCACATTTTTATATTGTTACTTGATATTGTCATCTACAAGGTTGATACTCGAGAACCATGTAATCAAGTTGCAAAAATGAAATCTCAAAGTAATTCTCAGTTTTTAACTAAGTTTATGATTTTGTGTTCAGATGCATACAAAAGCTATCCCAGGGTGCATGCAGGTGCATACGGTTAGATATTTCAAAGCAGGAAAATAATTTATTGACCTTGAGTCATCAAAATGAAGATACAGATGTGTATTCAATATCATTAGATAAAGCTGTTCTGCTTTTCTCCTGTTAACCTGCCTTTTATAAAGTATTGGCTATAATAGTTTGTGATGGGCAGAAAATTCATCCTTCCTCTTTTTCCCTCTTATGTAGTTTTATTTTGGAGAAAATATGTGAACAATCATCTATTCTTCCCAGATAGTGTACAGATGACAGAAATAAGAGTGATGCTACTCAAGTCTAGCTAATTTACTGGGTGTTACAGAAATATGGGTGGGAGTTTACTTAGAGGATTATGTATGAATTAAAGGCAGCTTCCTTGTCTGAAGGTCCAAACAGAAGATGCAGTTCAAGAAAACTGCATTCCTGATTCTTTCTGTGTAAATTTGAATAAAAATCACATTTTTCAGAGTCTTTCTCTATGAAAGGTCTTCTTGTTTATATAACTTCGGGGAGAGTTATTGTGAATTTTATTACATTCTAGAATTTCCTGTGACTTGTAGGTTGTTTATCTAAGCTTTGTAAGTTATGTCCCCTTTTTGAAATTTGATGAGCATCTTTCCAAGATGGAGTGTTTCAAAGTAGTGGAAATTGCTATATGATTGTCCCTTATGACACATACAGAAAACACACACACACACACACACACACACACACACACACACACACACACGCACGCACACAGTATCAGTTTTGGGAATAACACCTGTGCTTTCAGGCACTTACTAAGGTTCTTAAAATATATTCCCCATAGGTGAAGAAAACTTCTGTAATTTAATTTGTTTAACCTCAGTTTAGCTACTTTTATTTAGTATCTATTTATCTCCTTTAGGGAATTAGTCCTTTAAGTACATTATCCCATTTTTTCATTTGTTATTTCCTTTTTTAACTTTCTTCTTATTTATTCTTTGTATCTTTCACATCATGCATCTCCATCCCATTCATTTCCCTGTTTTTTTGTATCCACTCTCTGACCTTATAACTTCCCATGCAATAAAAGAAGAAAGAAAACCCAGAAAGATAAGGAAAAATCAGTCTCATCATAAAAGCTGCAGTGAATCACACAGTAAACCCTTTATTTCATATGTCTTTACTTGCAAGTGTTCATTTTAAGGAATCATTAGTTTGAGGTCTCTGGTCTCTACTACACTATTGATACTGTATGTTCACTGGACCTCCTTTTTGTATATCTTGCTGTTACCTTGTGTCATGGAGATCCTGCAGGTTTGGGATGGGAGAACCAGTTCCTTCATATGCTCCATCAAATCACAGATGGGGTGGATGCTAGTGTGAACCAACTTGTAACCCTGGTTCTGGGAATGGGTGATTACAGGATTACTCAGCCCACCAGCTCTCTCCTCCATCCTCAAGACCAGGGCAAGCTCTCCAACATTGCTCTGACTAGTCCACACCCCCTTGTAGGGGTATTGTGTTGTTTCCTCATAAATAATTGTCCCACCCACTGGTTTAATAAAAAGCAGTGATGGGCCAAAGGCAGGCAGGAAGTGTGGGCAGGGCTACCAGACTAAAAACTCTGAGAACAGGAAGCACAGAGCATAATGCCAGAGAGAAGCCAAAGGAAGCAGAGGACAACCATGCTGCTGTGAGAAAAGGTACCGAGCTCCATGGCTAAACAGGTTAATATTCATGGCTTAGTTAGCAAGTTATATGCCTGGGTCTCAGGCCAATCAGCCAAAAACTAATGAAAGCATCTGTGTGTCTCTGTGGGTCTGTGGGTCTGTGGGTCTGTGGGTCTGCTGGTCTGCAGGTCTGAGGGTCTGTGGGCCTAAACCTTGAGGCTAGGCCCAAAAGTCTGGGCCAGAAACCTCTTACTACAAATGGCAGCCCAACGTGAGTCAAGTATACCCACGGAAACCCACAGAAAGCTTAAAAAATGTTCTAGAGCCCAAAGAAGCCTCTGAATTGTGTCTCCCATGTGAGCCATGGTACAGAGACATCCTGGTGAAGCACGTGGGCTTGAACTACAATGGCCAGCTTTTAGATTGCAGTTTAAGGTGTAAAATGGCTGGTTCCTGAAGTCTCACAGGACTCTCAATATAAGGAAAAGATTATAAATGATTTATTTAAGGTTTAATTTCATAAGGAGAAAAAAAGAACAGAATCAAAGATGGATTCTTAGGGTCAATGTTTTCTTGGATCAGCTCTGTTTGCCTGAGGCAAACTGAGGCTTGACTTTTCAAAAAGAAGCTTCCTGATTCGGCCTTAAAGACAAAGTACTTGTGAGTCTTTTAAGAAGCCCTGCTGCCTAATACTTAAATGGAGTTAATGAGCAGCAGATGGCAAAGCTTTACTTGGTAATTATATGGACCCTAAAATTCCCCAGAGTACCTGGGTTAAAAAGATAAATTCTATGAAGTTAGACTAGGAGCTGGGTGGAGCCCATCCACCCATCCTACCAACCTTGAACTTTGGCAGATTAAAGGTGTGTTCAGAAATTGAAAGAAATAGAAGAATCTTTGGCAGATTAAAGGCGTGTTGAAACAGAAAGAAATAAAAGAATCTGGTTGGAGTCAATCACCTTAGCCAAGCAAAGGTGTGGTCAGAGACAGAAAAACTTAAGAAATAAATATACAGTAAAGATAGTTTTTTTCTAAAAATTCTAAGTGGTTTAGAGTGTGTTGAAAATATAGATACATAGGTTTAGAGAAAGAAGAGAAAAGGTAGAGAACGCCATTAAAAAGAAATAGAGTAAAATAAATAAATAAAAAATAAGCCACGTAAAGATGGAAAAAACAAAGAATGTCTGGATACCTTATGTTATTGTCTTATTTTTAAGCTTCTTGACTGAAAATGAAATAGTAAAAGCTGATAAAAGACAGTTGATTATTAATGCTGTCGGACTACTTCAACCTATATATTTTGTAAATGAGATGACTTTAAAACTAAAAAGCAGATATGTTACTTTGGAGAAGAGGTTTTCTTTTTATTTTCACAGAAAATGAGAGGCTGTGGATTTATGCCTGGATAAAGAACATAAAGTTTGATAGAGGAAAGCCCCCTGAAAAAAATCTCCATTGGAAATGGATGATCCAGATGATTGAGCATTTCAGAGCACCTCTGTTGAAGTTTCCCAAGCTCTAGATCCAGAACAACTTCAAGGAGACTGACTGAGATGACCCAGCCTTAGGGATTACTCCATTAAAGACTTGTCCGTAATCCTAAATTTTTCTTTGGATTCCTGTGGGATTGCCAGCATCCCCACTCAGCAGGAAGTATCCTAGAGAATGATGCCCACATTCCTACAACATGGATGTTTGTTTTTATTTACAGTGTTGTTTATAAGTTGTTATAGATAAGGAGGAAAAGAATATTAGATTTGGAGTTCTTTTTGTTTTAAAAGGAGAAAAGGGGATATGTAGGGGTATTGTGTTGTTTCATGGTAAATAATTGTCCCACCCACTGGTTTAATAAAAAGCAGTGATGGGCCAAAGGCAGGCAGGAAGTGTGGGCAGGGCTACCAGACTAAAAACTCTGAGAACAGGAAGCACAGAGCATAATGCCAGAGAGAAGCCGAAGGAAGCAGAGAACAACCATACTGCTGTGAGAAAAAGTACCGAGCCCCATGGCTGAACAGGTTAATAGTCATGGATTAGATTAAGGGTAAAGAGTTAGCAAGTTATATGCCTGGGCCTTAGGCCAATTAGCCAAAAACTAATGAAAGCATCTGTGTGTCTCTGTGGGTCTGCGGGCCTAAAACTTGAGTCTAGGCCCAAAAGTCGGGGCCAGAAACCTCTTACTACACCCCCTTGCAGCAATGAACAAATTGAGGTGGGCAGTTCTCCTTTTTTTCACATCCTCAAGGTTGGTTCTCCCACACCTACACCTTCAGGGCCAGCTCTGAGGTGTTGTCCAGGCATGCTGTAAGGGGTCACTCTAATGAGCACTGAAGTCAATGAGGGACAATGACAGCTCTCCTGCTCATATGACTACAGGTCCAACTCTCCTACCTCCATATGGCCTTGATGGACTTGGGGGAGGGCACAAGGAGTTGTGGCGTGGGGCATCCCTTCCACACCCATGCCTCTATATGACAAGTAAGTAATGAGGACAGCTTTCTCATGCTTATAACTTTGGGGCTAGATCACCCTCACCTCTGAGAATGGGGTTGACTCTACTGTGATGCTCAGGCTAGGCTCAGGGCCTGGTCTCTCTAGTGTTGCTATTGCCTCAATTTAAAACTAGGTTGTTTGTCTCTTTGTTTTTAAAATGCAAAAGCTATTATTTATATATTTAAGATATTAGATTTTTATGAAATTTACAGTTGTCTCACTATCTTACAAGAAAAACTTTCAGTCTACACTAAAATTATACAAGTACATCCCCCAGTAGGAAAGAACAGCAATCCTAAGGGAAGAGAATCAATTTCTAGATTTATTAACAAGACAATTTTAAAACAACTCTTAACAACATCAACAAAAATTGTTAGAGGACACAAAGAAATAAAAAGGTAAGCTTCTTTCTTGGGAAAGAAATATATTAACAGAAAATTTCCATCAAAATAATCATACATTGAATTAGATTCAATTTCCTTAAGTATTTTGGAGAAGCTAAAGAAAATGGTGAGGGAAAAAAAACTCTGAATTCAAAAATAACAATCCATAGCAAGCAGTAGAGGCCAATGAAATTACAGAAAGTATAAAAATGAATCCTATACAAATTTTGTAGCTAAAAATATATCTGTAATAAAACTCACTGGAGGGAATCCACAGAAGTTTGAGCAGTCAGAGAAAATAATTAACATCTTTTTTAAAAGGGCTATTGAAATATTCCACTGGGGAATGGATATAAAATGTGGAAAAAGGGGACCCATTGAATACCTTGAACTACCATATGCATGAGGGAATGGGCACACAGAGGATTTGAAGAAATAATGTTTACAAATTTCCCAGACTGAAAGATATGGACCTAACATATGTCATAGGAAACTATGGTACATTACAGAGCAATGATATGGGAATGTCTTTCTGTATGCTGTGAATATCAATCTTTAAATACAGGAGCTATTTTGGTCCATGACAAGCACCATAGAAAAAGTATGTGCTGAAATCAGAATAGGTAGGAAAGGAAGGGTGGAGTCAGAGACAGATAGAGCCAGCTACCCAAGAAGAAACATGTAAGGAACAGAGGTGAGCCACGGACCACATGGAAGAACAGATTAATGGAAATGGGTTGAGTTAAGATTAAAAAAAAAAAAAAACTAGCTAGCAATGTACCTAAGCCATAGGCCAAACAGCATGAACTCATTATAAGTGTCTGAGTCTTTTGGGGGGGCCTGAGCAGCTGTAGGTCTGGGGTGACAGGTCTGTCTGTCTGGACCTCTGGCCACTTGGGACCAAGAGAACCACACTGTAACAGAGCAAGTTACAAGAATAGGTCTGTTATTTCAAATCAATATTGTAAGATTGGGAAACTAAGACAGCAGCATATTCTAACATGTAGGGTTATAATTTGGATACTTAAGTAGAATGGAGACAAGGATGATCCAAATGACATACTAGAGCAGCTAAGAGGTTTAAAGGTAGACTCAGGGACTTAAGATCTCTGCTTTTAAATATATACTGACATAATAGAATTGACTATTCTCTAATAAAGTTATTGCTGCAAACTTTAACAGGTTGACTTGGCTATTCAATAAGCTGAGATAGTAAGCTCTACAAGAAGGCTGTATCACTGTGTTTCCCTATTTCGTCATTATTATAAAAAATCATAAAGCAATATATTTTAGATATGTTTTCCTACTTTTGTGTGCTTTTTATTATTTTACTTAAATATCCAGTTGTATCTCTAGTTATAACTAGAGCTGAATGTTTCAAAAAAGTCATATCTTTACTGATTCAACTAAAGTGGTGTGAATGATGTCTTTAGCATTAAAATAAAGTGTAACATTTAAAAAACAATTTTAGAAGATAAAAGCAAATTAGAATGCTGCCAGAATATATGACCAAAATAGCCAATGTATGAATAGCCTCTAGGCTTTACCTTAAGTATTTTTCTATGTCTAGTGAGTTACAAAATTATATTTTTGAATTGTAAGTCATTTATAAAATTGTTTTAGAATCAATTGAGCAAAAACACCTAATGGGTAAGATTTAGTCTCAGTTAACAACTGTGAACTTTCAGTTTGCATTATTATTATTAATTTTTTAGATTTACATAAACTTAGCTTTTATATGAGACAATCTTTCATCCATAATTCCTAGAGAAACTGTACTGACAAATTTGTAAATATTTTTAGATAATGAAAATCTTGTCATAAAATGTAGTAAATTTAATTTTTATTCTACAATTTATTTCAAATCTCTTTATCAATATCAAGACAGTATTATAAATCTTGGCAGCATTTTCCAACTGTTAAATCAACACATATTCAGGTACTTCATAAGAATTTTTTATATTGTATTAACAGATCAATTCATTCATTGGCTGTATGTTATATCACTATGTAAATTTATCTAGGCTAACAAAGATAGATATTTCACAGAAGCATGCTTTCTCAACATCACTAATTCAAACTTTCCCTGTGTCCTACCTCAACACAGGATTCTTTGTTATGCTTACAAGTCATTGTGAAAACTTTGTAGAAGTTTAATCACACTTATGTTTTAATTAAAGTAATCAACTCACAGTTTTATAAAAGGATGAAAGTTCTCATTGAATTATGAGGCTTTTATCAGCATGTAGTTGTCATACAGACTAAGTGAAAAAAATGAGCTGAAAGGTTGCAAACAAAAAATATGTGTTTGGCAAGACCAGTTATTTAATGTAGATATCTACATATTTTAAGTAATTATTCCAAGCCTCTGTATCAGAAGTTACTAATATTCTCATATACAACGAGAATTCATCATCCATTGTAGAACTCTATTCTTTTGTGTTTATTAATCCTGATTAAAACCAACATTTACTTTTAGAGTTCAAAGTATAATAAGATTTGGATTTATAGCAATATTAAGGCAGAGACTTAGCTTTTATATAATGACATCTAAAAGGTTTAGAATAGGATTATGACTTTACTATAATATTTAATTCTAAAGATACCATGAGAAAAATAAAAACTGTTAGATAACTCTAAAGTGGGTAATGTATATACTCCCCTTTCTTGCTATCATTGTTCCCCAAAAAAGCTGACGACTTTCAGACCTTTAGTTTTCCACATTTTGTATGTCTTTTGGGGTATACTAGTTTAGCATTCTGTAATCTAGCTAAATATATTAAGGGTCCATGGTCAGCCAAGTTTCTATATTATTTATTACAGCTAATACATAAAATTTTCCAATTAAATCAGACAAGGGCAGATGTTACAGCCTTTGACTGATTTTTAAAAAGATTTGACTAATATAAAAAGGCTGTTTGATGCTGTTGCTTTTGAGTATATCAGACACACACTACCAGCACCACATCAGAGTTTATTCAGGGGAGTTTCTGAGCGAGTATGAGGAAGAGAAGCCGAAGAGAAAGAGACAGACTTTCATGTGGTGTCTCCTTTTAGGAAAGCAAGTGAGCACAGATTTATGTAGCCATGCCTAGGGGTATTCCCTCCATACAAGGCATGTTCTGCCAGCACCATGTTGGGTTTACAACATGGCCACTATATGGCAGAAATTCTTATCTCACCTGGGACCATGTTGGGTTTACCACATGGCTGCTTACAGATGCCTCCTAGATCATCAATTGTGTTTGGCTTGGTGAGGTGGTGCATTTAATCAATTTCCTCTTTAAGTGTCTTCTGCAGTAGCAGGGAAGGCTCTTAGACATCCTACTCAGAGCCCTCCACAGGGGGTTATGCATGCCTGGTTATGTGAAATTCAAAAGGCTACTACTCATTCCTCTCCACTTGGACAGCTCTCCAGGAATGGATGTTCTTCTAGGGTTAGTAGTCAATGATAGATAAGAACTTGTTAGGCAAGCCAAGCTAAAAAGGAATAGTCCAGTTGCTAAGCCCTCCTGGGGCAGGGTCAATAAGTTCAGGGCAGAGAACTCTCACTCCCACTAAGTGTCCACATAATAAAATAAAAAAAAGGGTAGATATGTAGTTAGATAAGTCCATAGAGTCAAGGAAATTGGCTCAAACCATTTGGGAAGGCATGCACATAATGAATTTCCTTATGACCCAACCTGGAGTCTGCCTTAGGGCCTAGCAACCACCTATGTCAAACATTCCTGATTTCTCAGAATCTGCCCAGAAACAGGCACTGTTAGATCTCCTGATTGTGCCCAGCCAATGAGAGACAGCCATGCAATGTCACCAGATTTTGTCACATTCTGGGTGCTGGGAGGAGACTGTCTATAGAAGGCTCTCTGTATTGTTGATAAAGGAGTTAGTCCTTTGCAGTTCAACTGATTTCAGTGTCTGTGTTATTGATTCTGTGCCTTCTCACTCTCTCCACCAAAGGAAATGTTAGGACCCGACAACATGGTATAATAAAGATAGAATCATAATAAATAAAGTGTCTTATGTTCATATGATTGATGGGAAATAGAGTTCTATATATTTACAAATGAAAACAGTTTAAGGTACTATTTTTTCTTTTACTGAAAATATTTATTTTCACACACTATATTCTATCAGCATTGTCCATGCCCTGGCCTGTCCCAGTTCCTCCCCATCTTCCCTGAGCATCCTTTCTGTCTCTCACTAAAAAACAAACAGACACCTATGGAATAATAATAAAATAAATTAAAAAGATAAATAACAAAATTAGAATAAAACAACCAAACAAGAAAAAGAGAAAATAAATAAATAAATAGATAAATAAATGAATAAATAAATAAATAAATATCACAAGAAATGCATATAGACACAGAGACACAAACAGAAAACCTATAAAAACTTCAAGCCAGAAGCCATAATATATGTGTAAAGATCCTCTAAGGTAAAGAAAAAGTGTCCAGGGACAGAGGATCCTCAAAAATGTTGTTGAGTTTACTTTGTGTTGGTTATCTATTGATGGGTATGGGATCCACATTTAATCACATTTAAGTGGAAATGTGCTTTTTTTTTTTTTTTTTTTTTTTTTTTTTTTTTTTTTTGCCAGTGAGACTCCTTTCACCAGATGGTTTTAATGCAGAATTCCACCAGACTTTCAAACAAGAATTAGTCTAAACTCTTCTCAAGTTATTTCACAAAGTAGAAACAGAAGAAACCTTCCCTAATTCCTTGTATGAGATCAAAGTTATTCTGACAACTAATTCCTACAAATAATAAATAAGGAAAGAATTATGGAATAACTTCACTTATGAATATAGATGCAATTTTTCAATAAAATATTTTCAAACTGAATTCACACATATAAAAATATTTTCTACCATAATCAAGTAAGTTTCATACCAAAGATTCAGAGATGTTTATAGACACATAAATTAATAAATGGAAGCCATTATATAAACAGATTGAAAGAAAAAAACACATGGTGATCACATTAGATGCAGCAAAATCCTTTAGCAAAATATAACACCTTTACATGATTAAAAATCCTGGAGAGATTAAGGTTATAAGGACCATACCTCGATATAAGAAAGTGAATTTACAGCAAACCCATGGTCAGCATCATCTTAAATAGAGAGAAAGTCAAAGCAATTCCACCCAAATGAGAAACAAGACAGGAAGCAAGAGAAGGCTGACTACCCTCTACGTACCTATTCTATATAGTTCTTGAAGTTTTAGCAAGACCAATGAGATAACTGAAGAGCAGGGAATACAAATAAGAATGGAAAAAGAAGTCAAACTATGTCTATTTTCAAAAAATATGACAATATACATAAATGACCTTAAAAGTTTCATGGGTAAACTTCTACAGCTGATAAATACTTTCAGCAAAATAGCAAAATACAAAATTAACACCAAAAAAATCAGTAGCCCTCCTATATAAAAATGACAAATAGACCTTTCAAATAGCCTAAAAATATAAAATATTTTAGGATATCTCTACTCAACCAAGTGAAAGAAACATATAATAAAAATTTAAGACATTACTAAAAGAAATTTAAGAAGTTATCACAAATGATGTTGGCATAGCTGGATGGTAGTATGTAGAAGAATGTGAATAGATCCAAACCTATCACAAAACTCAAATCCAAGTAGAACAAAAAACCTCAACATAAACCCAACTACACTGAACTCAATAGTAAAGAAAGTGGGAAATACCCTGCAATGCATTGGCACAGGTGAACACTTCATAAATATAACACCAGTAGCACAGATACTAAGAACAAAAATCAATAAATGGGATCTCCTAAAACTAAGAAGCTTCTGTAAGGCAAAGGACACAGTCAATAAGACAAAATGACAGCCTACAGAATGGGAAAATATCTTCACCAACCTTACATCTGACAGAGGATTGATCTCTAAATATATGGAGAACTCAGGAAACTAGAGCTCCCAAACCTAAATAACACAATTTAAAAATGGGGTTCAAAGCTAAAAAGGGAATTTTCAACAGAAGAATTACAAACCGCTGAGAGGCACTTAAAAATTGCTGAACATCTTTAGTCATCAGAGAAATTCATATCAAAACAACTTTGAGATATCACCTCATACCTGCCAGAATGGCTAAGATCAAAAACACAGATAACAGCCTATACTGGAGGTGATGCAGAACAAGGGGAACACTCCTCTGCTGTTGGTGGGAGTGTAAACTTGTAAGGCTACTCTGGAATGCAGTATGGTGGTTCCTCAGAAAATTGGTAATCAATCTCCCTAAATATCCAGCAATACCACTCTTAGGTATATACCCATAGGATGTACATTTGTACCCCAAAGGCATTAGCTGAATTATGTTCATAGCAGCATTATTCATAATAGTAAGAACCTGGAAAAAAACCTAGATGCCCCTCAACTGAAGAACGGATTAACAAACTGTGATACATCTACACATGGAGTACTACTCAGCAATTAAAAACAAACAAATACAAAACAACATCTTAAAATTTGCAGGCAAATGGTTGGGTTTGGAGAATACCCTCCTGAGCGAGATATACAAGCCCAGAAAGAGAGGCATGGGATGTACTCACTCATAGTGGATTTTAGACAAAAAGCAAAGAATACACAAGCTGTAAACCACAACCCCCTGAACAGCTTGGGATCAGAAGGAACTTAAGACAGACATTCAGAGATTCCCCTAGGAAGAAAAAATAGAGATCACCTTAGCAAATTGGGGTCATAATAGGTTACAACCAAGAAGAGTTGGGAACAAATCTTAAAAGAAGGAGCTGGTTGTGTTAAAGGCACAAAGAGAGAGATAGAAAGAGATGGATATCTCCATAGAGGAAGCCAATGTGGGGTTGGAAAGAGACTGGGTGCTAGGGAAACATCCAAGAACTCTCAGAATATCCCTGACCAAGTCTCCAAATAACAGTGAAGGGGGTGCCTAAACAGGACTTTCCATATAATCAAATCAAATGTGTAACCACCCTAAGTGTCATCACAGGACCTACATCCAACAAAGAATAGAGGTGGAAGCAGAGATCCATGGCTGAGTTCTGGGCATAGCTCCTGGTCCAGATGAGAGCAGGAGAGAAGAGTCTGTATGAGCTGGGGGATAGGGATTATGAGGAAAATTTCCACAAAATCACTAGCTGGAGCTCTTTGGAGCTCATTGAATCAAGAATAGCCACCGGAAATCCAACGGGGAAAAGAGCTATGCCCTCCAAGTGTAGGCAGTTGTTGACTGGCATGAGCAGTATGTAGAGCCTTGAGGGGTGGGATCAGACTGTGTTCCTGTGCATTGGCAACTTGGAACCCATTCCCTGAAGAGGAACACCTAACCCAGCCTTGACTTTGGCATGAGTAAATCGGACTTGCCGGGAATGGATGTGCCACGCTGAGCTGACCCACCTTGAGAAATCTTGCCCTTTTGGGGGAAGGTATTTGTGGATGGGGAGGGATGAGTATGAAGGTGGACTGGTAGGGATTGGGGGTAGGGGAGGGAGGAGAAGAGGAATACATACATAAAAGTGACATTTTTAATTTAAAAAAGAAAAAGAAAAAAGATGGAAAGATCTCCCATATTCATGGATCTGTAGAATTAATATAGTAAAAATGTTCATTCTACAAGAAGCAATTTACAGGTTTAATTCAGTCCCCATCAAAATTCCTACATAATTCAATATAGATCTTGAAAGGCCAGTTTTCAGCTTAACGTGGAAACACAAGCATAAGCAAGCAGGCAAGCAAGCAACAACAAAAAAACCAGGATAGATAAAAGTGCTCAGAATGATAAAAGAATTGGTGAAGATATCATAGTCCCTGAAGTCAAATTGTACCACAAAGCTTAGTAATAAGAAGTGCATGGTATTGGTACAAAAACACACATGGTGACCAGTAGAAAAAAATCAAAGACTCAGAAATAAGTCTGCACACCTAAGGTTATCTGATCTTTTGAGAATGAAACCAGAAAAACACACTGGAGAAAACAAAACAGAACAAAACAAAAAAGTGATTTTGTTCAAATTGTGGAAGAATCCATAATAGATCCATACTTGTCTTTCTGTACAATTTTAACTCCAAGTGGATCAAATCACTCAACATAAAATTATATATCTTGAATCTGATAAAAGAGAAATTGTGGATACTCTTGAACTGATTGGCACTGGAGACAACTTTCTGAACAGAACACTGATAGCACAGACACTAAGAAAAAAATTAACAAATGGGACTTCATTAAATTGAGAAGCTTCTGTACATCAAAGGACACCATTGTTTTGAGAAAGCCATAGCCTACAGAATGTGAATTTTTTTTTAACCAACTATACATTTAATAGAAAGATAATATACAGTTGAAAATGAGGTACAAATCTAAACAGAGAATTCTCCAAAGAGGAAACTCAAATACCTGAGAAACACCCAAAGAAATGGACATACTTAGAAATTAAGAAAATGAAAACTCAAAGCTGCTGTGAGATTTATTAATGGCCAAAATCAATAGATCAAATGACAGCTCATACTGACAAGAATGTCCTGGAGTAAGGGGATCACTCATCCATTGTTGGTGAGAATGCAAACTTCTACAGCCGCCTCTTTGGAAATTAGTGTGGCAGTTCATCAGAAAAAATGGAATCAATCTACCTCAAGATCCAGCTATACCACTATTGGATATATACCAAAAGGATATTTTCCCCTTTACAAAGACACTTGTTTAACCATGTTCATTGCTTTGCTATGCCATTCATAATCTCCAGAAATAAGAAATAACCTACACAAACCATTGAAAATGAGAAATCTAATTCTTGCCTATCTAAAACCTTCACTTTTATCGACTACTGTTTGTAGCTCTGGAAGTGTTCTGCATGCTACCAAAGGAGAAAGGTAAATACCAATCTAGCTACAAACCCTTTGATCTACAAGAGTGACCTGCCTACAAAATATACTACAATCATGACACAAAGCTTGAAGGACTAATTAACCAATATCTGATTTAGTTAAGGCAAACCCTATGGGATGGAACCCATATCCAATACTGATGGGTGACCAATAACCTGAGACCATATGGGCTTAGGTACCTAGGGGAAAATCAAACACTATTGGTCTACTAAAGAAATATAGCAATAAAATGACTCCAAAATGACAAAGTGAAAGACCTTAAAACACTTAGCACTAAAAGAAATGTCCCTATCAAATTCCTTCTCCCAGGGAACTCTATTGAAGCAGACAGAGGTGGAAAAAGTATAAGAACAAGAGGACACCAAGGAACCAAGTCTTCTAGAAACAATAGGACTAGTACACATGAACTTGCAGAGATTGAGGTAGTATGCACAGGGCCTGCACACGTCTATACCAGGTGGGGGTCCTTGAGCTGAAAGGGAAAGTGAACACATACCCCCATCCCTAACCCAGAAGTTATCTCTGATTATTAACCACTTGAAAATTAAGGTACTTATTTATGGCTAAAACCGAGAGCTAGAACTCACCTTCTGATTATCTCAAAAATGTATTATATATTGGTAAAAATCAGGCTACTTTAACTATTGGGGTGGAAAAAGAAAAGCTTTCTTTTGTGATGTGTTAGTGTCTTCTCATGAATTAGTTCAGCTTGTCTTCACTCATTTTCTCATTAATGAGGTTTTAGCCAGAGAGACAATAAAATGATAATATATGGAACAAGTATCAAATACTTTTATATTCCAGTTTTCTTACCTTATAAAATATTCACAGTTATATATTACTTGTCCAAAGGCAAGGAGCTTTTAGGATCCTTTCCGTTTCTATGATCTTTGGCTCTATAATTGATAAAATGGCATGAGATCTCATTAAATTACCTTTTCCCAAGACCAAAAATATTACTGCATCAAAATTTTAGAAGGTCTATGATACAAGTCTATTGAGCTTCATTGTCTAGCATATATACATTTAATGAGTACTTAATTGAAAATTGGAAGCATGAATTATATATAAAAATTTATATCTTGCTGGTAGACTCATGTTTTTGGATGATGAGAATACAAAAACTGCAGATTCTAAGAAATAAAATCATTATTCCTTTTTATTGGCAATACCTATGACTACAATGAATTAACTTGTTCTTACTCTTTAAAAAATGTCCTTACTTTTTAAATTACTAAACATAGAAAAGGGAAGCATTTGTATACAGCAAGAGTTTAAAGCCCATGGTTTTACCTGTTCTCACTAAGCATCTATAACAATTAGCAATAGGGTAGTTAGTGAATAGTTTCCCCATATCTTTTAGTTCCAGGACACAATATTAATATACTACTGTGGTAATACATACAATGAAAGTGATGCATCCAGGTCTCAAATTCATCATGATGCATATCATCAAGCTAACAGTGTATTTGAAACCATTCTACCACGACTATTCTTGGAGTGCTGATGTAACTGTGATCCCCTGGCTAGTTCACTTAATTATTTCTTTATACATCTGATTCAGTGACAAATAATTAATGATAAATAAACATATATACACAGTCCTCACTTTAGTAAAATTTTATTTTCTTCACTAGTTTTTTGGGGTCTATTAAGACATTCATGTAGCAAAATTATGTTGAACATTTCACTATAAACATGATGTGATATACATTAAAGATTAAAGGCATTATACAGTTTGAATTTTCAAATTTAGAATAATTCTTAATTTAAGTAGACACTTAGAAAAACATTATTTTATTGATAGCCAGAATACAACTTTTACATAATTATAAAGAACTTTTGGCTGACCTTATGGCCCACTTTGATTTCAGATAATTTTTATTTTTATTAAATTTTATTAATTTATTTGAGTTCAGTCAACATAGAAAAAAATACTTAAAGCAAGTATGCTGATTTTCAGTTGTGAGATACACTATAATGTTTTAATATTTTAAACAGTTTTCTTACAATTTGACTAATTTGACTAATAATTTACAGAGTCTTAATAAAAAAGGAATAGTTCTATCTACCTTATATCCAGTTCTACTAAAATTCTAATGTAAGGACAGTTACATAAATGTATTATTTAGACAAAACCCAAGTAAGTTTTTCCTTTCACAACTTTCTAATACATTTGTAAAGTGGGTGAACATTTGTTTCATTTTTGTTACTGTTTCAGCAACTGTTGAAGTAAAATGATATGGGATGATAGTGCTGGGAAACCACAGAAGAATACTACTTGGCATTTCATCTAGATAGCTGAAGTGAAATATTGGTATACTTGGAAGATTTAAATATTGTTTCTGACTTGGCGTAACTCTGACTCTCAGATGTATTAGTTGCATGTAACAGAGCCAAACTACACAGTTGGAAAACTAAGAAACAGGATCCAAGTTAGCTAATTCGATTTCAGGGCTATATATCATCTGTAGAGATTCTATCCAGAAGCAGAGGAAGACATTTTAATTAAAGATTTCCTCTGTCTAGGCTTCTCTTTAACTAATAATTGTCTTTGTACTTTAGTGTGTGTTGAAACTTTTGACTTAAACATGCTTCTTTGGATTAAATTGGTCTTTAAACATTAAGCTTTTTGTTCCTTTTTCCTTCCAAGAATTTATTATACTATAAATGAACTATTAGTTTTAGCATTTACATAAATGAACATAGAATTGACCAGGGAAAAGTCCGTTAGAAGTGCCAAAGCCTTTTAAAATGCAAGGAGACTCCTAGGACATACATGCTTTCCTTAAATTGCAGGGTAGGCCTTTGTGCCCTGTTTACAAATTAAATAATCCTAACAAGATAGTCAGAGCTCCCTCCTCTGAGCTGTCTTTTGAAATCTTGTCTTTCACTTGTTTTAGAGATAGATATTTAATAAACCAGGGAAAATAATTTCAAACATATCATAATCAGGTTTCATGTCAGTAGTTTTACTGTATTAATTTTCTTGGCTAATGATAAATATAATTTGCTTCAATGTACAATATGATGGGAATAATTAAGGGATCAAAGTTTCTTTGAACTAAATATTTCAACCTCAGGGCTAACAAAGTCTCTAGATGTTTAATATTAACCAAATAAAATTTAAATACAAAATGAGCTATCATCATTTGATATTGGGCATGATGAAGTTTTGATATAATTAATTTCATATTCATTATTCTGTTCTAAAAGATGCTTTTGGCAGCATACAAGTTGGAAGAAAAGGAAATTCTTAAGATGAAAAAGTATGCATATGTCAAAAGATTTGTAGATCACACAATCTTTCAACTTTCTGATCATTCTACTGGAACACTTAGTGATTGAAGCCACTGAATTAAGATTAAAATGTAATGGCTAACTTATTAAAATTGCAAGCTGAAGAAATCACAATGTTTCTATCTGCATTTCAATACAGCTCAGAAAAACACTCCACCTGCTTAAAGAAACACTGAATCTCTCCATTAATAACAGCTGCCATAGCCATGGTAGAAAACCTCATATTTGCCATTACCTGCTTATAACTTGGTTATCTTTATGGACATACCAATCTTTAAGACTTCATTATTCAAATGTTTTAACTTAAACTATTTCTTGTTTTAGTTGCACAATTAAATTATGCTAATACAAGAAACACACATATTGTCTTCGGTATTTTCCCAGTAGAAGCACCAGAGAAAGATTAAGTGAGGCATACTTAATATCTTTCATTTCTGCTATAGACTGAATTATAATATCTAACCCCTATTTCCTATTGTGAAGCCCTAACTTCCAAGGTTTGAATTTGAAGAGATGACTTTTATATTTATTATATTATATTATATTATATTATGTTATGTTATGTTATGTTATGTTATGTTATGTTATGTTATGTTATGTTATGTTATGTTATGTTATGTTATGTTATGTTATATTATATTTATTATATTATATTATATTATATTATATTATATTATATTATTATATTATATTATATTATATTATATTATATTATATTATATTATATTATATTATATTATATTATTATATTATATTATATTATATTATATTATATTATATTTTATTTTATTTTATTTTATATTAATGTTTGTTTATATTTAATTAAACTAATGTGATTGGGCCCTTATCCTGGGATTATTCTCTTAGAAGGGACACTGGAATGCTTACTTTGTCTCCTTCCATAAGCACTTACTGAAGAAAGACCATGTAAACATTCATCCAGAAAATGACCAACTGTTAGACCATGTTGCCACTCCAGTCTTAAATTTCCAGTTTTCATAACTGTGAGAGAAAATTTTCTGTTGTTTAAGTCTTGACATTTATGCTATTTTATTCTGGTATCTCAATCCAACAAGCACAAATTTGTATGCTGAACAGTGTGCAATAATAAATACTTTGTGGGTATATATACATATTATACATATATATACATATATACATATATATACATATATATATATATATGTATATATATATATATATATATAAAGTTCCTTTGGGTATGCATTAGAAGACTTTTCATGTGCATACCATGAATCTAACATTACAGCTAAAGCAAGATATGTTATTCAGAATGAGAGAGAAGTCAATGCTTGTAAAAGTGGCAAAGGACACCTTTTCATTCAAACTCTGCTTTTGTATTTTCAGAAAGTAGAATTTTTGAGCAATAAAATAAGATAAAATTAGTGGAAGAAATTTCTAAGTACAATCTTGGATTAACAGCTTTGGTCCCTTTGCTGGCTAGAGGGAAGTATAAGAGGTGAAAGTTGAAATGAGGAAGACATTTCTAGAAGAAAATGGACCAGAGCTTTAAGAGACAGAAAATTCTCAGCCTACTCATTTTAAAACAAACAAACAAACAAACAAACAAACAAACAAACAAACAAAAAATGAGAAGACTTGCTTAGAAGAAAGCACTGAGATGATGGCGAAACATTTGCTAGCACACAGAATAAAGTAAATGGATATGGGATAAAATGAAGGAAGGCTATTATGTTTATTAGACTAAAAAGGACACAATAATAGAGCTACTGGTTAAAAATTTAGTTTCATCTTCAAGAAGATGGAAAAGTGTAGTAGTGGGGTGTTTGGGTCCTGGGCAGCCAGAGGTCTGAGACCCACAGACCTGCCGAGCCAGACCGCTTAGCCACCCACCGCCCGCCTCTCAGGCCCCCAGAAATAACTCAGACACTTATATTAACTTGATGCTGTTTGGCCTATGACTCAGGCACATTGCTAGCTAGCTCTTACATCTTAAATCAACCCATTTCTATTAAACTGTCTGCCACATGGCCCATGGCTCACCTGTACACCTACATGTTGCTCCTTTGGTGGCTTCAGCTCGATCTGTCTCTGACTCCGCCCTGCTTCTACTACCTATGCTTTGATTTCTCCTCCTACTTCTTCTATGGTGCCCGTCATGACCCAAAAAATCTCCTTTATTCAAAGATTGAGATTCACAGCATACAGAAAGGCACTCCCACATCAGAAAAGTATTTTCCAAATGTGATTCTTCACTGATCAACAGAGCATAGCCATGGATTTCATCCAGAGAAATGTTCTTAGTCTGAAACATTGTGAGAAAGACTGCCTTACAGAGCAATGGGAATGGAGCTAGCTGGAACCTTAGGAGGGAAAGTCCTAACACAATCAATTTGGAATTCTTTATTATGACATCATGAAGGTCTAACTTTCATTTTAGATATGATGCCCTTATAGTATAATGTTCTCTCTCTCTCTAATTCTATCTTTCTCATCTATCTACCACTTGAGGAAAAATTAAGATGTTGAATTCTGTATTCTGCAAGACTTAGTCTCACCATGATTGAAGCCTATTTTTCAAACTTCAACTTCTAAGTTTACAAAAAAATTATTTTTAAGATACCTATTCTCTGTGGTTCTATCATTGCTCAAGGTATATTTTCACAATAAATACAAACATTTTTTATCTCAGAATAGAAAATATATAAGATATTGTGGGTTGGGTATAAAATGTTCCCCTTATGTCACATGTTTCTCTGTAATTACACACACACACACACACACACACACACACACACACACACACACACACACACACACATACTTGGAATTATTTTTTACTGTAGCTTCTACAAAGGCAAAGAATAGTGATTTACCAAAAGAATATCCAAGAATCCAGAAGTTGTTAAGTCCACAGGGCTGGATGGCTTGGCCAGACTTCATTATATGTCCAAATCTCAAAGATGTGGATTTTAATGCTAATAAAGGATTGAACTTGCTAGCAATAGTGAGGGCAGGCAGTCAAAGAGCCAAAAGTATAACTTCTTTTTTTTCCTATCTTTTACTTAGGCCAAGAAAAGCTGTGAACAAGAATTAGTTTGGGTCTTCTGAGTTCAAGGGAATTGAATTTAAGGTGAGTTTTTACCTCAAATAATAAATTGATTAAAAATTCCTCTAAATAATTCCAGATGTAGTCAACATGATAACTGAGACTAGCCACTACAGACTGTATCACCTTAAACTGTCACTGCAAATAAACCCTAACTCCCTTAACTTGATTTTGTCAGATATTGTCACAACAAATGAGTAACTGATACAAATACAGAAATTTGGTACTGGGGAGCATATTTATTCTCATGATAAACTAACTTTGATGTTCTTTAGGTCTTAGAAGTGATGGGAGAAAATGTGAAAACATTTGGACTATGGGCTAGAAAAGCATATCTTAAGGTGTCATTTTGGTAAGAAATCTGAAAACAGAAGGCAGAAATCAAATGAACTGTAGACCTCCCATATCTCATAAAGTTTCAGAGGAGAATGAGGCCTCTCACACTTGAGCTAGAGACCATTCATGCATGTATTCTGGCAAGGAATCTGGCAGCATTTGCTTGTGTCCTGAAAACTCTAATAAAACTGAACTGAACGCAAAAGTAGTGAACCCATTTTTTTTTCTGTAGAGGAAACAACAAAACATGATGGCATACAGACTGTGGCTCCTATTACATATATGTGTATGTATGTATCCAGTCATACAGTGAGAGAGAAAAGAGTAGTAAGTGGAACAAAAGGATTTTTGATTTGGTGGGGGAAAGCAGGGAGTTTTAAAGTTGTTGATGAGGTAGATTCTAAAGAGCAGCTGTAATTGTAAGCAGATTAGCACAATTAAAGAAAAATAAATTGATCTGCACTAGAGCAATGAGAAAAGTGGTGGGATGTCTGCTTTTAAATGTCAACATGCCACAATTTAGAATTACATAAGTAGGATGTTTCTGGTCTTGGTTGTAGAGGATTGCGTTGGCTGCCTTAGTTAATAGGAAGGCAACAAATGTGGGAGGCACCTTCTGATAGTGTCCCAGATTTTAAAAATTATGTGAAAAGGGGAAGATTATCCACTTTTTGATTTCTTTTCCTTCCCTCTTACTGCTAAGTTGAATCTTTAATTGACAGTAGAACTAGCCTTTCCAGAAACCACCATAAAAGCAGATTGGAGATTGGTACTGTTGAGGAACCCAGCCTCATAAACTAAGAAACTGCTGGCTTCTTGATCTCTCTCTCTCTTTCTCTCTCTCTCTCTCTCTCTCTCTCTCTCTCTCTCTCTCTCTGTATGTATGTATGTATCACATTACTTGTTTCTATTTCTCTAGAAGATTCTGACAAACATAGGTTCAAGATTCTGTCCATTGAAGCATCCACCTAATAAATTTATTTGAAATTAGTAGCTCTGAACTGAGAATGCTCCTGAAGGAGTTGCCTTTTCCATGATGTACAGAGGCACTCCAGCTTTGATGCAAGGAGGCCAGATTAAATCTTGATTTTATGGCAGTACCTGGCAACATTGGTCACATAACACAGGATCTGCATACCCATGGAAATTGTAGAGTGGAGGATAGGGCATAGAGGCTATTTTAAAGGCTCTAGAATGCTAGTGAAGGCAGATACTATATGGTAGGGTCAGATTCCTAGTGAAAAAGCTCTGAAAGGTCATTTCAAATAGCTTTGAGGGTTACACCTATGGTTAAGTAGAGAACCAAGGATATTAGATGCCATGTGCATAGACTATCTGCCAAGGAAAACTTTAGGCACGAAGTGGATCTGAAATAGTAGAAAGGTTGTATGTATTATAGACAACAGAGCTGTAGGGATGGGGCTGGTTAAGACTGCTGGATCCCAGATATTTGCAACATGATCTCCAGATGCTATGCATGAAGTGGCAAGATTTGGTGTTTGCCCTGCTGAAATTTAATCTTGTCTTGTTTTTATTCGTCCTTGCTGTTTTTTTTTTCATTTCTCCCTTACAGGACAGGAATGTTTACTCTGTGCCATTTTCTATTGGAAATACACAACTTTGGCTTTTGATTTTACATCAGCTCATACTACAGAGTTAGTAATGACTTAGACTTTGTACTTTGTACTTTTGAACAGTGTTGAGACTTCTAGAGACTTTTGAAATGGAAATGAATGCAATTTACAATATGAAATGACCAGGTACCCATGGGTGTCAGAGAGAGTTCTACACTTTGAATATGAAATGTCTTTCATGGACTCATGTGTTTAACACTTGGTCCCCATCTAGTTAAGCTCTGTTTTGCTAGAATGTAGAGCCTTTAGAAGGCAGAGATTCATTAGAGCAAGTAGGAACTGCAAGTTAGGTTTTATTGCTTGGTTTCACTTTCTATTGATTATTTGCTTCCTTTCTGAGGAAACAATCTATTGCATAATTCTATTTAGTATAAAATAAAACACAGAGCTAAATATTGGGGGAAAAGCTGAAACATTAGAGAGACAGGGAATAAACCACAGTCACTTCAGACTGACCAGGCATGCAGGCAAAAGGAAATCCTGCTTTCTCATACCTGGTCAGTCTGAGGACTTGTGGAGATAGGACCTACCCTATTTGACTTGAGGACTTTATGGGCTGAGAACTGGCTGATTTGTTTTTCTCTATGATAAACCAGCTTTTCCCAAATATCAGGCTCTGGAATTTTATTCTATTACCAAATAAAATCCATGCTATATCAGGTACTCAACTTTTGGAGCAGAAAGTTGCAAAAACACCCACTTTCCAGCTGGAGATACATGTGGCTGGGGTCAATATCCAGCTGGCTAGGTTTTCTCTTTGTAATTAGCCTACAACCTTAAGTAGAGACTGCCACATATGTTTCTTCTCTATATTCACCTGGGTGGAAAGGAAAATATAGTATCAGAATGGATATTTATACCACATAATCAGAATAAGAAATGAAAGATATATGTGCAAAGATTTCTGATTTGGTTTTTAAAGAAAAACTAAGACTGTCAGTTGACAGGAACTGACTCAGCAGAAATTTTTGTACCTTTAATGAAAAATTTGACCACACAGATAGAAATTAACCTTGGCAAAGAGCTTGCAGTAATTTTTGAGAGAGATTAATCACAGATATCTCCAAAGCAAAAGAATTCAATTTAGAAAGGGAACTAACTGGATTCTTCTTTGTGTTGTAAGGGATACACCAATTTCTGGAGCTCTTACATTTTATACGGATGCAAACAAATCAGGAAAGGCATGTTGCAAATCAGAAAATTTAAGTAAAGTTTTTCAAAGCCCTTATAATTCTGTCCAAAGTCAGAATCATATGCTATTATAATGGAATTAATAGGTTTCACAGAACCTTTTAACCTAGTCACTGACTCTCAGTATGCAGAAAGAATTGCTTTACTCACTGAAACTGCTGACTTTATTCCTAATGAGTCTGAACTAACTTCATTACTTTTTCTTTTGTGAGAAATAATCAGAAATAAGAATCATCCCTTTTATATAACACACATCTTATCCCATACAGGTCTGACAGGCTCTCTAGCACAAGGTAATAGTAAAATTGATAAAATTTTAGTAGAAAATGTTCTAGAGGCCTCACAGTTTCATAAAAACATAACTTAAATTGCAAAGTTTTAAAATGGATTTTTCTATTACTTGACAGCAAGCCAAAGAGATTGTAAAAAAATGTCCTATCTGTCCCTTCTATAACCAAACTACATTACCAGCAGGAAGTAATCCTAAAGGTATACATAAAAATAAAATTTGGCATAGATATGTTTTACTTTACAAAATTTGAAAAATTAAAATATGTAAAGCATATATATATACATTATATATATGTTTTCAGTATTTCAATGAACAACTACTTTGAGTTCAGAAAAGGCTGAATCTATAATTACACATTTGCTAGAAGTTACAGCCATTATGGAGATAGCTGTACAAATTAAGATTGACAATGCTCCAGTATATGTCTCTAGTAAAATAAAACAATTTTTGCTTATTATTCTATAAGGCGTATTAGAAGTATATACCACACAATCTACAGGGCAAGTAGTTCATAGAAAGATCAAATCAAACTCTAAAGGATATGCTAAAGAAACAGAAAGCAGTAACAAAGACCCCCCCCCGAAATATACTACATAATGCTTTATTAACCTTGAATTTTCTCAATGCTAATGAGAAAAAAACAACAGCTGCAGAAAGGCATTGGACTATATAAAAAAACTATTGAGTTAAATCAGCCTGTCTACTGCAAAGACATGTTAACCTCAGAATGAAAACCAAGACATGTATTATGTGGGAAAAAGCTTGAAGAAAAGCTATGGATACCATGAAAATTGAGAAAGACTTAATATGAACAGAAAAAGTTCTTATTAAGGAGAAATGATATATCATCCACTGATGTGAAAATTTTTAAGTTATAAGAAAAAATAGATCAACGAACAAGGGTTGGGGCACGGTTATGTTTTTCTCTTTACAGAAAACTAGAAATACCCATCTTCAAGAAGTCTGTAGATCTTGGACATCTAGTCTTCTAAAGTACAAGAGAAGGCTTTCCATAAAAAAGTAAAAGCTAAGAAAAATTAGACATATTGGTAGCAATATATTCTGCAGGGTAAAATCTCACTGCTTAACATCTATATTTCTTTATTTCTATGGAAAGCTGAAGTCCCAGTTCAACTTCTAAATTACAACTAGCTTTGGAGTTGGAGTATGGCTCTCTCTTTCTCTAAACCTAAGCATGCTTGTTAAACGAAAATGCAAAATCTCTGTATCATGTCAGAAGAACCACCTGGTATGGGACAGAAGAATAACTAAATTAAGAAACTATTATATTGCTACTAATCTAATAATAGCATAAATTTTATATCAAAAATTATTAGAATAAAATATATTTAAAGCATTTTGTCATGATATCAACGATCATATAGAGTACAAAGTAATTGTAAAAAAAAGGTTTCATCTAACTTTTTGTATACTTTTTTGGCTTTGAGTCTCTTATCAGTAGTTTTCAGCAGTGAGCCATGATGATACCTAACTGTGACCTTTGAAGTCTCCAAAAGAAAGATGGGACCCCACAATTATGATTTCGCATGGACTATGACAAAGCCAGTAGGTTGACAAACACCAACCAGAGATTGACTTTGGATTACAAACTGCTCAGGACAATTTTGAAGTGGCTAGCTGATATGAACCAGCCTCAACTCTCAGACTAGTCTAACCAGGACTTGAGGTAAGCCCTGAATGTTCACATTATGCATTGACTGGACAACAAAGGTTATAGCTACCTGTCTTAAAAATTAACATTTTTTCAGGAACCCATAAAGATGCCATCATCTCCAGACAGCTAGAAGTAAATTTAAGAACAGCATGCCCACATTCCTAAGATGTTGGGTGGGTGAGTTTTTGTCTTTCAAATGGTTATAGATAATTGTTAATTGTAATAGGACAGACCCATAGGGCCAAGGAAATTGCCTCAAACCAGTTGCTATTGCATGCACATAATATTCTTCCTTATGAGCCCAGCTGGAATCACCCTGAGGGCCTAGTAACAACCACTGTCCAATGTTCTTGATTGCTTAGAATCTGCCTAGCAACAGGTCCTTGCTAATAGCCTGACCATTGAGACACTGTCAGATCTGCTGATTATGTTCAGCCAATGAGCAACAACCATGCAATATTACCAGATAGAGAAACAGCTTGGGTGTTGAGAAGAGGATATATATCTCTCCACAGTTGGAATAGATAAGTTAGCACTTTTTAACTCTGTTCATGTTGTTGACTCTGCAAATTCTCAACCCCTCCCCAAGGGACCTGTTAGAGTCCAGAAACAGCAATTATTCAGGGTGATTGGTTACAAATTGTTATTGGTAATAGTTAGGGAAAAACTAAACAAGGAAGATTAGATTCAGTGTTCTTGTTTGGAAAGAAAGAAAAAATGGGGATATAGATATGATAGGATATTAGGGTTGATTATTTAATCTACTTTTTAAAAATAATTACTAGTTTAAAATATTTACATTGGATTATATTTTTGTATATTGTATGCAAATTGTGTATATTAATAAAAAGTTGAGATTTTGTTACTGTTCATACATTTCATCTCTTGTTTAAAGTGTTGTACCTATACAATTCATCTAACAGTGTAATACAAATTGCCAGTCTTTGAAACTTCTCATAAACTTAATAGAATATAAAGAAATGCAAATTGGTAGTTAGACATTAAAATCAAACTTATTGTTTTATGAGATATATTTTCAAGGTGGATGCACCAATGTTGCAGAGGAAACTTGGGTGACTGTACAGGCAGCCAAGTGTTTTATTTTTTACATTTTTGAAGTTTCTTGCTTAAACTTTCCTTTTACTCAGTTATTATTTCCTTCTTGGGTCTCTAGGGAGTTAAAAATGAGGTAGTTATAGTTTTCTAGTTTTATAAAAGAAACTCTCTAAGATGGTAAAGTGTATATGTTTGAGAGCCATCAAAAGATAATTTTCAGTTGGTAATACATGTTAGATAGAAAATAAATTAAGTATAATCCTTTGGACTCACCAAAGTAGAATATACCCATTTCTCTGCACCTCATGGCACTTTCTCTAAAATTGACCACATACTTGGCTCAGTCATAAAGCAAACATCAATAGATACACAAATATAAATAACTCCTTGTATCATATCAGACCACCATAATCTAAAACTAGAGTTTAGCTACAACAAAAATCATAAATTTGTGGAAACTGAAAATTTCTCAATTGAACTACCTCTGGGTCAAGGAAGAAGTTAAGAAAGAAATAAAAGACTTCTTAGAATTCAATGAAAATGAATCCACAACATACTGAAACTTAGAGGACACAGTGAAAGCAGTGCTAAGGGGAAAATTTGTAGCATTAAATGCCTATATGAAAAACCTAGAGAAATCTCATACAAGAGACTTAACAGCATATATGAAAGCATTAAAACAATTAGAAGCAAACTCACGTAGGAGTAGACGGCAAGAAATGAAAAAACTTAGGGCTGAAATCAGTTGAAACAAAGAGAACAATATAAAGAATCAATGAATCAAAGAGTTCTATGAGACAGTCAACAAGATAGATAAATCCTTATATAAACTAAAAAAAGGGAGAGAGAGAATTCAAATTAATGAAATCAGAGATGAAAATGAAAAGGGGGACATAACAACAGACACCCAGGAAATACAGAGACTCATTAGGTCAAACTTCAAAAATCTATACTCTACTAAATTGAAAAACTTAAAAGAAATGGACAGATTTCTGGAGAGATACCACTTAACAAAATTAAATCAAGACCAGATTAGTGACCTAAATAGACCTATAGCCCCAAAGGAAATTAAATCTGTTATTAAAATGTCTCCCAGGTAAAAAAAAAAAAAAAGCCCAGGGCCAGATAGATGATTTTAGTGAAGAATTTTACCAGACATTCAAAGAAGAACTAAACCAATAATCCTCAAACTGTTACATAAAGTAGAAACTGAAGGAACATTGCTGAACTCTTTTTATGAGGTTATATTAACCCTGATATCCAAGCCACTCAAAGATGCAGCAAAGAAAGAGAATTGCAGACCAATCTCCCTCATGAACATTGATGCAAAAATATTCAGTAAATTACTGGCAAACCAAATTCAATAACATATTTAAAAATATCTATCATTTTCAAGTAGGCTTCATCCCAGAGATTCAGGGATGGTTCAACATACAAATAACTATGAGTGTCATCCATCATATAAACAACCTGAAAGAAAAAACCACATGATCATTTTCTTAGATGTTAAAAAAAAAGCCTTTGAAAAAATTCCAACACTCCTTCATGGTAAAAGTCCTGGAGAAATCAAGAATACAGGGAAAATATCTAAATATAATAAGGGCACAGTAAGCTGAAGGCCAACATTAAACTAAATAGAGAATTTGAAAGCAATCCCAGCAAAATCAAGAACAAGACAAGGCTGTCCTCTCTCCCCTTATCAATTCAATATTGCTCTCAAAGTTTTAGATAAAGCAATAAGAGCAGAAGAAGATTAAGGGGATACAAATTGGAAAAAAAGAGGTTAAACATCACTATTTGTAGACAATATGATAGTATACATAAGTGACCCCCCAAATTGTATTAGGGAACTTCTACATTTGATAAATGGTTTCAGCAAGGGGTCAGGGCACAAGATTAACTAAAGAAAATCAATAGCCCTCCTATACATAAATGATATAAGGGCTGAAATGAAATAGGGGAAATATCACCCTTTATAATAGCTGCAAATACCATTAAATATCTTGGCATAACTCTAACAAAAGAAGTAGCAGACCTGTTTGACAAAACTTTAAGTCACTAAAGGAACAAATTGAAGAGGATGTCAGAAAATGGAAAGATCTCCCATGCTTCTGGATAGGTAGTATTAAAAGAGTAAAAAGGGCAATTTAACCAAAAGTAATATACAGATTAAATGAAATTCTCATCAATATCCCAACACAATGTTTTACAGTCCCTGAAAGAACAATACTCAACTTTATATGGAATAACAGAAAGCCCAGGATTTCAAAAACATTCCTGTTTAATAAAAGAACTTCAGGAAGAATCACCATTTCTGACTTCAAACTATAGTATAAAGCTACAGTAAAAAAAAAAAAAAAAAAACAACCTGGTTCTGGCATAAAAACATACTTGTGGATCAATGTAACTAAATCAAAGTCGCTGACATTAACCTATACCTATGAACATCTGATTTTTGACAAACAGGGCAAATATATTCAATGGAAAAAAAGTATCTTAAACAAATAGTGTTGGCATAACTGGATGGTAGTATATAGAAAATGCAAATAGATCCAAACCTCTTACCCTGCACAAAACTCAAATCCAACTGGATCAAAGACCTCAATATAAACCCAGCTACACTGAACCTTATAGAAAAGAAAGTAGGAAATACCCTTTAATGCATTGGCACAGTTGGCCAGTTCCTAAATATTACACCAGTAGCATAGATACTAAGAACAACAATCAATAAGTGGGACCTCCTGAAACTAAGAAGCTTCTGTAATGTGTAATGTGTAATGTGAAGGACACAGTCAATAAGACAAAATGACAGCCTACAGAATGGGAAAATATCTTAACCAGCCCTCCATCTGACAGAAGACTGATCTCTAAAATATATAGAGAACTCAAGAAACTGGAGCTCCAAAAGCTAAATAACCCAATTAAAAAATGGGGTTCAGAGGTAAAAAGGGAATTCTCAACAGAAGAATTACAAATGGCTGAAAGGTACTTAAAAATTGCTGAGCATCTTTAGCCATCAGAGAAATGCAAATCAAAACATTTTTGAGATACCACCTTACACCTGTCAAAACGGCAAAGATCAAAAACACAGATGAAAGCCATTGTTGGTGGGAGTGTAAACTTGTACAGCCACTGTGGAATGCAGTATGGAGGTTCCTTGGAAACCTGGGAATCACTTTCCCCAAGTATCCAGCAATACCACTATAGGTCATGTACCCAAAGGATGCACATTTGTATCTCAAAGGCATTAGCTCAGTGATGTTCATAGTAGCATTATTCGTAATAGCAAGAACAATTGAAAACAATCTAGATACCCTTCAATTGAAGAATGAATTAACAAACTGTGGTACATTTACACAATGGAGTACTATTCTATTCAGCAGTTACAAATGACATCCTAAAATATTCAGGCAAATGGATGGGTTTGGAGAATATTCTCCTGAGTCAGGTATCACAATTCCAGAAAGAGAGGCATGGGATGAACTCACTTATAAGTGTATTTTAGACAAAAATCAAATAATAATCAAGCAGCAACCTACAATCCCTGAACATCTTGGGATCAGAAGTGACTTCTGAGAGACATCCAGAGATTCCTATGAAGAGAAAATAGAAAAGATCACCTTAGCAAATTGGGATCATAAAGGATTGCAAGCAATTTATGAGAGAAGGAGATGATTGAGTGAGAGGAGCAACAAAGAGAAAAAAAAAGATGGATATTTTCATAGAAGAAGACAGTGTGGCATTGCAAAGAAACTGAGTGCTAGGGAAACCTCCAAGAATTTACAGGATGTCCCAGACTATGTCTCTAACCAATAGTGGAGGGGGTGCCTAAACAGGACTTTCCCTATAATCAAATGAAAAACCACCCTAAGTTTTGTCATAGAACCTACATCCAACAATGCGTAGGGGTAGAGGCAGAATTCCATGGCTGAGCACTGGGCCAAGTTCATGGTCCAGCTGAGACCAGGGGAGAAAAGTCTGTATAAGTAAGGTGATAGGGATTATGAAGAAAATTCCCACATTGATGGCTTCCTGGAGCTCTGGGAAGCTCACTGAATCAAGAACAGTCACTGGGGAACCATCAGGAAAAGGATCTAGGTCCTTTAAGTGTAGGAAACTGTCAATTGGCATGGGCCATAGGTGGAGCCACAAGGAGTGGGATCAAACTCTGTTCCTGTGTGTGGGCTAGTTCCTTGGAGCCCATTATTTGCAGAGGACAACCTAATCCATTGTTGATTTTGGGATAAGGAAATCAGTCTTGCCTGGAGTCAATGTGCCATGCTGAGCAGACGCACCTTGGGACTTGTTGATCTTTTATGAGATGGGATGAGGGAATGGGAGGGATTGGGAGGAGGGAATGGAGGGGGAGCAGGGGGACACATGGATAAAAAAGATTTTCTTAAAGTAATAAGATCAATATATAAAAAAAGAATTCCTTTACTTCTTTAGCCATCAGAAAAATGCAAATCCAAACAACTCTGAAATACCATCTTATACCTTTTAGAATGGATAAGATCAAACTCACAGGTGACAGCCTATGCTGCAGGGGATATGGATCAAGGGGAACACTCCTCCATTGCCCTTGGGAATGTAAACTTGTACAGCCATCTTGGTAAGCAGTATGGTGGTTCTTCAGAAAACTGGGGATCAATCTCACCAATGATCCAGCAATACCACTACTGGTCATATACCCCAAAAATACTTATTCTTACCCCACGGGCATTAGCTCAACTATGTTAAAAGCAATATTATTCATAATAGGCAGAACCTGAAAACAACCTAGATGCTTTTCAACTGAAGAATGATTTTTAAGATTGTGGTACATTTACACAACAGAGTACTACTGAGCAGTTAAAAAAAAAAGGGCATTCTAAAATTTGAAAACAAATGCATGGATTTGGAGAGTATCATCCTGTTGCATGAATAAAGGAAACTCAGGGCCAGATCTCTGGGAAAGGCAGAGATATTAGAAAGAATAAACAGCACAGTCAGTTCTCACCCAGCTGTCTTTCAGCTTCCTCAGCCTTGCTCCTCCTGGCTTCTTCTGCCTGCTCTGTCTTTCTAATGCCTGCCTTAAATACTTTCTCTGCTCAGTTAAGGCATGGCACCACCACTGCCTGCCTGGGAGCTTGGGACTCTTTGTGTAAACTAAGATGACCTGAGCTCAAATTGGATTAAGGGTGTAGGTCACCACTCCTGGGATACTCCCTGTGCTGGGATTAAAGGTCTGAGTTACCACTGTCTGATTCCCCTACACTGACTGTGGGTAGTTCCCTCTGATATCTCTGAATGTTTATATTATATTACAAAATATCCCCACATTATCCTGAGTGAGGTAACCCAGGCCCAGAAAGATAGACATGGTATGTACTCACTAATAAGTAGATTTTATACAAAAAGCAAAGAATATCCAGGCTGCAAACCAAAACCTCTGAACAGCTTAGGATCAGAAGGAACTTAAGAGACACATCCAGGGATCGATCCTCCAGGGTAGAGAAAATAAACATCTTCTGAATAAATTGGGATCATAACAGATAGTGACCAAGGAGAGATGGAAACATATCATGAAAAAAGGAGATGGTTGCGTCAGAGGAGAAACAAAGATGTAGGAAAAAGAGATGGATATCTTGATAGAGGAAGCAAATGTGGGGTTAGAAAGCATCTAGATACTAGGGAAACTTCCAATAACCCACAGGATATCCCTGGCTAGGATTTAATAGTAGAGTGGGTGCCCATACAAAAATTCCTCCACATTCAAATGAATAACCACTGTTAGAATCATTTTATTACCTTCATCCAGCAATTGATAGAGGCAGAAGTAAAGATCCATAGCTAAGCACCAGGTTGAACTCCATGTCCAGCTGAAGAGAGAGGAGAATATATAGGAGCAAAGGGATCAGGATCATGAGGAAAAGACCCACTGAGACTGAGACGACTGGGTAGAGCTATTGGAAGCTTACTAAATCAGAAACAGCCACTGGGGAATCTTCAGGGAAAGGAACTTAACCTTTCAAATGTAGATGACTGTCTGTTGAATGGCATGGGCAGTATGTAGAACCTCTTGAAGTAGGAACAGAGTATTTTGCTGTGCACAAACTGGCATCTTGGAACCCATTCCCTACAGAGGAACATCTAATGCAGCCCTAATGCTAGATTGAGGGAATCAGACCTACCACAAATGGATACACCAGACTTCACTGACCTACCTAGGACTCCTTGCCCTCCTTGGGGAATGGATGAGTGTGGGGAAGTTCAATGAGGACTGGGAGACACTGAGGGGAAGGTATGGCTGGAGGGGTATGCATGGGAAAAAACCTTTATAAATAAAAAAAAGAAAATTAAAACCAAAAAAGTAAGTTGAAAGACTCTTGAGTGACAGTCCATATCTGTAATCCTAGAATTTAAGATACAGGCAAGACAACTATTTAAACATGAAGTATAGTTTGTATTTAATGAGCTAGATATCAGGAAACATGCTGGAATATCAGAGAGAGGAAACAGTAACACAGTCAATTCTTACCTAGCCATCTTCTCATGGTAAAAGCTATTTTCAAAAGTCCTAAGCCTGGCTCCTTGTCTCTTACGCAGAATAAATATTTGTCTTCCTATGCCAGCCTTAAATGCCTTCTTCACCCAGATGTTTCACTTCTGGGTTCAACTCGGCATCATATTCCTGGAGGTAGGATTAAAGATGTGAACAACTACTGTTTGGTGGTTAGGCCTTAAAATCACAGAAACACAGAAAGATCTCTGTCTCTGGAGTTATGGCATTAAAGGCTTTGGTAACCACTCTGTCTTTCCCATGCTGGGATTAAAAGCATGAGTTACCATTCACTGACCCACGTGGCTTGACTGTGGGTGGATCTGTTCTCTTATATTCCTGACTGGTTTTATTAAATATAGAATATATCGCCACACATCTGTGGTGGGATTCAGGTGTTAGCTGATAAGATTGGAAGGCATGTATCCAGAGTCCTGGGAGCCTGAAGGGGGTGTGGCAAGCCCCATTCAAAAGGGGCTGCTGGGATCTTGAGCACCCCATTTTGTTCCTTCTTTCTTGAGAGATTGGATCAGCATCCATGGCCAGGACCATCCAATTGCTCAAGTATCTTCCTAAGGTGTAACCTGTGATTGTGAGTGTTAAATTACTTTCCAATAAATATTAATCCTGTATTTGGTATATTGTAAGTGAGATTTATTGCAATACACATCCCTTTTTGTGTCAAAAATAAAAAAAGAAATTTATAACTAACATAAGAAAAACCATATACAATAGATACAATAATTATATACAATCTAAAAAAAACAATAATTATGTGAGAAATGTCCAGTCCATCAACAACTGACAAATCCAAAGAAAATATTCCATTATTTATTCTATTTTGGTGAGTTCACAGGATTGTACCTAATTCACTTTCTATCTAACTTATATTACTAACTGAAAACTATACTTTGATGTCTCCCAAACATATACACTTTAACTTCGAAGTGAGTTTCTTTTCTAAAACTGTCACTAGAAAATTATAACTATCTCATCTTCAAGTCCCTCAGAGACACAAAAAATAAATAATATTAATTAAGTAAACAGCACAGGAAAGCAAGCAACTTCCAAAAACTGTCAGAAATTAAACAGCTGGCTTCCTTGAAGTCACCCACAGTTCTTCTGTATCATTGACACATCCATCTTTGGCCTACAGGCCTAGCATGTCTGACAGACTTCTCTGTAAAGCAGGATATTCTCAAAGACACTCTTACCTTGTGTTGGCATGATTTGGCAATTATTTTTTTGTGTTTCTCCTGATTGTCTATTTTGAACATCATACTGTCATCAGTCAAGTCAAGAGTACTTTCTTGCCCAGTGACTAACTTTTGTCACAAAAAGGTCAACTCCATATGGAGGAGTTTCTTTGATGTCCATAATCTTCTCTGAAGAATATTGGTGCTGCCAAGAGCAGATGTCACAATGTCATAAAAATAAGAACTTATGTTATTAAAATATCTTAAATGCCATTTTTATGCATCTCTGAAGTGTTTGATGAAGACCTGTTCATCTAAAATATACATTGTTTTGATGTGGGAATGTCTTTCTGTATGCTGTGCACATCAATCTTTGAATAAAGGACTGTTTTGGCCATGGCAGACACCATAGAAGAAGTAGGTGGGGAATCAGAATAGTTAGAAAATGGAGGGTGGAGTCAGAGACAGATCAAGCTAGCTGCCCCCACAAAAAGCATATAAAGAACACAGGTAAGCCACAGACCATGTGGAAAGACAGATTAATAAAAATGAGTTAAGATAAAAAAGATAGCTAGCAATGTGCCTAAACCATAGGCCAAACAGCATGAACTTAATATAATTATCTGAGTCATTTTTGGAGGAAAAGCAGTGGCAGGCAGCTAAGTGGTGTGGAACTGCAGGTCTGTGGGTTTGGACCTCTGGCCACCCGGGACCAAGAAACCTTATTGCAACACTATTTGATCTTGAAAACACATCTAATATCAAGATAAAATTGATTGTGATATCTAACTACTAACTTGCATTTCTTATTATTCTAATTAGTTTGTAATAATGACTTTCATGGACTAGGAATTTATATTATATTGTTAGATGAACTGTATAGGTATGATACATTGAACAAGCATATATATACATATATATATGAACAAATTAATCTTAACTTTATAACAATATACATAATTTGCATATAATGTACAAATTCTAATCCAATATACAATATTTAAAGCTAATAATTGCATTTTAAAAGTAGATTCAATAATCTACCCTAACATCATATCATATCTATATCCCATTTTTCTTTAGTTTTTAAACAAGAACCCTGAATCTAATTTCTCTTTTTTAGCTTTTTCTAACCATAACGAATAACATTTTTAACTGATTACCATAAACAATGACAATAATCCATAGCCAATTTAAAGACCAAAACTACCCATCCCACCTCTTGAGAATATGGGTGGGTGCCGTGTTCTTAAATTTACTCCCTGCTGTCTTGGGGCAATGGCATTTTGGGGGATCCTGAAAAGTTTTGTTAAGTGTCAAGTCCTGAAATAAGTAGCTGTATCATTTATTGTCCAGTCTATACATAATGTGAAAGAACAGGGCTTGTCTCAAGTCCTGGATAGAGTAGTCTGTGAAGCTGATTCATCTCAGTTAGCTGCCATGAAATTGTCCTGAGCAGTTTGTAGTTCAAATCTGTTTTTTGGTTGATGTTTGTCAGCCTATTGGCTTTGTCATAGTCCATGTGAAATCATCATTGTGGGGCCCTATCTTCTTTTTGGATACTTCAAGTTCACAATTAGGCATTGTCATAGATTGCTGCAGAAAACTGATAAAAGGCTGAAACCAAACACAATGTACAGGAATCTAAAAAAGCCGTTTTCCTAGACTTAATTAGTACTCTATATGAACATCAATATCTTGATTTGCAACCTGCCTTTCCTGATTTGTTTACATTGGTATAAGATGTAGGGGCTCCAGAAATTTGTTTATCTCATACAACACAAGGAAGAATCCAGTTCATTTTCTTTAGAAGTTCAATTCTTTTTCTTTGAAGATATTTTTTGTTAATATCTCTCAAAAAATTATTCCAGACTCTTTGCCAAGGTTCACTTTCTGCCCATAACTGGTCAATTTCTTTGCTAGTTAAGGGTACAACAATTTCTATTGGACCTATTTCTATCAATTGAAGAAGTCTTAAATTTTCTTTAAAAATAAATTCAGGAATCTTTTTTACATATGTATTTTTTTACAATTTAAACAATTGTAATATGGCTGGATGAGCCATCAATCCTTATTTTCATGAAGTTTATTTGGTTCATATCTATTATTAATTTTGATAGTATCCATAGCTTGCCTTTCAGCAGATGGTTGTTCCTTTCTCATTAGTATTAAGAAAATTCAAAGTTAATAAAGCATTATGCAGTCTATTTCTAGGGGTCTTTGTTATTCCTTTCTGTTTATTTGACATATCCTTTAGAGTTCAATTTGATCTCTCTATGACTGCTTGCCCTGTAGGATAGTGTGGTATTCCTGTAATATACTTTATATTATAATAAGCAAAAAATTATTTCATTTTACTAGAGTCTATGCTGGAACATTGTCAATCTTAATTTATACAGGTATTCCCATGATGGCCATAACTTCTAGCAAATTACAGAATCAACCTTTTCTTAACTCAAAGCAGTTTGGCCATTCTAATCCTGAAAACATATCTATTGTATGATGTAAATATCTTAATTTTCCAAATTCTGTAAAATCAAACATATCCACCTGCCAAATTTCATTATTATGTATGCCTTTAGGATTGCTTCCTGCTTGTAATGGAATTTGGTTATCGAAGGAACAGCTGAGACATTGTTTTACAATTTCTTTGGCTTGTTGCCAAGTGATAGAGGAAATTTTTTTTAATCCTTTGCTATTGATGTGATGTTTTTATGAAACTCTAAGGCCTCTAGCACATTTTATTAATAATTTATTAAATTCCTCATTACTTTGTGCTAAAGGACCTGGCAGATCTTATGGGATTAAATATGTGTTACATAGAAGGGATGATTCTTATTCCTGATTATTTCTTGTAACAGAATAAATAATGAAGTTAATTCTGACTCATCATTAATATAATCAGCAGTTTCAATGTATAAAACAACTCTTTCTGTATACTGAGAATCAGAGACTATGTTAAGATGTTAAGTAAAATCTATTATTACTATCATGATAAAATATAGTTATGACTTTTGAACAGAATTATAATGGCTTTGATCTACTTTATTTACATTTTCCAACTTGTAACCTGCCTTTTCTGATTTGTTCACATTAGTATAAAATGTAGAGGTTTCAGAAACTAGTTTATCGCATACAACATGAGGAAGAATCTAATTAGTTTTCTTTAGAAATTCAATTCTTTTACTTTGTGATGTCTGTTGTTAATATCTCCCCAAAATTACTCATACTTTTTGCCACAGTTGACTTTCTACCCATAATTGGTCAATTTCTTCATTAGTTAAAGGTACAACAATTTCTACTGAGTTTATTTCTGTCAATTGACAAAGACCTAATTTTTCTTTAAAAATCAAATCAAAAATCTTTTCCATATATGTCTTTAATTTCTTACTCAGTTTATGTGGTATAATTATTCCTTTCAATATAACATTTTCCCTGTGCATTTAAAATTTCTGTAGGAGAATGCTTAGAGGGCAAGATAACTAGAATGAAATTAAGGTCTGGTTTCACACCATCCACATGTGCATCCTGTAATCTCTTTTCCAGAAAAGCCAATTCTCACTCAGCTTCAGGTCACAATTCTCTTGGACTATGTAAGTCCTTGTCATCATTTAAAGTTTTGAGCAAATTACCCGTTCATTTTTTTTTTTTTTACTTCCAGTAGTGGTTTGTAAATTGGAAATATCTCATAGCAGTCTTTGGAAATCATTAATATCTTCAAACTATCTTTCTTGATTTGTACTTTTGGGGTCCACTTGTAGCACAAGTGAAGGAAATTCAGAGCCAGATATCAGGGAAAGGCTGACATATCAGAGAGGAAACACCACAGTCAAATCTCACCCAGCTTCCTCAGCCTAGCTCTTTCCTCAGCTTTATTCTTCCTGTCTTCTTCTGATTCTCTGTCTTTCTATGCCTAACTTCTTTGCTCAGTTGTTTCACATCCAGGTTAAGATTAAAGGCATGGCACCACCACTGCCTGCCTGGGAGCCTGGAGCTCCTTCTGTAGCTAAAATGACATCAAACTCAGATTTGCTGGGATTAAGGACATAGGTCACCACTCCTGGATATTCCCTGTGTCTGGAATTAAAAGTATAAGTTACCACTCTCTGATCCTCCTAGACTGACTGGGTAGATCCCTCTGATACCTCAGACTGTTTTTTTGTTGTTTTGTTTTGTTTTGTTTTTTAAATTTGAAACAGATCCCCACATTTTTCTTGGCCTATTTTGTAATCTAAATAATTAATGAAATCTCCTCTTTGTATTTTTCCAGGGGCAATTTTTAATCCCTAAGCAAGCATTTTTTTTTTTACTCTTTTAACATTCTTTCAAAGGTATCAATATTTGAGTCAGCTAACAAGATGTTGTCCCTGTAATGAGAAATGGTAGATTGTGGGAAATTGTCATGTAGCTGTTATAATGAATATTGTACAAAATATTGGCACAGAGTAGGGGTATTCAGTTTCCTCTCTGAAGTAAGAAACCCCATTGATATCTCTTTAAAGCCAAGAATTATAAGTGGGCACTATAAAGGCAAATTTTTCTTTCTCTTGTTCTTATAGAGGTACTGTAAAGAAATAGACTTTTAAATCAATAATTATAACAGGGCATTATTTAGGTAATAGAGAAAGCAAAGAAATTCCAGACTGTAGAGACCCATTGGTGGATCACCTTGTTTATTGCCCTTAGATCTTTTACCATCCTTAACCTACCAGATTTCTTTTTAATAACAAATACAGGAGAATTACAAGGGCTCATTGATTCTTTAATATGCTGTGCATTTAAGTGTTCCTGTACCAGCTGCTCTAAAGCCTGCAATTTCTCTTTTGTTAAAGGCCATTGATGAACATATATAGGTTTATCTGTTAACCATCTTAAAGGTAGTGCTGTGGGTATCTTTGAAAGTCATCAGCTGTTGTGCCTTGTTTCTGTACATGCTAAATGGTTTGTGACTGTTTCTCATAATACCTTCTAATATTTTTCCTGGAAACATGTTACTTTATAGTTTATTTCTGTGTTTGGAGGAATGTTAATCTGTGTATTCCATTGTTGTAGTAAATATTGTCCCCATAAATTTATAGCAATGTTAGCCACATATGGCTTTAATATTTCTCTCTGTCTTTCTATTCCTATACACTCAAGCCATATGGTACTCTGTTTTACTTGGGAAAATGTCACAATTCCCTATAAGTAAACATTTACTTTCTGAAGGGGTCATTTTGGAAGCCGGTACTCTGGTGAAATTATTGTTACATCTGTCCCTGTGTCCAATAAACATTCAATAATAACTTCATTGGTTTGTACTTTTAACTTTAGCTTTGTTCATTAATTGAAGCTTGTCAAAATATTTGCTTTATATTTTTTTCTGAATTTTTTTTCTGTAGATTTTTCTATTGTTCAGTGTAGTATTTTTTAAGAGTAGGTTTTAATTTCTTTAATGGTTCTGGGAAGGTGTTTCCTCCATGATGGCAGGGAAAGACTGAATTAGATTTGATTTTGGTGCTTTTGACAGCCCCCTTGGGGCATTTCCTGAAGGCAGAAAGTTACCTTGTCTGTCCCTTGTTGACCTGCATTCATTCATCCAGTGACTCTCCTTGGATATACCTTCTGCATACTCCAGAAAGGAGGGTCATCCTCTTGAGACTATTCCTAACAAAGGCACTGTTCCTGAGAATGACTTGTTTGTAATCTCTTTTTATGTGACCTTGCCTTCCACAATTGTAACATTTAACATTTTAATTTTTTCTTATACCTCTAGAAATAACCTCTCCTACCAAGTTATCATCAGTTATAAGGCACTAGATTAATTGTCTAAAGAATCCAATACTCTTAGAGTGCTGACATTGTTTTTAATGTTCTAAGTATTCTTTTACATTGTGAATTAGCATTCTCAAAGGCCAGCAATGCAATTACTACTTGCCCAGCTTCTGAATCCAGTACCATTCTGTTTACTGCTGCAGTTAATCTTTGCAAAATAAGTTTGTAAAGTTTATTTTGGGTATTTGAGTTACTTTTGTGAAGGATTCAATTTTTTTTCCTATATCTTCAACCAGATCCCATGCATTTAATGCTGTCATGCAGCATAAATCCAGGGTATGCTCATCATATAATGTTTGCCTTTCTAGATCAGCATAATCTCCTTCCCCAAGAAGTTGAACTTGGAAGACTGCTATGCCTATGGCTCTGCTTCTTTGTTCTATTGTTTAGCCTCCTTCTTCCATCATGTTTTCCACTGTAAAAGTGGCTTAGCTCCCAAAACAGCAGTAACCATTTCTAATCATTCCTTGGGGGTGAACTGGTAATATGATGACTATTAATTTAACATTTGTTTTATAAAAGTGAGTACATACTATATGTAATGATTGCTTCCTTGACTCTCCTTAACTCTAACATTTGTACATGAGCCCAACTAACTTCTGTACAATATTTTATAATGATGTGATTTCTTTAAGGTTACTGGATATATTAATGTTGGCTGTTTGATAACCTTAGACTATTTTTGCATAATCTTAGCAGTGCTAAGATTGGTTCTTTATGCTCCTCTGTTTGGGTTTGAATATCTTGGTGTTTTCTCTTAACAGGCTTTTCTAAGACTTTCTTTTTGGCATTCTCATTAACTGACTTTTAAAATGATAAAGCATAAATAATCAAACAAATAATATTCATAATATATATTATGATGATAATTCTATCTACTTCATTTATCTTTTCCTTTACTGGTTCCAATATCAAATTATCTAGAGTAAGACCACAGAAAGATCAAACAGTTTCCATTACCTTAAATAAATTTCCCTTTAAAAAAGTAAATTTGATTTATTCACCAAACTTGTCAGTGATTATTCAGATGACTGAGTTGAGGCAACTACTTATTGTGATAGAAGCCCAAGGAGGGGTCCAAAAATAGAAAGAAAAATAAACCCTACAACCCAGCAGGAGGAGATCACTGTCTGAAAAACTTACTCAGATAAAAGTGAAGAAAAACATGTGTTGCCAACTCTGACTTAGCCTGGAGGCTAGCTAACTCATAAAAAAGCCTAGCCAGGTGGTAATTACTCTTCTGGCCAGGTGTTGTTCTGGCTGGAAGTAGTGTTTTTGGCAATTCATTCCCCAAAGTTGGACACCAAGTTAAACACAAATTCTAGTTTATATTTAATGAAAACTCAGAGACAGATATTGGTAAAAAGTTGAAATATCAGAGACAGGAAACAGACTATAGTCAAATCTCACTGAGCCAACTTCTCAGAGTAAAAGCTACCTTCCAGATTTCTCAGTTTAACTCCTCATCATTTCTACAGTTAAATCAATATCTTCCTATGCCTGCCTTAAATACCTTCTTCACTCAGTTGTTTCACTTCTGGGTTCAACTCTGCATCATATTCCTAGAGTTAGGATTAGAGGTGTGAACTACAACTGTTTGGTAGTTAGGCCTTGAAGCCACAGAAAAACAGAAAGATCTCTGTCTCTGAAGTTATGGGATTATAGGTATAGGTCTAGCACAAGCATCACCACTAGTCCCATGCTGGGATTAAAGGCATGAGTTATCACTCTTTGACCCACATGGCTTGACTATGGGTGGATCTGTTCTCAGATATTCCTGACTGGTTTTATTAAATATAAAATATATGACTACAAATTGTAGTTTTAAAGCCACCCTGGTCTATATAAATGAGATTACAGTTAATATAGGATACTTAGTATGATCCTATATCAAAAAAATAACAGTATATTTAATATCTCTGAACTTCACTTTTATACTGAAGATATAAATACAGTTGGTATAAAGTCTTAGTTTATGCATACTTTAGTAAGTAGCCAATGTAAATTTTTTCTACCTCTGAACTTAAAATCTGATACTTGATTTTAGTAAGTTGGTTTGTAACAAAATTTTTGTTTTCCACTCATAAAGGAGCTTCTTTTTTCTTTTTATTTATTTATGTATGATTACTTTAAAAATGCCATTTTAATCTATGTATCCCCCTATTCCCCCTACCGTACCCTCCCCCCAATTCCTCCCAGTCAGCCTTCAGCCTCACCCCTCCCCATTGAACGAATTACTCCCCGAAAATGGCAAGAAGTCCTAAGGTGGGTTAGCTCATCTTGTCACATCCACTCCAGGGAAGTCCAATCCACTCATCCCAAAGTCAAGGCTGGGCTGAGTATTCCTCTGCAGAGAACAGGCCACCCCTCATGGTTCCACATACTGCTCATGCCAGTCCACAGTCACCTACCCTTGGAGGGCCCAGCTCCCTTTCCTGATGGATCTCCAGCTGCCACTGCTGATTCAGTGAGCCCCCAGAGTTCCAGCTAGCCATCACTGCTTAATCTCTCACAATCCCCATCCCTTTGCTCAGACAGACACCCCTCCCCTGTTCCCCACTGGACCAGGAGCCATGAATTTCTGCCTCCACCTCTATTCCTCTGTTGGATAAAAGATAAAAGAGCTTCTTCTTTTTTAATAGTTTATCTGTTTTACTGTGATCATTATCTTTTTATATCACTACATATCCCTCTATTTCTAAAATTTGGCCTACTTCGGAAAGATTATTTCATCTATTTATGCCATCTTATTACTTTCCTGTTCTTAATGACATGACCAAATGTGACCATTCTTATGTTTTCTAAAACGATAGTAAACTCAGGCCATTAAAAGCTGATTTTTTTTCTGGAGTATGAATACAACCATCTCTGTTCCTAACTACTATTTCTTGTTATGTTTAAAGAGAATTTCTTGAAAGGGACAGTACAGTAAATTTTTGTTCTGATCTCAGTATCATTTGGGGTTTAGTTATCTGTATACCTGCTATGTTTGGAAAGCAAAATGTCTCCTATATGTTTGCATTTTAGTATTTAATTCCAAGTTAATTGTGCTGTTTGGGGGAGGTTATGAAACATTTGCAAGGTATAGACTTGCCAGGGGAAATTAATCATTGAGGACAGGTTTGAAAATTTATAGTTTTGCCACTATTATGTTTTCTGTGTGCATGGAAAAGTAACCAGCCAGCTTCCTGTTGGGATGTCATGCCATCACTGATATTATGGACTTCAGCTCTCTGGAATAGTAATCAAAATGCACATATGCACATTCTTTTTTAAATTGCTGTTGGTTATGATGTTTTATTACAGCAAAAGTAATGTAACCAATACACCATCAAACACTGTCTAATGGTGAAGATCATTGGGATCAATTTTTATTAGATTTACTTAGTATTCTCCCTATGTAGCATTTGATTTTATGCCTTTGTGCTTCTTCTCTCTGCAAGGCTGAATTGTCCATCCTACTTTCATAAGTGAGGAAAATAATACTCATACTTCAAAGCTCAGTTCCAATGCCTGATTAAAGCCTTAATAAAGTCCTCTCTGATTTCTCTACAGCATTGCTGCTAATAAAAAAAAAAGGTAGTTTTACAGACTACTACAAAGTAATAAAGAGTTTGGTGTTCCTTAAGCAACAGTTCCTAGGCTCCTCTTTATTTTGTATTCTCTCTGGTGGCAGCCATATTCACACATTAGGCTTCAGTTATGCTAAAGACTTTCAAAATAACAGTTTCAACTAAAGCATTTCAGGTAACCTACAGATACCCAGTTATATCTGGCTTTTCTTCAAGCCCATTTGGATGTTTCGCAAACACCTCTGTCTCAAATATATATTCATTTATCAACATTCATACATTTGTTGAATATAAAACAAAAATGTATCTAAGTGGCCCCTTGGAGTCCTTTTTGTCATGTTCCTATTGCACCTTAACCTACCATCACCATTATACTGAATACAATAGACTATCTTTATACTACCATGCTGCAAAATGCAGATATGCTCACACTCTTTCAATGAAATGCTTAACTCTGTTTCATTCAGTGAGTACCTAACAAGAATACTTCCACACATGATGTGGTATACTGCAGTAAGTTCAAAGCTTTGGAATAAAGGACTTTGATTATATTGATACTCTACCAGTTTTTTAGCTCCATGGCCTTGTGCAACTCACCTGTTCTTTTTGCCCCTCACATCTTTCATCAACAGAATAATTCTAGATCTATGATTTTTTTTCATGAAAGGAATAAGGACATACTGAACATGGCCTTTTGAGTTTAAATTTTCATCTCCTTTTTCCTTTTTATCATTAAACAGTTAAGAGTTAACAAACAACAACTGTTGGTTGGTTGTTTAATTTGAGACAGAGTCTTATGTAGCTTATGCTGGCTCAAGCTCATTATATATTAGAGGAAGATATTTAATAAACCTTCTATTTCTGTCTTCCAAGTACTTGGGCTGTAAGCATATACCACCACATTCAACTTACACTTTTATTTTTAGTATTTCTTGTTCTTTTCTTTAGTGTATCTGCTTATGTTCTATTTATTTGAGTAAATTCCAAGTTTTTTATGGTATTTAACCTATATTTTAAACATAGAGAACCATATATTTGTCTGTATGTGCTTTCAAATGAATGAACACATTGATAAATTAAAAAAAGGAAGACAGATTTATGCTTATCTTATCTTTTGGTGCAGTTGGTTTTTGACAAACTTCTGCTCAGTCAGGTAAATTATTTGACACAAAAAACATATATTTACCACATATTTATGTAAGGACTTATACTGATAATATTTCATATGTAAAACCTGGGAAATTACACATTTTAAGACCTTGGTATTCAAACTCAGAGAAATCTTATCTATTTTAGACAGAATTGCAGAGATTAACATGGATTTTTAGAGGATTTTCATAATTCTCAATTTTATAACATATTCTCAATTTCCTTCTAGTTTTATGATTTGTCCTACTGCTCTTCTGGTAACCTAACTCCTCCGACCTATTGTTTTAAAAGTCAATTGCTATGGAATATCTGTACACTATTTTGAAGATGATGAAATTGGTTTTGAAAAGTTCTAAATGTCCAATAACTAGGTAGGATTGATAGACAGGAATTCTGGGCATAGAGGGGAAATACAATAAATGTAGGTGCGTGAGAGATGTGGAATGAGTCACACACAGAGACTAGGATAGAGGTAAAAGCCACATGATACAACATAGACTTACAAATATGGGTTAATATAAGTTAGAAGACCTTCTTAAGAACAAGCGTAAGTTAAGGCCAAGCATTCATAGTTAATATTAAGTCTCCTTGTCATTATTTAGGAGCTGGCTGATAGGAGAGAAAATCACTTGATACAGTTAACAAACATGAGTTTCAAATCATATGTTAGTTCTTTTCCTAAGCCATTGCTTATTTGTTTTTAAGAATGACAGCAACTAAAATCGAAAGTTTCCTTGGCCTTTGCTAACATAAAATTTGACTTGTCTTCCAATGACAAAAGTCTCAGGAATGAAGGAAACTAATTATGTGGCTCTTTTGAGCATGTTGTCCTCATTAAATGTAATGTAGGAAATGAATGTCACACTATACATAACTCCAGGCTCTTGTCTGCATGATTTACTCCAATGTTTTCCCAGAACCTCTGATCGATTGTAAAAAGGAGAAGACACCACTAGAAATTTATTATCAAACTAGAAAACTGCTGTTCTATGAGCTGAAAACAAAAGCAGTGTTAAACTATTGAATGGTGCTTTTATTTTGTTTGGCCTACTACAGAAGGGCTTTATGAGAACCTTGGTTTTGGAAGTCTGTCTTCATATAGATTAAAAGAGATGTGTGCAAGGGAAGGACAAAAAAACCTGTACTCAGTAGTGATTACCAATGCCAAGCCTCAGGGTGGCCATGTTTTTTTTCCTTCTTAACAAAATGTTTCCAGAGGCTTTTCTTTATCTTTGGAATTCCTCACTCCATACCTCCTGATAGTGGCTCTAGGCAGTAAAGGAAGCACAATATTTTGGAGGCCAAAATGAAGGAGAGATTATGGAGAATTCAGTGTGGTTCGTCAGGCATGCTTTTGGAGACATTTGTGATCATATTGCCTTTAAGAAATTTAGAGAAATGCTCTTTCTAGCACTTTTTTTCCTGCCAGAATCTTCAAAGCCTGGCTGGGTTTGTGAGCCTCATCTAATTATTGCCAGTCTAAATTGGTTCCCTCTTTGGAATGCTTGCAACATATTATGCCTGTCACTCATTTTATCCTTGTATACAGTCTTGTAACAACTGTTATTTAAATATTCTATTATTCATATCTCTGATGTGATTATAAAGTCCCTGTTTTCCAGGACTGTATCTTATTACATCTATCATGTTTCTCTTTAAAGACACATTGCTTATTCTCCAACAGTGTAGAATAAGGGGATTCATATACTCTAAACAAAATGTGTTATCTTAGTATTTTAAACAATAAATTGCATATTTGAGTAGATATATAATGTTTATCCCTTAATATTTCTCTAAATCATCATTCCAATTATGAACAAAATTAAATACTCTAAGACACTGTATAAGAAATATATATCTATAGTTCAGGCTAGTCTTGAACTCTATACATCTGAGGAATACTTTTCTGTCTATCTCAGTTTGGATGCAGAGATTACAGTCATTTTCTGTGTGCCTGGTTAATGAGATGCTGAGGACCACACTCAGGGTTCCATATATGCTAGGCAAGTACCCTATCAGCGAAGCTATAATCTGACACTGAGAGGATATTTTTCTTCTGTGTTTACCTCTATCTTAACAGCACTGTTGATTTTGTTGCTCAAATTTTCCTACATATTGATTGCTGCTTGGTACAGACCTTTTTATTTTGAAATTTTCCTGTTCCAGCCTACTCCTTTGTACTCTTCACTTTGACTAAGCCCTCCTTCCTAAAGTAATCTTATGCTAGGATCTATAATCCTCAAATGGATTTCAGATTAGTTAAGCCCTCCATTTCTGTTTAATTTTAATAACTCTAGCCATTGATGAAGGCATGAACACTCTCTATTCAGAAGTTAAGGTAGAATTGTGAATAAAGCCTAAAACCATTTCGTAGGAAAAAATTAATATAACAAGAGGATTGACACAGATCATGAGGGGAAAATTTTTTGAATTATCATTTTCAATCTTTCATTTTCTTCTCTACACTTTTCTCTATCTCATCCTTAGGAAGTAGTTCTTTCTCTGCACTCCAGTCTACCTTAACTCTTCCCACAATTTCAAAAGCTATGTAGCCCTCTGCACTTTTATGATTGGCTGC